>CM077082.1:159291726-160491726 GCA_039513925.1 Platanthera zijinensis | reverse complement strand
TTTAAAGGTGGCCCTTGTTTGCTTGCCTATTTGGGATTCATGAGAGGGATCACATTTATCACATTTTAAATTAAGGATATTTCTAATTAAATGTTTAAAAAATAATTTGTTCATTATTTTGTAGTTAATGTGGCAAGTCTCTTGTGCCATTGAACATACAGAGACTCTCTCATTAGCTAAAAGACACAAGAGATAATGAATTATTGGAAATTAAATCTAAGTACATATTTCCACTCCTAGTGTCTAAGAGGATGACGTCTAAGTCAACTGACTTCTCGTTGAATTCAGTGACAGCCCAAGTCACAAAGTAGAAATATTCTTATAAGCTGTATTGCAACCCTTCCACATAAGCTACCTTTGTTATTGAGACTATATCATTGGTAATCATACCATAGCCTCTAGTGATACCCCTGTTAGAGCCACCAAAGATGACTTTAGGTCCATTCTTTATTGGAGTGTAGTATTTAAGTAAGCTCCTTGTTGGGTCCATTGACCCAAATGTTCCAGATTTGAAAGAAGTTAACTTGTCAATGACATAAACATATAATGTATTTGATGTATGCTTGATTTATTGTATGTATGTTGTACTTGATTGGAGAGGTGAACAGGAAGAGGAAGCTAGAAGTTAGAAAATTTGACTAAGGCATAAACGCTGAGACAACTGATACAACTGAGACAGCTAAGAAGAAAGTCTCAGCAGAACAACTGAGATAGCTGAGAAGCTCAACACACATTGTAGAGAGAAGTGTTGGTCTCAGGTAAACCTCTGAGATAGAAGATAGTCTCGGTTGTGAAGAAATAACCGCTGAGATAGAAGACTGTCTCAGGTGTGAAGAAGAAACCACTTAGACAGTTTAGAAGGAACCGCTGAGACAAAGCCAGCTGAAATTTTCTAAGTCCAAAAAGTGGAATTCGTCGAGCTTAGCTCACAGATCGTCGAGCTCAAGTTAAAGTTGAAGATTCAGAGTTCGTCGAGCTCAACTCACTGATCGTCGAGCTCAAGTTGAAGGTTAAAGATTCAGCGTTTGTCGAGCTCAGCTCACAGATCATCGAGCTCAAGTTAAAGGTTGAAGATTCAGAGTTCATCGAACTGAGCCTGCCTTTCATCGAGCTCAAGTTAAAGTTGAAGATTCTAAAGTTCGTCGAGATCAGCATAGAGTTCATCGATCTCAGTTAGACGATCGTCAAGCCCAGTCCAAATACTTCATGCCATTGCGGGAAATCTTCAGTAGCACCGGAAGCTACTGTTTGTCTTCTTCTAAGGGAGATGACATTCACCATACTTGACTGGGCCCATATTCAAATTGTGTCGTTGATTCACATCAACAGATATAAAAGGAAGAGATGAAAAGAAGATTATGGTTGATGAAAAACAAGAATGAAAGTTGAAAATGAAAAAGAGGTGGCTGGACTTCATCTTCTTCGACAAGCTTGAAAGCAAAGTCCAGTAGTGAAAGCCAGAAGGCAAAGATAGTTGAAGCTTCTTCCAGTTTAGCAGGATTGTTCTTTTAAGAACAAGTTGGCTGATTCAATCGATCAGCAAGAGAAGATAGGATTGTGAAGGGGTGTAAGCCTTCAACAGCAGATAGCTTCTCACCTATGCAGCAAAGAAGAGGTTGGCTGTAGAAGAAGACTCATCCCTTCTACAACAAGTGGGCTGGACTGATTTCTACTCAGTCTTGCAAGTTAGTCTCTTAGATTTATCTCTGAGTAGGTATTTCAAATTTTACTTGATTATTTCCTGTAGGATTTAGTTTACCTGAATCTGAGTATAGGGCACTTTGTGCCTGAGTGGTAGGTGCCTAATTAGTCACTGAGGTAGGTGCCCTGCTGGGGTACTCAGGTAGGATCCAAGTGTGGATCTGAGCTGTAGGGCTTAAGTGGCTGAGGTAGGAGAGTACTGCTCTCTAAAGTAGGATCCAAGTGTAGATCTGAGGTAGGGATGTCCTCCTAGCCTGAGTGTAGGGCCTAATGCCTGAGGTAGGTGACTGGTGAGTCACTGAGCTGTAGGTGACAAGTATGTCACCGAGTTGTAGGCCCTAAAGGAGGTTGAGTTGTAGGTGCCTAGAAGGGCACTGAGGTAGGTACCTGGATAGGTACTGAGTTGTAGGAGTGCTAGAACACTCTGAGAGTACGGTTTTGTGCCTGAAGTTGTAGGGCTGAGAAGCATGAGCTGTAGGCCTTAAAAATAAGGATGAGGTAGGTGGTTTGTAGACCACTGAGATGTAGGAGCACTACAGGGCTTTGAGGTAGGAACCCTTGTGATTCTGAGTTTGGATTCTGAAAAAAATCTGTGTGTAAGGCTGAGGGCCTGAGGTGTATGCTCTGAGGAGCATATTGGTTGAGTTTTTGCCTAGTCCAACAAATTAGTTGGATAGGTAGGAGGGAAAGTAGATTTGCCCATTTGGGGAACCACTATAAATACTTGTGTGCTTGCTGTGTTGCTTGTTTCCTTCTTGTATTGCAGGTAATTAGGACAAGCTCTAGATCACCAAACTTATAAACAACAAAAAAGGCTTAAGTAATTTCAAAGACCTATTCACCCCCACTCTAGGTGACTAGCTAACCCTTAAGTAATAACTTTCAAGCGGTATCAGAGGGAGGTTACTCAAAAAGGGATTTAACAACCTGAGTACACCTCCAAGGTTAACTTTCAGATATAAGAATGGGGTGTGGTGTAAACTACAAGGAACTGGGGGCCATGAAATTACCAATCTGCAAAAAGTTGGGCTTTGGCCTCTAGAACGAAAGGGTCAGACTATTTATGGAAGCTTCTGACCCTAGGATCTACATCATAGTTAAAGAAGGACCCTTCATCCCCATAAAGACCTTAGTTCTGGATGCCAACATCCAGACACCTAAATCTTATGATGAAATGAACAAAGATGAGCTCCTACTTGCCTCCATGGATAAGAGAGCTCAAAACATTATTGCTAGTACAATAAATGATTCAACAATCCAAAATCTGGTGCACTACAAGACCTCCAAGGAGATGTGGGACACCCTAGTTGTGTTCATGGAGGGTTCAAAGGAGGTGAGGGATGACAGAAAATCCATGCTCAACCAGGAGTATGGGGCCTTCAGACAAGGAAAGTGTGATGGCATTGCTGAGTGCTTTGAGAGATTCTTTAGAATAGTAAATGAACTAAGAACATAAGGAAGGGTCTTTAGCACCTATGAGCTGAATGACAAATTTCTCAGATCACTCACAAAGGATTGAGACACAAAGATTTGTGCCATTAGAGAAATGACCATGTTAGCTCACACACCTCCTCCAGCTCTGTTTGGAAAGTTGCTGTCATATGAGATGCAGCTTGCTGTAGGAAAGGAATAAGAAAAGAGCAGTATGTCATAGGCCAAGGAGAAGTATGTGGCCATCAAAGCTGATGCCCCAACCAGGAGCATAAGGAAGAACTCTCCACCATGAAGAATTACTGAATCAGATTCTGAGAGCTCAAAGACAAGCTCCTCAGAAAGCAATATGTCTGATGAGGACTTTGCTGCCTTCACCAGGCTGTTTCAGAAATTTTTGAAGGAGCATAAGAAGAACATCATGCTTCCTCTTACTCAGAGTACAGAAGGAGATCCTATAAGGAGGACAGGTATGCTCCTACCTCTAGCAAACAAACTTTTTCTAAAGTCATTTGTTTCTGTTGCTGTAAACCTGGGCACATAGTTGTTGATTGCCCATTGAAGAGGAAAGAGGAAGGAGAGAAGAAGAACCACAAGGTGAAGAAAAAAGAGTATTCTATTATGGCCAAGAAGGAAAAGACCTGGTCTGACTCCTCCTCTGGGTCAGAAAGTGAAGAAGAAGAAGCATACATTGGGCTAATGGTTATTGCTGATGAAGAACCTGAAGAATATTCTGATGCTATGATAGGAATAAGGGCCCCTCTATCACATTCAGAAAGTGACTCAGAGGTGGATGAAGATGAAGAAGAAAATGATCATTTCCATAGATTAATGGCAATGACAGATTAGGAGAGCTGCTAGGATCAGCCTGGACATGCTCAGGTAAGTCATAAATCTCTGCCTTTTATTTCAAGTCATGAGGCTAGCTCAGAGTCTGAAGCTCAATCATCAAGAGATGAAGGGGATTTAGAGTTTGAGGATGATGTCAATTCTATAATTGACAAGTATGGAGAACTTCTTGAAGCATTCAAGAAGTTCAAGCTCCTTGCCAAGAGACAGGCAAAAGAGCTTCTCTGTCTTAGGAGCAAGTGTGAGGGTCAAGAAAAGGATCTCAATGATATGGCTACTCAATCAGCCGATCTCAAGGGAATCATTGATATGCAGTCTGTGGTAAGAGTCTCAAATGAGAAACTTATCCAGAAACTTAAAGATGATCTACTAAGGGAGAAACTGCTGGTGGCCATGTTTTTTAAGCCAAGCACTGTGCTTCCCTTAATTGACACCCTCTTTACCCAAAAAGGTAAGAAAGGGTTAGGTTTTAAGGGATCTGCTAGACCTCTAAATCCAAAGGGAAAGGGGAAGGAACCAGTTGTGCCTCTAGCCTCATTGCCTCCAATTTCTTTTAAGAAAGTTCTATTGCCTTCTAACAGGTATGAACATGAAAGTTGTTATGGTCACTGGGAGAATGGTAGATCCACTGGTGTGGACCAATGTGTCCATAACCAAGGTGGAAGATATAGCCATGCGAGGGCCCTTAAGGCTGCCCATTTAGGAAATTCAAATGGCCCATCCTGGACCATTTGTTTTTAGTGCCTCAGCCCGAAAACTCAAGGATATTACTGCTGCAGGAAATCTGAGTCATCCAGCAAAAGTAATGACTAAGGTGAGTCTTCTAGCAAGGCTGGAATGGCAGTTTCTGATGCAATCCGATGCATGTTAGCTAAAAAGAGACATGTAGTTGGTGGCTATCAGAAAAGCCAAAACAATCAGCTGAAACACTTACTTTCAGTCAAATAGCTGTTGGAAGGAATCAGAGACATACAACAGCACACCGCCCCATTGTTCAAGAAGCAGTCATAGCAAATGCTGGCCCTAAATAGAAAAGGAGAAATAATGTCCATGAGTGCTTGTGTTGTGGCAAAGTGGGCCACTATGCTGTAGATTGCTGTGACAATCCTTCAATTTCTAGAGGTAGCCAACCTGTAAGGAATTCTACAGGAAGGCAAGCTTATTTTCAGACTAATATGAACCTAGGACCCAATAGAAATTGGGGTCCTAAGGTGAGATAAATTGTGCTTTTCAGGTTAGTTCAAGTACCAGTTCCCATAAATGGTACTTGGATAGTGGATGTTCCAGACACATGATTGAAAAAAATAATTTTTGAAAGAGTTTACTCCAGTAAAGAATGGACCTAAGGTCATCTTTGGGGGCTCTGACAAGGGGATAACCAGAGGTTATGGTAAGATCTCAAATGGCATAATCACCATCATAAAGGTAGCTTATGTAGAAGGTCTACAACACAACCTCATAAGCATAAGCCAACTATGTGACCTTGGTTATGACATTTCCTTCCACAAGGATAAGTGTCATATAAGGAGGTTAAGTGGCCAGAGAGTCATCTTAACAGGCATTAGGGGTGGGGATGTTTATTTCTTAAACTTTTCTTGCTTAGATAGTAGTTCCCCTATATGCCTAGTTGCAAATGACAAAGACTCATATTGTGTTCAATGCCACAAGAGACTTGTTCATTTGAATTATAAGACCATTGGTCAGCTCTTTAGTGATGAGCTAGTTAGGAATGGTACCAACATAAAATGCTCCAAGGAGGGCATCTGTGCTGCTTGCCAAAAGTGTAAGCAGACTAAGACCTCCTTCAAGAGCATTGGGACCAAGGACTCAGTGAGATGCTTGTATCTCGTCTATATGTACTTGTTTGGTCCTACGCCTATTCAGAGTCTAGGTAGGAAGGTCTACACCCTTGTGGTGGTTGATGACTATTCCAGGTTTGTTTGGGTGTTCTTCCATAGAATAAAGGATGAAACCCTTGAAGTCTTCATGAATTTTGTCAAGCAGATTCAGAATGAACTTGCAAGCTCTGTGGTCAAAATAAGAAGTGACCATGGAATTGAATTTCAGTCTGCTACCATGACTATCTTCTATGAAGAGCAAGGGATTCATCAAGAATTCTCCTCTCCAAGAACACCCCTGTAAAATGGGTTAGCTGAGAGGAAAAATAGGACTCTCATAGATGCTGGGAGAACATTGTTGAGTGACACTTCTTGTAACGACTCCACCCATTAAATAACATATAATAGAAGGTTAGACCGGGGCCCCACACTATATGCCACAAAAAGACAGCGAGGTCACAGGTTAATACCAAAACAGCATTGCACCCTAACTCAGAGCATGCTAGCGGAATATTTTAACAATAATCTGAACTCAAACTAAGATTGTCCACTATATATATAAACCACAATTATATATATCCTCTTGAAGGAATGTGCAGTAAATACAACAAAGGTTGGCCTTAAGGCCTTACAGTTCCTCTTTTCAAAGTGTGGATTCCATACATCGGCGCGCAGGCCGACCACACATGAAAAAAACACAACACCATTTTCTTTGCCTTGACGGGATAGCAGCAGCAGTAGTAGAAATAGGAGCAGGGACTTCAGCCCTTCATTTTTCACTCGGCAACGGTCAACATTCAACTGACTAATTTATAACAATGCTACCCCTTTCCCGAGGCAGTGGTATTCCTTCCCTGTAGGCATAGTAATGCATATATAGATATATAACATATTATGCTCTCACGGACAAACACTATATCACAAACGCCGGCCACGCGGCCCGATGCTCCGTGCACTCAGGGCACATTCTTGGTGTACCGACAAACCAGGGTCCCTCCACCATTCAAGGTCCAAAGACAAATGCTAAACTTTGAGCATTCAGTTTTACTGGCGCGCAGGCCTAAGAATCTCATTATGCGCTCCAACGAGACCAATCACTTAGGTCTTCCCATCGATCGGACATAACGCAGGTACAGATCAACCAATCACATTGCTCAGTTCGCCTAGCCATCACCAAATACAAACGTACTCATGGCCAATCATAGGCGCGGGTCAGTATCACCTTTACTGTTTGGCACGAAGCCTTTTTAAGGGCACACAGCTCACCATAGCCATAATGTCCATCAAGGTCTGGCTTCACATTAGCCATACCATCCACCAAGGACTGGCTACACTGTCCACAAAAAACTAGCTACACTGTAGCCATAACACAAGCAGTACAAGAGTATTTTTCTTAAATTCCTTATTCCAGTACTTCCTGCTACTCCACTTCACAGGCACAACCAATAGACTCCACAAACAACACGTTTATACGCGGAGTCTTATCCGGTGCATAAGATGCAACATCACCATTCCAGACCAACCTGTCCAGATGGGCTTCACACAGCAGCCTATCCCATACTATACATTTTGGGTCTAAATGCAGACTCAACCGGGGATAACAACTATCAACCCACTAAAATATCTTACTCTTTCCACCTTTTGGTGGAGGATTCCCTTCTCATGCATAAAGGAGGAGTTCACTTGTCTAAGAAGGAAGATCATTACCCTTGACGATCTCTTTTGAGCAATAGAAATTCTAGCCAGTTGGAAAGCACCGCAACAGCCTTGCCTCCACAAAACTGGCCTCGGATCTCGAATCGAAACTCGGAAGCTCCACCGGTGGTCGGGTATTCTCCTCCTCCTTGCTCTCCCTTCTCTCTACACTTTTAGAAAGAGGATAAACTTTCATTCAAATCCGGGGTTAACCCAGCAGGGAATAGCCTGGGCCACATGATCCAGGATGAAGGAAAAGAATGGCCACAGATCGCCCTCAAAAGTCTATTTTTTAGGCTGACACGCCCGTGTCACAGGCTGTATACTGCAAGCGGTACACAAACCGACTGATCCAGAATGGGACACGACCATGTGACACGCCCGTGTCACATGTCGTGTGCACTGACACGGCTTCGAACATGCCCATGTCCAGACCATGTTCACCAGGCTTCAATGCCCTGGACAATTCCAGAGAAGTACACGACCATGTGACACACCCGTGTCACAGGCCGTGTGTCTAGACACAGTTGCAGACACGCCCTTGCCCAGCCATGTTCAATAGGCTGCACAAACCCAAGGAGGACACGGCCTCTGACACGCCCGTGTCATTGGCCGTGTGGGGCTCCCTGGACAAATACAGAGAAGGATACGGCCTAGGACATGCCTGTGTCCCTGTCCGTGTTCCCCAACACAGAGTAGGACACGCCTTGGGACACGCCCGTGTCCCAGGCCGTGTTGCCCTGCCTTAACTCCATTTTGGGATTTGGGGTGTTACACTTCTCTCCCTGAATATTTCTGGGCTGAGGAAGTTAATACTGCATGTCATGTTCTCAATAAGGCTTCTATCACCAAAGGCCACAAGAAGACACCCTGATGAGTTGTAAATATACCTATATTTTTGTATTTTATTTAAGTCATTTTTGTTTATTTTTGTCTTTTTTAGTTTGTTTTCTTTAATAAATTACTTCTTTTTTGTAAATTTTATATCTAACTTAATTTATTTTGTTTTCTGAAAAATTACAGAAAAAATATTTTTTTGCCCTGTCACGCTAGTGACCATGCCCGACACGCCCGCGTCAGGCACTCAACGCCTTCTGCCAGTCGACACTCGATGATTTCACTATTCAACACTCAACGCCATCCAGACACGTCCCAGTCACGCCCGTGTCCAAGACCCGTCACGCCCGTGTCGATGTCGACACTCAACGCCTTTTCAACACTCGACGCTGCCGACATCAGAACTTCAAGCTGTCCAAGTCACGCCCCCTAACACGCCCGTGAACAAGCCTGTCACGCCCGTGACCGCCACGTGTTCCTTCCAGAAGCCTCCAGATCGTCGATCGCCGCTCGAAGATCGTCGACCCAAGCCTGTCACGCCCGTGTCTGAAGCCTGCCACGCCCGTGACCGACACGTGAAAACTCCCCGACCTTCTAGAACGAAGACAGCAAGCCAAAGTCACCAAGTCAAACACGGCTTTGACTGACACGCCCCCTGTCACGCCCGTGACCTAGGGCGTGTCACACCCGAAATTTTGTCTATAAATAAAAGCTTTCAGAAAGCTTTTCTTGTCCAATTTTTTGACCACTTTGCTTAGGAGAGGTGATGCCCAAATGGATTCTAATGCTAATGTAAGGAGAATTTCTCCCCCCCTCCTTAGTGTTTGTATTAGCTTTGTTGTAATCTCTTTATATTTTAATAAAATATGCATTTTTCTTCTCTTTGCATAGTATGAAATGTTCATTTGGAAACGCCATAACTTAAGTGATTTTTCGTTCCCCTTTTTGTGCTTTTTATGTTTTCTTCATTTATAGTTTTATAACTTTACTTAGTTTAGGATTTTATCCGCATTTATAGCCATTACGCTACCCATTTTTTTTCATACTCCGCACATATTTGGGTTTAGATTTCTCTTTTTAGGTTTGTTTTCATTCTTATAGTTTTATAAAAGTGTTTAAAAGATGGTTTTTAAATTTTCTTTAACTTAGTTTTTTTTTAGGATCGTAAAACTTTTCGTTCTCTTTTAGCTTTATTTCCACTTTTTATGCATTTCTATGAAAATATAAGAATGAAAATGTGCTCGTTTAAATTTTTCGCCAACTTAGCTTTTCATTTTATTTTCAAAACTTTTCGCTCTTTTAATTTCTATTTCGTCTTTTTACACATTTCTACCGCATATTAGCGGTCGAAATGTCGTCGTTTTAATTTTTGAGCACTTTCATTTAGCGTTTTTTGGCAAAAACTTTTTGCTCGTTTAATTTTTATTTTCTCTTTTTATGCATTTCTACCTTATTATAGCGGTAGAAATGCATTCGTTTTAATTTTTCAGTCACTTTGCTTTTTCTTATTTTTGCAAGTGTGCGTGCGTGTATGAGTTAGTTTTATAGCTTTATTTCAATTCACGTAGAGTGCGTGTGTGTGTGCATCTATTTCCGCCTACTCGTTAAGAGTTAAATGGCGCTCTGCTTTCATTTCCCTCCCACTCGTTTGAGTGGGACTTGTCTTTTTATTTCTTTCATTTTCTTCCTACTCACTTGAGTAGGAAAACTTTGTGTGTGTGTGTGTTTTCACTCAAATAGAGTGCGTGTGTGTGTTTTCATTTCAAGTAGAGTGCGTGCGTGTATGAGATAAATTTACCCCTGCCCACTCATTTGAGCTAGGATTCGCATTTACTGCTTTCTTTAGCCCTACTCGTTTGAGTAGGACTCGCAATTTTCTGCTTTCCTTTACTGCTTTATTTCTTGCTTTATTTTATCGCTTTCTAGCTTAAGTGTCCCCATTCCGATGAGTGGCTAACCGCCCTTAGCCCTCAATATCGAAGAGAATTGAGACAGATAAAGTAGCTTTAAATAATTGAAGGTCCTGTTTTTCAGTTTAATTAAATTTCTTAAGGTTTGCCCCGAGTTAACGATGCGTAGGACCGCATATCGATGTGCGGGGTCTATTTCCGTTATCCATACGCAACGCCGAGAGGCCGTGCGTATGGACCGATCACCCTTGGGTAAAGAGAGCTCCGCGCTAACCCTTGAGAGAGGAGGCGCGTGACTCTACCGGATTGGGTTCCCCACCCAATAGCGGGGTTCTTAGCGTAATGCGGGCGTTAAGAGGAATCCTTCATCTGTCTAGCGATTGGTCGAATAGCCTTAGCGTTCAGGTGAGCGATATCCCTAGACCAAGGTGAGCTCATATCTATGGAACCTCCACGGCCGAGTCTCCGCCTTAATTAATTTGAAATTTAGGATCTCTTTTTATTAAAAGTTATTTTAGTTCAGTTCTCTTTTTGATATCGTCGCGCTGAGTTCTTCATCTGCCTTCTGCACTTTATTTCCTGCCTTTTTTATCTCCTGCTTTTATTATTATGCTTTATTATTATTATGCATTTTTATATTTTTAGGTCATCTTCTTTTTAAACAAACTAAAATATTTTTGGTAAAATAATAGTCATTCAGAGAAAGAGTAGAAATAGCTAAGCCGACCCCGAGAACAATACGACCCCAATATTCCACACCGGAATATCCTGTACTACACCCTATGAGATTTTGAAGGGCAGAAAACCAAACATATCCTATTTCAGGATCTTTGGTTACAAGTGGTTCATCTTGAATAATGGCAAGTCAAAAGTGACTAAGTTTGCTGCCAAATCCCATGAGGGGATCTTTGTTTGGTACAAGAATAGTAGTAAGGCATATAAAGTCTATAACATGACAAATCAAGTTGTAGAAGAATCTGTCCTTATAGTGTTTGATGAGTCAAGCATGATTGATAGTGAGTTGTCAAGCTCTTTGCCTAGTTCTGCAGGTATAATAATTATGATGGAAAAGCTCTCCATCAAAAATAAAGACCCTGCTGTTCTAGAAGAATACAGAGAAGGATGTTGTCCAAAGGAAGCACAGGACAGTCTAGATGGAGATGAAGATCAACACCTGAAGAAAATGGTGCCCAGCAACAAACAGTCCAGCTGCCCCCAGCAGTCAGATATCTGAGAGATCATCCTCCAGATTAGATAATAGGTGAGGCTAACCAAGGTGTACAGACTAGAAGCAGGAGTTTCAACACAGCTCTTTACTCCAGCTTCCTATCACAAGAAGAGCCCAAGAAATTTGAAGAGGCAAATAAGGACCAATTCTAGATTGGTTCAATGCAAGAAAAACTGAACCCGTTCAAAAGATGTAAGGTCTGGAAGCTAGTTCCCAGACCAGATGGACATAATGTCATTGGAGTCAAGTGGATTTTAAGAAATAAACTTGATGAAAATGACATTATCATAAAGAATAAGGCTAGACTAGTGGCCAAGGGGTACAGATAGCAAGATGGGATTGATTATGATCAGACCTTTGCCCCATTTGCAAGGTTGGAAGCCATCAGACTGTTCCTTGCATTTGCAGCCTTCCAGGGATTCAAAGTCTTCCAGATGGATGTGAAGTCAGCCTTCCTGAATGGAGATTTGAAAGAAGAGGTCTATGTAGAGCAGCCCCCAAGTTTTGTAGATTCTAAGTCTCCTACTACTGTGTATAGACTTAGGAAAGCTCTATATTGGCTCAAGCAAGCCCCTAGAGCATGGTATGTGACATTGTCTACCTTCCTCATTGAGAACAAATTTTTCAAGGGGGAAGATAAACAAGACCTTATTCCTAAGGGAATCTAAGGGAAAGATCATCCTAGTGCAGATTTAATATTTGGCTCTACTGATGACAACCTCTACAGAAAGTTTGCAAAACTTTTGTAGGGGAAGTTTGAGATGAGTAGTATGGGTGAACTGAAGTTCTTCTTGGGACTCCAATTAAGACAGACTGATGATGGTCTATCCATATCCCAGTCAAAGTTCACTAGGGAGCTAATCAAGAAATATGGTATGGAGAGTGCTTCCACCATAAGAACTCCCATGAGCTCCAGTATGCCTATAGGAAAAGATGATCCAGGGAAACCTATTGATCCAACTTTGTATAGAGGTATAGTTGGCTCCCTTCTCTACCTCACTGCAAGTAGGCCTGACATTATATATGCAACATGTGTTTGTGGTAGGTATCAGGCCTGCCCTAAAGAGTCTCACTACACTGCTGTGAAAAAAATCTTGAGATAACTTAAGGGCACCCCAGATCTTGGCCTATGGTACCTTAGGAATGGGGAGTTTGAACTAACTGGCTATTCATATGCAGATTTTGTAGGCTGCACAGAGGACAGGAAGAGCACATCTGGCTCCTATCAATTTCTAGGTGGAAGGCTTGACTCTTGGAGCAGTAAGAAGCAAATAAGTGTTGCAATCTCCACTACTAAGTCAGAGTACATTTCAGCTGGGAGCTGCTGTGCTCAGTTATTATGGATCCAACATGAACTTCAGGACTAAAATATTCAGATATAGAACTCCACTCTTTTGTGATTCTACTAGTGAAATTTCTATAGCTAGGAATCCTATCTCCCATAGCAGGACTAAACGTATAGAAATTAGGAATCATATCATTAGAGAACATGTGGAAAGGCAAGACATCAGCCTTGAGTTTGTCTCTACAGACAAGCAAGTGACTGATATCTTCACTAAGCCACTAGATGAAGCCAAGTTCAACACCTTAAAATTTTAATTGGGTATATTTAATCTTGTGTAGCTTCAATTCTCTCATCTACAATATACCGTACTGTCTATTTTTTAGGTAATACAAGTCCTTCCCCAAGACAATGAAGCTAGTGTGCAACAGTTGAGGGGGAGTAAGACCAGCAGCTGAAATGGAATTAAGTCAGAGCAGGGGAATCATCCCCAGACAAATAGGGGGAGAAATACTCAACACATAACAAATCTCCCTATTGCTGAAGTCAAAAAGGGGGAGAGGAGTTAGGGGGAAGAAAGAATAGACTTGATCAAGATCTTACGAAGCCAAAATGCAGGAAGCACAATGCCAAGTGGTACATAAGTTGTTTCAGCACAAGAATAGTAAGGATGGCTCAACCAAGAGAGTAGCATGCCAGAGGGAGTAAGTATAATTCCTGACATGAAGAATTATGTGTGGTAACATATTTTCAAACTCTTAATGATATTACACAAGTATCAGTTTTTATGTTAAAAAAACTGTGTATGTCAATGACCTGTGTTATTGATCAAGCAAGGTTTTGACTTCTTCAAATAGGGGGAGATTGTTGGGTCCATTGACCCCAATGTTCCAGATTTGAAAGAAGTTAAACTAGTCAATAACATACACATATAATGTATTTGATGTATGCTTGAGTTATTGCATGCAGGTTGTCCTTGATTAGACAGTTGAACAGGAAGAGGAAGCTAGAAGTTAGACTAAGGCATAACCGCTGAGACAGCTGATACAACTGAGACAACTAAGAAGAAAGACTCAGTAGAACTGCTGAGATAGTTAAGTAGCTTAACACACATCGTTGAGAGAAGTGTTGTTCTCAGCTAAACCGCTGAGACAGAAGACAGTCTTGGCTATGAAGAAATAACCGTTGAGACAGAAGACTGTCTCAGCTGTGAAGAAGAAATTGCTGAGACAGTTGAGAAGCAACCACTGAGACAAAGCCAGCAGAAATTTTCTAAGTCCAGAAAGTGGAATTCGTCGAGCTCAGCTCACAGATTGTCGAGCTCAAGTTAAAGTTGAAGATTAAGACTTCGTCAAGCTCAACTAACTGATTGTCGAGCTAAAGTTGAAGGTTGAAGATTCAGCGTTCGTCGAGCTCAGCTCATAGATCGTCGAGTTCAGGTTAAAGGTTGAAGATTCAGAGTTCATCGACCTGAGCCCGCCTTTCGTCGAGCTCAAGTTAAAGTTGAAGATTCAAAAGTTAGTCGAGCTCAGAATAGAGTTCGTCGATCTCAGATCGACGATCATCAAGCCCAGTCCAAAAACTTCATGCCATTGCGGGAAAGCTTCAGTAGCGCTGGAAGCTACTATTTGTCTTCTTCTGAGGGAGGTGGCGCTCACCATACTTGACAGGGCCCACATTGAAATTGTGTCGTTGATTTAAATCAACAGATATAAAAGGAAGAGAAGAAAAGAAGATTAGGGTAACAAAAAATAAGAACAAAAGTAAAAAATGAAAAAGAGGCAGCTGGACTTCATCTTCTTCGACAAGCTTGAAAGCAAAGTCCAGCAGTGAAAGCCAGAAGGCAAAGATATCTGAAGCTTATTCTAGTTCAGCAGGATTGCCCCTTGAAGAACAAGTTGGCTGATTCAATCGATCAGCACGAGAAGATATTTTTGTGAAGGGGTGTAAGCCTTCAACAGCAGATAGCTGCTCACCTGTGAAGAAAAGAAGAAGTTGGCTGCAGAAGAAGACTCATCCCTTCTACAGCAAGTGGGCTGGACTAATATCTGCTCAGTCCAGCAAGTTAAACTCAGAGATTTATCTCTGATTCAGTATTTAAAATTTTACTTGATTATTTCATGTAGGATTCAATTTATCTAAATCTGAGTGTAGGGAACTTTGTGCCTGAGTGGTAGGTGACTAATTAGGCACTGAGGTAGGTGCACTACTGGGGTACTAAGGTAGTATCCAAGTGTGGATCTAAGCTGTAGGGCTTAAGTTCCTGAGGTAGGAGAGTTCTTCTCTCTGAGGTAGGATCCAAGTTTGGATCTGAGGTAGGGCTGTCCTCCCAGCTTAAGTGTAGGGCTTAGTGCTTGAGGTAGGTGACTGGTGAGTCACTGAGCTATAGGTGACCAGTGTGTCACTGAGTTTTAGGCCTTGAAGGAGGCTGAGCTGTAGGTGCCTGGAAGGGCACTAAGGTAAGTACCTTGATAGGTACTGAGTGGTAGGAGTGCTACATGAAAGTCTCTAGTGTCGACTAAATCCACCTATGGGGGGGGGGGAATAGGTGTCGTGCAGTCTTTTGCGGAATTAAATTTACCTGCACAAATTAACAAACACAGCACAGAAAACACACAAAGAATTATAGTGGTTCCCCAATGTGGGTACATCCACTTTCCCCCTTCGACCTATCTCCCACCAAGGGATGACTCGGTCACTTCTCCAAACGGATTTAAATCCAATCCTCACACTACGTAAGGAACCCTTCCAACAAAGGAGTCACAACTCCACTACCACGGGTTGCACCCAACCCTTACAACAAGGAATTAAAATTCCATTACAACAAACCAAAATTGAATGTAAAAGAAAATACAAAAAAAGGTTTTTGAGATTCAGATGTCCTTCTTCGTTCGTTGAAGCTTTCTTGAAAGTTACGAAGAGTCCACAACCAGATTTCTCTCTTGGAGAGGATCTTGTCAAGATCGGCGGTGGCAAGTGATTGTGGCGGCGATACTTTGTAGATCTAAACTTCTTGATGAAGCAAGCAAGGTCTACCAACGATCTCAGTCGGATCAATCGTCTCCACCGATTCGGAATGGTGAACTAGTCTCGCTCAACGAATTGAGAGACAAGAGATCTTAAGAGATATGCATGAGACGCTCGGCTTGCCTTGGTACTGTCGTTGGCATATCAAAGAAGATCGGAGATTAGCGACGACGAACTGTGAGCGGCAACAAGCCATCGGCGTTTTCCGCAATAGGCTAGGGCACGGCGTCGGCTACTTTTGATTTCACGTGAATGTCTATCTGTAAAGGTTAAAAATACGCATATATATATACCAGAGGCCAACCCTAAAGACCGTTGTGGGACCCACAAGGTGAAGCCCTAGGCCCGGCCTAAATAGTGCAAGGCATCTTGGTTCGGTCCGAGGAAAATTGCCTAAGGCAAAATCGGCGGGAATCGTTGGTGATTCCCGTCGAAGTCGGCTAGAATCACTCACGATTCCCGTCGATTCTGCCTTGGCAGAATTCCTGTTGGAAAATTGTCAGCCGGAAGAAATTAGCGGGAATGCAGACTTATTCTCGTCGAAGTCGGCGGGAATCACTCATAATTCCGGTCGATTCTGCCTTGGCAGAATTCCTGTTGGAAAACTGTCACCTGGAGGAAGTTGGCGGAAGAGGCTAACTGATTCTCGAAGAATCGGAGGGAATCACTAACGATTCCCGTCGAAGTCGGCGGGAATCACAAGTGACTCCCGTCGAAGTCGGCGGGAATGACTTAGTGATTCCCGTCGATTTTGACTTAGAGGATTTTTCTCTTCCTTCCTTTGAAGACTTGGTCTTTGACCCATATTTTCTCCTTCTTCTGCTCTTGATCTACCTTAACCCTATACTTGAAAATAAGTACACTCAAATAGAGAGAGCACATGTGAGTCAACACACTGATCTACTCAACGAGGGATTACGTTGCGCAGACCCATGTATATTGACCCATTGCACCCTGACATTGGTGTGTACTTAGCATGGAATAGCTGCAAGCACAACTTGATAGAAGATCGTCAAATACATTGTCAATTCAGCTTAGCTTGTTCAGGTGCTTCTTCAAATCAGGTCCATTGTGGATACAATACCCAACAATCTCCCCTATTTGAAGAAGCTGAAACCCTACAAGCTAAGGTGAATAAAACAGATGGGAATGAAAATAATAAAATGAAAATGCAGTTAAGAGTGAAATCCATTACCATTCTGCTGATAGAATACTTAGCATTGGCAACCACCTTAGCCTTAGCTGAGAGGGTAATCTCCCCCTTTTCGGCTTCTACAAATCTGGGACTTCACTTGGAGCACAAAGCTCCCCCTCAGTTCTTGCATCCGTGCCCAATCTTGAGTTCCTCGCTGATGCTCCCCCTTGATCCAAGAGCCTGGAGCCCTTCAGTCTTCAATCTTCATAGTTCAGCATGCCGAGTTCAGTTTTGAAGAGACTGAAATTGGCCTCGTCTAGGGGCTTTGTGAAGATATCTGCAATCTGCTTATCCGTGGGGACAAAGTAGAGAGAGATATCTTTGTTTTCCACATGCTCCCGAATGAAGTGGTAGCGCACTTCAATATGCTTTGTTCTGCTGTGCGACACAGGATTGTTCGCAATTGCTATTGCGCTCAAGGAGTCGCAATACATAGGAACTTCTCTGAACTACAAGTCATAATCTTCGAGTTGATTTCTGATCCATAGAAGTTGTGCGCAACAACTGCCTGCTGAGATGTACTATGATTCAGCCGTAGAGGTTGCGACACAGTTCTGCTTTTTACTATTCCATGAAATAAGCCTTCTTCCGAGGAATTAGCACGTCCCGGAAGTGCTTTTCCTATCATCCCTGCTTCCTGCAAAGTCAGCATCTGAAAAGCCTATCAGCTCGACATCATTGTTTCTTAGGTACCACAAGCCAAGATTTTGTGTACCTTTATGGTATCTAAGAATTCGCTTTGCAGCGATATAATGAGATTCCTTAGTATTCACCTGATATCTGGCACACATGCATGTGGAAAACATAATATCCGGTATACTAGCAGTAAGGTAGAGCAGGGATCCTATTATGCTTCTGTATTTGGTTTCATCAAAAGGTTTCCCTTTCTCATCCTTGTCCAGAGACACAGTGGATCCCATTTGAGTCCTCATAGAGGTTGCAATCTCCATTCCGAATTTCTTTTGGAGTTCATTTATGAACTTCGTCTGAGAAATGAAAATTCCATCCTCAGACTCTTTCACTTGAAGTCCCAAGAAGTACTTCAGCTCACCCATGCTGCTCATTTCAAACTTCCCTTGCATAAGTTTAGAAAACTTCTTACACAGGTTGTTGTCCGTTGAGCCGAATATTATGTCATCGACATAGATTTGCACCAACAAAATCTTTTCTTTGACTTCACTAAGAAACAATGTCTTATCTATTTTTCCTCTCGAGAACTTGTTCTCAAGAGGAAAACTAGACAGAGTCATATACAAAGCTCGAGGAGCTTGTTTTAAGCCATGTAATGCTTTATTAAGAAAGTAAACATGATTAGGGAATGTTGGATTAACAAAACCTTGGGGTTGCGCGACATATACTTCCTCTTTCAAATTTCCATTTAGGAATGCAGATTTCACTTCAATCTGTTAGACAGTGAATCCTTTGTGAGAGGCATATGCCAGGAACAACCTGATCGCCTCGAGCCTTGCAACTGGTGCAAAGGTTTGGTCGAAGTTACTCCCCTCCTCTTGTCTGTAACCTTGATCCACCAGTCTGGCCTTGTTCTTGATGATGACCCCGTGTTCATCCAGATTGTTTCTAAAGATCCACTTAGTGCCGATCACATTCTGTTTCTTTGGTCTGGGAACAAGCCTCCAGACGTTGCATCATTCGAATTGATGCAGTTCATCTTGCATTACTAATATCCATGACACATCTTTGTTCGCTTCGTCGAACTTCTTTGGCTCAACCTGTGATAGAAAACTAAGGTGCTGAATCTCGTTAATTGTACCTCTGCGAGTTCAGACACCGTCACGAGGATCTCCTATGATCTGATCTCTAGGATGATCCCTCACGTGTCAGAGCTCTAAGAGTCTAGCATCTGGAGCTCTAACAGCTTCTCGGGCTCCTCCCTCTTCTGGAGGATTTTCACCATCCTGATCGTCATCTTCTCCAATTGGCGTTGAGGTGGAGACCTTGACGTACTTGGGAGTTCCATCTTTAGCAGTCTCATCGAGACTTAGCTGTTCAATCCTTGCACCTGCATCTTCAAGAATGCCACTGGAAGAATTGCTTTGAAGCAAGCTTCCTTCATCAAATACAACATTAATGGACTCCTCTACCACTAGGGTTTTCTTATTGAAAACCCTATATGCCCAACTATGGCTATTATAGCCCATGAAGATTCCTTCGAAGCATTGTTCTCCGAATTTAGTACGTGGGTACTTCCCATTATTGAGTACATAACATCTGCAGCCAAAAATCCTTAAATAGGACATGGTCGGTTTCCTGCCTTTCAATAGCTCATAAGGCGTCTTACGATGATTCTTGTTGATCAATGCTCGGTTCTGCACATGACAAGCCATATTGACAGCCTCTGCCCAGAAGTACTCTAGAAGAGAAGCGTCATTTAACATTATCGTACATGCTTCAATGAGCATTCTATTTCTCCTCTCCGCAACTCTGTTTTGCTTAGGAGTACGCGGGGAGGAAAACTCATGAAAGATACCATGTTCTTCACAGAATTCTGTCATAGCACCAGACTCGAATTCTGTTCCATGGTCACTTCTGATTTTGACCACGGAGCAGTTAAGTTCGTTCTGAATCTGCTTGATAAAATTAGTGAAGATGTCAAACGTATCTGACTTTCATTTCAAGAAGAACACCCACGTAAACCGAGAGTGATCATCAACAATCACTAGCGTATACGATTTGCCTCCTAAGCTATGAACATGCACTGGACCGAACAAGTCCATATGCAGAAGATAAAGACATCTGGAGGAGTCTTTGTCTACAATGCCCTAAAAGGTAGCCCGAGTCTGTTTGCCCTTCTGGCATGCAAGACAAGGGATATCTTTGATGCACTTAATAGTAGGGGAATCCCTTACTAAATTCTTGGAAAACAACATATTAATAGTCTTGAAATTAATATGTGTTAATCTCTTGTGCCATTGTTCATAGAGAGAAGAACTGCCTTTTGCTACTAGGCACACGGGGGTAGAAGAGTCTAAGCTAAAAAAATCTAAGCAAAAGATATTTCTGCTCCTAATGCCGGTTAATACCGTCTCCGAAGAGGTACACGATATTATCAAGCACTTATCCTTGCAGAACTTAATGTCGTATCCTTTATCACACAACTGGCTTACACTGATCAGGTTATGGTTTAACCCTTCAACATAGGCCACGTTTGTGATAGAGAATACACCGTTGGAAATTATACCATAACCCCTGGTGACTCCTTGATCAGATCCTCCATAGATGACTTTGGGTCCATTTTCGACTGGGGAGTAATCACACAACAGGCTTCTTGTCCCGATCATATGCCGGGAACATCCACTATCCAAGTACCAGATTGGCGTTTTGGTGGCCTTTGGACATATCTGCAAAACAGAATTAGTTTTTCTTAGGAACCCAATCGAACTTGGGTCCTAGATTCCTTGTTAGCACACTCCCCCTCGGTTGGTTAACCCTACGAGTGGTCGGCCTTGCATTGCTAACAAAAGGAGTCTCATTGTATCTTGGATTAAACCAGCAATCCACGGCAAAGTGACCAACTTTGCCACAGCACCAACAGTAAAACCTGTTGTACCATTTCCTAGGCTCCTGCTTTACCCTTGGAACGGTGGGTCCAACCGGGGCCTTGGATCTTGAGGTGGAGGCATCAAGATGACAGCAGTCACACGACCTCTTCACTTCCTGTTCCTTCAGTATGACAGGCTTGGCCTTTGGTGCCTACTTCCTATTATGGCCGCTAGAGAAATGGCCATAATTCTCCATTTGGATTTCCTCATAAGGTGCCTTGAAGACACTCTCACCATAGTTGCGGGGGAAGGTCCAACCATCATACCGGCTCTTGGGCTTTTCAACCGAGGGCCGGAAGAAGTGGCCATAGGTTGACTCAAAGTCCTGCTCATTACAAGGAAAGCCAGGCTTTCTGAATGAAACAGGATCGAGTGGGGCCTTTCGCTTTTCTGCAGCAGAGGCCTTCTTAGTAGCCTTGTTTTTCCTCTGATTTCTGTTTATCCTGGATGATTTGCACGTCCCTCCCACATGCCCTAAGCCAGCCCCCTTAGCCTTAGCAGAGAATACATCAACCAGAGGAAGAACGATCTTGGGCATAGAGAAGCTTTTGACAATCTTCCTCTCTACCACAAGCTGTTCTTCCAACTTGTTAATTTCTTCCTGTTTTTGGTCAAGGAGCCTGAGAGAATCTGAGTGCTCAGAATTCCGGTCCAAATGTTCCTGTCGGAGAGAAATCAAGCTAGTGATCTCTTCTTTTAGGGACACACCCTCAGCCTTAAGGAATTTGACTTCCTTTTTCTGAGCGCTCAACCTCTTTCGGCACTCTTCGAAAGTATTGAGAAGAAGCTCATACTTTTTGAGGAGTTCAGCTTCACGGGCAGATGGACTGTCCTCGTGATCATCTTCGGGAGACTCAGAGTCAGAGTCAGAGAGGGGGTGCGATCTTTTACCTTCCCAGTAAATGGGGGACAGTCTCTATCTGAGTCGGAGCGACCCATTAGCCAAAAGTTGGCTTTCTCATCATCACTGGAGTTTGAAGAGTCAGATTCACTCAGTATCTTTTTATTTTTTGCAATGTAGCTCCTCTCCTTCTTCTTATCTCTAGAGGACTTGTGCTCCTCTCCTTTCCCCTTATCTCTCTTGCTTTGGTGGCAGTCAGTAATAACGTGACCTGGCTTATTGCATCCAAAGCAGATAATGTCAGTAGAACGATGTTTGTTCTGTTTAGACTCATACCTGTCAGAAGAGTAATTCTTCTTCTGATGTCTGGAGGAGGAGCCATCCTTTTTTCTCTGATTCCTCAACTTGAGGAACTTCTTGAACTCTCAAGTGATGAAGGAGAATTCTTCCTCAGATAGCTCTGAGCCGGATGAGCATGACTCAGAGTCTTCTTCCTCAGTCTTTTTCCAAGAGCGGGACAAGGCTGCACCCTTGACTTTCCTTGAGTGACTAGCTTTCAGGGCCACAGTCTTTTCTTTGGCGGCGGCCTTATCAGCTTCTTCTTCAGCTTTTCTGGTGTTCAGCTGAAGCTCGAAGGACATTAGCTTTCCAAACAGAATCTGGGGATCAGTTTCTGCCAGCTTGCCAAATTCTCTGATGGCGCAAATCTTGGTGTCCCATTCCTTAGTAAGGGATCTAAGGAATTTGTCATTTAGTTCACCATCAGTGAACACTCTGCCATAACCCTTCAGGGCATTGACGATCTTCAAGAAGTTCTCGAATGTCACTCCGATTTCTTCCTTGGGACCTTGCCTGAAGGCCTCATACTTATGGTTCAGAAGGGATCTTCAATCATCCCTTACTTCATCTGTGCCTTCCATCAAAATGATCAGACACTTCCATATGTCCTTGGCAGTCCCGCAGTTGCTGAAATTCTGCATCATGGAATCATCGATGGCGCTTACTAAGATGTTTTGAGGTTTCTTGTCTAGTCTGACAAGCACCATCTCATCCTTATCCATTTCGGAGAGCTTCTTGGGCACCATCTTGGTAGGATCAATGGTGGAGGCCTTAGTGGGGATATAAGGGCCCTCCTCCACTATCATGAAGATTCGGGGGTCGACTGCTTCCATGTAGAACCTGATCCTTTCCTTCTAGATAGGAAAGTTCAGCTTGGTGCATACTGTGATCTTTCCTGAATACTTGAGTCCGTCCATTCCCGAGATCTTCTTTCCTCTTGACACTAGACACAAGATCTTACTCAAGGTGTAAACCTTACTGATGAGTAACCTGGATCTGATACCATTTGAAAGTCTCTAGTGTCAACTAAATCCACCTATGGGGGGGGGGGGATAGGTGTCATGTAGTCTTTTGCGGAATTTAATTTACCTGCACAAATTAACAAACACAGCATAGAAAACACACAAAGAATTATAGTGGTTCCCCGATTTGGGTATGTCCACTTTCCCCCCTTCGACCTATCTCCCACCAAGGGACGACTCGGTCACCTCTCCAAACGGATTGAAATCCAATCCTCACACTACAGAAGGAACCCTTCCAATAAAGGAGTCACAACTCCACCACCACGGGTTTCACCCAACCCTTACAACTAGGAATTAAAATTCCTTTACAACAAACCAAAATTGAATGTAAAAGAAAATAAAAACAAAGCTTATGGAGATTCCGATGTCCTTCTTCGTTCGTTGAAGCTTTCTTGAAAGTTATGAAGAGTCCACAACCGGATTTCTCTCTTGGAGAGGATCTTGTCAAGATCGGCGGCGACAAGTGATTGCGGCGGTGATACTTTGTAGATCCAAACTTTTTGACGAAGCAAGCAAGGTCTACCAACGATCTCAGTCGGATCAATCGTCTCCACTGATTCGGAATGGAGAACTAGTCTCGTTCAACGAATCGAGAGATAAGAGATCTCAAGAGAGATGCGTGAGACGCTCGGCTTGCCTCGGTACTGTCGTCGGAAGATCAAAGAAGATCGGAGATTAGCGGTGACGACGAACTGCGAGTGGCGACAAGCGATCGACGGTTTTCGCGATCGACTAGGGCACGGCGTCGACTACTTTTGATTTCGCGTGAATGTCTATCTGTATAGGTTCAAAATACGCATATATATATACCAGAGGCCAACCCTAAAAACCGTTGTGGGACCCACAAGGAGAAGCCCTAACCCCGGCCGAAACAACGCAAGGCAACTTGGTTCGGTCCAGCGAACGAGGAAAATTGCCTAAGGCAAAATCGGCGGGAATCGTTGGTGATTCCAGTCGAAGTCGGCGGGAATCACTCATGATTCCCGTCGATTCTTCCTTGGCAGAATTCCTGTTGGAAAACTATCAGCCGGAAGAAATCGGCGGGAATGCAGACTGATTCTTGTCGAAATCGGCGGGAATCACTCACGTTTGACCCATCTTTGCTCCTTCTTCTGCTCTTGATCAACCTTAACCCTGTACTTGAAAATAAGTACACTACAATAGAGAGAGCCCACGTGAGTCAACACACTGATCTACTATACGAGGGATTACGTTGCGCAGACCCGTGTATATTGACCCACTGCACCCTAACATTGATGTGTACTTAGCATGGAATAGCTGCAAGCACAACTTGATAGAAGATCGTCAAATACATTGTCAATTTAGCTTAGCTTGTTCAGGGGCTTCTTCAAATCAGGTCCATTGTGGATACAATACCCAACACTACAGCACTCTGAGAGTAGGGTTGTGTGCCTGAAGTTGTAGGGCTGAGAAGCCTAAGCTGTAGGCCTTAGAAATAAGGCTGAGATAGGTGGTCATTTGACAATTGAGTTGTAGGAGCACTGCAGGGCTCTGAGGTAGGAACCCTTATGGTTCTAAGTTTGGATTCTAAAAAGAATCTGTGTGTAAGGCTGAGGGCCTGAGGTGTAAGCTTTGAGGAGCATTTTGGTCGAGTTTGTGCCTAGTCTAACAAATCAGTTAGATAGGTAGGAGAGAAAGTGGATGCACCTAATTGGGGAACAACTATAAATACTTGTGTGCTTGCTGCGTTGCTTGTTTCCTTCTTATATTGTAGCTAATTAGGACAAGCTCTAGATCACCAAACTTATAAATAACAAAAAAGGCTTAAGTAATTTCAAAGACCTATTCACCCCCTCTCTAGGTGACTAGCTAACCCTTAAGTAATAACTTTCACTCCTTTTCCTAGTAATATGTCTGGAACACCTACTGTCAATGTACCATATCTGATTTAGAAAGGTACTTGAACTAACCTGCAAAATGTAGATCACTTTTCCTTAGGATCCCAATTTATTTTTAGTCCTAGGTGCATGTTAGCAGCATAAGTAGTTCTAACAAAACCTTTCCTGGCTAGAATGCATTTCTTTGCATTAGGAACATTGTGGTTATGCTAGCAATTTATGACAAAGTGTCCTACTTTCTCACAGTACTAGCACTAATGGATGTTGTATCTTCTTTTCTGAATAGCTTTTGAAGTAGATACTTCAGTTTTCTATTCATGAAGGAAGACAACAACATTCTTCTTGTTTCTTTTGGCAATTTCTTGACATTTGGCCAGCCTGTAGTTAGTCTTAGAAGACAATGTCTTATTAGTATCAATAGGTCTTAGTTTGGTGGCTGAGCACAAGTTGATAGCATCAGATATTTCACCGTGATATTGAGCTACAAGATAGACGACAACCAACTGTCTAGCTCAAAGGGACTAAGAAGTTAATGCTTCCTTTTCCATGAGTGAGGGGGGTTTGGGGTGTAACGTCCCAATTCGCGCTAGGCACCTCGCACGAGTCCTGAGTCAAGAGACTCGACTCGGGCTCGGGGTGCACTGACGTGAGGTGTCAGGTGCGTTGGATGGAGTGTAGGGTTGAGTGATATCCAGCAAATCGAAAGGAAATTGACTAAGGGAAATTCGTCGAGAATGCTCAACGATTCTCGTCGATCGTCGAGTATCGCCAACTGATACTCAACGCACTCAACGCCAGGATTTCAGTTAAATTTACTAAGGGAAATTCGTCGAGAAATGCTCAACGATTCTCGCCGATCGTCGAGTATCGCTGGCTGATACTCAACGTACTCAACGCCAGGTAAATTGGCTAAGGGAAATTCGTCGAGAATGCTCAACGATTCTCACCGATCGTCGAGTATCGCCGACTGATACTCAACGCACTCAACGCCAGGATTTCAGTTAAATTGACTAAGGGAAATTCGTCGAGAATGCTCAACGATTCTCGCCGATCGTCGAGTATCGCTGGCTGATACTCAATGTACTCAACACCAGGTAAATTTGCTAAGGGAAATTCGTCGAGAATGCTCAACGATTCTCGCCGATCGTTGAGTATCGCCGACTGTGTAACACCCCTATCCGTCGTATAGCATATAGCAGTAGGTCCGGCCGGGGCCCGACGCCATATACTATGGACATACCGGTTGGTTACGCGTTGAAACCATTCAACCAATTGCACGCCCTACACAACACCTAACAGAAGCATTAAAATTAAGTTGCACAATTAAGAACCCTGCCAACAGCATGAATGTCCACTACAATAACACCCGCAGGAATGTTCCAATACACATAAAACAGAAATGGCCTTAAGGCCTTACATAGTTTGCTTGATACAAAAGTGTTTTCATACATCGGCTCGCAGGCCGGCCACACATGGTTACAATGAAACACTAAACATTAGGCCTTCGAGGGCCGGCTCAGCAACTTGGGATTTAGCTCGCTATTTTCCGCTCGGCTCCGCAGCACCTGCAAGCACAAACCACCGCCCGGTGGCAAACAAAAGCAACGATCAGCTATGCTGACCAAATTATAACGATCCCGCCCCCAAAATCGGGGCGGCGATGCTCTTTCCCTGCACTTTATTAGTATAGGCAATTTATTAGTGTAAACACACATCATCACAGGCGTAGGCTCGCACGGCCACACACCTCGTGCACACAGGGCACATTCACGGCAAACCGGACAACGTCACATCAATTCAAGCCATAGACGTTCCCGTTCCACCACCACCCCTTGGACGGCCAACCATATGAGCATTTTGTCTTCTTGGCCTTGGTCACGACAATTTAAGCCATAGACCGCCGAAGGCTCTCATCCATGCCAACGGTCCCACCGAACGACATAGATCGGGTACGGTTCCGTCTGACCCGTGCTCATATCGCAACGGCAATTTAAGCCATATGCGCAGGTCAAGACTCACCAAGTCCCATTTCCGCCACAACAATCACATAACCCGGTTATGTTCACGTTGGCTCCCCGACCATCGTGTTGGCAAAACTTGCTTTTGCCCAGTTTTCCGGGTGCACCTTGGAGTTAATCTCCAAGGCTCCCTGTTGCAATCTACCACGTAGAAAACCCGATAAATGCCCAAACACCCGGAGTCTTCCCCGGTTCATATGCAATGCAACATCACCGATCCGGCTCTACTTGTCCGGATTGGCTTCACACACAATGCCTATGTCCATTTTTGCATACAGACTCTAAACAAGGGGGACTTTACATATCTACCCCAAGGAACGCTCCAACTCTTCGCTCACTCACGAGAGAGGGCTTCCTATGCAAAGGGAAAAAGGGCTTCACATGCCCAAGGATGAGAAATCGTTACCCTTGTGTTCTTCCGCGGCGCCATGAAAAACTACGCGGTTGGAAAGCACCGCAACGACGTCACCTCCGCGGATCTGGACTCGGACCGCGATTCGGAGCTCCGACGCTCCACCGGCGGCCGGATCTTGGTCTCCAACCCCTCACCTTGCTCTCCCCTCTCTCTAGGATTTATAAAAAGAATGGAAAAAGAGAATGAGGGTTTTGAAACCCTTATCCCGGCTAAAACCACCCAGGAGCAGCCCCCCCCACCGTCGGATCCAAAGCCAAGGAAATGAACGACCACGATTAGGCCTCAAATTATAAAATCTTGGCCGAACACGGGTTGCAATACGGCCGTGTGCCTGGCCGTGTCACCCATTCTCCGTCTCGACCGACTCGAAAACCAGCACACGGCATTCGACACGGCCTCCGACACGCCCGTGTCGAGACCCGTGTCACGCCCCCTGTGTGCAATCGGCCAGCTTTCCCAACCCGAGAGGGACACGGCCTGTGACACGGCATCCGACACACCCGTGTCGAATTTGACACGCTCGTGTCAGGGCCCGTGTCATGGCCCGTGTGCCTGCCTCAGAAAACTGCCCAAAGTGACACGCCCTGGGACACGCCCGTGTCCCAGGCCGTGTGCCTCAACACGACGATATCCGATCGTCAAAATGTCGACCACATGACCCGTGGCCGAACACACCTGTGTCACGCCCGTGACACGCCAGTGATACCTGCTCCAAAATTCAGACTGGGCTTAAAACATCACCCATCCCTCTTTTGAGTTCCGGGGTGTTACAACTCTCTCCCCCTTAAAAGAATTTCGCCCACAAAATTTACTAAAGGAAAAACATATGAACTTAAAACTTTTAACGGTACCTGGGCGGAATAACTCCGGGTACTCCTCCAGCATGGTTTGCTCCCTTTCCCAAGAGAGCTCCTCCCGACCGCAATTATCCCACCGGACCATAACCATCCGGATCTCCTTGTTACGAAGCCTCTTGACCTCTACGTCTTCAATACAAACGGGCTTGACCTTAGTCGTCAACCCTTCGCCCACCGGTACTTGATCCACTGTGATCACTAGCAAAGGCTCTTGCACCGCCTTCCGCAACACAGAGATGTGGAACACATCGTGTAGCCCACTCAACTCCACCGATAGCTTCAAATGGTATGCGGCTTCGCCGACTCGCTCCAGAACCTCAAAAGGTCCAAGGTATCTTGGGCTCAGCTTCTTCAAGCGTCTCACCCGCGAAACCCCCTTGAACGGCTTCACTTTCAAGTATACCCAATCGCCTACCGCAAACTCCACGTTCCGGTGCTTGGCATTATAATACTTCGCCTGCCTGTCCTGAGTGTACAACCTCGGGCTCATGGGAGGGAACTCAGCATAGAGGGGATTAGAAGAATCCTCAAGAGGAGATAAGGCCCTAGGCGAGAGGGGCCCGAAGCAAAGACCACTCGCAATGGGCGAGAGGAGCCCTAAAGTTGGGTCCACTCGCAATAGGCGAGAGGAGCCCAAAAGTTGGGTCCACTCGCAATAGGCGAGAGGAGCCCAAAAGTGGGTCCACTCGCAATAGGCGAGAGGAGCCAAAAGGTGGGTCCGCTCGCGCTAGGCAGGAGGAGCCAAAGTTGAGTCCATTCGCCTGGCAGGTGGGGGTCAAAGGAAGATTTTCTATAAGTCGACGGAGGGTCTCGCCTGCGAGGTAATCTTTTTCAGCTGCAAGGTGGTCCTCTCGCCAAGCGTCGGGTCGGCAGGAAGAGATAAGGCCGGTTCAGCAATTGGGTGGGAACCGGTTCACTTGGCAAGCGGTTCATCCTGTTTGGCCTTTTTTACTCTTTTACCCTCGGTGGTCTGCTCATAGCCCTTCAGAACAGCGGAGTTTGGCTGTTGGCAGACCCAACCCAAGGTATTCAGGTAATTTCACAGGTGCTTGTTTTGGTTATTTGCAGTTCAAATCCTGAAGCCTATAAATAGACCGGTAAGGTGTCTGAGAAGAAGGCATGTGGAACCTTCTTTTTCCTTCTCACTCAGGCACCTAGCTCAGCACTGGCTAGGGAGGGGAAGGATTCTAGTCCTTTCAGGTGAGCGGTGGGACCTCCGAGCTGAAGCTACCGGTCTGTTCCTTTAGGTGTCTTGTTGGGAGCGTGGTTCAAAGAAAGTAAGCGTGGGTTGCAGCCTTAGATCCGAGCTTTTAGGAGAAACTAGTTCGACTGGTTTCAACATTTTTGGTGCGGTGAGCGTGGATCACAGCCTGCGTCGAAGAACTTTGGATCATCTCATGGCAGGAGATCTAGGAGGAGGAGATGGGGGCGGGTCCCAGAACCTAGGAGGATATGTAGGAAGAGAGGAATTCATGGCGTCCATCGGGGGCATCATGGGGATGTTACAACAGATCTCGTAGCGAGGTGAGTGCGTGACCCCTCTACCTCAGGGGTCGGGCCTCTCGCCTCAGGAAGGAGCCGTCTCGGCAAGGGTGGGCGAGGATGCGCCAGGGGGGCGGCCTGGAAAGGAGAAGGTGGTGGAGGGAAACGGGCGAGATCTAGCAGGAAGAGAGTTGTTCCCCAGCCCGGCGAACACCGTCTCGCCAGTAGATCTCGTCGCGCGAGTGGAGACGGCGAGGCCCCTGGCGAGAGGATCCCCCTTTTGCGAGCTGGTCCTTTCGGCTCCCGTCCCGGAGGGCTTCCGCGAGCCTGAGATGGTTTATTATGTGGGGAAGGATGATCCCCTCCAACACTTGCAATGGTTCGAAGATGTGGTCTCCATCAGGCCGATGACGGATGCGTTCAAGTGCCGCCTTTTCGCGATCACCTTGAAGGACAAGGCCCGGGACTGGTTTCATCAACTCCCGGCAGGGTCAATATATGGTTTTGAAGATTTTAGTAGGAGCTTCCAGCTGTGCTTCTCGACCTCTAAAAAGAGAAAGAAAAACCCGGAGTCCATCTTCCTGATCAAGCAGAAGGCAGACGAGTCCTTAGCCCAGTACGTGGATCGCTTCCAAGAGGAAATCCTGGGCATTCAGGAGGTGCCGGGATTTGCTCTACAAATGGACTTTACTGTGGGTCTCAGGGAAGGCTTCTTCAAAATGAGCCTCACCAGGAAGGCGCCCTTATCTTTTGAAGGGTTGATGGAGAGGGCAGCCAAGGAGATAGCGATGGAGGCAGCAAACCCGGGTTTTGCCAAGAAACTAGCAAGGTTGGCGGAGGTAGAGTCCAGAGAACCGGGGGGAACGAGGCAGCAGGAAGGGAGGAGAAGGGAGGAGCCAAGAGGGCCGGCACATCAGGAGTTGGGTTGGAGGCAACCGGAAGGCCCTGTTCAAGGGCAAGGGAGAGGTCTTCCCCCGGGGGGAGGAACTACTACCAGGGAGGAGCAGGAAGGTTACCGCAGCTGGGGTGGAGACATGTTCCTAGGCCACTCCCACCCCCGCCTCAACAAGCTATGGTAATAGGCCGAGGAAGAGGAAGGGGAAGAGAGCGAGGAAGGGGAGGAGCAGGAGCAGGGAGAAGAAGGAATCACCAAGAAGGGAGGCAGGAGGGGGAAGTAACTATGCCATTCTGTGACTTCCATGAGGAGGAAGGTCACGCGACAGCTACTTGTCCGAAATTTCTAGAGCTGAAGGGGAGAAGAGGAGCGTGAGAGCAGCAGCCACCAGCGCGGATAGTAAAGATGACCGGAGTAGGGGAAGAGGATAGATGTGTAGATCGGTCAGATGTGGGGGATAGAGGGGGGATCAGGGTGATTCATGGCGGGGTGGGAATCGAGGCTACCCGAAAGGCCAGTCTTCATACAATGTACCGTCGAGGTGTCGCCTCAACGTCGCAAGCCCCGCCCCCGAACGAGAAGATTACCTTCTCTAGGAAGGACTTGCCAGATCACGAAGACCCATTCTGCGATGCGCTGGTGATTCGGACGGCTATCGAGGGTTTCACGGTATCAAGGATCTTGGTGGACAATGGGATCTCGGTTAATGTTATCTTCAAAAAGGCATTCAATGAGATGAGGGTGGAAGCCAGGAGGGTGTTAGCAGCTGACGGACCGTTGTTCGGATTCTCAGGAGAAAGGAAGGAAGTGGAGGGGGGAGTCGGTCTCCAGGTAACTCTGGGAGGGATGTCCAGGAACTGCCGTTTTGTAATAGTGGACGCTCCCAGCAGTTACAACGCCATCTTCGGGCGCCCCTTGATTAGTGCCTTTAGATGTGTACCCTCATCTTTTCATCAATGTTTGAAACTCAATTCGGGAGGAACCCAGATCAAGGTGAGAGGAGATCCGAAGGCGGCCCGGGAGTGTTATGTGACGGCAGTAAACACTATCTCATGGAGGGGGGATACGGAGGAGTTAGAAAGAAGACTGGAACGGGAGGAGCAAGAGGAGAGTAGAGTTGAGGAATGGGGAGGTGGCATTGCGGAGGAGCCAGTACTGGCAGGGGAGTTAAGGGTCGGAGGAGAAGGGAAAGAGGAGAGAGGAAGGAAAAGAAAAATAGGAGAGATGGAAGAGTCAGTGCTAGGAGGAGGCCCGGTGCGGGTGGAGGAGAGGTTCGTGGAGAAAGTAGACATGGTAGTGGAGAAAAAAGAGGGTGGAGAGCAAGAGCTCGGAAACCAGGAGGAGGGGCTGGGAGAGGAAGAGGAGATTCCGAAAGATCAGGAGGAAGAAGAAGAGCCCTCGAGGCTGAAGGCTGCGGTCGAGCTACAGGAGGTGAACATCCTAACAAAAGAAGGAAGGAAAGAAAAGATCAGAATCAGCGGAGAGCTTGGTCTTGAGGACCAGGAGGAGATCCGAAAATGCACGCAGGAAAACATTGATATCTTTGCTTGGAGCGCGGCCGACATGCCAGGAATTGACGCAAACGTGGCATGCCATCGTCTCAACCTGGACCCCAAGGTTCGTCCCATCCAGCAGAAGAAAAGGGCCATCGCTTCCAGGATGGCCAAGCCTATCAGGGAGGAAGTGGAAAATCTGCTCCAGGCGGGGTTCATATCAGCAAACAAGTATCCGGGGTGGGTGAGCAATGTGGTGATGGTAAAGAAGGGGGAAGGGAAGTGGAGAATGTGTATTGACTTCTCTCTTTTGAATAAAGCATGTCCCAAGGATTGTTACCCTCTGCCTCGAATCGACGCGCTGGTTGATTCAGCCGTCGGTTTTTCACTAATGAGTTTTTTAGATGCCTTTTCAGGATACCATCAAATACGCATGCACCCTCCGGACATCAAGGATGTCACCTTTATCACCGAGGATGGATGCTTCAGCTATAACATGATGCCTTTTGGGTTGAAGAATGTGGGGGCGACCTACCAACGGATGATGGATCGGATCTTCCGAGAGCAAAAGGGACGGAACCTCGAAGTCTACGTGGACAACTTGATGATCAAGAGTCAAGATCTCAAGTCTCATATTGCGGATCTTGAGGAAACGTTTGCAACTGTAAGGAAGTACAAGATGAGGCTCAATCCGTTGAAGTGCGTATTCGGGGCTAGTAGGGGAAAGTTCTTAGGACATCTCCTCACCCCATCAGGAGTAGAGCCTAACCCGGATAAGGTAAGGGCTATCCTAGAATTGGAGTCTCCGGCGAATGCCAAAGAGGTCCAGCGTCTTACCGGCAAGTTGGCAGGGCTCAGTAGGTTTCTTTCTAGAGCAGGAGAAAGATGCTCACCTTTCTTTCGAACATTGAGGGGGGGAAAGAAATTCGAGTGGACCTCCGAGTACGAGAATGCTTTTCTAGCCTTGAAGCAGCAGCTCACCAAGGCGCCGCTACTCTAAGGTCCGAGGGAAGGAGAAATTCTATTCTTGTAACTAGGAGTAGGAGCAGGGGCGGTGAGTTCGGTCCTCGTGCGGGAAGAAGGTAAAAAGCAATTCCCGATTTATTATGTAAGTAGAGTCCTCAAAAAGGCAGAGCTAAAGTACCCTATCCTAGAGAAGCTAGCCTTTGCCCTCGTTATCTCAGCCCGAAAGCTCAGGCCCTATTTCCAGGCCCATTCCATCCAGATCGTGATGGACCACCCTCTCCGCCGTATTTTGGAAGGGGTAGAGCACTCAGGGAGATTAGCTAAATGGTCAATAGAACTCAGTGAGTTTGACCTTTCTTATATTCCTCGGTTGGCTATCAAGGCGCAAGCTGTAGCAGATTTCTTGGTAGATTACACGGTGGAGGTCAAGGAGGCCGAGACGTCTCCCGTAGTAGCTTGGGAGATGCTAGTAGATGGGGCCTCGGGAAAGAATTCTTTTGGAGGAGGGATGGTTTTGGTAAGCCCTGAGGGAACACAGATCGAACAGGCCCTGAAGGTTCATTTCATCCTCACCAACAATCAAGCAGAGTACGAGGCCATTATAGCAGGGCTGAGGTTGGCTCGTGAGCTCGGTATACAAGATATCAAGGTCTCCACGGATTCTATGATAGTGGCAAGGCATATAAAAGGGGAATTTGAGGTAAGAGAGCCCACACTCCAGTTGTACTTAACAAAGGTAAAGCGAATCATTGGGCAGTTCCGCAGTTTCTCAGTTCAACACGTCCCAAGGGAAGAAACTACTCGGGCAGACCTGCTCGCCAAGCACGGTCCTCGGGCCGGAGGAACCATAACAGAGCTCTTTAGGCCCTCCATCGAAGAGGGAGAACTGATGGAAGTAGATCAGCAGGGATCCTGGATGGATCCATTTACCACCTACTTGACGACGGGACGTCTGCCCGAGGGAGAGCTCGAGAAGAAGCAAGTCAGGTACAAGTCGGCGTACTACCTGCTAAAAGAAGGGATCTTATACCATAAGACGTTGTCGGGGCTGTTGGCTCGATGCATATCCGAGAAGGAGGTTGCGAGGGTGCTGGAAGAAATTCACTCTGGAGAGTGCGGCAGCCATTCCGGGAGTCAGACCTTGGAGGGAAGGGTGTTGAGTCAAGGCTATTTCTGGCCCACCCTTAGGAGGGATACCGAGGAATTCTCAAAGTAGTGCAGGAAGTGCCAAGAATTTGCTCCTCTTCAGCTCCTCCCGGCCCAAAGATTGCGCACGATTACAGCTCCATGGCCCTTCGCCATATGGGGGCTAGATCTGGTGGGTCCATTCCCTCAAGCCAGTGGCCAGAGGAGGTTTCTGCTTGTCATGGTAGACTATTTCTCAAAATGGCTGGAGGTGAAGGCATTGGCAAAGGTGACGTCTCAGGTAGTCAAAAGCTTCGTATGGGGGGAAATCATCTGTGGGCATGGGCTCCCTCTGGCCATTGTCACGGATAACGGACCGCAATTTGCCAGCAGAGAGTTCGTGGATTTCTGCATACGACTAGGTATAGACCTTCGGTTTGCTTCAGTGCATCATCCTCGAAGCAATGGGCAGGTGGAAGCTGCGAATAAGGTCATCGTTAATCTCTTAAAGAAAAAGGTAGAAAACTTGAGGGGAAGTTGGGTAGAGCAGCTCCCCTCCGTCCTCTGGGCCTTGAGGACCATGCCAAGTTCCGCCACGGGGGAGACGCCGTTCAAACTTTCCCATGGCTCTGAGGCCGTCATACCTGTTGAGTTCGAGGTCGAATCACCTAGGGTAACTGCGGAAAGGAGGGGAGATGAGGAGTGGCTGGTAGATAATGGGGAAGAGCAAAGGCTCTCCCTCGACTTGGTGGAGGAGCTTAGAGAACTGGCATCTATCTGACAGGAGGAGGTCAAGCGCCGGATGTCAAGATATTTTGACAAGCACGTCAGGGTCAAGTAGTTTGAGAAGGGAGACTTGGTTCTCAAGAAAGTGGATGCCGCAGGAAGAGGGGCTTCGGTAGGGAAGCTCAACCCCAACTGGGAAGGTCCTTTTATTGTAAAAGAAGTTTTGAAATCAGGAGGGTATCACCTCCAAGATGTAAACGGGACGCCCCTCGATCGCGCCCGAAGCGGCGATGATCTAAAGTGATTCTATCCTTAATACCACTGTTCATGATCATTATCCATTCTAAATGAGATGTAGTTTCTTTGTTCTTTCTCTCTCACTTTCCAATATTAGCAAGCCGGGCGAGGCCTTCTGGTCCTGCCAAGCAATCTCAAGTAGCCGTCTCCTCAAAGCAAGAAGATTTTATTTTGGAGAGGAGACCCCGAGAAGACCCGCTGTCCAGGCTACCATCGAGCTGGCAGGTCTGTAGGCTCACTCGGTGGTTGGAGTTGGTTTTGGAGAGGAGACCCCGAGAAGACCCGCTGTCCAGGCTACCATCGAGCTGGCAGGTCTGTAGGCTCACTCGGTGGTTGGAGTTGGTTTTGGAGAGGAGACCCCGAGAAGACCCGCTGTCCAGGCTACCATCGAGCTGGCAGGTCTGTAGGCTTACTAGGTGGTTGGAGTTGGTTTTGGAGAGGAGACCCCGAGAAGACCCGCTGTCCTGGCTACCATCGAGCTGGCAGGTCTGTAGGCTAACTCGGTGGTTGGAGTTGGTTTTGGAGAGGAGACCCCGAGAAGACCCGCTGTCCAGGCTACCATCGAGCTGGCAGGTCTGTAGGCTCACTCGGTGGTTGGAGTTGGTTTTGGTTTTGGAGAGGTGGACCCCGAGAAGACCCGCTGTCCAGGCTACCATCGAGCTGGCAGGTCTGTAGGCTCACTCGGTGGTTGGAGTTGGTTTTGGAGAGGAGACCCCGAGAAGACCCGCTGTCCAGGCTACCATCGAGCTGGCAGGTCTGTAGGCTCACTCGGTGGTTGGAGTTGGTTTTGGAGAGGAGACCCCGAGAAGACCCGCTGTCCAGGCTACCATCGAGCTGGCAGGTCTGTAGGCTCACTCGGTGGTTGGAGTTGGTTTTGGAGAGGAGACCCCGAGAAGACCCGCTGTCCAGGCTACCATCGAGCTGGCAGGTCTGTAGGCTCACTCGGTGGTTGGAGTTGGTTTTGGAGAGGAGACCCCGAGAAGACCCGCTGTCCAGGCTACCATCGAGCTGGCAGGTCTGTAGGCTCACTCGGTGGTTGGAGTTGGTTTTGGAGAGGAGACCCCGAGAAGACCCGCTGTCCAGGCTACCATCGAGCTGGCAGGTCTGTAGGCTCACTCGGTGGTTGGAGTTGGTTTTGGAGAGGAGACCCCGAGAGACGAGAAGAACCGCTGTCCAGGCTACCATCGAGCTGGCAGGTCTGTAGGCTCACTCGGTGGTTGGAGTTGGTTTTGGAGAGGAGACCCCGAGAAGACCCGCTGTCCAGGCTACCATCGAGCTGGCAGGTCTGTAGGCTCACTCGGTGGTTGGAGTTGGTTTTGGAGAGGAGACCCCGAGAGGACCCGCTGTCCAGGCTACCATCGAGCTGGCAGGTCTGTAGGCTCACTCGGTGGTTGGAGTTGGTTTTGGAGAGGAGACCCCGAGAAGACCCGCTGTCCAGGCTACCATCGAGCTGGCAGGTCTGTAGGCTCACTCGGTGGTTGGAGTTGGTTTTGGAGAGGAGACCCCGAGAAGACCCGCTGTCCAGGCTACCATCGAGCTGGCAGGTCTGTAGGCTCACTCGGTGGTTGGAGTTGGTTTTGGAGAGGAGACCCCGAGAAGACCCGCTGTCCAGGCTACCATCGAGCTGGCAGGTCTGTAGGCTCACTCGGTGGTTGGAGTTGGTTTTGGAGAGGAGACCCCGAGAAGACCCGCTGTCCAGGATACCATCGAGCTAGCAGGTCTGTAGGCTCACTCGGTGGTTGGAGTTGGTTTTGGAGAGGAGACCTCGAGAAGACCGCTGTCCAGGCTACCATCGAGCTGGCAGGTCTGTAGGCTCACTCGGTGGTTGGAGTTGGTTTTGGAGAGGAGACCCCGAGAAGACCCGCTGTCCAGGCTACCATCGAGCTGGCAGGTCTGTAGGCTCACTCGGTGGTTGGAGTTGGTTTTGGAGAGGAGACCCCGAGAAGACCCGCTGTCCAGGCTACCATCGAGCTGGCAGGTCTGTAGGCTCACTCGGTGGTTGGAGTTGGTTTTGGAGAGGAGACCCTGAGAGGACCCGCTGTCCAGGCTACCATCGAGCTGGCAGGTCTTTAGGCTCACTCGGTGGTTGGAGTTGGTTTTGGAGAGGAGACCCCGAGAAGACCCGCTGTCCAGGCTACCATCGAGCTGGCAGGTCTGTAGGCTCACTCGGTGGTTGGAGTTGGTTTTGGAGAGGAGACCCCGAGAAGACCCGCTGTCCAGGCTACCATCGAGCTGGCAGGTCTGTAGGCTCACTCGGTGGTTGGAGTTTGTTTTGGAGAGGAGACCCCGAGAAGACCCGCTGTCCAGGCTACCATCGAGCTGGCAGGTCTGTAGGCTCACTCGGTGGTTGGAGTTGGTTTTGGAGAGGAGACCCCGAGAAGACCCGCTGTCCAGGCTACCATCGAGCTGGCAGGTCTGTAGGCTCACTCGGTGGTTGGAGTTGGTTTTGGAGAGGAGACCCCGAGAAGACCCGCTGTCCAGGCTACCATCGAGCTGGCAGGTCTGTAGGCTCACTCGGTTGTTGGAGTTGGTTTTGGAGAGGAGACCCCGAGAAGACCCGCTGTCCAGGCTACCATCGAGCTGGCAGGTCTGTAGGCTCACTCGGAGGTTGGGTAAAGGGGAAGCATATGGATGAGAGTTTCATAATTTGGGCAAAGGCAAGGTCCTTGTCCCAAAGGAGGAAGAGGAGGGGGGAGTCGGTCCCTCAAAATCCACTCGCGTCTAGGGTGTCCAGGGACAAGGCGAGTGGAAGAGGCTCAACCCCCGCGCGACTATGGCGAGAACATGACTATTCGCACCTAGAGTAAGGGGGCTGCCCTTCGACCAAAGGGTGAGAACAAGAGTACCCTCGTCTCGCAAACAAAATTAATTATAATAGTGATTCAAGACCCGCTCGCGCCAGAGGAGCCCAGAAGCAAGGCGAGAAGGAGTGATACAATCCCTGCGCGAGAGCACTGAGGGTCCGCCCACTCGCGCCACGGGTAGAGCTAGCCCCTCCATCGGTAGGCGAGATAAGTCGTGATCTCGTTCCGCAAATAAAGAAAAGGTAGGCATACAGGAAAGATGAAAAGAAAGGCGAGAGGTCCTAAAAACAAAATATGTATACACGCAAAAAGAGGCCGTAATACAAAATGCCTCAGTAATAAGTGTCCAAAAGAAAAAAAAGAGAGAAGAGGAGTATACAAAAGAACTATAAAATAATTCCTCTATTCTTCCGCGCTGGAGGACGGGCCGTCTTCCTCCTCGCCATAAATCTCGGGTACCAGGTCGCGGGCAGTGACCTCCTCATAGCCTTCCCTGATAACTTCCATCTCCTTCATCATTTTCACGATTAGTTCGGCGGTCCGGATATTGGCATCTTTGCAGAGTTCCACGACCTCAGCATGAGAATAATGAGAGGGAGGAGGTTGGGGAATCACCACGCGAGAAGGCGAGAGAGCAGCCTCCTGAAGTCGAGTGATCTCGGACTCCATGCCTTTAACCTCCCCTTCCAGAGCGGCTATGCGCGAGTGCATCCTGTCGGCCGTCTCGGCATCCTGCGAGAGGTTTATTTATTAGGGGGAGTTGAAGGTGGACAAAGAAAGGGAGGGAATCGAGAGTGGAGAAACTCACCACACCACCCCGAGCTTTGGCGAGAAGGTTTTCGGCCACGGCAAACCGTTTCTCAAGATCCATAGACTTCTCGCGCTCGGCCGCCAGAATCGCCTCTGAATTCCTCCAGCTCTTGTTAATATAAATCAGACGGCGTGAGACCTGGTGCGAGAGCTCTAGCGAGCGCAGCTGGGATTGCGCGGCCCTCAGGATCAAGTCCCGCGAGGGAGGCTCAGCGGCGGGTTCTCGCTCTGCGCCACCGTAAAGGCCAAAGCCCAGAGAAAAGGCATGAGCCGTAGGTTGGTCTCGCTCTATCCAGGGAGGAAGGAGGGTAGAGATAGAGACCCGGTTCGCCTCTTTGTCCCATATCAGGGTTGGCTCGCCAGCAGCATCCGGGATCGCCGGGCCCATATTGAAGTTCAGATGGGTGGAAGGAGCCGGGCGGCTGGAAGAGCCCACCTCGCGAGTAGGAGATTTAGAGGGGAGGGTGTCAGCAAGAGAATCAGGTTGACCCGTCCCGCCAATCGGCGAGACGGCCCGCTGACCGAGAAGCCGAGAAGGGGATTGGGGAGATTGGGACCCCAAAGAGATGGGGGATAAGGATCCTGACACGTCTACCATCCCAGCAGGAACTTGCTTCGCCTTTCCAGAGGGAAGAGGCGCTCCTTTCTTGACCTTTGTTTTCTTGGAAGGACTCTGGCGAGATGGGGCGGAGCCTTCGGCAGGTCTTTTCTTCAGGGAGGGGGGTAAGTTTTCTCTCGCCGCCTCAGCTGCCATCGTGGCGAGGGCGACATCTTTGGAAGGTTTGATGTTGCTTTTGTAAGGTGGGCGAATGGGAACATTTCTTTCTCCTGGGAAAGGCGAGGCGATGCGTTTATAAAAACTATTCGTTAGACCTAGATGAAAATAAAGGGCCCCAGCATTTACCTTCGCCTGGGAGCACAGGGAGGAGGGAGTCGAGGCCCCGCCTCAGGAACTGAACCTCGAAGTTCTTGCCAATGAAAAAGTCGCAGAGAAGCTTGTCCGTGCCACTAACCTGGGGAGTGGTATAGAACACCTCGGCTGGCGACACGGGCGCCAGCGGAATGCCACCCATGTTGCCGCGAATAAAGACGAAGCGAGTAAGCCAGTGATGGTTCTTGTTAGGCGTATCGCAAACCTTGAGACCCTGCCCTGTGAAATAGGAAACGCCGTCGGCGTTGGCATGGTAAACAAAAAGCTTGCGGAAGGAGTTCAAGCTGAATTCGATTCGCTCCCGGCGCATGTAGCAGGCAAAGGCAACGAGTATCGAGATGGCGTTTGGGTTCAGTTGCGCAGGAACAGTCCCAAAGTACTTTAGAACCTATTTCACTTCTGGCCAGAGGGGCAACCTCAGTCCCGCTTCGAAATGCGGGACAGGGAAGGCGAGTTCACCGGGATAAAAAGTGTTGATCAACTCGCCCACCCTTGGAGGGCGTGACTCAAAACCCTCCGGCAAGAAATCGCGAGTGAAGGCGTTGTAGTCCTCCTCGGAAATCCGGCCGGGAGGAAAATCATGGTCACCAAACCGCCTCCCGCATCGGCTTCGCCCCTCGCCTTCTTCAGCCTTCTTTTTCCCCATTCTGGACAAGGAGAGAGAAAGGGGGGATGCGAGAAGAATAGGCGAGATGAGGCGCCGACAGGATCAGCTCGCGAGGGAAGGAAGAGAGAGGTAAGGTTTAGGGCGCCGAGACAAATCGAGAGCATGATCCGGGCACCAGGGATAGGGGAGTATTTATAGCCCGTTGGGCAAAGAGAAAAATACGAAGAGGCAAAAAAATATATAGTGTAAAGGAAGGGGAAGAGGCGGCCGTCTTTTTCTCTCTCCTAGTCTCGATTGGTGTAACCTAACGTAAGTCCCAGGCCGGGGACGAGACAGTATCATAAAAATACAATAAAAATAAAAAGAAAAAGTGATGATTTAAGCATAGATGTGATGCGCGAGTCACAATGTAGAAAAGCACGGTACTAGAGGTAAAAATTATCAAAGGAACTACTAAAAGATGTTATTAAGCAGACCCATTCAGTAGATCCAAAGAGTTCGGGCGGTAGCCGCGAGAGGAAACGTTATTACAAAACGAAGAACAGTACAAAGAAAATAAAGGCGTAGGGCGGCGCGAGGGATTCAATCCTTATGCCACCGCCACCGCCCCCCACCACGAGACCTCGCGCAGGGAGGACGGTGGGGGAGGTGAAAAGCACGAGCCGCATCTACGCCATGGCGCGCGAGACGGAGTTGTTGATCGACCTCGTTCAGAATCGCCTGGGGGTCGGTCTCATCTATCTCAATGTCAGCATCAACTTCAGAGGTCAAGCGAGCAACCTCCACCTCTATCCAATCAATCTGCCGGTCAGCCGTTTGCTTGTCTTTCTCCAACTCTTGAATCATGATCGCGTGTTTTCGGAACATCTCGGCCACCCTGCGCTTCATCGCCAGCGGATCCATAGGGTCGCCAAGGTAATCTTCTATCTCGTCCATAGGAGGAGGATGCGAGGAGACCGCTCGCCTCGGGCGCTCCTCAGTAGGCGAGTCTTCGACAGATGAGTCTACTCGCACATCTGCAGAGCCAAAAAAGAATGAGGGCCATAATCAAAGGTGGACAGCCCGAGAGGCCAGAACCCAGGGCAGAAGATTCCTGACCACAGTGGCGAGAGGTCCCAGCGACATGGGAAGGTTCGCCATCTTTCCCACCAAGAGTAGAGGGAAGAGTGGAAGGAGGAGGCGAGACAGAGCTTAGACGATGGCTGGCGAGATGAGTTTGTCCGCTACTAGACTGACCGTGGGGTGCGTGACTTTTCTAAAAACCAACAACAAAAGGAGCAGTGAAAGATAGATAGCAAACAGGGGAGGTGTAAAAGGATCTTACCTCTTTTTCCTGGGGAAGCGATGGTGTAGGGGGAATGCGTCTCTCCGGGGGATCCGGTAAGGGTCCTCCCGACGGGGGGACCAGATCAGTTGTTCTCGCCTTCTTCGGGCGAGAAGAAGAGGGTGGTGGTGAGGAAAAAGTACGAGCGGGAATTAGGTTTAAGGCAGCCGCGCTCGCCTTGTTCCGCTGGCGCACCAGCGCGATACGATCACGAAAGCTTTTGCTAAGAGACATAGCAGCAAAGTGGAGGTGGCTAAAACGAAGAGAGGAGGCCTGTTGCACTCGGGGAGGATCCCAGTATTTATAGACTCAGGGGGGGGGGGGAATCCCACCCGAAAAAGATTCCGCTTTAAAGTCGCTGAGATGACGTGAGCCTCGGTTGGACTTTTTCTTTTCGGGCTTGGACAACCCCGAAAAGAGCGGGGATTGTGTACAACCTTGGGCTCACGGGAGGGAACTCAGCAGAGAGGGGATTAGAAGAATCCTCAAGAGGAGATAAGGCCCTAGGCGAGAGGGGCCCGAAGCAAAGACCACTCGCAATGGGCGAGAGGAGCCCTAAAGTTGGGTCCACTCGCAATAGGCGAGAGGAGCCCAAAAGTTGGGTCCACTCGCAATAGGCGAGAGGAGCCCAAAAGTGGGTCCACTCGCAATAGGCGAGAGGAGCCAAAAGGTGGGTCCGCTCGCGCTAGGCAGGAGGAGCCAAAGTTGAGTCCATTCGCCTGGCAGGTGGGGGTCAAAGGAAGATTTTCTATAAGTCGACGGAGGGTCTCTCCTGCAAGGTAATCTTTTTCAGCTTGCAAGGTGGTCCTCTCGCCAAGCGTCGGGTCGGCAGGAAGAGATAAGGCCGGTTCAGCAATTGGGTGGGAACCGGTTCACTTGGCAAGCGGTTCATCCTGTTTGGCCTTTTTTACTCTTTTACCCTCGGTGGTCTGCTCATAGCCCTTCAGAACAGCGGAGTTTGGCTGTTGGCAGACCCAACCCAGGGTATTCAGGTAATTTCACAGGTGCTTGTTTTGGTTATTTGCAGTTCAAATCCTGAAGCCTATAAATAGACCGGTAAGGTGTCTGAGAAGAAGGCATGTGGAACCTTCTTTTTCCTTCTCACTCAGGCACCTAGCTCAGCACTGGCTAGGGAGGGGAATGATTCTAGTCCTTTCGGGTGAGCGGTGGGACCTCCGAGCTGAAGCTCCTGGTCTGTTCCTTTAGGTGTCTTGTTGGGAGCGTGGTTCAAAGAAAGTAAGCGTGGGTTGCAGCCTTAGATCCGAGCTTTTAGGAGAAACTAGTTCGACTGGTTTCAACACTGAGCAATCAACAAGCGCTCCCGAATGATCCGCACCAATGAGGTAGCACTCTCCACCTCCTGCTTCTTGTACAACCTTGCCTCACCCGTTTCTAACCAAGACAACGGCGTGTGACATTTTCTACCATATAGGGCCTCAAAGGGCGCCATTTGGATACTCGTCTGGTAGCTATTGTTGTACGCGAACTCCACCAAATATAGGTGGTCCTCCCAATGCTTCCCGAAGTCTAGAACACACATGCGAGCATGTCCTCCATCGTTCTATTGACTCTCTCGGTCTGCCCATCCGTCTGCAGATGGAAGGATGTGCTGAACTTCAACTTTGTCCCCAGCATCTGCTGCACCAACCTCCAATCATTGGACGTGAAACGCCCATTGCGATCACTCACAATGCTGCGAGGCACACCATACAGTCTAACTATATTATCCACATATAGCTTCGCCAACTTCTCCACCGAGTCGTCTTTCCTATGCGGAATGAAATGCGACACTTTGGTTAACCGATCTACGATCAACCAGATGGCGTCGTTCCCCTTCTGCGACCTTGGCAACCCATGCACAAAGTCCATAGATATGTCGTCGAACTTCCACTCCGGTATAGGCAAGGACTTCAGAAATCCCCCCGCTTTTGGCACTCCGCCTTCACCAAGGCGCACGTTTGGCACTTAGCCACAAACAACGCTACGTCGTTCTTAAGCCCCGGCCACCAAAACAGCTTCTTGAGGTCACGGTACATCTTTATGCTCCCTGGGTGGATCGAGTACTTGGTATGTTGAGCCTCGTACATCAACTCCGCCCGTAGGTTACTCCCGCTTGGGATGCACAACCGATGATCCTTCCTTAACAACCCATCTTCCATCGAAAACTGGGAATTTGACCAATCCAACGCTGCCTCCATAAGCTCCTTCATGGAGTCATCTAACTCCAATGCCTGCCGAACTCGGTCAGCCAGGTCATACTGAACTTCTGTCCAGTTCAACATTGCCTTGGCGCTCGCCTGCTTGTCAACGCAATAGATCTCAAGCTCCTCCAACTCCCGTATCAGCCGCTCATCATGCACCGACAACCAATTGGCTTGGGCGGGAGCCCTGCGACTCAACGCATTAGCAACCGCATTGCACTTCCCGGGTACATAATGAATCTTGAAGGTGTAGTCCCCCAGGAACTCCATCCACCTTCTCTGCCTCATGTTAAGATCCTTCTGATCCAATAGGTACTTCAGGCTCTTGTGATCGGTATATATATAGACCCTTATGCCGTATAGGTAGTGCCTCCACAGCTTAAGTGCAAATATCACGGCCTCCAACTCCAAGTCGTGGACCGGATAGTTCCTTTCATGCACTTTCAGCTGACGCGATCCATAAGCTATGACGCTACCATGCTGCAACAACACGCAGCCCAAACCACTACCCGAGGCATCACTATACACCTCGGCGAACTAAGCACTGGCGCCGTGGTCAACCGTCTCTTCAGCTCCTCAAACGCTTGCACGCACTCCTGCGTCCACAAGAATCTCTGATCTTTCCTTGTCAACTTCGTGAGAGGTAGCGCTATCCGTGAGAAGTTCTCTACGAAGCACCTGTAATATCCGGCAAGCCCGAGAAAACAACGGACTTCCGCGACGGAAGACAATGCAGGCCACTCGCGTATCGGAACGATCTTCGCCGGATCCACCGCTATACCTTCCCCACTAACAATGTGACCAAGGAACGCTACTGACGGTAGCCAGAACTCGCACTTGGAGAATTTCGCATATAGCTCATTCCTCCTCAAAGTAACCAACACCAGATGCAAGTGCTTGAAGTGATCTTCTTCGCACTACGAGTACACCAATATATCGTCAATAAAGACGATCACAAAGCGATCCAGGAAATCTCGGAACGTCCTGTTCATCAAGTCCATAAACACTGATGGTGCATTCGTCAGTCCAAACGGAATGACTGTGAACTCGAAATGCCCATACCTTGTGTTGAACGCCGTCTTCGGGATATCACATTCCCTTATCCTCAACTGATAGTACCCCGACTTCAAGTCCAACTTAGAATATACCAACGATCTGACTAACTGATCAAACAGATCATCAATCCTCGGGATCGGGTACTTGTTCTTCTCCGTCAGCTTGTTCAACTCTCTGTAGTCGATACACAACCGCATACTCCTGTCATTCTTCTTAACGAAGAGGACCGGTGCGCTCTAAGGCGACGAGCTTGGACGCACATAACCTTGCTCCATCAGCTCCTCTAGCTGAACATTCAACTCTGCCATCTCCTTAGGCGCCAACCTATACGGAGCACGTGACACCGGTTTGGCCCCCGGTACGAGCTCGATGGTGAAATCAATCTCTCGCTGCGGTGGGGCCCCGGGAAGACTATCCGGGAACACATCAGGGTATTCACAAACTACGGGGATGCTATCCAATGTGGACTTTGGCTCCACAGCCCCCACTATTGCGAAGAACAGCTCTGCACCAGCACGAACTGCCTTTACCACTTGAAGAGCAGACATCAGCGTCTTGCTCGACCCCTTGAGTCCCTCGAATGTTGTCCCCAGCCCAACACCCAGCTTGACCTCCTTCGGGTCACAGTCAATCCAAGCTTTATGCTCCGAAAGCCAATCCATCCCAAAGATAACGTCGAACTCTACTAGCGGCAGCAATGACGCTAGCAAGTCGAACTTTTAGCTCCCAATGTGAACCTTTACGGCGCACACTCTGTCCGCACGCATCGAGCACCCATTCGGTAGCAGCACATCCAACTTTTCCTTCGCCATTGAAGTAGGGACTCCGATGCGCGATATAAAATTTTCGGACAAGAAGGAGTGTGAAGCTCCCGTATCAAATAGTGCCCGTGTCGGACTATCACTAATCAAAACCAAGCCTATGCAAACCATATTAGGCTAACAAGCAATAAACAACAGTATCTAAGTTAACTTGCTATAAATTAACTCGTACCTGTCACCACATCCGCTTGTTGAATAGCCTCCTGCTGCCCTAAGTTGTAGACTCTAGGCTGAGTCGGAGCATAGTGAGACGCGGTTGACTCCACCGCCTTGCCCTTCTCTTCGTAAGTAGCTCCTTGCTTTCTCTCGGACTTTGGGCGCCGCTTCAGCAATTGCGGGCAAAGTGACCCGTCTTTCCACACGTGAAACAAGCGCCCGGGGTTCGATTGGTAGTTGTCCCCGAGGCACCTGCAGAAGGAGCTTGACCTGACGTCCTAGTCTTCTTGTAGAATCTTCGATAGCCCGACTTCGACGTAGTCGGCGCTTTGAACTCCGATTTCTTCCCGCCAGATTCCTTCTTAGCTTGCACATTTCTCATGTCCTTCTCCAAGGACCGGGCCGAGTTGACCAAGGTTAGGAAACCCTGCACCATGGGCCCTGACAGTAGCAACCTCAGCTCATCTCTCAACCCTTTATAGAAGCGGTTAGTCTTTCGCTCCTCGTCGGCAAAGGTAGCGCTAGCATATCTCCCCAACTGAGTAAACTCGTGGAGGTACTCGTCTACAGTGCTATCTCCTTGCACCAACTTTTGGAACTCGTTCTTGATGAGTTGTAAATTACCTATATTTTCGTATTTTATTTAAGTCAATTTTGTTTGTTTTTTTGTCTTTTTTTATCTGTTTTATCCAATAAATAGCTTATTTTTGTAAATATTATTTCTAACTTAGCTTTATTTGCATTCCAGAAAAATTCCAGAAAAATTCCAGAAAAAGTCAAAATGTTGACTGACACGCCCGTGCCACATGGCCGACACGCCCGTGTCATGCCCTCGACGATCGCCGACCACAGGTGCCAGCTCGACGATCGGCGATCATCAAATAGTGTCGACACGCCCCCCTGTCACGCCCGTGTCAAGGTGTGACACGGGCGTGACCTTGCCACCTGGCCCGACGTGACGCGCGCGACTTTGCGGCCGGAACGCGCCCAGATCGACCTCCCCGACACTCCCCAGTCACGCCCGTGACTGACACATGTCACGCCCGTGACCTAGGGCATGACCGCCACGTTTTCAGCCGAAGTCAACTTTCCAGTCAAGTCACCGATCAGCTCATGAATAGTGTCGACACGCCCCCCTGTCACGCCCTAGTCACGGGCGTGACCCACCCGAAATTTTGCCTATAAATAAGAGCTTCCAGGAAGCTTATTTTGTCCACTTTTTTGACCACTTTGCTTAGGGGAGGTGCTGCCCAATTGGATTCCATACTTATGTAAGGAGAATTTCTCCCCCCTCTCTCTCTCTCTCTTAGATTGTATTAGGGTTTTTACTTTAATAAAATATGAATTTTTCTCTCTTAATTAGTATGAATAATCCATTTGAATGCGCCTACTTAAGCAATTTTTCGTTCATCTTTTTGTATTTCTTTTATGTTTTCATCTTTTTAGCTTTCATAACTTAGTTAGATTTAGGATTTATCGACATTTCTAGCCGTTGTGCCGTCCGTCTAGTTTTCATTTTCCGCACTTTTTAACTTTAGCTTTTTCTTCTTTATCATTTTCATTCATATAGGTTTTATAAAAACTCCCCTAAAAGTGTTCGTTTTTATTTTCTTTAACTTAGGCTCTTAGGAATGTAAAACTTCTCGTTCCTTTTTAGTTTTATTCTCACTTTTTTGGAGGTTTTATAAAATCTTATGAATAAAAATGTAGTCGTTATAATTTTTCGCTCACTTCGTTTTAGCATTTTAATTTCAAAACTTTTAGTCCGGTTAATTTTTATTTCATCTTTTTATGCATTTCTACCGCATTCTAGCGGTAGAAATGCAGTTGTATTAACTTTTCGAGTACTTCCATTTTACGTTTATTTGCAAAACAATTTCGCTCGGTTAATTTTTATTTTCACTTTTTATGCATTTCTACAGCATTCTAGCGGTAGAAATGCAGTCGTTTTAATTTTCTGAGCACTTTGTTTTTCTTATTTTTGCAAGTGTGTGTGTGTGTATGAGTTAGGTTTTACTGCTTTATTTCATTTCTGTAGAGTGCGTGTTGTAAGACCCCCCTCCCGGAACACAACACACGGCACGAGGGGAGTCTTATGCCCGAAATAGCCGCCTTGCGGTAGCACTAACACACGAGTTAGCCTTTACCATAAGACGCCTATTCCGCCGGCTACAATCCATATCACATAAACCATGCCAACCCAACCATAACAGAAAAGTAAAGCAGTTCAATTCACAGCTAAGTTTAAGTCCAAAAGAGCGGAAGATAACAAGCACAACAGGCTTGTACAAAAGAACAAGAGTCTAGAAATGTTTTGCCAAACGGCTACATGAAAATACTCACGACTGTTACTGACGGTGCCGATGGCACCACCACTTCAGGTCCTATCGTCCGGGCCTAGCTGTCCTGCTGCATAGTCCGTTGCTGCTCTACTTACGGGGTTTCCTCCTAAAAAGGAAGACGTAGCAACCGTTAGTCATAAGACTAAGTGGCTTCACATCCGCTCCCCCGGCGACTCCTCGGCACCGGGCGGAGAAAGGAACAAAGGTACAATGTATATATATATATAAGCAAGTAAACAAATAGGTGATTGTAAATATGGTGGAGTATAAACTACGCTACACAACTAGCAGTTCTACAAATATCTATATATATAACAGCAGGTATAATTAATCAGAATAGTAACTTAACTTATAAGATTGCCCATACAAACTTATAAGTTAAGGATCGGCTTAACAGTAAAGTAACTCATCGTATAAGAGTGCCCATACAAACTTATACGATGAGGATCTTGTGTATGCAATGAATGACATGATATGAATGTTATACTATGACCGAATCATGCGCACGCACATGCAAGTTGCTATGTCGACACAGACTTGAAGTTCCCACTTTTCGAGCAGGTAGCTAACCTCTCAGGCGTCGTCCGTCGTGGCCAGACGGCGATAGTGGAGCGGGCGTCTCCACTACTAGGTGGTATCACACTACCTATCCTAGGCCCCCGTACGCCTCAACGCTAAAAACAAAACAGCGGAGCTCACATGCGTACTACGGCTCAGAAGGGGTCTTGGGTTGATGTGCACCAAGAACATAGCCCAACCTGGCCTTTGATTTCGAACCGGATGGAACCTCGGAAACGCACGAGGTGCAAGCCCAACCGTTCTCATGGCGCGGAGGAGATCTCGGGTTATGGGCACCAAGTATCTAACCCTACCGCCCAAGGTCTACCCATTGGCTCCCATCGGTGTGACGACTGGCGAACCCGTAGACCTGCCACAGTCATTATCTCAACATCGCGACACGATGAATCGTCGCACATCACATGCCCCAAAACAACTCACTCGATGCTACCCGTAGGGAGGCTACAACTCTAAGCATCGGTTGTTAATAAACCCCTTGGGCTCGGATTACGGTTACAAAATACTCTTCACATAGAGTCCATCATATTCACGCCCACCTATTCAATGAATTCACCTCAACACTACGCATAATAGATATGTTCAACACCCAACTATATAAATATATTCTATACCACTCTCAACCCTTAATTTCTAGCCTTCTCATCCGCTCCATTTCTCCACCAATACATGGTTATTCCTTATTACACAACCAAATGAGTAACCATGCTAAATTATAGTAACAACAACATTATAGATATATGGGAGCAAGATAACAAATGAGCAAATCACAACCATTGCAAGAGTGCTAGCATTATAAATTAACAAGTGCATTAACATAGGATAGCCCGATACTAAAACTGTGATTCCCGGAGCTACAGGAATCCGATCACAATGCTCAACCCCTCGTTGGAAAGGTATTCGCGAGGGCTACGACTTTTGTGTTGAGTCAATCGCCCTGATCTGGTCGCAACATACCAGAAATTCAACTCGAATACGTACAGGAAACAGTTTCCTGTACAGGATTTTCCCGAATGCAGCGGACTCGAACCAGCTTTCCCGTGGCTACGGGTATCGCATGGAAACGTGCAACCACTCGTTGGAAAGGTAATTTCAAGGGCTACGACTTTCGTGTTGAGTCGATCACCCGGATTTGGCCAGAACACCTCTGAAATTAGCCACGAAGGTCGCCGCGTGTAGAAATCAGATTTCTGCACGCATCTTAAGGCGAGATGAACGGCATCCGTTCATCTTCTTCCTTGCAACGACCTCGCATAAACTTCTCCAGAAATCACACCCAACCTTATTTCTCCTTTCAAAGCCAAACCCTCAACGAAAACCCCTCTCATCTCCACTTTGAATGATGAGAAGGTTGAGGGAGACTAAGTCTAGAAACCTAGGCATGGCTTATCCTAAGAACTCTCCTCCTCACCATCAAGACTCTATGAAGTCGATGTCTCTCCTAAAATAACTATAGATCTAGTACCAAGGGAGAGGGAAGGAAGCTCACCTCAAGTCCAGCGGTACCACCATGGCCGGCCATGAGCCTCGCACTCCTTTGTAGCGGCATTTCGTTTCCGCCAAGGATGGCCCGGCAATCTTCTTCCAAGGATGGCTCCGGCAAGCCTCTTCCTCCTCCAGCCAAGAGAACTCTCTCAGAAATTTCGGGGCAGAAGAAAGGGGATGAAATGCTAGGGTTTCACATCTTTTTCGTTTTTATACACCGCAGACACGGGTAGGCACACGGCCGTGTTCCTACCCGTTTTCAGGTGACACGGCCGTGTCGCCTGCCGTGTTTAGGGCCGTGTTCATCCCAGAATATCTTTCTGCCGTGTCGGGGTTGCGGCACACGGGTAGAGACACGGCCGTGTCTGGCCATGTCTCGACCCGTGTCCTCAGCACACGGGTAGGGACACGCCCGTGTCCCAATACCCGTGTACCTCTCTGACTGGTAAGCCTAATATTGGCATGAGCCACACGGGTATGGACACGGCCGTGTCCATACCCGTGTCGGCCAAAATCACCGTTTTGCCTTGTTTTCCTCATTTCCCGTACGTTCACACCTGTTCACCCACACCCCCACTGGGCTCACCACAGCCCCCTTGACTCAAATACGCAATCAAGGGGCCTAGCGCGAATTGGGACGTTACAAATCCTATAAACAAAATAAAAGATTTCGTCCCCGAAATCAGGGTAAGGCTATGGGAGTGAAACACATAAAAGGGGACTATGCTTTCAAGTAAAATTTTTACATGGGGTAAATAATTCCGGGTAGCGCCCTTGCATCAAATCGTTTGGCTCCCATGTGAACTCCTCCTTCCCATGATTAGACCATAGCACTTTCACCAAGGGAACACTTTTGCGGCGCAAGGTTCTTGTCTCGTTATCAACGATCCGCACCGGCTCCAGTCGCACAGACCTATCAGACGCCACGGCACCATCCGCCGTGGGGATATACTGTTCAGGCCGCAGCAAAGCCTTCCGAAGCGACGATACATGGAACACGTCGTGAAGGTTCTCCAGCTCCGGTGGTAACTCCAATCGATAGGCCAGAGGGCCAATCCTTTCCACTACGACATAGGGCCCGACATACCTTGGGCTGAGCTTCTTGACTCCACGCACCCGCGACACTCCGTGCATCGGTCGAATCTTCAGGAACACCTTATCACCCACTTGAAACTCCACCATACGGTGCCTTGCGTTGTAATATTTCGCCTGTCGGCTTTGAGCCTCTAGCATTCGATCCCGGATAAACCTAACCATCGCGTCCGTGTCATCAATATACTCATTTCCCAATGGATCTTCGTCTTGCACCCAGGACAAGGGTGTTCTACACCTCCTTCCATACAAAGCTTCATGAGGTGCCATTCCAATACTGGCTTGATGACTGTTATTATAAGAGAACTCCACGAGAGGTAAGAGCCTCTCCCATGGTTCTCCTTTATCTAGCACACACAACCTCAGAAGGTCCTCCAATGTTCGGATGGTTCGTTCAGATTGCCCGTCCGTTTGTGGGTGAAAGGCTGTGCTAAAGGCGAGGCGCGAGCCCAAATAAGCCTGTACAGCCCTCCATTCTCTTGAAGTAAACCGACCATCCCGATTAGAGACGATCGACTTCGGCACACCATGGTACCGCACAAATTGCTCCACAAAGAGACGCACTAGGACGCCCACCTGCGCCTCCTTCTTCATTGGGATAAATCGGGCTACCTTGGTCAACCGGTCAACTATCACCCACACAGAATCATTCCCCGAGCGCGAGCGAGGTAACCCGTGGACGAAGTCCATGGAGATGTCCTCAAATTTCCATTCGGGGATGGGCAACGACTGTAGCATCCCACCGGGGCTTCTGCACTCCGCCTTCACCATTTGGCAGGCCACACATTGAGTAACAAAGTACTTGACATCCCTCTTCATGCCCGGCCAACACATTGTCTTTCTCAAATCGGTGTACATCTTCGCGATCCCCGGGTGCACCGAGTACTTGGAGCAATGGGCCTCCTTTAGAATATCCTCCCGAATGTTGTCACCTTCGGGGATGTAAAGCCGGCCACGAAAATGAACGAGGCCGTCTTTTAGGGAGTATTCTTCCGTAGTCCCATCCTCCATTGACTTGAAAGCCGGGGTTAAAGCCGCACCCTTCTTTTGTTCCGTCCGGATCCGGTCTCGTATGTTGCAAACTATACTCATCGCGGCCAAATACTCGGTATACTCTTCCGATTGATTCTTAAAGACCAAAGTGACTTCCATCTCTTGCAGTGTCTGGATTAACTCCATCCTCATCAAGCGGGATTCCGTGCTCATTCCCGGTGCCTTTCGGCACAAGGCATCAGCTACGGAATTAACCTTCCCGGGGTGGTAGTTCAAGGTGAATTCGTAGTCGCACAAGAACTCCAACCACCGCCGCTGTCTCAAGTTTAACTCCTTTTGGGTGTGAACGTACTTCAGATTTTTGTGATCCGAGTAGATCTCGCAGTGGACGCCATATAAATAATGCCTCCAAATCTTCAAGGCGAATACCACCGCTCCCAACTCTAGATCATGCACCGGGTAGCTGGCTTCATGCTTCTTCAACTGTCTTGAAGCATAAGCGATCACATGCCCATTCTGCATCAACACAGCTCCCATCCCTTGATACGACGCATCCGTGTAAACTTGAAAGCCCTCCTTCCCAGATGGAAGAGCTAGGATGGGTGCAGTCGTCAATCTGTCCTTCAACTCTTGGAATGCAGCTTCGCACTGGGGTGTCCATTCAAACAGCACACCCTTCTTGGTCAGCGTAGTAAGGGGAAGGGCGATCTTCGAGAAGCCTTTCACGAACTTGCGATAGTACCCGGCAAGTCCAAGAAAGCTCCGTATTTCGGCCGCTGACTTCAATGGCGACCACTCCTTCACGGCCCGCACCTTGGCCGGATCTACTGCTAGCCCCGCCCCACTAATCACATGGCCCAAGAACGCGACCTCTTGAAGCCAAAACTCGCATTTGCTGAACTTGGCAAACAAAGTGTGCTCCTTTAGCTTCCTCAGCACTAAAGTTAGATGTTCGGCGTGTTCTGCTTCAGTCTTGGAGTAGACTAGGATATCATCGATGAACACGATGACAAAGATGTCCAAATAAGGGCTGAACACCTTGTTCATCAAGCTCATAAAGGCGGAAGGGGCGTTTGTGAGCCCAAACGGCATCACGGTGAATTCATACAAACCATATCTCGAACTGAACGCCGTCTTCTGAATGTCATCTTCTTGTATCCTCAGCTGATAATATCCCGAATGCAGATCTAACTTGGAGAACCAATACGATCCCACAAATTGATCAAATAATTCATCAATGCGCGGTAGGGGATAGGTGTTCCGCACCGTTAACCGGTTCAACTCTCGATAATCAATACATAACCGCAGGGTGCCATCCTTCTTTTTGACGAACAAAACGGGCGCTCCCCAAGGCGACGAGCTTGGGCGAACGAACCCTGCTTCCACCAATTCCTGAAGCTGGACTCTAAACTCTGCAAGTTCCTTCGGAGCCATTCGGTATGGAGCTCACGAGACGGTCTTGGCACCCGGAATTAGCTTGATCTGGAAGTCCACTTCCCTATGCGGGGGTAGTCCCGGCAATTTCTCGGGAAATACCTCGGGAAATTCTCGCACCACCCGCACATCCTTGACCTCTAATGTCAATTTCTTCAACTCGAAGCAAATTACATAGACCTCGTCCCCTTCCATATGAGATTTCATAACTTGGATTGAAGATAATAATTTACGGGGTGCGAATTTAATACCTTGGAAGATGACTTCCGAGTCTCCATGCCTCAACATAACTTGCTTCTCCGCACAATTGATCCTGGCGTGGTGCCAGTCCAACCACTTCATGCCCAGGATGAGATCGAACTCCGGGATTCTTAACACTGTAGCCGGAGTTTCAAAGAACTTTCCTCCAATAAGGGTGTCGAAGTCGCAACTTGCTGACGACGTCATCTCAGAGCCGTCCGGAAGGCGCACCCTTTGAGTAGTGCCCGTGAAGTGTTGCACTCCCTCCAAGTCCTTCACGAAGTCCGCCGAAATGAACGAGTGAGACGCACCCGTGTCAAATAACGCATAGGCGGGTCTCCCGCTAACCTTGACAGTGCCTAGGTTCCAAAAAGGTAATCACTATTCAGAATTGCCCGTATCATTTGTATCGTAAATCTAACAAGTCATATAATATTAATAAATTTTGCACGTACCGGTGATGACTTCCTGCGGATTTCTCTCCTGAGTCATATCCAATGCGAATACATGCTCCCGTGCATGTCCTTGATTTCTCCCTGGTGGTCCTCTTCCTCGGCCACGCATGTGCCCTCGCCCCCGTGGAGCTACTGGTGGGAGAGCAATAGGAGCATTCCCGATCAGTCGCGGGCAAACTCGTCGGACATGCCCCGGTTGGTTGCACTCAAAACATATCACCTCACGTCGGCCCCCAGGTTGTTGATAATGTTGCTGCTGCGGTGGTGGAGGTAAAGCTGGTGGTTGCGGAATTGGGTACTCCACCCGATAGTTCCAGTTGACCCACCGACCGCCTCTGTGGTTTCCCCTTCCTCTGCCATGATCACTCCGCCTTCTATTACTAGGGCCGACTTCAATTACTCCTTCCGCAGGTCTCTTGCCACATCCCATGTGGTCCGCCTCCAGTCTCTTTGCCATGTCGATGATTTCTTCCAGGCTTGCATCGGCTATAAACAAAAGGGCCTGCCTCAGGGGGTCCCTTAATCCTTTGTAGAAGCGCTTCGCGTAGCCTCTATCGTCCAAATCATAGGAATCGGCAAACCTAGCGAGGTGTTGGAACTCCCTCTGGTACTCCGTTACCGATTTTGATCCCTGCTTCAACTGTAGAAATCTTTCTTCAAGTTCATCCCGAGCAGAAGAAGGGATGAAGTGATCCAGAAAAGCCTCGGTGAACTCGTTCCAATTGATGTCCGTGTACAACCGCCCTTGGAAGGTGGAGCCCATGAGGGACTTCCACCACCTTTTGGCGTGCTGCTCTAGCAGCGTCACTACCAATGTCACCGCCATGCTGTTCGGACATCTTATGCCAGCCATCAATTCCTGCACGGTATCAAGCCATTCCTCGGTGCGCACCGGCGATTCTGTCCCAAGATAGGCAGGAGGGGACAGGGCACGGAAGGTGCTCAACCAGTTGGAGCCTGGCGTTTGTTGTTGCACCGGAGCTTGTTGGGATTTAAATGCATCCAATATGGCTGACAGCGTTTGTCCCAGTTCCGACTGCTGGAATTGTGAAGGGACGGAAGGGGTAGGAGTGCCCCCAACCGGCTCCACCTGCGCTGGGACCTATACGCAAGGTACAAACTAGGGTCAGGTTGGCTAAAACTAATGTCAAAGTTGGACAACTTAGTGTGAATTACATATGGGCACACCACTGCTTCCGCTAAGTCGGTTTGTCCCCAAACCGACTAATCGAACGGGAGTGGCCCATTGTTACCTGACTGCTCTAGTTGAAGATCGGCTAAGTCTGATACCATTTGTAAGACCCCCCTCCCGGAACACAACACACGGCACGATGGGAGTCTTATGCCCGAAATAGCCGCCTTGCGGTAGCACTAACACACGAGTTAGCCTTTACCATAAGATGCCTATTCCGCCGGCTACAATCCATATCACATAAACCATGCCAACCCAACCATAACAGAAAAGTAAAGCAGTTCAATTCACAGCTAAGTTAAAGTCCAAAAGAGCGGAAGATAACAAGCACAACAGGCTTGTACAAAAGAACAAGAGTCTAGAAATGTTTTGCCAAACGGCTACATGAAAATACTCACGACTGTCACTGACGGTGCCGATGGCACCACCACTTCAGGTCCTATCGTCCGGGCCTGGCTGTCCTGCTGCATAGTCCGTTGCTGCTCTACCTGCGGGGTTTCCTCCTAAAAAGGAAGACGTAGCAACCGTTAGTCATAAGACTAAGTGGCTTTACATCCGCTCCCCCGACGACTCCTCGGCACCGGGCGGAGAAAGGAACAAAGGTACAATGTATATATATATAAGCAAGTAAACAAACAGGTGACTGTAAATATGGTGGAGTATAAACTACGCTACACAACTAGCAGTTCTACAAATATCTATATATATAACAGCAGGTATAATTAATCAGAATAGTAACTTAACTTATAAGAGTGCCCATACAAACTTATAAGTTAAGGATCGGCTTAACAGTAAAGTAACTCATCGTATAAGAGTGCCCATACAAACTTATACGATGAGGATCTTGTGTATGCAATGAATGACATGATATGAATGTTATGCTATGACCGAATCATGCGCACGCACATGCAAGTTGCTATGTCGACACAGACTTGAAGTTCCCACTTTTCGAGCAGGTAGCTAACCTCTCAGGCGTCGTCCGTCGTGGCCAGACGGCGACAGTGGAGCGGGCGTCTCCACTACTAGGTGGTATCACACTACCTATCCTAGGCCCCCGTACGCCTCAACGCTAAAAACACAACAGCGGAGCTCACATGCGTACTACGGCTCAGAAGGGGTCTTGGGTAGATGTGCACCAAGAACACAGCCCAACCTGGCCTTTGATTTCGAACCGGATGGAACCTCGGAAACGCACGAGGTGCAAGCCCAACCGTTCTCATGGCGCGGAGGAGATCTCGGGTTATGGACACCAAGTATCTAACCCTACCGCCCAAGGTCTACCCATTGGCTCCCATCGGTGTGACGACTGGCGAACCCGTAGACCTGCCACAGTCATTATCTCAACATCGCGACATGATGAATCGTCGCACATCACATGCCCCAAAACAACTCACTCGATGCTACCCGTAGGGAGGCTACAACTCTAAGCATCGGTTGTTAATAAACCCCTTGGGCTCGGATTACGGTTACAAAATACTCTTCACATAGAGTCCATCATATTCACGCCCACCTATTCAATGAATTCACCTCAACACTACGCATAATAGATATGTTCAACACCCAACTATATAAATATATTCTATACCACTCTCAACCCTTAATTTCTAGCCTTCTCATCCACTCCATTTCTCCACCAATACATGGTTATTCCTTATTACACAACCAAATGAGTAACCATGCTAAATTATAGTAACAACAACATTATAGATATATGGGAGCAAGATAACAAATGAGCAAATCACAACCATTGCAAGAGTGCTAGCATTATAAATTAACAAGTGCATTAACATAGGATAGCCCGATACTAAAACTGGGATTCCCGGAGCTACAGGAATCCGATCACAATGCTCAACCCCTCGTTGGAAAGGTATTCGCGAGGGCTACGACTTTCGTGTTGAGTCAATCGCCCAGATCTGGTCGCAACATACCAGAAATTCAACTCGAATACGTACAGGAAACAGTTTCCTGTACAGGATTTTCCCGAACGCAGCGGACTCGAACCATCTTTCCCGTGGCTACGGGTATCGCATGGAAACGTGCAACCACTCGTTGGAAAGGTAATTTCAAGGGCTACGACTTTCGTGTTGAGTCAATCACCCAGATTTGGCCAGAACACCTCTGAAATTGGCCACGAAGGTCGCCGCGTGCAGAAATCAGATTTCTGCACGCATCTTAAGGCGAGATGAACGGCATCCGTTCATCTTCTTCCTTGCAACGACCTCGCATAAACTTCTCCAGAAATCACACCCAACCTTATTTCTCCTTTCAAAGCCAAACCCTCAACGAAAACCCCTCTCATCTCCACTTTGAATGATGAGAAGGTTGAGGGAGACTAAGCCTAGAAACCTAGGCATGGCTTATCCTAAAAACTCTCCTCCTCACCATCAAGACTCTATGGAGTCGATGTCTCTCCTAAAATAACTATAGATCTAGCACCAAGGGAGAGGGGAGGAAGCTCACCTCAAGTCCAGCGGTACCACCATGGCCGGCCATGAGCCTCGCACTCCTTCGTAGCGGCATTTCGTTTCCGCCAAGGATGGCCCGACAATCTTCTTCCAAGGATGGCTCCGGCAAGCCTCTTCCTCCTCCAGCCAAGAGAACTCTCTCAGAAATTTCGGGGCAGAAGAAAGGGGATGAAATGCTAGAGTTTCACATCTTTTTCGTTTTTATACACCGCAGACACGGGTAGGCACACGACCGTGTTCCTACCCGTGTTCAGGTGACACGGCCGTGTCGCCTGCCGTGTTTAGGGCCGTGTTCATCCCAGAATATCTTTCTGCCGTGTCGGGGTTGCGGCACACAGGTAGAGACACGGCCGTGTCTCGACCCGTGTCCTCAGCACACGGGTAGGGACACGCCCGTGTCCCAATACCCGTGTACCTCTCTGACTGGTAAGCCTAATATTGGCATGAGGCCACACGGGTATGGACACGGCCGTGTCCATACCCGTGTCGGCCAAAATCACCGTTTTGCCTTGTTTTCCTCATTTCCCGTACGTTCACACCTGTTCACCCACACCCCCACTGGGCTCACCACAGCCCCCTTGACTCAAATACGCAATCAAGGGGCCTAGCGCGAATTGGGACGTTACACGTGTGTGCGTATGCATTTATTTCCGCCTACTCGTTAAGAGTTAAATGGCGCTCTGCTTTCATTTCCCGCCCACTCGTTTGAGTGGGACTTGTCTTTTCACTGCTTTCATTTTCTTCCTACTCACTTAAGTAGGAAAACTTTGTGTGGGTGCGTGTGTTTTCATTTCTGTAGAGTGCGTGAGTGTGTTTTACTTTCAAGTAGAGTGCGTGCGTGTATGAGATAAATTTACTCCCGCCCACTCATTTGAGGCGGGACTTGCAATTTTATCGCTTTCTCAATTATGTAGAGTGCGTGCGTGTAGGAGATAATTTTACCGCTTTATTTATCGCTTTCTTCAATTTCGAAGAGTGTGTGCGTGTGTGCATTTATTTCCGCCTACTCATTTGAGTAGGGCTTGCTTTATTTAATTTTCTTTATGGTTTTGAAGTGTGCGTGAGTGCCTGCATCAATTAGTCTTCAATTTATCTAATTGTCCTATTTTTCGTGTTTTCTCTTATAATTGTTCAGTGCTTAATTTAACACTCACGTATCACCTAAAAACATAAAGCCGTCCCCATACCGATGAGTGGCTAATCTCTTTTAGCCTTCGGCATCAAAGAGCATTGGGACATAAAAAATGATTTGAAATAATTAAAAAACTTTATTTTTATTTTAATTTAAGGACTTAAGGTTTACCCCGGGTTAACGACGCATAGGACCACATAATCGATGTGTGAGCTCTATTTCCGTTATCCATACGCGACGCCGAGAGGCTGCACGTATGGACCGATCCCCCTTGGGTAAAGAGAACTGCGTACGCCCCCTGGAAAGAGGAGAAGCGTAGTTCTGCCGGATTGGGTTCCCCACCCAATAGCGGGGTTCTTAGCGTAAAGCGGGCATTAAGAGGAATCCTTCGTCGGTCTAACGATCGGTCGAATAGTCTTAATGTTTAGGTGAGCAATATTCCTAGAGATAAGTGCGCTCATATTTTTTGAACCCCCACGGCCAAGTGCCTTTTATTAAATTAAAAACAAAGTTTAATAATTGTTAAGAATTATTTTAGTCTTAATCCGATTCGATGCCGAGCGTTAACCCGTCATCGAACTAACTTAGCAAAATTCTGCTTTCTTTCTTTCCGTTTTAATTAAACTAAAAAATCCCACCTTACTGTTAGTAAGATAATAGTGTTCCTGGAAGAGTAGATATAATCAACGCGTCCCCGAGAATAATACGACCTCGGTATTTTCCCGAATACCGAGTACTACTTGTGATAAGTGCGCTTGCCTCCTCTCGTTAGAAAACTCGATCTTCTAACCGGCCCGCGGAATCTGACCATTTCGAACCAACCACAGTAGGTCTCTGTTCCGCGGCCATCAGTTCTCCAATGCGATCCTATGCGCTGAGGGGAGGTATCGAGCCATGAACAATCTTGCAAACTCTGCCATAGGAACTTCGGCCAACGGCCTTCCCCTCAACTGGTGTAGCTCTAGGCCTTCCCACCATAACCTTGCGTCCCCATCCAAAAGGAACGTCGCTAGCGTGGTCTTCTGCCACTCTTCCATTTCTGTTGTTGTCATCACCCTATTGACTCTTGAGAGCCAATCCTCAGCCTGGGTCGGGGTTCCCGTTCCCGAGAACACCGGTGGGTGGAAGCCCATCACATGCTTCAACTATCTTTCAGTTGCTCTCCGAGGCAACTCCGGCTCCACCGCCACCTGTTCAACCCTTCTAGGCTCCGCCGCTTGGAGCGGCACTTGCTCCTCCGCAGGAGCAGGCTGCTGCACCTGTCTTGCAGGTTGCACATTAATCATAGCAAAGACAGCTTCTGCCACCAATCTAATGGTCTCGGTAGACGGAGGTGTTGCAGGCGCTTCACTTGGCGCACTGCTTGCCTCCGAACCTGGCCGTTCTGACGGCCCAGCACCACTTCTAGTCACCTATAAACGTGCAAAACACCGATAAGCAACCAAATACTATTGCAAACAGCAATTATAGGAACACGCAGGTTCCTCAAACATGTGTATTTTCATTCCTAAGTGGACATTCATGGGTTCTTTTCATATTATAACGATGACGCACACACGTGCTCACCACCCCTTAAAGTGAATTCGCCCACGAATTCATTTAAGTTTGACCAAAACCAGTAGTTTGATACCAATTTGTAACACCCCTATCCGTCGTATAGCATATAGCAGTAGGTCTGGCCGGGGCCCGACGCCATATACTACGGACAGACCGGTTGGTTACGCGTTGAAACCATTCAACCAATTTCACGCCCTACACAACACCTAGCGGAAGCATTAAAATTAAGTTGAACAATTAAGAACCCTGCCAACAGCATGAATGTCCACTACAATAACACCCGCAGGAATGTTCCAATACACATAAAACAGAAATGGCCTTAAGGCCTTACATAGTTTGCTTGATACAAAAGTGTTTTCATACATCGGCTCGCAGGCCGGCCACACATAGTTACAATGAAACACTCAAAATTAGGCCTTCGAGGGCCGGCTCAGCAACTTGGGCTTTAGCCCGCTATTTTCCGCTCGGCTCCGCAGCACCTACAAGCACAAACCACCGCTCAGTGGCAAACAAAAGCAACGGTCAGCTATGCTGACCAAATTATAACGATCCCGCCCCCAAAATTGGGGCGGCGATGCTCTTTCCCTGCACTTTATTAGTATAGGCAATTTATTAGTGTAAACACACATCATCACAGACGTAGGCTCGCACGGCCACACACCTCGTGCACACAGGGAACATTCACGACAAACCGGCCAACGTCACGTCAATTCAAGCCATAGACGTTCCCGTTCCACCACTGCCCCTTGGACGGCCAACCATATGAGCATTTTGTCTTCTTGGCCTTGGTCACGATAATTTAAGCCATAGACCGCCGAAGGCTCTCATCCATGCCAACGGTCCCACCGAATGACATAGATCGGGTATGGTTCCGTCTGACCCGTGCTCATATCGCAACGGTAATTTAAGCCATATGCGCAGATCAAGACTCACTGAGTCCCGTTTCCGCCACAACAATCACATAACCCGGTTATGTTCACGTTGGCTCCCCGGCCATTGTGTTGGCAAAACTCGCTTTTGCCCAGTTTTCTGGGTGCACCTTGGAGTTAATCTCCAAGGCTCCCTGTTGCAATCTACCACGTAGAAAACCCGAAAAACGCCCAAACACCCGGAGTCTTCCCCTGTTCATATGCAATGCAACATCACTGATCCTGCTCTACTTGTCCGGATAGGCTTCACACACAATGCCTATGTCCGTTTTCGCATACAGACTCTAAACAAGGGGGACTTTACATATCTACCCCAAGGAACGCTCCAACTCTTTGCTCACTCACGAGAGAGGGCTTCCTATGCAAAGGGAAAAAGGGCTTCACATGCCCAAGGATGAGAAATCGTTACCCTTGTGTTCTTCCACGGCGCCATGAAAAACTACGCGGTTGGAAAGCACCGCAACGGCGTCACCTCCGCGGATCTGGACTCGGATCACGATTCGGAGCTCCGACGCTCCACCGGCGGCCGGATCTTAGTCTCCAACCCCTCACCTTGCTCTCCCCTCTCTCTACGATTTATAAAGACAATGGAAAAAGAGAATGAGGGTTTTGAAACCCATATCCCGGCTAAAACCACCTAGGAGTAGCCCCCCACCGTCGGATCCAAAGCCAAGGAAATGAACGGCCACGATTAGGCCTCAAATTATAAAATCTTGGCCGAACACGGGTTGCAACACGGCCATGTGTCTGGCCGTGTCACCCATTCGCTGTCTCGACTGACTCGAAAACCAGCACACGGCATTCGACACGGCCTCCGACACGCCCGTGTCACATGTGACACGCCTGTGTCGAGACTCGTGTCATGCCCCCCGTGTGCAATCGGCTAGCTTTCCCAACCCGAGAAGGACACGGCCTGTGACACGACACCCAACACGCCCGTGTCGAATTTGACACGCCCGTGTCAGGGCCTGTGTCATGGCCCGTGTGCCTGCCTCAGAAAACTGCCCAAAGTGACACGCCCTGGGACACGCCCGTATCCCAGGCCGTGTGCCTCAACACGACGATCTCCGATCGTCAAAACATCAACCACATGACCCGTGGCCGAACACGCCTGTGTCACGCCCATGACACGCCCGTGACACGCCTGTGACACCTGCTCCAAAATTCAGATTGGGCTTAAAACATCACCCGTCCCTCTTTTGAGTTCCGGGGTGTTATAGACTGATACTCAACGCCCTCAATGCCAGGATTTCAGATAAGATGGCTAAGGGTAATTCGTCGAGAATACTCGGCGATTCTCACCGATCGTCGAGAATGACAAGTCATTCCCGTCGAATTTGACTTGTGTGTTTTCTTCGCCTAGGCAGATTCACCGGCTTGTACAGGCGAACCGAACCGGACTTCGGGATTCGTGCTGGATGATTTCCTGGACCGGGTCACTTCAATATGACCCATTAGGCGGTCCAATGGGGCGTCGACACGTGGCGGAAGGGATGTAACCTAATAGGTCGGTCTATAAAAGAAGATATAGCCGAACCCTAGCCGTAACTTTACCGCCGTCGAGCCTTTATCCGCGAATCATCGAGAGAGAGAAGCAGGTCGTCGGAGGAGAAGTTCGGACGGAGAAAAGCTTGCTGGAGCAAGCTTTGGAGGAGGAGAAATGCCCCTTTTTCGTGAAGAACAACTACACCAAAGATGCCGCAAAGAAGGATGACACGATCCGTGGCCGGGAATGATCGTACCGCTGGAAATGAAGTGAGCTTCCTCCCCTCTCCCTTGGTGCTAGATCTGTAGATATATTCTAGGAGAGATATCGACTCCATAGAGTCTTGATAGTGAGGAGGAGATTTCCTAGGAAAGCCATGCCTAGGTTTGTTTTCTAGGCTTTAGCCCCCTCCAACCTCTTCATCCTTCAAGGTGAAGATGAGAGAAGGTTTCGTGGAGAAATATGGCTTCATGAGGGTGAATAAGGGTGGACGATTTTCTGGAGGAGATTTTGGGAGTTTGGTGTAAGGAGGAAGATGAACGGATGTCGTTCATCTCGCCTCAAGATGCGTGCAGAAATCTGTTTTCTGCACGCAGCAACCTTCGTGGCCAATTTCGGGGGTGTTCTGATCATATCTGGGTTTTCGACTAAACACGAAAGTATTAGCCCTCAAAATTATCTTTCCATCGAGTGGTTGCATGTTCCCAAGTGATACCTGTAGCCACGGGAAAGTCTGTTCGAATCTGCTGCGGTTGTGGGAAATTCCACCTAGGAAATCTGTACCCTATACGCAGCAGGCTTCGAGTGGATTTCGGGTGGGATGCGATCAAATCTGGGCTTTCGACTAAACATGAAAGTTGTAGCACACAAAATTATCTTTCCAACGAGTGGTTACACGCACTCGTCGGATCTCTGTAACCTCAGGAATCCTTGGTCGAAGTGGCTGCCCGGGTTAAGGCTGCACCTAAATTATGGGCTTGTGTATTGTGGAATGCGATGTGGTGGAGTTTAATGTTGTGGTCCAACTCGAGGCTTGGGTGGACTCTTTTGACGTAGGGTTATGAATCTAAATTCATATAACGAGTTATGGACAAGTTTAATTGAAGGAAGGAACCTGATATAATTGGGTATATATGATCGGGCAAAAGTATAAATGATTTAACCATGGCCATGATACATGTTGAATGGATAAAAAGGGAATTAGTAATCCAATGCTTAGAGTGTCATCTCCCTACGGGTAGCATTATGGAAGTAACAAGTGCGGTGTTGACTGTCACTAGTTGGATTGAGATTGAGATGAGTAAAGTTGGGCGGTTGGGCTTGGCCCTCGGTATTCATGTCCCGAGGCTCCTTCCGCATTTGATGGATGGTTGGGCTTGGTCCTCGGTGTTCAAGTCCCGAGGCTCCTTCCATGCCACGATATTGTGAAATTTCATGTGGTGTGAGTAAACACATGGTGTCGTAATCCCGGGTCAAGGATAGTGTGGCAGGTCTACGGGCTCGCCAATCGTCACACCGATGGGAGTCGACAGCTAGACCTTGGGCGGTTGAGCTTGGTCCTCGGTGTTCATGTCCCGAGGCTCCTTCCGTGCCAAGTGAACGGTTGGGCTTGGTCCTCGTGTTTTTCTGAGGCTCCTTCCATGTCACGCATAGGCCAGTTCGGGGCTAGGATCTTGGTGCTCATTTACCCAGGAGAACCCGCTGAGCCGTAGTACGCCTGTGAGCTCCGTTGTTGTGTTCTTAGCGTTGAGGCGTACGGAGGCCTAGGCCAGGTAGTGTGGAGGCCAGCCTAGTAGTGGAGATGCCCGCTTTACTGTCACCGTTTGGCCACGACGGATGACGCCTGAGAGGTTAGCTACCTGCTCGAATAGTGGGAACTATAAGTCTGTGTCGACATAGCAGTTGCATGTGCATGATCATGGGTGTGTCATTACATTGCATTCATAGCATTACACTTCATTGCATACTTAAGACCCTCATCTTATAAGTTTGTATGGGCACTCCTATACGATGAGTTACTTATTGTTGAACGACCCTCAACTTATATGCTTGTATGGGCATCCATATAAGTTGAGTTACTTACTTTTGTAGCTATATACTCTCTTGCTGCTGTAGATAGTAGATTTGTAAACTAAGAGCTTGTTTATTATACACTACTGCTGTTGCTGCTTATGATATGTATACTCACTTCACCTGTTGTATTACTGTTATTTATATATTGTACCTGCTCCTTTCTCCGCCCAGTGCCGAGGAGTCGCCGGGGGAGCGGATGTAAAGCCACTTAGTCTTTATGACTAACGGTTGCTACGTCTTCCTTTTTAGGAGGGAATGATGAGTTGTAAATATACCTATATTTTCGTATTTTATTTAAGTCAATTTTGTTTGTTTTTTGTCTTTTTTTATCTGTTTTATCCAATAAATTGTTTATTTTTGTAAATATTATTTCTAACTTAGTTTTATTTTTATTGCAGAAAATTTCCAGAAAAATTCCAAAAATAGTCAAAAAGTTGACTGACACGCCCGTGTCATATGACCGACACGCCCGTGTCATGCCCTCGACGATCGCCGACCACAGGTGCCAGCTCGACGATCGGCGATCATCAAACCCAGCTCGACACGCCCTTCGACACGCCCGTGTCAAGGTGTGACACGGGCGTGACCTTGCCACCTGGCCCGACGTGATGTGCGCGACTTTGCGGCCGAACTGCGCCCAGATCGACCTCCCCGACACGCCCCAGTCACGCCCGTGACTGACACATGTCACGCCCGTGACCTAGGGCGTGACCACCACGTTTTCAGCCGAAGTCAACTTTCCAGTCAAGTCACCCGATCAGCTCATGAATAGTGTCGACACGCCCCCCTGTCACGCCCTAGTCACGGGCGTGACCAACCCAAAATTTTGTCTATAAATAAGAGCTTCCAGGAAGCTTATTTTGTCCACTTTTTTGGTCCATCTTACTTAGGGGAGGTGCTGCCCGTTTGGCTTCTAAGCTATGTAAGGAGAATTTCTCCCTATCTTTCTTAGTTTGTATTAGGTTGTTTGTTTTAGCTTTTTCATGTAATAGCCTTTTTATTCAATAAAATGGTAGATTTTCTATCTTGCAAAGTTGAAATGTTCAATTGGAAGCGCCCTTCTTAAGTAATTTTTTCGTTCCCTTTTTGTGTTTCTTTTATGTTTTCATCTTTTTAGCTTTCATAACTTAGTTAGATTTAGGATTTATCGGCATTTCTAGCCGTTGTGCCGTCCGTTTAGTTTTCATTCTCCGCACTTTTTTAGCTTTAGCTTTTTCTTCTTTATCATTTTCATTCATATAGGTTTTATAAAAACTCTCCTAAAAGTGTTCGTTTTTATTTTCTTTAACTTAGGCTCTTAGGAATGTAAAACTTATCGTTCCTTTTTAGTTTTATTCTCACTTTTTTGGAGGTTTTATAAAAACTTATGAATAAAAATGTAGTCGTTATAATTTTTCGCTCACTTCATTTTAGCTTTTTAATTTCAAAACTTTTAGTCCCTTTAATTTTTATTTCATCTTTTTATGCATTTCTACCGCATTCTAGCGGTAGAAATGCAGTTGTATTAATCTTTCGAGTACTTCCATTTTGCATTTATTTGCAAAACTTTTCGCTCCGGTTAATTTTTATTTTCACTTTTTATGCATTTCTACCGCATTCTAGCGGTAGAAATGCAGTCGTTTTAATTTTTTGAGCACTTTGTTTTTTCTTATTTTTGCAAGTGTGTGTGCGTGTATGAGTTAGGTTTTACTGCTTTATTTCAACTCCTGTAGAGTGCGTGTGTGCGTATGCATTTATTTCCGCCTACTCGTTAAGAGTTAAATGGCGCTCTGCTTTCATTTCCCGCCCACTCGTTTGAGTGGGACTTGTCTTTTTACTGCTTTCATTTTCTTCCTACTCACTTGAGTAGGAAAACTTTGTGTGGGTGCGTGTGTTTGCATTTCTGTAGAGTGCGTGTGTGTGTTTTACTTTCAAGTAGAGTGCGTGCGTGTATGAGATAAATTTACTCCCGCCCACTCATTTGAGCCGGGACTTGCAATTTTATCGCTTTCTCAATTATGTAGAGTGCGTGCGTGTAGGAGATAATTTTACCTCTTTATTTATCGCTTTCTTCAATTAAGAAGAGTGTGTGCGTGTGTGCATTTATTTTCGCCTACTCATTTGAGTAGGGTTTGCTTTATTTAATTTTTTTTATGGTTTTGAAGTGTGCGTGAGTGCCTGCATCAATTAGCTTTCAATTTATCTAATTGTCCTATTTTTCGTGTTTTCTCTTATAATTGTTCAGTGCTTAATTTAACACTCACGCTTCACCTAAAAACATAAAGCCGTCCCCATACAGATGAGTGGCTAATCTCTTTTAGCCTTCGGCATCGAAGAGCATTGGGACATAAAAAATGATTTGAAATAATTAAAAAGCTTTATTTTAATTTTAATTTAAGGACTTAAGGTTTACCCTGGGTTAACGACGCATAGGACCACATAATCGATGTGTGGGCTCTATTTCCGTTATCCATACGCGACGCCGAGAGGCTGCACGTATGGACCGATCCCCCTTGGGTAAAGAGAACTGCGTACGCCCCCTCGAAAGAGGAGAAGCGTAGTTCTGCCGGATTGGGTTCCCCACCCAATAGCGGTGTTCTTAGCATAATGCCGGCGTTAAGGGGAATCCTTCGTCGGACTAACGTTCGGTCGAATAGCCTTAGCGCCCAGGTGAGCGATATCCCTAGACCAAGGTGAGCTCATGTTCTTGGAACCTCCACAGCCAAGTGCCTTTTATTAAATTAAAAACAAAGTTCAATAATTGTTAAGAATATTTTAGTCTTAATCTGATTCGATGCCGAGCGTTAACCCGTCATCGAACTAACTTAGCAAAATTCTGCTTTCTTTCTTTCCATTTTAATTAAACAAAAAATTCCCACCTTACTGTTAGTAAGATAATAGTGTTCCTGGAAGAGTAGATATAATCAACGCGTCCCCGAGAATAATACGACCTCGGTATTTTCCCGAATACCGAGTACTACTTGCGATAGGTGCACTTGCCTCCTCTCGTTAGAAAACTCGATCTTCTAACCGGCCCGCAGAATCTGACCATTTCGAACCAACCACAGTAGGTCTCTGTTCCGCGGCCATCAAGTTTTTGGCGCCGTTGCCGGGGAGCATGGTTGTTATATTGAATTCGGGACTCTATTAATTTTACTTTATTTTCAAATAATAAAAATTTATACAAAAAAATCCTTCCCCCTTTCGTTTTTTTAGGGTGTATGACCCGTGGACAACCTTCGAGTTCTGAAAATCTTGAATTCGACCCCGAGATCGACCGCTCTCTTGCGCGTATCCGATCTCTCCGTCGAATTCCCTTTTTAGACCCCGCAGAATCTATCGGAGAACCCTCTTCTTCTTCTATGGCCGACCCGAATAATGCCCAACCGGCCGAGCGTACTATATCTTACTACGCTCGGCCCAACTTGGATGATACGGGGTCGAGTATTATTCGGCCCACTGTGGCCAATAATAATTTTGAAATTAAGTCAAGTGTGATTCAAATGATCCAAAATGCCGTGCAGTTCGACGGACTGCTGGATGAGGACCCCAATAATCACTTGTCTAATTTTCTTGAAATTTGCGATACTTTTAAAATTAATGGCGTCACTGATGACGCCATTCGTTTGCGCCTTTTTCCCTTCTCTCTTAAGTCCAAGGCTAAGGCGTGGTTACTCTCCCTCCCGCGGGGATCCATCACGTCCTGGGCGAAATTGGCTGAGAAATTCCTTACGAAGTATTTTCCGCCCGCGAAAACTGCAAGATTGCGGGCGGACATATCTTCGTTCGTCCAAAACGACTCCGAGTCTCTTTACGAGACTTAGGAACGCTTTAAGGAGTTCCTCCGCCAGTGCCCGCACCACGCTCTACCAACGTGGTTGCAGGTACAAATTTTTTATAATGGACTGAATAGTCAGACGCGTCAAATGATTGATGCGGCTGCCGGGGGCACTCTGAACAATAAGACCCCCGAGGCCGCCCAGGCCCTTTTCGAGGAAATGGCGGTGAACGCCTACCAGTGGAATGTCCCGCGGGCACGCCCTAAGCAGGCGGGCATTTTTGAAGTGGATGCCACTGCTCAGCTAGCCCTCCAAGTGGAAAGGCTAACTAAGCAGGTGGCGGAGATGTTTGTTGCCTCCTCCACTCCGCCTTATTTTCTCCCCCCCTCTAACGTCTGCGTAGTCGACGAATTCGTGGACTACATGGGAAATCCGGTGCGTCCCTCATTTAAAAACAACCCTTATAGTAGCCACTATAATCCGGGTTGGAGGAACCATCCGAATTTCTCCTGGAGCAACCCGAACAACGCGCAGCGTCCCCCTCCCCCTCCTTTTGCGCCAACGTTTCCTCCTCCCCCTCCTATGAAGCCATCCCCGGTGGAGGAAAATTTTAATCGTTATGTCGCGTCCAACGAGTCCAATATCCGGAACATCACCGGATCGCTAAAAAATTTAGAACTCCAGGTTGGACAGCTGGCGCGACTTATGTCGGAACGCGCCCTGGGGGCCCTGCTAGGGAACACAGAGCCCAATCCAAGGGAAACCGCCAACGCTATAACCCTCCGTAGCGGTAAGGAGGTGGTCGATCCAAAACGGATCGATCCTCAGGTACATATTTCACCTCCGACCCCTCTTCCCTCTTCTTCGATTACGCAACCCTTACCGATTTTTAACGATAAAACTATTTTAAACAAGGCGTTGCCCTACCCGCATAAGTTAGATAATGAGCGAGTAAACGCGCAATATGAAAAATTTATTTTATTACTTAAACAAATTCATATTAATGTTCCTTTTTGCGAGGCTATCTCGCAAATGCCTAAATATGCGAAATTTTTAACAGAACTACTTTCTAATAAACACAAACTCGAGGATATTTCGCATATATCTCTCAACGCTGTCTGCTCGGCGGCTCTTACTAGTAAATTGCCCTTAAAACAAAACGACCCGGGAAGGTTCTCCATCCCGTGCCTTTTTGGCGATGTATTAGTAAAATACGCCTTGGCAGACTTAGGCGCGAGCATTAATTTGATGCCGTTCTCGCTCTTCCTGCGTTTAGGTTTGGGTACTCCTGCTCCTACCAATATGCGCATCCAACTAGCGGATCGCTCGGTTAGGTTCCCCATCAGGGTTGTTGAGGATGTCCTTGTCCGAGTAGACAAGTTCACCTTCCCGGTGGACTTCGTCATCTTGGACATCGAGGAAGACGTCAACGTACCAATAATACTTGGTCGCCCTTTCCTCGCGACCTCACGTGCGTTAATTGATGTAAGTAATGGTCAGCTTCTCCTTCGGGTAGGAGACGACCAAGTTACTTTTTCTATTAACTCCTCTATGGAAAACTCGTCGCCGAGCGACGATTTCTGCTATTCTTTAGATTCTTTTTATGGAGATTGTTCTTCTCCGGTTTTCGAGTTCGAATTTTTAAACGAAAATATTTTTTCGCTCGAAAATTTTTATTGCGATGAGGACGAGTCTACGAATATGGCTTTTGAACCAATTGGTTCAAAAGACATTAGCACTAAAACCTCATTAGAAGAACCGCCCATCCTAGAACTCAAACCATTACCCGAATCCCTAAAATACGCCTTTTTGGGGAAAAATGATACACTCCCGGTAATCATTTCTTCGTATTTAAGCGATTCGGAGACCTCCGATTTATTGGAGGTTTTGCTTAAACATCGCCACGCAATTGCATGGCAAATTTCTGACCTAAAGGGGATTAACCCTTCTTTCTGCACTCCCAAAATTTTCTTAAACGATAATTGCCGCAAAACCATTCAGCCGCAGCGGCGTCTTAACCCAAACATGAAAGACGTCGTGAAAGCTGAGATAATTAAATTATTAGATGAGGGGATTATTTATCCCATTTCTGATAGTGCATGGGTTAGTCCCATTCATGTCGTGCCCAAGAAGGGCGGTCTAACCGTAGTGGCGAATGAGCACAACGAGCTCGTCCCAACTCGTACTGTTACGGGTTGGCGTGTGGTCATCGATTACCGCAAACTTAGTGATGCCACCCGCAAAGACCATTTTCCACTACCGTTCCTTGACCAAATTCTTGAGCGTCTTTCCGGTCATCCTTTTTATTGTTTTCTCGACGGTTTATCGGGGTTTTTCCAAATCCCCATTTCCCCCGAAGACCAAGAGAAAACAACTTTTACTTGCCCCTTTGGCACCTTCGCCTATCGAAGAATGCCATTTGGCCTCTGCAATGCGCCGGCTACATTCCAAAGATGTATGCTAGCAATTTTTGGTGAGCTAGTAGAAGATATTATGGAAATATTTATGGATGACTTTTCTGTATTCGGATGCTCATTCCCAGATTGTCTTCGCAATCTTGATCGTGTCCTCCAGTGATGCGAGGACACGAATCTTGTTTTAAATTGGGAAAAGTGTAACTTTATGGTTCGAGGAGGTTTGGTCCTCGGCCATAAGATTTCGATTAAGGGGATAGAGGTCGATAAGGCCAAAGTTGAAATCATAGAAAAACTTCCTCAGCCGACAAACATAAAATCCATTAGGAGTTTCTTAGGCCACGCGGGCTTTTATAGGCGCTTCATTCAAGATTTTTCAAAAATAACAAAGCCGCTTACTCACCTCTTGGAAAAGGAATCACCTTTTGTCTTTAGTAGCGATTGCGAGTCTGCTTTTAATTTTATAAAACAAAAACTTATCAATTCTCCAATTCTAGTGGCCCCTAATTGGTCCCTTCCGTTCGAAATCATGTGCGACGCTAGTGATATTGCCTTAGGCGCCGTTCTTGGCCAACGCGTAGAAAAACATTTTCATCCTATTTATTACGCTAGCAAGACGCTCACTTCCGCACAAGTGAATTACACGACGACGGAAAAGGAACTCTTAGCCGTCGTTTTCGCTTTCGATAAGTTTCGCTCGTATCTTACGCTATCTAAAGTTATCGTTTTTACCGATCACTCCGCCCTTAAATATCTATTAGCTAAAGCCGACGCGAAGCCCCGCCTTCTTCGATGGATTCTCCTCCTACAAGAGTTTGACTTGGAGATCCGAGATAAGAAGGGCGCGGAGAATCTAGCGGCAGACCACCTCTCCCGTTTAGAAAATCCGGGTGCGGAAGCGCTCGTCGAATCTGAAATAAATGACAGATTCCCCGAGGAACACCTTCTCGCCATTCATTCGTCTTCGTCATCTTCGCCTTGGTTCGCAGATTTTGCGAACTACTTAGTCGCGCGGGTACTTCCAAAAGATTTTTCAAGTCATCAAAAGAAGAAATTCTTTTCCGACTTGAAAAATTTCTTTTGGGATGACCCATTTCTTTTCCGTATCTGTGCGGACCAAGCGGTTCGAAGATGCGTCGCGGGAGTGGAGTGCACACAAATATTGAGGCACTGCCACGAGGGTCCAGCCGGGGGGCACTATCAAGCCAACCGGACCGCTAGGAAGGCGCTAGAGGCGGGCTACTTTTGGCCCACTCTCTTCAAAGACGCGCACAATTTTGTGCGTGCATGCGATAGTTGTCAGCGGTCGGGTAACATCTCACGTTGCGACGAGATGCCCCAAAATATGTTTTTAGAATGCGAAGTCTTCGATTTATGGGGCATAGATTTTGTTGGCCCCCTACCTCCTTCTTATAAAAATATGTATATTTTAGTGGCGGTCGACTACGTATCATGGTGGGCGGAAGCGCAGGCTCTCCCCACCAACGATGCGCGAGTCGTCGTTACATTTCTAAAAAAATTATTTTCTCGCTTTGGCACGCCTCGCGCTATTGTTAGTGATAGGGGAACGCATTTCTGTAACGCTCTAATGGCTAAGACGTTAGCTAAATACGGAGTCACGCACAAGCTTGCCACCCCCTACCACCTGCAAACAAGTGGCCAAGTTGAGGTAGTAAATCGAGAGATAAAACGCATTTTAGAAAAAACCGTTTCACTCAATAGGAAAGATTGGTCCGCTAAGCTCGACGACGCGTTATGGGCGTATCGTACGGCGTACAAAACCGCTACCGGTTGTACCCCGTTTCGATTAGTCTATGGCAAAGCGTGTCATTTACCCGTAGAACTGGAGCACCGCGCACTTTGGGCATTAAAACTCTTAAACCTCGACTCTAACTTAGCCGCTCAGAATAGAAAACTGCAACTAAACGAGCTCGATGAATGGCGTGCGAACGCTTACGAGAGCAATAAGTTCTATAAGGAGCGTTCTAAGTTTTATCACGATCGAAAAATTAAAACCCCCAAAATTTTTTCTCTGGGCGATCTAGTCCTTCTTTACAATTCACGTCTTAGGCTTTTCCCGGGTAAGCTAAAATCGCGATGGTTCGGCCCCTTCAAGGTTGAAGAGGTTTGGCCATATGGGACCATACTCATCTCCCACCTCGAAAAAGGCACTTTTAAAGTGAACGGTAATTGGTTAAAGTCTTATATAGCGGGCGACCCTGTGATCAGTAGGAGCGAAACTATAACCCTTCTCCATATATAAACCCGCCACTATAGTCAAGCTACGCGACTATAAACAAAGCGCTCCTGGGAGGCACCCCACGTCTATCTTTTTTACGTCTTTATTTATTATGTTTTCTAGTTTTCTAATAAATGCAGGGTTTCTAATGGGCTTCCCCGAGCGCGAATCAGGGATGTTTTCTGCCCCCCTCTTTTTCTTTTTTTGTACATATACCTGCTGTCTTGTTCCTCGTGATTAGCATACAACATTGGGGACAATGTTGGATCTAAGTATGGGGGTGTTTTCGTATTTTCGTACTTTCTTTTTCACTTACAAAAAAAAAAAAAAAAAAAATTCTAAAAAACAAAACTTCAAAAAAAATATATAATGAAATAAATTTTAATTAAAAATTTTTGAAGTTTCATTTTTGAAACTTTGACTTATTTTTAACTCGGTCCGCGAGATCCGGCTCATCGAGCCATCCACATAACGAGTCATCTCGCAGCTACCTAGTTTATATTTTTGTAAATATTCTTGTAAATATTTTTATAAATAATTTTTGTAAATACTTTTTGTAAATATTCTTTCTTTTTCCCCTCTCCCTTTTTCCCTCTCATCCTTGTAAATATTTTTTCTTTTTTCCCAAATTTTTGTAAATATAATGAAAATTTCATTAAAAATACAAAAAAATTCACAAAACTTAAAAATCCAAAATATTTTTATTTTCGCATTTTTTCTTTCTTTTTAGTATGTATATATTAAAGATATAAATACAAAAATACAAAAAAAGAGCATAACTTCAAAAAAAACAACAAAATTTTTTTTTATGTAAGTTTTGAAACAAATAAATCAAACATTTCATTCTTAAGTTTCTTGTTATCCAAAACTTTCGTTTTGAGTTTATTTTTATGCGAATTTGATCAATTCTTTGTTCACTATTCGTTTGTTAATTATAGATTGAAAAATTTAAATAGCCGGGGTTAAGTTTTAAAGAATTTATTATACTTTGTTAAAAATAGGGGACTCGCTTTAGGCACTACTTCTAATTTTTCATAGATAGGAGCATGTGTACCATGTTAGAAAATAACGACTATAGAATTCAATTATGCTTGCTTTTAGCTTTCTGAAAAATTGGAACGTACATTTTATAAAGGTTGCTCTCAATTATTTTTCAATTAAAAATCTAGTTCTCTTTTCTCGCATTACTTATCATAACCTACTTGGTATGATAAAAATATTTCCCCTAAAAGAAAAAGATCTTATGTCAATGGGAATAAGATTTCATTCCGTAAACATAGGCACCCAATAAATTAAAAGATTATACATTACGGAGTAAGAGGATAAAATTCATTACTCCAACACATATTGATGACTACTTTTTAGTCATCATTTTTGGTATAATTTAGTTTAAGAAATCCCTTATTATTATTATAATTTTATGATTTTGTATGCTTGTTTTAATGTTGTTATTATTATTATTATTATTATCTATAGTTCCATTATATGTGTTGTTATGTTTTATGTTATTATTATTATGTCTAGGATATTTTCTTTATTATAATTTATATGTAATATTATATCATAATGTTTTATGTTATGTTTTGTTTTGTTTTTGTTTTTATATAAGATATTATATTATAGGTTTAGTTTTATTTAAAAACTTATATCATGTTACATAACTAATGTTATTTTTCTTTTCTTGTTTTGTAGAAGCAGCCCTTGTCCAATCAAGGCCCTACCCGAGCCCTCTTCCATCATGGTGCAGCTCATTTGGCCGAGCCCAAGCCTACTCATCAAGTGCAGCCCGGCCCCCTACATGAAGCAGCACAAGCAGCCCGGCCCCCCCTCCATTTTTATGTTACCCGAGCCCCTTCTTTGAAGCAGCCCATTGAAGCCCTCTATTTATGCATGTGCCCGGCCCTCCATCAAACACAACAGCCCACCAGAAGAAGAAGCCCATTGAAGCCCCTTACCATGCAACCCGACCACATGCATGCATTTATTCATGCATGTGGCCGGCTACACTTCTTTTCTCTCTCTTTCATTATTCCCTTACCACCCTTTTAATTCTCATACATGCATCCTCTCTCCCATCATTGAATGCATGCATGAATTCCCCCTTACAAGTGGCCGACCACCCCTTAGTCTTCCCCTTCTAGATGCTTCCCTCCACTCCTATAAAAGGAACCCACATCCCATGCTTTGGAGGGGTTGATTTTTGGATTGGAGCAAGTGAGCAAGAGAGTACTTTTTAAGAGAGTTATTATTATTGTAATTTTCATTTTCTAGTTTTTCTTTTAGTTGTAATCTCAAATTTTGTTTGAAAGTTTTTTTCAAGATTGTTTTATTTTAGCCTTGTGAACCTTTCTTTTTAATAATAATGCAAATGTTCTTCTCTCTTTATTTTGTTATTTCCCTTTCCAGTATGAGTAGCTAATTTCCTATAGCATTCGATCGTGAGAATCCATGAAGTGAGATGAGAGTTTATTTTGTTTCTTAGTATTATTTTTGTATTTCATGCTCGATCCTTCTTTGATTCATTTTGCGTCGACTCTGTATTTCCGGTATACGGTAGTAGGCCTTGTTCTCATTTCATAGTAGCCGAGAGGCTCATGATTTGAAAGATCACTCAAAGAAGGAAGGAGTTGAACGCAATCCTAGAGATAGGACGACGTAAATCCTCCGGATTGGAGTCAAATCCAATATTGCGGATCACCCCGATAATGCAACTTTAGGCTTCTTTGGTTTGTAAAGAGATTTTGATCGAAGAGTCTATAAGTTAGGAGACCTAATGCTTGATGCGTGGAATTACGGCAAGCGCACCGGTCGCACAAGTAATAAAGTTTGGGAATAAATCCCCGAGTGTCGGTCTCTTGAGGAACACAGTAAGGGATGAGTTAATGTCGAGGAGGACTTGAGATTGAAGTCCTCGGGGCGAAGGTAACGATGGGGGTTTTGATGGTTGTGGAAAATAAAGTAAAAATCTAACAACTACTCCTATGCAACGCCGCTATGCGATGCTTCGCCAGGCGGGATGGAAGACTAGTCGGGCCGCAATGCACCGAATCGCTTGGCGGATGGAAGAGTAGGCTAGCGGATGAGGTGGAGAGAACGGCGGAATGAGGGTCGTAAGCACCTCTTCGCAACGCACGCCACTAGCAATTGCTAGTGCGGCAAGGGTGGAGGGATGGCGGAATAATAAGGCGCACCTCAAGTAAATAAATAACGAAAACACAAATCACATAGACATGATTTAGAGTAAAAGTTAACTACAAATAAACATTCTTCATCAATACAAAGAGAATAACTAAGCTAACAACAACAGGAGGAAGAGGTGTGCGAATCGACCGAATCCGAAGCCTTGTTGAGGGTTCACGGTTGGAATCCCGGGTTGTCAATCCGAGTCCAAGCTCGGTCCTCAACTGCGTCCGGGGTAGAGGAGGCTGTCACTCACTCCCAATGGACCCGTCTTCTTCGTTGAAATGATCCGTAGATTGCGGCTCCGGCCCTTCCTTGCTTGATGGAGAAAGCTCGGTCAAAACTCCGCTTGAAGCTTGAGGATGAAGGAGGAGGCCGAGAGGATGCTCCGGCGTTGATTTGGCGTTGAAAGCTTGCCCGGAGACCCTCCCTAAGGTGGAGGATGAAGGGGGACGGAGGAAACCCTCGTCCGAGACGAAGAACGGCGGAAAAATCGCGGATTTTGATCGATCCTAAAATTAGGGCGGACCTGCGCTATTTATAGAAAACAGATTTAAACAGCGCGCACGATCACCGGCGCACGACCAGTGGTCGTGCGCGGTATGGCCTGTGATCGTGCGATATGGAGGTAGAAAAGTGGAAAAAGAAGGTGTGACTGCGCACGACCGGCAGCGCACGAGCAGTGATCGTGCGCGGTATGGCTGATGATCGTGCGATATGCCGGGACAGAACTTTCCCAGGAGAGGTCATGACTGCGCACGACCGATGATCGTGCGCCAAAGAGGTCGATGGTCGTGCGTGGGTAAAAACGCACGACCATTGACTCCTTTGCCAAAAATGGGGAAAGTTCGATGCCGGACGCCCACACGATCCCAGAACCTGCAGGAAAACTGGACGGGATGTCGATCATGGCAGTCACAGACAAACAATAATAATCATAGCAAGAATGGAATACATACACACACAGAAATAGGCTAAAAATGTGCACAAGACGTGGAAAACCGTAGCGTACCAAAAGAAGTGCAAATGACGCTAAACGGTGTGCAAAAGATAAGAAAATAAGCCTAGATGAGTCCGAAAATAGGTATATAAAGAGGACTCATCACACCCCAGACTTAACCATTTGCGCGTCCCGAGCAAACAAAACCTAAGCAGACGGGGAAAATGAACTAGCTAACAAAGAAATTGCAAAACGGAGTACCATGCGAAGTCGCATGCTCGCGTGCATAAAAATAAAGTAAAGGAAATTTTTAAGTATACAAAATATTTTATATTTTTCACAATGCGTATTAAAAATTTATTATTACTCAAAAGTAGAATCACGGTGAATCATCCGGTCCTACGCAGGAAGAAAGTAGGCAGGCCACTAAGGTGAGCATTGCCGAAGACCGGGGCTCAAGATTACCCCCAAAGGAATCCACCAATGTCGGAAACCATAAGCTTGCCCGTTCGCACTCTCTCCACGGCACTAGTCAACTCAAGCGCAAGTCCGTAGGACTTCGGGTAATAATGGGGCTTGGGTTACGGTGAGATAAACAATGATAAAAAGAAAGGCTTATGCACCTAACCCAACTGAGCTAGCATACGAATAAATCCAACCGCTAACCACCAAATAAAAGCGGGTGCACCACACCCCCAGACTTGATTTTTAACTTATGGGTGTGTGCACCGCCTACTCCAAAAGTAAATCATCTCCAATAAAGATTTTCAATCAAACTTTTTCTTTCTCTTTTTCTTTTCTCTTTTTCTCTTTTTCAAATATTTTTCTTTTCTTTTTTCATCTTTTTATTTTCACAATTTCAGCAGATATAACATGGAAGCACTTCCACATTTTCACAAATAATAACACCACATCACAACCCCACATGAAAAATATAAAACACTAAGCTCGACTTGGGTGCGCGACTAGGATAGGCTATAAGGCTTTGGTGAAATATAGGTGGAGCTGAATCAAAAGAAGGGTAGGCACAACGGGGCTTAGCGAGGATATGACGTTAGGAACGGTACAAAGCTCAACCGGGCCAAAGGATGGCCTACATCACTCTCACGCTAGACTAACCGTGTACCAATGCTTCAAGAATAGCTTGGGGCAAGTTCTTAGCAACCGAGAAAGATAATCCTTCCTCCCGACTCAAGCAATACGAGTCTAGTGGCGGCTACACACATTCCTACGCTACCGTTTGATTCACACCGGATTCACCAACTTTTGAGTAGAATAAAAAGAATTTACGCAGATAGAAAAATATAAAGCTATAAGCATACAGAAAAATTAAATCTACTCAAATTTCTACACGAGACGAGAGCAGTTGACTAGAAACACAGCAAGGCCAACATTTTACTCCGTCGCACAATCCTAAAATAGCACAGAAATTTTCCAAATCTAACAAAGATACAAGTTCAACTCGTGACACGCTAACAGTTAAGCTCGCGCTCATGCGGGTGCAGTGGTGTGCGATGCAATGAACATAAACAAAATAAAATACAAAAAGCTTCTAGCATGCAAAAGAAATGTGCACGTGCAAAAGGTAAACTGACTCTCCCCCAGACTTAAACTAAACAACACATCAAATGATAGAGAAATTTAAATCAAAAAGAGCTAAGGGAAGAGGTTACCCAATGCTCAGCTAGTGAGCATACCAGAAGACGCGTGAAAACTAGGAGCAGGCCCGCCATACGAAGAATCACAACCCCGCCAATGCGTAGTATCCATGAATACCTGCAGGGGTGAGCTCCGCAAAAACAAAAGAAAAATATACAAAAAGAAATACTAAACTAAGCTAGACATAAAAAAAGAAAAATGCAGAAAATGAAAGATAAGCACTGGGGTTATTGTCATCCCAGCACGACTTATTCAGCAAAAGAAAAGTTCTAGCTAATGGGCCTATGAAAAGAAAAGTGCACAGGCAACTGTCCTAATATCCGTGTCGGTAACGGGTACCGATACGGTGATAGAACAGTTACCCCTCTACCTAGATAATAATACCTGTGACGCACAGGTAGAGGAAATAGGAAATAAGATGAGGAGGAGACCTGGTCCTCGCTCATCTCATCACAAAAAGAATCCTTGCCTAGCAAGGTATCGTCCACCACAAGCTCGTTGGGGGCGAAGGTGTAGGCAGAGGCTTCAACTGCAAAAGGAGTAGGAAATTCCTCATGCAAGCTGAGGCACTCGCCGACAACCTGAGCGCAAGGCTCAAAGTCAACCCAACTCACCTGCAGGGAGTCAACCCGCACAGGCGCAGAAGGAGAAGGGGGGTCAAGGAATAAAGGAGAAGAAAAACTAAAAGAAGCGGAAATAGGGAGAGTGATCCCGGAATCACTCTCAGCAGGATCCAAACATAGATCACTGTCGGTGTCATGTGAGTCATGGCGAGGGGAAACTGAGACCACGAGGTCCTCGGTGGTGGTTTGGACCCCCTCATCCAACAAGGAAGTAGAAACCTCCTCGCCGGCAAGGATTTCCTCATCACACCTCGGTACGTCACGGTGTTCCAAGACATAGTACTCACCATTGATGAGAATAATGTCCTCGTCACACCACGGCGCATCCTCATATTCCCAATTCCCAAAGGGCACAACATCATCAACCAACTCACTAGAAAGGGGAGTAGGTAATTCATGCAAAGAAAGCGGAGGAGCAACATCATCAGAGATAATATGCGCAGGTTCCTCCGGGGGTGAATCAAAAATAGGGGAAGAAGGCACAAGGAGAGAAGGCGCCGCAATGTCGTCGCACTGACCAGTAGAAAGTCTGATGGGTGTATCCACAGCAGTCCCCCATAGACAAGGTGGTACTGCGGATACATCATCAGAATCAGAAGGAGCGGCCATTTGAGAGGTGGATGAGACAATCCGGATATCCGGTTCATCATCCGCCTCCAACTGGCGCTGAAATTCTGCACAATCTTTCAACACATGGTCGGTGCTCTGACAACACAAACACCGTTTTCCATTACTCCTCGGTCCAGGTGGGACCGGAGAGGAATATGAAAAAGATGTAGGCGGAGAAGAGTAGTGACCATAAGTCTGGGGTACGGTGTATGAAGTACCATAAGACAACGGTGCTCCATACACTGAACCACGAGAATTATGCTCCCATTCTTCAGTGGGGCACTCATCACTGTTATGCCTATAATCCCCGCACCAACAGCAACGAATATTCGCATAAGAATACATGGTGCAGCAAGAAAGAATTCACCACAAGAATTTTCTAAGCAAAAATTAACTACACACAAGCAGATAAATAAAAAGGAATACCTGCTACTGGGATATAAAAAATTAGAAAAGGAATAAAGAAAAATAAGCAACAAATTATAAAAACTAAAGTAAAGAAAAATAAAACATGGAATGAACAGATGGAAAAGGGCTTCTATCTCAAATCTACCTCTTCAAAAACTCAAACGACTGTGTTCCCCGGCAACGGCGCCAAAAACTTGATGCGTGGAATTACGGCAAGCGCACCGGTCGCACAAGTAATAAAGTTTGGGAATAAATCCCCGAGTGTCGGTCTCTTGAGGAACACAGTAAGGGATGAGTTAATGTCGAGGAGGACTTGAGATTGAAGTCCTCGGGGCGAAGGTAACGATGGGGGTTTTGATGGTTGTGGAAAATAAAGTAAAAATCTAACAACTACTCCTATGCAACGCCGCTATGCGATGCTTCGCCAGGCGGGATGGAAGACTAGTCGGGCCGCAATGCACCGAATCGCTTGGCGGATGGAAGAGTAGGCTAGCGGATGAGGTGGAGAGAACGGCGGAATGAGGGTCGTAAGCACCTCTTCGCAACGCACGCCACTAGCAATTGCTAGTGCGGCAAGGGTGGAGGGATGGCGGAATAATAAGGCGCACCTCAAGTAAATAAATAACGAAAACACAAATCACATAGACATGATTTAGAGTAAAAGTTAACTACAAATAAACATTCTTCATCAATACAAAGAGAATAACTAAGCTAACAACAACAGGAGGAAGAGGTGTGCGAATCGACCGAATCCGAAGCCTTGTTGAGGGTTCACGGTTGGAATCCCGGGTTGTCAATCCGAGTCCAAGCTCGGTCCTCAACTGCGTCCGGGGTAGAGGAGGCTGTCACTCACTCCCAATGGACCCGTCTTCTTCGTTGAAATGATCCGTAGATTGCGGCTCCGGCCCTTCCTTGCTTGATGGAGAAAGCTCGGTCAAAACTCCGCTTGAAGCTTGAGGATGAAGGAGGAGGCCGAGAGGATGCTCCGGCGTTGATTTGGCGTTGAAAGCTTGCCCGGAGACCCTCCCTAAGGTGGAGGATGAAGGGGGACGGAGGAAACCCTCGTCCGAGACGAAGAACGGCGGAAAAATCGCGGATTTTGATCGATCCTAAAATTAGGGCGGACCTGCGCTATTTATAGAAAACAGATTTAAACAGCGCACACGATCACCGGCGCACGACCAGTGGTCGTGCGCGGTATGGCCTGTGATCGTGCGATATGGAGGCAGAAAAGTGGAAAAAGAAGGTGTGACTGCGCACGACCGGCAGCGCACGAGCAGTGATCGTGCGCGGTATGGCTGATGATCGTGCGATATGCCGGGACAGAACTTTCCCAGGAGAGGTCATGACTGCGCACGACCGATGATCGTGCGCCAAAGAGGTCGATGGTCGTGCGTGGGTAAAAACGCACGACCATTGACTCCTTTGCCAAAAATGGGGAAAGTTCGATGCCGGACGCCCACACGATCCCAGAACCTGCAGGAAAACTGGACGGGATGTCGATCATGGCAGTCACAGACAAACAATAATAATCATAGCAAGAATGGAATACATACACACACAGAAATAGGCTAAAAATGTGCACAAGACGTGGAAAACCGTAGCGTACCAAAAGAAGTGCAAATGACGCTAAACGGTGTGCAAAAGATAAGAAAATAAGCCTAGATGAGTCCGAAAATAGGTATATAAAGAGGACTTACCCGAGCCCCTTCTTTGAAGCAGCCCATTGAAGCCCTCTATTTATGCATGTGCCCGGCCCTCCATCAAACACAACAGCCCACCAGAAGAAGAAGCCCATTGAAGCCCCTTACCATGCAACCCGACCACATGCATGCATTTATTCATGCATGTGGCCGGCTACACTTCTTTTCTCTCTCTTTCATTATTCCCTTACCACCCTTTTAATTCTCATACATGCATCCTCTCTCCCATCATTGAATGCATGCATGAATTCCCCCTTACAAGTGGCCGACCACCCCTTAGTCTTCCCCTTCTAGATGCTTCCCTCCACTCCTATAAAAGGAACCCACATCCCATGCTTTGGAGGGGTTGATTTTTGGATTGGAGCAAGTGAGCAAGAGAGTACTTTTTAAGAGAGTTATTATTATTGTAATTTTCATTTTCTAGTTTTTCTTTTAGTTGTAATCTCAAATTTTGTTTGAAAGTTTTTTTCAAGATTGTTTTATTTTAGCCTTGTGAACCTTTCTTTTTAATAATAATGCAAATGTTCTTCTCTCTTTATTTTGTTATTTCCCTTTCCAGTATGAGTAGCTAATTTCCTATAGCATTCGATCGTGAGAATCCATGAAGTGAGATGAGAGTTTATTTTGTTTCTTAGTATTATTTTTGTATTTCATGCTCGATCCTTCTTTGATTCATTTTGCGTCGACTCCGTATTTCCGGTATACGGTAGTAGGCCTTGTTCTCATTTCATAGTAGCCGAGAGGCTCATGATTTGAAAGATCACTCAAAGAAGGAAGGAGTTGAACGCAATCCTAGAGATAGGACGACGTAAATCCTCCGGATTGGAGTCAAATCCAATATTGCGGATCACCCCGATAATGCAACTTTAGGCTTCTTTGGTTTGTAAAGAGATTTTGATCGAAGAGTCTATAAGTTAGGAGACCTAATGCTCTAGCGAGATTTTGTCTTATTTTCGGATCCGTCACGGTCGAGTATGGTTTGCAAAAATTAAAACTATCTTTATTTTTATCTCTCTCATCTAATTTCATGGTGAATCATTGATCGAATGCTAGCTTTTTATTATAAGTTTTTCGTCTCGTAATTTGTCTTCCTTTCCATTTTAAAAAATTTATAAAAATCCAACAATTTTCCGGTAGGATAATACTTCAAGCGTGAGTAAGAGTAATTGACAACCCCGAGTTTAAATACGACCTTGGTACTACAATTCGACAGGTACGCTTGCCTGTTCGGGTTTTGGCCCACCAAGTTTTTAACTCGCCCATGCTTAGACATTTGCTTGCCCTTAAGCAAATAAAAATGAAAACTAGGGACAGAAATAAAAAATAAACAAAGCTAATTTAGTTTTCATATTTAAGAAAAACAAAATATGAAAAATTAATCTATCCTAATATTCATGTTATCAACTAGTGGGGTGAGAAGTGCGCAATAGAAAAATTGAAAGTGGAATCCTAAAAATCTCATTAAAACATAATAAAAGTCTACACATTTCTAAATCTTAAAATAAGGCATCCAAAATAAATGAAAATAAGGAAAACAAAAGTAGAGGTTGGCGATGGCAGCGATGACGACGGCGATGGCGACGATGGCGACGGCGGCGGTGGTGGCGACGCCAACGGCGGCGGTGCTGGCGACGACAACGGCGGCGGCGCGTCAAGAATGACGGAGGACAGTGGTGGCACAATCATTGGAGGGGGAGGCGACGAGTCCAGCTCCGGTAGTGGTGGTGACAGAAAAACCACCGTGTCGCGAGACATGCAAAGGGCGCCGAGCGTGAGGTCGAGTTGAGCATCAACGTGGCCGCATCGCGCCTCCCAATAAGCAATTCGACGATCCAACTTGGCGAGGGTGGCGAGGAGCTCAATGCGGTCGGCAGCACTAAGGGACATGATTAAAAAGATAATTAATGGAAATAAGGGGAATTACTGAAAATTTTTTAAAGGAAGTAATAACTAACAAAGAAGAAGGGGGAATGGGCTGGACGTGCCAGAAAACGTGCAGGAAAAGAAAGAAATGTGCCAGGGAAAAAATAAAATAAGAAAGGAGATAAGAGAAATAGAGAAAAAATACAATAAAAAAAGAAATGACGAGATTGGGTGGGACAGCTGGTGTTAGGAGAGAAGAAAAAAATAAGGAAAAAATGGAAAGACTTGGGGGCCAGCTGCCAGGGAAAGAAAAATTAAAATAGAATAAGAATTAAAAAGGATGTGAGAGAGCGGTTGTGGGTCCCAGGAAAAGAAATAAAAAAAATATGAAAGGGGGATGGGTTAGAAAGGATGGGCAGGATTGCCGTGTGCAGGAGGCTCGAAAAGTGATTTGGCAGCCTGTGCGATGGTGCAGGAGCGCGATGAGTCTACCACAGTTAACACTACCTCCACCCCCGTTGTTCTAACCTTATCAACAACCCAGAGGGTCATTCAAGCAAGTTTGTTTCCAGTGTCATCAGTCGGGCCACATCCAGTGTTTTTTTCACTCAGCTAGGTGGGAATGTTCCCCCTGTTTTTCCTCTGGCAACTCAGCGAGGATGAGGGAAAGTACGCGGTCGAGGACGAGGACCATAAGGTAGGAATCATGGACCTGCTCGAGAGTAGATGTTTGCTCTGGATATGACTCAAGAGCGGAACCCTCAGAACGTTATTGCAGGTATTTTGTAGTCTAATTGATATGTTATAAGCATTCATCCTTATTATGTCTAAGATTGTGCTAGAAATCTAGCTTTGAATTGTTAAAACTTAACCTTTAGGCATCGTAACCGTTAATGGGAGACCTGCCTACACTCTATTTGATACCGGTGCCACCCACTCGTTCGTCTCGGCGGACTTCGTAAAAGATCTAAACGGTGTGCAACATTTCACCGGAGTCACTCGGAGGGTACGCCTTCCAGAAGGCTCCAAGATGACCTCGTCCGCCAAGTGTGACTTGGACGTATATATCTGAGGGAAGCTTTTTGATACCCCTGCAACGATATTGGGGATACCAAAATTTGATCTTATTCTATTGAGATTTCATTTGTGCTTCTGGCCTCCTTGATAGGCCAGATCCTCAAATCCCATGTGCTAGGGAAGCACATAAGAATCTTATCATTGACCTCTGTCAATGAAATGTCCTTGTCAAGGGTCCTCAGCTCATTGATGATTGAGCTGAGCCTTGTGTACATTGCTTCAACTGATTCAGCATCAGTTTTCTTGAAGTTCTCATATTGTGAGATAAGGTTGGACCTCCTGTCCTTTCTTTCATCAGCTGAACCAGCTATAATCTGGTTCAGTGTATCCCACATAGCTTTTGCTGAGGAGCAGTCAGCAACCTTCTGGAATACTTCATCCGACATTGTCTGAGCCAGAATGTTCATTGCCTTCATCGCTGCTATCTTTTCCTTTTTGTACTCATCGTTGTAGTCTGGAGGAGGCACTGCACTCATATCAGATGATGAGGCAGAAGAAGCAGCAGGTGCTCTTGGTGGTCCTGACAAAATAGAAGCAAAAATACTTTCATCAATAGAATTCATATATAATTTGATCCTTGCCTTCCAGATGCCAAACTTAGCTAAGTTGCATGCTGGAGGTCTGGTGCTAGAATAATCCTTGGACTGGTCCATGATAGTGAAAGTGAATATCTATAAACTTTGGTATCTATCAAGATCTTGTGACTTAGGTGTTAGCCTATTCAGTCTGTCAACCTCCCTCTGATACTAATTGAAAGAGAAGGGATAGATACTACTCTAGAGGGGGGTGAATAGAGTAATCAAAAATTGCACTTAGCAAATTTGACTTTCTACTCAACTCCCTTGGAGTTAAATGCGGAATGAAAGTTATAGATATTTAAGATTAAACCTTAGAGCCTAACACAAGTGTTGTGCACAAACTAAAGCTAACTGTAATTAAAGTTTAGCTTTGGATCCTATCCAGCAACTAGCAAACCTAGTTAATATCTAATCACAGCCACAATGCAAGTAATTAAACAAGGCAATCCAGACGACACAAGGAATTTATAGTGGTTCCCCAAACAACTTGGGTACGTCCACTCTTCTACCAACAAGGTAGGAATCCACTCAGGTTTTTGATCAGGTGCCCTGCCACCAACAAGATAAGCTTCAGGTAGATCAAGAGACCCTTTAGACTTTTGATCAGGTGTCTAAAAACCAACACAGGTTTTTGATCAGGTGCCCTACCACCAAGGGATACTTTTGAAGGGAGTAATAACCCTGTACAGGAGGGGGAAAGGGGTTAAGGTGTCTTCTCTATTTTACAATAGATTAGAGAAGCACAATAACTTGCACTGAGCTAGACAGCTCTAAAAGAATCAAGGCTCCCCCTGGCTTAAAGAACGTCCAGGTGAAGTCTTGCTTCAGTGCAGAAACACTTTAGTAAATACTGAAGGAAGAACTACAAGAAGATATAAAATAAGAAATAGAAATCTTCTAGCAGCTATCTTCTTCTTCTTCTTCTTCAAAAGATCTCTGAGTTAGAACTTCCTGGAATAGGAGAACTCAGGTTGAAGAAGAGCAGAAGAGCTAACACTTCTCAGATGAGTGAAGATTGCTGAGAGCAGTTAAACTTGTTCTTGTTGTAAGCTTGCTGAATGAATTTCTTATCTCTGTGAACTAGTTGATTTCTTCTTCAAAGAAGTCTTTATATATCAGCAGCAACAACGACTCTAATTGAGTTTGAATCTTGTCGTTTTCTGAACTCTGCAAGCTGGGCTGCAAAAAGCATAAAGCAAAAACAAACTACAGCAGGCAGATATCCTATAAAAGGATAAAGCTTTCTAAGAAGCTGCAAATACTTCTGATGAAATAATATAAGAGAAAGTCACATCAGAAAGAACTCTTTACGGCCAAGGAAGACTTTTTGAGTCTAACGGCTATAAAGGACAGCCTGGCAGATAAAGCAGATTGCATATCTCAGATATAAAACAAACAACTTTGTCAGAAAAGATTAGCTCATGCATATAGAATAGAACTAATATTGCATGGAAATAATGTTACAAAATATTCAGATAATCTATTATAAAATATGCCAAAATAGATATTAAATTAGTCACATCACAGAAGACGACAAACTAAATAAGAGCATACAGCAAAACGTCGAACGACCTTCGGAGATCATCGAACGGCGCACGGAGATCGTCGATCTATCGGACAGATAGTCGAACGATCCAGATAGTCGAACTATCAAAGAAGATAGTCAAACTACCTCGGCAGATAGTCAACCTATCAGAACAGATAGTCGAGCTATCAGATAGTCGATCTATCCGGACAGATAGTCGAACTACCAAACAAAAATAGATAGTCGACCTATCAAGCAGATAGTCGACCTATCAGATAGTTGAACTATCCAAGCAGATAGTCGAACTATCAAAGCAACACAGATAGTCGACCTATCAACAGATAGTCGAACTGTCAAAACAAGCAGATAGTCGACCTATCAACAGATAGTCGAGCTATCAGATAGTTGAACTATCAGGACAGATAGTCGAACTATCAAGGACGACAGATAGTCGACCTATCAACAGATAGTCGAGCTATCAGATAGTTGAACTATCAGGACAGATAGTCGAACTATCAAAGACGACAGATAGTCGACCTATCAACAGATAGTCGAGCTATCAGATAGTTGAACTATCAGGACAGATAGTCGAACTATCAAAGCAAACAGATAGTCGACCTATCAATAGATAGTCGAACTATCAACGTAGACATAACGTCGACCAACTGATAGACGATCGTCGATCAGCCGATAGATGATAGTCGAGCGGCGTTCGACTATAGTCGAACGAAAAACTACTTAACCAAATATTCATCTGGAAAAGCAATTCTACACAACTAGGGAATCTAACCTATCAACTAACCTTTGACCATAGATAAATCTTGGGTCAAGAGACAGAAAGAGAGGACTGAACTCAAATCAAAACCTAGGGTTCCAACAATCGTTGAGCTCGACGCATCAAAAATATAATTTTGTCCAAAAATATTGTTGTCCAGAAATAAAATTGTTTTTAACAAAAATTAAGAGTTCAAAGTTATAGTTCGTGAAGCAGAAACTTAATAATGTTTGGACTGACATCATCATCATCAGAGAAATACAGTTTAAGACGTTGACCATTCACTTTGAAATTACCCTTATCAGGGTGAGAAATTAAAACAGTTCCATAAGGAAATACTTCTAAAACAGAAAACGGGCCAGACCAGCGAGATTTTAATTTGCCCGGAAATAAACGTAAACGATAATTATATAAAAGGACTTGGTCGCCCGGCTTAAAGTTTTTAGGGTGCCTTAAGTGTTTATCGTGTAAACGCTTCGTCCGCTCTTTATAAAGTTTATTATTTTCATAAGCATAAGAGCGCCACTCATCGAGTTCATTTAGTTGAAATTTTCGAAGGTCACCGACTGAGTGGGGATCGAAGTTTAAAAATTTTAAGGCCCAAAAGGCGCGGTGTTCTAACTCTATGGGCAGATGGCATGATTTTCCATAGACCAGCCGATACGGCGTACATCCGAGGGCGGTTTTGTACGCTGTTCGGTAGGCCCATAGAGCATCGTCAAGTTTGGCTGACCAGTCTTTTCTAGAATTTGAAACAGTCTTTTCTAATATTCTTTTTATTTCTCTATTAACTACTTCGACTTGTCCGTTAGTTTGGGGGTAGTAGGCAGTGGACAGCTTATGTGTAATGCCGTATTTGGTAAGGATTTTTGAAAATTGTGCATTACAGAAATGGGAACCCCTATCGCTAACGATTGCGCGAGGCGTACCGTAGAAAATAATTTTTTAAAAAACGTGAATACAACTCGGGAGTCGTTCGTAGGAAGAGCTTGGGCCTCAGCCCATCGTGAAACATAATCAACAACAACTAAAATATATTTGTTTCCGAAGCTAGAAGGAAGGGGGCCAACAAAATCAATTCCCCAGAGGTCGAAAATTTCGCACTCTAAGAAATAATTTTGCGGCATTTCTTTTTTATTAGAAATATTGCCCGACCATTGGCAACTATCACACCTGCTCACAAAGGCTTGCGCGTCTTTAAACAGGCTAGGCCAGTAAAAACCCGCGCAAAGCACATTGTGAGCGGTGCGAGCAGCTTGATAGTGCCCACCTGTCGGACCTTCATGCAAATGTTTTAGAATATCAATTCCTTCATCAAAAGAAACACATCTCCTTATCACTTGATCCGCACAAATTTTGAAAAGATGCGGGTCTTCCCAAAAGTAGTTCTTCAGCTCAGAAAAGAATTTCTTCTTTTGCTGAGAGGAGAACTCTTTTGGGAGCACCCGGGCCACTAGATAGTTGGCGATGTGCGCGAACCAAGGAGAAGTAGATGTATTAACTAAAAGCAGCTTCTTATCAGGAAAATAGTCATTAAAAGATTTTTCATTTAATTTTTCTATAAAGGGGTTTTCTAATCTGGATAGATGGTCGGCGGCCAAGTTCTCGGCTCCTCGCTTATCACGGATCTCTAAGTCAAACTCCTGGAGGAGTAAGACCCAGCAAATCAAGCGAGGCTTGGCATCCGTTTTGAAAAGAAGGTACTTGAGGGCCGAGTGGTCCGTAAAAACAATGATTTTTGAAAGTGTAATGTAAGGGCGGAATTTATCAAATGCAAATACTACAGCTAAGAGCTCCTTCTCGGTTGTGGTGTAATTTTCTTGTGCAGATGTGAAGGTCTTACTAGCGTAATAGATGGGGTGGAAGTTTTTAGATATGCGTTGACCTAATACGGCCCCCACCGCAAAACTACTCGCATCGCACATAATCTCAAAAGGAAGGTCCCACACCGGAGCTATCATAATTGGTGCGTTAATTAACTTTTCTTTAATTGATTCAAAGGCAGAAATACAAGAGTCATCAAAAATGAATGGAGCGTCTTTTTCTAAGAGATGGGTGAGGGGATTTGTGATCTTGGAGAAGTCCTTTATACAACGACGATAAAAACCAGCGTGGCCTAGGAAACTTCTTATAGCTTTTATGTTTGTAGGCGGCGGCAACTTCTCAATAACTTCTATCTTGGCAACGTCTACCTCAATACCTTTAGTAGAAATTTTATGACCCAAAACTAACCCTTCCCTCACCATAAAATGGCATTTTTCCCAATTTAGGGCAAGGTTAGTTTCTTCGCATCATTCTAAGACTTTTTCGAGGTTTTCTAAACATCTATCGAAGGAATCGCCGAACACGGAGAAATCGTCCATGAATACCTCCATAATGCTTTCCACGTACTTGTCAAATATTGCGAGCATACATCGCTGGAATGTAGCTAGCGCATTGCACAATCCAAACGGCATTCTTCGGTACGCGAAGGTGCCGAAGGGACAAGTAAACGTAATTTTCTCTTGGTCCTCGGGAGAGATGGGTATTTGAAAGTACCCTGAGAGGCCATCGAGAAAACAATAAAAACTAAGGCCGGAGAGACGTTCTAAAATCTGGTCGATAAACGATAAAGGAAAGTGGTCCTTGCGGGTGGCGTCATTTAACTTACGGTAATCTATGCACATATGCCAACCCGTCACCGTCCGCGTCGGGATTAATTCATTATTCTCATTACTAACTACGGTTATCCCTCCCTTCTTTGGAACTACCTGAACGGGGCTAACCCACTTACTGTCCGATATATGGTAGATAATTCCTGCGTCTAATAGTTTCATAACCTCGCCCTTAACTACTTCTTTCATGTTCGGGTTTATACGGCGCTGAGGTTGGATAGAGTTACGCGAATTATCTTCCATTAAAATTTTATGGGTACAGAAAGATGGGCTTATGCCCTTGATATCAGAAATTTGCCAAGCAATAGCCCGGCGATGCATACGTAGAACTAGAAGAAGTTTATCGTTTTGCATATCCGTGAGGTAGGCCGAAATGATAACTGGTAACTTGGAATCTTTTTCTAAGAAAGCATACTTAAGGTGTTCGGGAAGTTCTTTAACTTCTAGGGTAGGGGGTTCTTCATAAGAGGATTTTGAGATTCTTTCTTTTTCAAAAATAATATCTTTATAAACTTTTTTATAAGGAACGTAATAAGGGGTGGGTCTAGCAGCCAAGACGGCTTCTTGTAGCGATTCAGTGGGAAGAATAGAGGAAGAACAAAAATCAGAAAATTCTTTTTCAAACTTAGAAAGACAATAAGAAGATTCATCACTTCCTTGCAGTGATTCAGTTGTAAGAGAAGAGGAGCAAAAAGTAGAAAATTCTTTTTCAAAGTCGGAGAGGCAGTAGGAAGAATCATCACTCACGGCGTCTACGAAAAATCATGAGTCATCGTTTGCTAAGGTGTTCTTCATCAAAGGGGTGATAGAAAATGTGACTTCGTCGTCGCCTACTCGAAGAAAGAGCTTACCATTGCTTATGTCAATGATGGCTCGGGAGGTGGCAAGGAAGGGTCGGCCAAGGATCAGGGGAACCTCGACGACTTCTTCGATGTCCAAAATGACAAAGTCCACCGGGAAGATGAACTTGTCGACTTTCACTAGAACGTCCTCCACTATTCCTAACGGGTACTTGACGGATCTATCGGCTAACTGGATACTCATACGCGTGGGGTTTAGGCTACCAATCCCTAACTTTTTGAACAACGAAAAGGGCATCAGGTTTATACTCGCGCCTAAGTCGGCTAACGCGTATTTAACAAAAAGATCACCGAAGACACACGGGATAGAGAAACTACCTGGGTCACTGATTTTCTTCGGCAAACCATTTGTTAAAATAGCGGAGCACTCGGCGTTTAGCGTGACGTGCGAAAGATTCTCTAACTTCTTCTTGTTTGTGAGGAGGTCTTTAAGATATTTGGCGTATTTCGGCATCTGCGAAATAGCCTCGTGGAAGGGAAGAATAATGTGGATTTGTTTGAAGATTTCTAAGAAGCGGGAGTACTGATCATCTTGACGTTGTCTATTAAGTTCAGAGGTGTATGGAGGAGTTGAAATATTTTTGAAGATGGGTGGTGGAGTGAGATTATTTTCTAAAGCGGGGGTGACTACTTCTTCAGCGGAGGGTGGAATTTTTAAAACGGGAGCGGAGCTTTGATTTTTAGAGGCGAGAGCGGAGCATGCCTCGGGCTCTTCACTTACCATACCGGAGACTTGCTTCCCACTCCGAAGAGTTATAGCTTTCGCCTGCTCTCTCGGGTTGGGTTCGGTATTGGAAGGAAGAGACCCTGCGGGTCGCTAAGAAATTATTTTCGCGAGCTGTCCTACCTGATTTTCTAGACTTTTTACGCTTCCGGTTAAAGTTCTTATAGTGGCGTCATTTGTGGTGATATATTTGGAAAGTAAGTCCTCCAAGTTTGGAGGTTTTGGGTAATTTTTGTTAAAAACGAACTAAAACAAGCCGGAGAGTGTATAACTGAAACTTTATTATATGAAAAGGTAACTATTACAAAGGTATGCCCTCCCTTATATAGAATGGAGGAGAGATGAGAGAATACAAATAAGAGATGTGGGACTAAAAATTTATAGGACTAAGCGGACTGTACAGAACAAACCGCACAAGCCGTGCGGTTAGATAGAAGGGCTAACCGCACGGCTACCACTAGAGAGAGAGAGAGAGACCGCAAGGGGAGACCGTCTGAGAGCTCGGCAACCAGACAGCAACAGCACAGCAATCAAACCGCAGAAGGGAAACCGCCAGACCGCACGGTCTCTAACCCGCCAAGACAGACTGCCAGACCGCCCGGTCTCTAACTTCAACACTCCCCCTCAAGCTGGAGCATATATATCGATCATGCCCAGCTTGTCACAAATATGATGAAACGAGGCAGAAACTGGCTTGGTGAAGATGTCAGCCAGTTCTTTATCAGAAGTGACAAAGGGAGTGCAAATTTGTTCCTTCAAGATCTCTTCACGAATGAAATGACAATCGACTTCAATGTGCTTGGTTCTTTCATGGAAGACCGGATTTTTGGAGATGTATATGGCAGCCTTGTTATCACAGAACATAGGTAGCGGATGGTTGTAGACCTCTCCTAAATCCAGTATTAGAGCCCGTAGCCATTTTAGCTCACAAGTGGTCGACGCCATACTCCGATACTCTGCTTCAGCACTGTTTCTGGAAACAACAGACTGCTTCTTGCTCTTCCAGCTTACCAGATTACCCCCAACAAAGGTGCAGAAACCAGAGGTAGACTTGCGATCCCCTTTGTCATCAGCGTTACTCGCATCTGAGTAAGCTTCAACCCTCAGATGACCATTCTTCTGGAAAAGCAATCCTTTCCCAGGTGCGGCTTTGACGTACTCCAAGATCCGTAAGGCGGACTGCAGATGACACTCCCTGGGAGCTTGTATGAATTGACTCACCTTGCCAACAACATAGGAAATGTCGGGTCTGGTCACTGTGAGATATATGAGCTTACCAACAAGACATCTGTACCTCGTAGTATCTGAAAGAAGAGGCGAATCATCTGTCCAGGTTTTGTCTTCTCCAACAGCCATGGGACATCGAGCAGGTTTGGCCCCAGTCAATCCTGCATCTTTTAAAAGATCAAGGGCATACTTACGCTAGGAGAGGACTAAGGAATTGGGCTTCCGAGAGATTTCGATCCCCAAAAAGTACTTTGGAGAGCCCATATCTTTCGTGACCAGATGTTGACGAAGATGCCGCTTTGTCAAGGCTACCCCTTCCTAGTCATCGCCAGGGAGAAGAATATCATCAACATACACTACAAGAACCACCAGTCCCGAGGAGGTTTTGCGAGTAAATAGAGAGTGATCGGCAGAGCTGCGCACAAAACCAACGGCCGCCACGATGCCGCTGAACTTGTCAAACCAAGCTCGAGGGCTCTGCTTGAGGCCATAAATTGCCTTCTTCAGCCGGCATACTCGTGTCTCCCCCTGAGCAACATACCCAGGAGGTTGCTCCATGTAGACGGCCTCCTGAAGATCACCATAAAGGAAGGCATTCTTTACATCCAGCTGGGAAATCGGCCAATCCTTATTGACCTCCACAGAGAGAAGAACCCGTATAGTGCTGAGACGAGCCACGGTGGAGAAGGTGTCAAAGTAATCCACCCCATAGGTCTGAGTAAAGCCCTTAGCAACAAGGCGAGCTTTATAACGGTCACAGTGCCATCCGGGGCAAATTTCACCACAAAGACCCAGCGACAGCCGACAACATCAGTACCGAAGGGAGGAGGAACAAGAGTCCAGTACCCCGCTCCGTTAGGGTGGCCATTTCCTCATCCATGGACATCTTCTAGTGAGGAATAGCAAGGGCCTCCTGGAAGGAGCAGGGCGTGGCAGTGGCGGAGATAGCTAGAGCAAAGGCCCTGCTAGAAGGGGTGAGACGATCATATGAAACAACAACAGTAAGAGGGTGTAGGGTACACGTCCGCACCCCTTTGCGAAGAGCTATAGGAAGATCCAGGTCAGCAGGTTCCTCGGCATCCGGAGCATCCGTGGCAGAGAGAGCTGGCCCGGGAGTAGAGAGCGACGACGGCGGAGATGCAGGAGACGGGAGTGGAGAAGAGGGAGAGAGAGGTGGAAGAAGAGGAGTGGACGGGGGCGGAGTAGGGGTGAATATCGTAGTGGGAGACGAGAGAACAAAGGGAACAGTAGGAGAATCAGAGGCTGGGAGAAGAGGAGGGGAGTCATCCGAGAAGTAGGAGGTATTCTCGAAGAAAGTGACGTCAGCAGAAACGAACTACTTACGAAGGATGGGATCAAAGCAAAAATAACCTTTCTGAGTGGTGGAGTACCCCAGAAAGATACATTTGGTAGAGCGAGGAGATAGCTTATCACGGGTGGTAGATGGGGCATGCACAAAGGCAGTGCATCCAAATATTTGGAGAGGGAGAGGAAACGGCTCCTTGCCCGGATACAAAATGGAGAAAGGGGTTTTTCCGTGGAGAACGGTGGAGGGAATGCGATTGATGAGGTAACAGGCAAGGAGAACAGCATAACCCCAATAGGAGCGAGGAACATGCATCTGGGTCATCAAGGAGCGAGCGACATCCAGAAGGTGACGGTTTTTGCGTTCTGCCACACCATTTTGTTGTGAGGTATAGACACAACTCGTTTGATGAATAATCCCATTTTGCATGCAGAAGGTAGAAAAGTTATGACTGATATATTCTTGGGCATTATCAGATCAAAGAACTTTAATAGAAACATCAAACTGAGTTTTGATCATGAGATAGAAGGATGTCCATACAGAGAATAATTCGGAGCGATCTTTTAACAGATACACCCACGTACAGTGAGAGAAATCATCAATGAATGTGACAAAATATGAACTACTCCGACCAACCGTAAGAGTAGGAGAAGGACCCCAAATATCGGAGTGGATGAGATCAAACGGACGGGTGGATCCACGAACGTGCTTTTGAGGGAAGGAGGAGCGGTAATGTTTGCCAAGCTGACAGGCTTCACAGTTGAGCAGAGGACTTTGGGGAGGAAGGTGGGGCAGAAGTTGTCGAAGAAGATGAGGAGGAGCATGACCAAGGCGGAGATGCCATTGGAGAAGATCTGTGGAGGTGGAGGAGAAGGTGGAGAAAGCGGAAATGTTGTCCAGGAAGTATAGGCCGCCACTCTCAGTCCCAGTATCAATCGTCCGTTGGGAGTCCGGATCCTGAAAAGAGCAAGTAGTAGAAGTAAAAGTAACAGAACAGTGTAATTGCTTGCATAGAGAGGTAACAGATAATAAGTTGCACGGGAACTTGGGCACGTAGAGAGTATCCTCCAAGCGAAGAGACGGAGTGACATAAACTATCCCCGTCCCATGAACCGATGATGAGGAGCTGTCAGCGAGAGTAACTGGGGGCAACCGACCATGTGTTTCTAGGAGAGAAAAACACTGGAGATTGCCGGTCATATGATTAGTAGCACCGGTGTCGATCAACCATTTTCCTTGAGTAACAACGTGGGCACTACCAGAAGACATGACCACCGAGGCGAACGGCTTTGAGGAGTATGTGGAAGCCATGAAGGGAGGAACAAAAGAACTGCAGCGGTCACGGTGACAGCACACCAGCGGCAAGAAGGGCCACGACCAAGATACAGAGCAAGGCAAAAGGGGACGAAGAGGGAAGCACAAGCCGCGCGACTCAACAGGAGGTCGCGGCGACTAACAAGCAGGAGCGGCTAAAGGAAGAGCCGCATAGAGGAGAACAAGTCGCTGCGACTTAGAGACAGGTCGCGGGGACAAGAGAGAGAGAGCGGCGAAGGAAGAAGGGTAGAGAGGCCGCCTAAACAAGGAAGAACCCGTGCGTACAGAAAGAAATCACATCGGTTAGGAGATAGAGATCTGCCGCGCAAACAACAGGAAGCCACGCGGTTAGAAAACTATCCGCGCGGATAGGAAGAAGAAGATCAGCAACGGTCACGATGTCAGACACCAGCGGCCAGAAAGGCCACGACCAAGCCACAGAACCAAACAGAGGGAGAGAAGTCGGGCAGACAGACTGCGCGAACAGAAGAGGAGGATATCGGGAGGCAAAAGGCGAACAAGGCAAAAGAGGCCGCAGAGACAGGTCGCGGCGACTAGAGAAGAGAAGGAGGAAGCTATGACTAGAACACGTCGCAAGAAAGAAGCAAGCAACAGAAACAGGCCGCGCGAACAGGGCGCAAGCAAACAGGCGGAAGAAACAAGCCGCGGGAGACAGGCCGCGAGAAGAAGAGGCAGGTTGCGCGGAAAGAAGAACGCACAGAATCAGGAGCCAAAGATCGAATCCTCTGATACCATGTTAAAAACGAACTAAAACAAGCCGGAGAGAGTATAACTGAAACTTTATTATGTGAAAAAGGTAACTATTACAAAGGTATGCCCTCCCTTATATATAATGGAGGAGAGATGAGAGAATACAAATAAGAGATGTGGGACTAAAAATTTACAGGACTAAGCGGACTGTACAGAACAAACCGCACAAGCCGCGCGGTTAGATAGAAGGGCTAACCGTACGGCTACCACTAGAGAGAGAGAGAGAGAGACCGCAAGGGGAGACCGCCTGAGAGCTCGGCAACTAGACAACAACAGCACAGCAATCAAACCGCTGAAGGGAAACAGCCAGACCGCGCGGTCTCTAACCCGCCAAGGCAGACCGCCAGACCGCCCGGTCTCTAACTTCAACAATTTTGAAGAGGTGGTGGTGGTGGTGCAGAAAAATCATTTTGCGGGGGTGGGCGCATCACATTCGATGGATTACTCCATGAAAAGTTCGGGTGATTTCTTAAAGCGGGGTTATAACTATTCAGAAAATTAAAACCAGGCGGATGAAAATTCGCAGCAGAAAAATTATTAAAAGCAGTTCTAGGCATATTATTAACATAATCTAAATGTTCTGTAGTAGGGGTTGCAGATTCCCATACCTGAGGGGCGGAGGCAGCAGTCATCTCCGTGATTTTTTTGCTTAGGATTTCTACTTGCAGAGCGAGCTAGGAGACGTTGTCCATTTCATAGATACCTGCAGGCTTGTTCGGGCGGGACCTAGGCACATTCCACTGATAAGTGTTCATGGCCATGTCCTCAAAAAGCTCAAGAGCGTCTTCCGGGGTCTTATGATTTAAAGTACCGCAAGAAGCTGCGTCTATCATTTGCTTCGTGCTTTGATTTAGCCCATTATAAAACGTCTGCACTTGTAACCATACAGGCAGCGCGTGATGTGGGCATCGTCATAATAATTCTTTAAATCTCTCCCAGGTTTCATATAGGGTTTCAGAGTCTATTTTTCCGAAGGCAGAGATGTCGTTCCTAAGTTTTGCAGTTTTAGCTGGCGGAAAATACTTCGCCAAAAATTTTTCAGTTAATTCATTCCAAGTGGTTATGCCATTTTTCGGAAGTGTGTTCAGCCACTGCTTAGCTTTAGTTCTTAGAGAGAAGGGGAAGAGTCTCAGCCTGATCACATCATTTGTGACACCATTTATCTTGAAGGTGTCACAAATTTCAAGAAAGCTAGCTATATGTGCGTTCGGATCTTCATCTTGAAGTCCGTCAAATTGCACATATTGCTGCACCATTTGAATTATGCTAGGCTTTAATTCGAAGTTATTATTTGCTATAGCAGGGCGGACTATACTTGATTCTGTTCCCTCGAGGTTCGGTCGTGCATAATAGGACATAGTCCTTTGCACGGCCTCATCTACGTTGGGTTCTTCCATTCTTAAAGTAGCAAATGACTCGGAGTCCTCAACCGGCACTTGGATAGTAGGACCTTGAAATCGCGATCTTCTCCGAAGAGTACGCTCAATTTCATGGTCCAAGTCCAAAATGACCGACGGACTCCCGCGGGTCATGCACTAAAAGAACAGAAAAGAAGAAGAGGAACAGAAAAAGGATAAACTAGAAAAAAAAGATTAAATTTTTTTTTTCTTTTTGTAATAGATTTTTTTTATAGATTAACTCCCGAACTTCCCAAGGACTACCCCATGATGGGTTCTCAAGGTACTAGACAAGACAGTGGCGCTTAAAGCCCTTTGCCCTTTTCGAGAGAATTAGGTGGCGTAGAAAAATTGTGAGGTTGGTTACTATTAAGAGCGGTGATAAATTTTTTTTTGATTTTTAAAATTTTAAAGAAAGAGGATGAGAAAGAGAAGAGATAAAATTAATAGGTTCGTGTTTTCAAAATATCAACGGAAGTTGGTTCCCCGGCAACGGCGCCAAAAACTTGTTGCGCGCTAGGGTTCAAAGAAAATAAACGCAACCGAACTAGCAACCCGATGAGGCAAGTATACCTATCAAATTGTAGCAAGGGGACACAAGTGTCGTATTGAAATCCGGGAACTGTTGGCTATGCTTACTCACACGAACGCTATTATCTTATCGACGGAAAAACTAGGGTTTAGAGAAAAACTAATTGCAAGGAAGGAAGTAAAGCTATACTAGAAAGAGAACTACCGCAATTAAGTAAAGCTATTAAGCAAAGACCTATGCTAGAAACGAAACTACTACAGTTAATTAAAGAGCACAAGATAGGTGATTACTACGAAGGGTAGAAAATATGAAATGGAAATGCACTCAACCAAGATTCACCTCGGCTAAAGACGATTAAGAAAATGCGATAAAAATCTGAACTTAATAGGATAAAGGTCCTTGACCGTGGAGGTTCCTAAAGCTTGAACACGCTTCTCTCGAAGTCGTGCCCAACTGAGTTTAGGAAGGTCCGACCGACTCTCGTCTAAATCGGAGGCCTAAAACTCGCTTTACGCGGTGAACCCCACTATTGGATTTTACTCCAATCCGAGAGATTTGGACGTCTGCCTCTCTTGAGGGGTGCGTACAACTCCCTTTACTCTTGAATGCTCACTTCATCCTTTCGGCCTCTCGGCTAGCCCAGAATGAAAGCTAAGGCGGAGAGTATATATCGATAATATACCTCCAACCCGTGATTAATCAAGAGTAATTCAAGGCCCTAACCTAAAAAGAAAAGATTAATTAAAACATCATAACTTAATCGCTCTAATCTCGGATCATCAAGATCGAGTACAAGGAGGATTAGTTAATCATAATGGAGTGGAGGAGGGGGAATGAGTAGTAAAGCATAAAAAGAACACAAGCTAACCAAATAACACTTCTATTAATAAAAAGGGGCAAATTACACTATTGAAATTAAAATTACAAGTGCATGAAATTGAAATCCTATTCTAGCCCTACAAGTAGCACTAAGCAAGAGCAATATTACAATAAAAGCTAAAACAAACTAAGATTAAACTAGGGTTAAACAAAAATTACAAAAAGAGAGAGAGAGAGAGAGAGAGAGAGAGAAAGAAAGCATAAGAAAGGATCAAGAAACAAAGGGGCAGCACCTCCCCCACTCAACCAAAGCTTCCTCAAATGGAGAGGGGGGTCTCAATTTATAGAATTTTTCTCGGGCTGGTCACGCCCTCCGACACGCCCTAGGGGGGGCTCCGACACGCCCTAGGGGGGGCGTGTCAGGGGGCGTGGCAGTACTATGTTGACCTCGGGCTCTGGATTCTGGCGGGAGGGATGATTGCTTCGGTATGTCGGTGGTCACGCCCTAGGTCACGCCCGTGTAAGGGGGGAGTGACAGGCACGTCATGTCCAAATCATTGGTCGGAAATCCGCCAGTCATCGAAAAGTTGATGTTACGCCCCAGGTCACACCCGTGACGGGGGGGGGGGGTGACAGTACTGTTTTCGTGCTGTGGAGAAACGACATTTAATGCAGCGGCAGGCTTTGCGGCAAAGGGCGACACGCTCATCGTCACGCCTGGTGACACGCCCAGGGAGGGCGTGTCAGGGGGGCGTGACAGTGGTTTTGACCGTTTTCCTGTCCCTTCCAGTAGGAGTCCTGGGGATCGGGTAACACACCCTAGGTCACACCCAGGGAGGGTGTGACATGGGGGCGTGTCAGGTCATTTTTGACAAATTTCCTGAAAACCTGTAAAAGGACAAGAAAATGTTAGTGGCAATAATATTTACATAAAAAGGATAAAAATAAACAAATAATTGACATGATTCGTACGCTATAAAATAGAAAATACGATAATAATTTAGGCTACAAAACATATTATCACTCTCCGCTCCCGCAGAATGTCCAGCATATCCTCCCCTCTTTCCCGCAGGTGCACAGTACTCTCATTCACAAAGGTCGGATTCTCCGAGTCATAAACTTTCTATAAAAGGAGATAAAGTAAGGTATGCGGTTAATGTTAGGGTAATCGATAAAGCCGCGAGGTAAAAACTTACTGCATTAATATTCTTAAGTTTCTCGTTTTCTTCCTTGAGCTGCTCTATCTCATCTTCTAACTGCTCGGCGAGGCCGACCACTTCGGCAAGGGCTTTAGCGACGAAGTGGTACGTAACGAAACTTCTCATACGGATTTGAGCGGCTAGAGCTGAGAGTTTCTTTATTTGAATTGCCCGCAGATCGGCCAGGTTCTCCCTGCCATACATCGCCCAGCTAACCGCGCTGGCGTATTTGGATATTTTCTCGTTCTTCCACAAGGGAAGAGCAGTGGAAACTTGAACATTCTTCCCACACGGATGCCATCTCATAATCGCCTTGCCGCGGCGGTCTTTCAAGTTCTCCCCCATTCCTTGGGGTGTGAAGGGCTCAGAATCGTAATCGGCGACGACATCGTGCTCTTCGCAGCGGTCGTCCTCCCTTTTCTTCCTAGCCTCGCTCTGTGTCAGAACGGGCTCTACTGGTGTAACTGGTTTGTTTGCCGGAACTTTCAAAATAGCTTCCAAGGGACAAAATATTTAGCTGCGCGGTAAGCCAAAGCAATAAGTAACTAATCGCTGAAAGTATACCTTCTTCTGTAGGCAAATCTTCCACGACTGGCAGCAACGGGATGTAGTGCAGGATGTCTAGCTGCGAACCGGAGAGGAAGCCAGCGATCTCTTTCTCGACGCCTTTGACCTCAAACCACTCGAACAACTTTGCCGGCCGGACTTGCGGACTGACAGGTAGAAGGCCCAGATTCCCCTCGAACATGAGGAATCTGGTGGACCAGTTTGGGAACTTGTTCGTCAAGTCCACCGTCTTCATCCCGGTGCAGCCGAAGTAGACAACACCTTTGAAGATCCGGCTGTCCTTCTTGCCACAGATGATGGAGAGGATCACGAAGCAGTGATGGAAAAGATCCATGGTGAATCTTACCCATTCGGTCCGCAGGTAGATGATGAAGCTCACCATCGACGCAATCGTATTTGGCGAGAGCTAGCCGAGAACGATTCCAAAGAAATCAAGAATCTCGACGATCTCGATTAGCGGCATCCATCTGAAACCAAAGTCGAAGTGGTCGACCGGGATCGCCACCAGATTCCTTCCAGAAGTGTTTATTCGCTCATCCTCTCGAGGTAGTGGTGCGACTACATCAGTATTTGTCATGTGGATTGCGATGAAGCGCTCAAGTTTGCTGGCGGTCATTTCTGACCTTCTGTGCTCGACATAGAGGAAGGCAGTGGCAGCGGCAGATCACGCGGATGCCATTGAATCTTGCCGCAGGAAGTAGTGCACTTGAAATTTTTCCATATAATGCGGAGCTAGGCCGTGTTTATAGAACCTGTAAGACGAGTTTCAATTCGTGCGGTTAGATAAAAGAAGCTGCCGGGATATTCATCATTTCCTGCAAACATCTTTTCAATCATTTCAACACATTATAATTCACGCGGTTAGATCAAAGAATCCGCTGAGTTATTCGTTTCCTGCAGATTTCGCAAGCATTATACGGAAGATCGCGCGAACAAAAAATTCAAACTGCAAGCATCTCATGCATCACAGATTGAATGGGTACAATATCAAGTGACAGGCACATACAAATCGAGCGAACAAACAAACCACACCACAAATATTATAAGGTATTAAAAGCAGTCAACAATAAATAAGGTCAGTTCGATCGAACACATTATTATTATAGATATCTCTCTTTTTCCTCGCACCGATCCTCGCATTGCTCGTCGGTAGGTTCTGCGGGGTCCCTGCCGATATGCGCGACTTGATCGCTAATGCCCAGTAAAACGGACATCACACTGATCAAGTGGTGGCTAAGGGTGTTCTAGGCCCGGTGAATCCGAGATGTATCCCGAACTATGCGGCTCATGGGAATAGTTGGCTCAATAAAAGCCACCTGTTCGATAGGTCACGTGGGTATGGTTGCATGGACGGTCACCGGGGCAGAGGTTTCCCCCCTGCTGGGGTCGTGACCTGACTCGCTCAGTTTTGCCGAACTCACAAAGTAAGCTCGCCGACCCTTCTCCTTTTCAGCCCTCTCGTAATATTTTTCTCTTGAAGTACACAGCACTGTCCACCACCCTTTATAGTCGCTTCCCTAGGACCAAGACTTGATCACGAGCAGCCCTTTCTCGCTCGCGGAAACTGGCCAGTTCCGCGGATAGAGCCTTTATCCGCTCCTCTAGGCCCGTCCTCGCCTCTTCCTCGAATTTGAGCTTCGCCTTTAGTCACTTGAAGTCGATGAACAGTTCGGAGAAGGCACATTGGCCTTCATCATCTTGAAGAAGCCGCGCAGTCTCGTCCACGATAGCTTGAGAGTTTAGTTCCGCAAAATCTGCATCGCAAAGCAAAGGAAGGGCAGAATTAGTTTTACCGTGCGACAAGATCGACAAGCAATTGTGCTAAAAGAATAGGCAGCCGAGTAGAGGCTATATTCTCTATTCGTGGCCGCTATCTGACGGCTAGAAAAAACAGGTCGCCTCAGTCTCTCAGGATCCATATATTCAAGCTCTTCGCGCGATAGAAGCAAGTCGTCAGTCTCGGTTATTATGCAGATGGGCCTCTTTTACCGCGGCGGTTCCTTGTAAGGTGGTGGAATTTTTATAACCTTTGGGGCGGGTTTAATCATACCTGTCCGCAGAAGCTTAGCGATAGCTTGTCGGTCAGCTTCAGCCTGCTCCACAGATGAAAGAAATAAGGGATCACAGATCTCTTCTCCAGCGGTCAGCAACTTCTTCTCCACAAGGATTTGTTCCTGCAGTTTCACTTTGTCATCAACCTCGGATGGTCCAGGAATCTCCTTCCCTTCTTTTACCGATAGAATCTCCAGATCGGAGTCACCACGTGATAGCTACTTGCTGTTAACTTCTTTTTCCTTTTCCTACAATGAAATCACAGTGGGCGACAAGGTTAGCTCTACTCACTTACCCACCCCCTTTTCAGTATGGCGCTAGAGCTATCAATAAACGTTTACCTCATCTGTTCACGCGGTCTCGTCCTCAAGCCGATCGGGTACATCAACCTTGTTGGTCGCTGCCATGACCGCCGCAGATTTCTTGTTTTCTTTCTTTTTATTCAGGAGGATTGCCTCTATCCTCTCCTCAACTGATGAAGTCAGCTTGTACTTACTTATCTTTTTCGGGATGGCGGCTTTCACGACATCAAGGTTTTCCCTGAGCTTGTCAGCGGCATTGTTGGCAGCCTTTTTCTCCTTGTCGATAACATCGACGATCTCTCCGCTTGCTCGCCCGATTTCAACCTCAGCGTCCCCTTGGCCATTTTCTTTGCTTGAAGGTGATTTGTTGTCCACATCTGAGCCCGCCGAAGGCTGTGCAGTGTTCACCCGGGAAGACTCTGGAACCTTGCTACCCTCCGTGTTCTCAAGCAGCTGTTCAGTAGGCTTAACCGCAGAGGCTTCAATACACTGCTCCAGGTTCCCGTCGGCTATTATCTTAGTTACCGGCTTTGAGGACTATTCGCTCTTCGATTTATCATTTACCGATCTCTATTTTTGCTAAGCCACCTTGGCAGTGTACGTCTTGCATGGCCTCTTACTGGCTTCGCGGGTAGATGTTCCCTGTAGCGACTTGGAAGCGGCTAACCCCTTATCGCTAATCCTCACTAGGATGCTCTTCTTGGAAGATATGGTGGACATCAGAATCTTAACCGCAGTTAGAGAGAAGTGACCCATCTCGAAGGCAGTTTTGTGAAATCAGCGTCAATACCAGCGTTATTTATAGTTTTAAGGCATTATTTGTGTTCGTGGTCAGGTGGTTAACAACATTTTCGAAATTCCTCTAGAATTTGAAAATATGAGGGGATTATCTTAACACCAGATTTGATTGCTCCCCATGTGCCAGCGGTAAGGCCACCTCTAGCCGCCTGCCCGTCTCCCCACGGAGCCTCCCCGGCTTTGTAGGCGTCCAGGAGCAGTCAGTCAGGAGATGTCTACCCGCCTATCCGAGCGGCTAGGTGGCCCCCTCTCTCTTTTCTCCCCAACTGTATCTGGTCACCGCTGCCCGTTTCTCCTGTGCGCGGGCAGCCAGTACTTCTAGCCCTGCCCGTTGGGCTCCTGAGCCTATAAATTGACGTGAGCAGTACCTTTCTGAAGGCACAATTCGAATCCCCAAGCTTGCCGCCTGTGGCAATGGATTCAAAATCCTTCTCTTGCGGGTATCCTGTCTGCGCGGGCTCAAGAATCTAACCGCTGTAACCGTTTTTCCTATACATAAAAGAAAAGCCCATCGCAAGAGAAGTATTCAGGGCGCGGCGGGCAAAGTCATGTGTCGCCGCTTCGGGCTACTTGTTCTGATTCTTGCCCTGACTGCTAGTAACCGACTCGCCGACACTCTTTTCCCTTCTCCTTCCCCAGTGCTCGAACAGTTAGCTGGTGGTGCCCGACTCCCTTTTGCATTTCATGCATCAACAACACCTTTATATGGGCGACCTCCAGAAGGTGTTATTTGAGCAAGCTGAGAATATTTTTTGGAAAATATTAAGAGAGAATGTGATCTTCTTAGACCGTAAATAGGAGAGAAAGCTATAAATTGCAGCAATGGTGTTGGGCGCGAGCTGGCCCGGCACCATCCCATAGTGCTCAAATATCTCCACCATCTCCCATAGCAGTGGGAATTTGAACCCACTATCAAAGTGGTCGACAGGTATAGCGATCTGGGTTGCTGTTGAAAAGTTTATTCATTCCTCGTGGGCGGACAAGCGGACAAGCAAGGCTGAGCCCGCCATATGTCTCTCAATGAAGGCCTCAAGGCCGGCCTCCGTCAGTGTGCATTTCCTGTGATCAGCAGCGTGATAAGCAAGCGCGACATCAGTTCTGGCGGACACCATATCTTCAGGCCACAGGGTCTTCTGCTATAGCTGCTTTCCTGCATAGACGAAACAACAGGTCTATATTTATAATAGCGGGTCTGATAGCATTTCATCCAGACCGCATAGCTTAATCTTCTAGTCCGCAGAGCTCGCATAAAAATCAATTTTCTCATCTCCAAGATAAAACACCGCGGTTACAGGCTTGAGTCCGACCAGCTCGCAATACTTCCCACCTGCAGACTAATTCACAAGTTAAATTCATAAAGACGGACGGAACACTAGTCCCCACAGTTTGTCACAGATCACGACACAGTATAAAGAAACAAGCATAATTTCACATCAGAATACGCAGATATCGCGTTTAGTCTGCAAAAACACAGCATTGTTCATTACACAAGTCACACATCACAAAGAATTGTTCGCATATTATATATAATAGTTCGTCTCGATGACGGACTCAGTGATCTCTCCGCTCAGGTCGCACAGGTCGCTCCTGTCGATCCCTGCACAGATAAGCCACCCAGTCGCTCACCTAGAGTATCTTGCCAAAAAGCTGGTGGAGATGATGATACATGGAGATGCAAGACCTGTGTAGATACGCGGACTCCCGGTCCACCCGGCTTAAAGGGATCATTTGCTCTGTTGCCGGCCTCAGCTCCTCGTCCGCAGCGAGCAGGCTACCCTCTGCTGGTGCTGCTGCCTCTAGAGCAACGCAATCTTGCAATCGTGTCCTCTCTTCTGCGACCTCGGTAGCCCGCTTTCCCTTCTCTTCCCATGTCATCGCCAAAAATTAACTTTGTAGAAGCGAGCATCGTCAACAAGTCGCTTCCTCTCCCTGTCAGATCTTTCCAGCGCCCTAGAGATGTTGGCGACCTGATCTTTCAAAGCCTTCTCGCATTCTACAGCCTTCCTTAGCTCCGCTTGGATTTCTTTAATTTCATCTCGAAATTCCTTCTCTAATATTGCGACTTTGACCAGGCGGGATGCTCATCTTTGGCGAACTCATCATGTGAGACCGCATCAGCTACAACATCCGGCATGGTCACGATCTCGCCAGTCTTAATAGAGTTTGGAGGCGACTTCCTTCCTGCAATAAAGAAAACCAAGTTCACATTCAAATCCAATCCGCAGCGGATTTAAAACATAGAGATAAAAGATCACTTTTGTCAAAGGCAGCAGCGAGCTGGCGACTATCGAACACAGGCCGCCTTATCCAATCCAGGTCAAAAGTGCTTTGTCGTTTCATCAACTCGCGGTGAGACGCAGTTCTCCTCTCAGCCGCCAAGCTCGTAGAGACAACTAAATCGCCAGTTTATGTGATGATCTTGACTGGCCTCGACTTCCTTGGTGGCTACCTATAAAGCCACTAGCGCTTAAAGTATCTTGGAGCAGGTTGAAGTTTACCTGTCCGCAGCAGATCAGCACAATTTCACCGATCTTCGGCTTCTTTGTCCACCGCGATCTTCTTTGAGGCCACCTCTACTATCGCCATATGGGTGGAGATCTGCTTCTTCTGCTCAGCAATCTTCTCCCTCAGATTTTCTTATCCCTCTACAGCCGACGAAGAAGGGTGCTCGCCAACCTTGACTCCCACGATTTTGACCTCGGGCTGCAACACCTCCAACAATGATTGGTTGATAAGAACAAGCTGATCGACATCAATGGAATTCATTATTTCGTCAGTTGACAGACTAATCTTCGAAAGGGAATTATTTCTTAGGATTTGGGCGTCCGGAGTAACGGGATCGCCCTCAGATACTTTTTTTCCCGCGGCCTGTGCTGTAAGCTTGTAACCCTAGTCCTCACAGAGACATTTTTCTCCTTCCTAGCCCATAATTTCTTCTCTACCTGCTCGACCACAGTGGAATTTTCTCTCTTCCTCTTCTTCTCAGAGGGGGCCTTTTTCTCAGTGGAGTCCGCAACAGCCTTGCCTAAGTCTGGCTGGCTCTCGCGGACTATCTCGGGGTTTTCAACGACCAATACCTGTGAAGGCGCGTCTTTCTCAACTTCCTCTCCCGCAGGTCGTATATTTTCGTCAAGGTTAATGATTGACTGCGGGGCATTCAACGAAGATACATAAGCTTTGACATTAGTGCAGACTGTGTCCGCTGAGTTCGCGGATTTCTGGAAACTAACAATCTATGGCGTATTTAGCGTCTTATCCGCACTCTTCGATGGTTGTTCTGAATGAGATACTAGGGCATCCCCAAACTTCTCATGTGCAGGCACGCCAGTCTGGCAGACTGCTTCTACAACAGGCTTCTTACTCAGGGAGCTCTCTCCTTCAAAGAGGACTGACAACCCTCCTCGCTTTATCACCTTTTTTGTTTTCAATGGCGTTATTGATTTTTCATTCTTTGTAGTAAGGCTAGTTAAGAACGCGGCAAATGTAGCCATGCCAGACTGCAGAGTTGAGACTGCAAGGGGTGAGTAGCGACCCATGGCGATGATAGCTTTTGGCAAAAACAGAACTTCAACCGATATTTATAGCACTGACAACATTAATAGAGCTTGCGGACTCGGCGGTTATGCTAACATTTTCAAAGTTTTCAGAAACTTAAAAATATGCGGGGATTATGTTAACCCCTCAATCCGCAACCCGTACAAGAATCCAAGGTCACCTACCTCACCGAGTGCGGAATCAATTCGGCAGTCCGCCCAGCTCGTCGAAGCCCCGACATATTTCCAAGTTCAGGTGCGGATTCGATTCATCAGTATGCCCAGTTTTTCCTGATCTAGGAGCGGCTCAGGATCTTCTTCAGGCGTACATAGATCTCAGTCTGCCCAGGTCGTGGCCCTCCAGCAGAATCGCGCCTTGCATCATCCGACGGAAGCTTCAGCCTGCGAGCCCAGTCCGCCCCTCCTGTGTGGTTTGGCGTGTTTTCTTCTTTTCGCATCCCATCACCGCTGCCCGGCTCTCCTGTACCCCATAAGTCAGTTATTTTAGTCCTGCCCAATAGGGCAGGCCCCCAAACCTATAAATAGGGGGAAGTGGTGCACCCAAAGTACACTGACTCGAGCCTTGGAGCCTACTTGTTGAAGGCTGCAGACTTGAATCTCAGGCTTTCCGGACTCCAGCTTGCTCTGCTCTTGTTCCTTCCCCTTGTTCGACTTGTGACCAACCCTGTAATCAAACTCATTCTAATCAAAGAAAAGCCTGTCGCAAGAGAGGCATTATGGACGCGGCGGGCGAAGTCTGGTGTTGTCGTGGCTCACGGCTCTACTGCTCTTTTTTCACATCTGCTCAGTAGATTCTTGCTTACAGTTTGCCTTTTCCCCTCCTTTCCCCAATGCTCGAACTGTTAGCTGGTGGTGCTCGACTCCCTTTCGCTTTTCATGCATCAACAGAGGTGAATATAAAAAATCCCTTTTTATTGATTCACCAGTCCTTCTCCCAAGGACCGGCTGGCTATAGCCTATCTTTCCCCAGATACGACCTCTAACCTCCCCTAGATATATCCTCATCCTAGTCACTATACACAAGGCTGCAAATTTCTCCTAAGCCACACAAGGATCTAGATGTCATGCACAAGGCGGCGATTTTCTCCTATGGCACACACGAACCTAGTACAAGACGGCGATTTCTCTACCAATTACAAAGATGATAAGATAAGTTACAAAATATAAATTCATAATAAAAATACCATCAAAATGAAGCTCTAAAGACGACGTCGAATCCTTGCAAAGATTGCCCGAGATGTTGCGCACGAACCGTCTCTTCTTCGCTCTTGAACGTTCTTGGGAAAGTGGGTGTTTTCTGAAGGCTGGAGCTCTCTAGATGGAATGCACAGAAAATAATACTTTAGGTAATGAAATTCGTTCTCTCCACAGAAGAATTCAGCCTTTTTATATTTTTGAGATATCACCCGGCGAACATGGCCTTTGTAACGTTGACGTCATTTTCACTATCGTCTGGCGATAGTGTCTATCGCTTATGATATCTCCTTTTCACCTTTTCCATTCAAACATTTTCCATAGTGTAGAGGACTTCGTTCTCATTCCAGAATGGTGTGGCACGTTCCGTAACTCCTCCCAGATTGAATGTTTTGGTCATTTGAAATTTAGCACCTAAAACTCATCCTTTTGTTTTTAATAATGTTTACACACCCTTGCATCATGCCCATGACTGAGGACTTGTCTCCTCATTCAACCTGTTCAACCTGTACACAATAAACACACAAAAAGTACATTAAATACATCACGATATTTGTTAATCTCAAACCAAGAGATGTGGAACGCATGCTCCAACTATCTCCCCCTTTTTATAATAACAAATACCTATATGAGAAATTAGTGAGTTTAAGAACATTTATGGTTATAAGTAAATGTGTTAAAAGATATGCATGAATAATAAGTTTATAATGTGGTAGCTTTAAAGCAAAGCACAGATGCATACTCTTCTGATATGAAGGATTCCACTACATAAGTGTTCCCTATATATTTTACTCCCCCTAAATATCTATTCCACTAAATTTCTCAATTTATTCTCCCGCTTTTGTTATTAGCAAAAGTGGGTAGAGATGAGTATGCAGCTTTTAAGTTTGATTAGGGATAACTTATAGGAAGAATACTCATGATCGAGAAACAAATAAAGTATACACCTCCTATATGATTACTCCCCTTACATAGATAATTCCTATGAATTTTTATTATACTCCACCTAAATAATTAGATTTAAGCAATTCATTCTCCACTTTTGTAGTATCAAAAGAGGGTATTAGGTGAGTGTATGCAATAAGAATTAATGTGCTCTATGTTGGGATAAAATGTAATATATAGCTTATTAAATACCAGATGTTAAAAATAAGCATGATGGAGCATAATGTAGTAAGCAACATAGATGGAATGATAGTGTAAGAACTTGTATTTCAAGATACCACTTGTTGAAAAAAAAACTTGAATGAAAGTATTTAGTTTTCAAGGGCAGCTAAACACCTAGAGGGGGGTGAATAGGTTTTTGGTCTCTTTTGAGTTTCCTTCTTTAAGTGTGAGTTGTGAGTTAGTAGGTACAATCTTTCAAGACACACCACACAAAGCAAACACAGAATTTATAGTGGTTCCGGATATTATGGCTTCGTCCACATTCCCTTACACCTCTTTAACAGTGTGATAGATAAGACACTTCTCCAAATCTAGGCTCAAAAGAGCTTACAACACAGATCTCGCAGGATCTCTCAGTCTCCACCAAGACTTACCTCAGGCACAGAGCCCTACCTCAGAGCAAGCTTGCTTCTACAACTCAGTGATCAGCAGATAACCTACCTCAGGCACACAAGATGTCCTACACTCCGGCTAGGAGGATTGACCTACCTTAGAGATAATGACTCTCCTACTTCTAAGGCATAAAGTCCCTACCTCAGATCCAAAGTTGGATCCTACCTCAGACCCAAAGGTCCTACACTCCGAGAGAATGACTCTCCTACATCATGCAAACTGCCCTACCATAGGCACAAAGGTCCAACAACTCAGATCAATACAAGATCCTACCTCAGCCTTTATAGAATAGGCTTACATCTCAGATCCAAAGGATCCTATAAAAAAGAAAGTGGTTGTTGTTATTGATTTGACTCCAGAGAAGTTCTTTGGGTCTATTGCTTCCTGAGCTGAGTTATCTCAGCCCTAACATCTTCTCAGCAACAAAAATAAAGATCACCAGAAAGCTAATACTTGTGCTGAAAGAAACTCAGAAACTAAGTTCATGATATTGTTGTTGAAGACTACTGAGTTGACAGTTTTTGTTAATCTTCAAATAACTAACCTTGACTGTAGAAAGTTGAAGGCTCTGCTTACTCTTTTTTATCAAAAATCTTTTTTGAACTTGCAGTAGCTGATGAAAACTATTACCGCAAACTGTAAGAACTTTTATTTCAGTGGGTTTGAAACTTCAGCTTCAAGCTCTGCAACAATGATGAGGAAGAAGACGGTGAAGTTCCGCCTCTTTGCGAAAATGAGAAACCCTAAAAGTTGTTTTGCATCCTCTGAACTTATCCTTTTTATCTTTCGTCGTCCAACAGCTATTTGACACGTGGGCCCAACTGAAGTTTTTTGCTGCAACTTTTCTTTTACAGGAAAACTCATACATTAGGTGTAACATCCCATTTTCAACTACACCCCCTAGGAGTAGTTTTTGTAATGACTAGGTCAGGACAGACCCTTAGAGAACCAAATGGGCCAAATGAGCTTGGCCATGAAAGTGAAAGGCACATTGGTCTGCAAATAGTAATTTCTAATTATTAGCTTAAGGGCGTCCATATGGCTTCACCATGACCCCATGGCCCCACCACAACACTCCTAACCCATTAAAGGATCCATTAGAGCCATAGGGATCCATTGAAGTCAGCCCAAAGTGGTCGAATTGACCAGGGACCACCAAAGGCCTAAATCGCGCAAGGTGTCCTAACTAAGGGCAATTGACCTCTAATGTGTCCATCCAACCCTATTTAGGTCTTCCTAGACCTTGAGTGAGGCAATTGGGTCACCAATGGCCCATTGGGGTCAACCTTAGTGGCTAATTTGACTCAAGTCAACCCTAAGCCACTTGGAGTCAAACCTAGCCAAATGGGCTAACTTGTGCTCAAGCCCAACCCACTTGGGCTAACCTTGTTTTAATAAATGAAATAGACTTGTTGGCTGCCTTTGGGTTAGGTAGGAGCCAAAATTCAGCATAAAGTGTAGAGAGAGAAAATCCATCCATGGAGGAGAGAGAAAGTAGAATAAAATATAAGAGGAGACTTTGGGCTCACCCTCCCCCTTCCCCAACCTCCCCAATTTATTACTCTAGGAAAAGACAAGCTAACCCAACTCAACCAGCCACCTTTTGACTGGTTTGGACCAAGCCTCACCCCCCACCTACCATAGCCACCATTGTTGACTTTAGCCAATATTGGCCATGAAGCCTACCAGCCACCTAACACCCCCAAACTCCCTTTAAAAGCTTCACAGGACTCCCCTCACTCACTTCCACCACCTACCTGAAGGGCCAAGCAGCCAAGCAGCCACCAAGAAGCTTCAAAAATTCGGCCACCACCACCACCATGGTCTCCCGCCACTCCTCTCGCATCCAAGCCCGTGTGCAGGTCCTCCCTCACCTCTCTCTTCATGTTGTAGATCTTAGGATTGTTAGGGATAAGGTTTGGGCTCGAATGAGCCCGAACCAAGCTCAGTTTTTCCTCCATTAATGGAGATCTGGAAGCTCACGGGTTGGGTGGCGCCGCCGCCTCCCGCCGCCCTAGCCGCCGGAAAATGTCGCCCCCACCACCGTAAGGGTGGAGGAGAAGATGGTCGGTGGTTGCGCCGCCTGTAGCCGCCGGAAAACCCCCCGTGAAAACTCCCGTGAAAGCTGGTATCGGGTTGGTTCCTGCATGCTGGATTGGAGAAGAAAAGCAGTAGCCGTCGGATGGCTTTAAGATTCGTGCCATGCAAATATATAAATCCTGTATTTATTTAATTTATGAATAGTGTTATTCTGCCTTATAAAACAGCCTCTCTTTCATGCCAAATTTAGAGTTCTTCTAGACATTTTCATAAAACATGTTCAACATGAAAGTTGTAGGTCTCTGAGTTAGCTTTAATTTGATATGTTACACATAATTTTTGGTTAAGCCTACTGGCCTGTAGACCCATTTTACTAGGGTTGGTCCTAGGGTAGGACAAAAATAAAAAGGTGTGCCCTGACCAAACCCTAAGTCCAAAGGGACTGAAATTTTGGTCATGTCACTAAATTAGATACACCTAGCTCCCCTCCAAAAATGAGAATTTTTGGAGAAGATTTTTCTAGAGTATTTACAGAAATACCCAAAATGAAATAAATGACATTTTTGGAGTTGTATAACTCCAAAGAGCCCCAAATTTGGGTGGCCTTCTCTTAGGGGTGTATTAGACCTATGGTAGAAAAATTAGCCAATTTGGACCACTGCATATTGAGATATCTCACTTGCAAGTTTTGAAATTAGACTTTGTCTTGGGCTGCAAATAGCCAAATTAATTCAGAAATGTAAATGGCTGCCCAAGTCAAACCAGAAGTCCTGTTGACCTGAAATTTTGGTCAGTGACTTGTTTAGGGCATATTTAGGCCCTTCCCAAAAATGGGATTATTTGGAATTAAAATTAGGGGGAAAATTACTTAGATACCCCTAGGCTTGTTTAGGTGATTCATGGAGTATTTCAACTCCAAAAGGCCCCAATTTTTGGTGGCATGTCTATGAGGACAATATTATGGCATGGTTAAATTTTCAGCCCATATGGATCACTGCATGTTGGGTTAACCCACTTGCATGTGTAGGCTAGACTTAACCTTGGTGTGCAAATAGCAAAAGTTGCTATGATGAGTATTTATCCATTTTGGGACTTCTAAAAAGCTTGAAACTAATTCCAGAGGATCTTTAGGACAAATTTTACCCCTCAAATTAATTGTGGGATTTTTGGGATAAAAAAATCCCATTATTTGGTATTTTTAAAATAAAGGCCTTTTTGGAAAATAAATTGTAGAAATAGGTCTTAATCAAGGAAAGATCCCCAAAATCAGTCAAGTCAAAAATGAAGTTTTTATTTGACTTAGGAAAATTCTATACCTCTGTTTGACAACTTTTAGAGCAAAATTCATGGAAATGACTATTTTACCCTTTTTATATTTGTTCATGAATTGGTAGAAATACATGTTGGAAAATTGTAGAAATAATTATACAGTTGCATAATTGTTATATTAGTCTTGTAGAATTATTTCAGAATTTTTGGATACACTGTAAATTATTAAATAAGCATAATGGCATTTTGGTAAATAATTAAGAATGGATTTTGATAGGCCATTACATTGTATATGTTAATGAAACTCTGCCATTAGTCATAAAGTAGTGATATAAATGCTCAGTAATTTTCCTGGAATTTTGGGTTGTATATTTCTTATACTTCATTTGGAAAATGATAAATATGTAGACATTGTATTAATTATGGAATAAATAGAAATATAAAAAGGAAAATTATGACATCTTGTAGACAGCAATATTTTACTCACATGCAACTCAGGAAAATTCCCTTAGGTCAGTAGAATTTAATTGATACCACTTCATGTGTAAAATGGCCTAGGGAATAATTTAAATGATTTAATTAGAGGCCTTAATGACCTAGGAAAATTATGAAAATCAACACATTCATTTCATTAGTCCATACCACCCTAGGATAAATATTTGGGGTCAGTTGGACCAAGGATTTAGAAGTTCGATTTCGGGGTGGTATTAGGTCATGGGCTGCGCATAGTAAAAGTATGTTATGCCTTAAGGCCCACCGGGGGATAAATCGACGATTGAACTAGAGAATAAGTTTGGAGGTATGACCCTGGTGGGTAGAGTCATCTTAGTGATGAGAGTAAAAGTGCAAGTCACCGGGTAACACTTAGAGTGGAGGACGGCGGAAGGCCGTCGCCCTCCCGATAACAACTTAAGTCATTAGGTTGCTAAGTAATAACAAGTGAAGTATGGGTAATGGGTAAACACCAACTTAAATTAATTATCCTTGTGAAAGGGAACTTTGGGCTTCATCCCATCTTGGTTTCTAGTGCCTTCGAGACCCGTTCATTGGGCATACCTTGGGCAGTTCTGGGATTAACCCTAAAATACTAAGTGTAACAACCGGTAGACAAGAGTAGTCTAATAGGCTAGGTAAACTGTATCTGTTCTCACTCGTGACGAGTTGGAGGGAAAGGGTTAAGTCGTCCCGAGGCGTTCAAAGGGGCGTCATCCCGCGGTGTTCAAAGGGATGAGGTTTGGAATTTAAGCCGGACGGGTTAGTCCGGGGAGCTTTGGCTCGGTTGTTGACTATTACGGACGAGTTTGGTCCGGGGAGCGTTGGCTCGGAGGTTGATACATCAAGTTTGCATGTGCATAAGAAATACCTAAGGTGGTGGGTCTTCGGTGTTGGAGGGTCGTTGCACCGACGCCAATACGATGACTCGGCAAGTGTGGTTTTACACTTCGCCAAACTAAGTCCGGCGGTCTTGTCGGCAAAGAGTACGCGTAGTCCGCTTAGTGCACCAAGCGTTGAGGCGTACGATAGGTCAGACCGGTAGTGCTATACTGGTTTTGAGGTGGGCGAGGCCCAACCCACCGCTTCCGTCTGCCACTACGGAGGTATCCTGGGAGGTAACGGCTCTGAAAGGGGGAACTAAAGGTTTGTGTACACAAAGTCGGGTGTGTGAGTTGCACTGCTTGAACATCATTAACCCACCATATAGATGCATATCATAATCATTCATAATAACCTATGACACCTAATGTATAAGTTTAATGGGACGCTTATACATTAGGACTTGCAAAACGACCCCTTGTTCTATAAGCTTGTGTGGGGCAGGTTTATAAGTCAAGGTCAATTTACTATATTTATAATTGATGTTTGATACCGACACCCCAACGTATAAAGTGGTATGGGACACTTTATACGATGGGAGCCTTGTAGAAGATCCCTTGGCTTATGTGTACTCACATAAGCGAAGGTTAAACTCCTTTTCTTACTTTACTTATTACCACATGATTATAAATTGTTAGCTAGGCCCCCTGTCACCTGTTTGTTGTACTCTCCACTTCATGTCCTTCCCTTTCTTCCTCCCCGCCCGGTGCCTTAGAGCATGGGGGAAGGGGTGGGGGATGATAGGACTTGGTCTTTTTGACTGACGGGCGACCGAACATCATATCAGGGAATCGTGGCGCCCAGCATGGAGGAGCAGCCCAGGAGGTCGATGCGCTTAGAGATGGGGCAGTCTAGTACGGGTCTTCAGACTGCCGGGACCGTGAGTTCAGCTTACTAGTAGATGTTCTATTTTACTTCCGCATGAGTGATTCTGTAGTGAGGACTTTGATGTACCGGGCATAAGCCCTTATTCAGTACTCTTTTCTTATTAGATATGTGGACACTCCCTTCGTGGAGATTTTCTATTATATGTGATTTGATGTAGACTGCATTTCTTTCTACTTGCTACTAAATTATGATCGAACAAGGCCGGCAGAATCGGCGTTTTGCGGGGACGACCTTCCCGGGTGCGAAGTCGTCACCGCAAAGCGGCGGTTCTGGGCATAAGACCCCGGGTTTTAAAAAGAAAGAAAAAGGGGGTCTTACAAGTGGTATCAGAGGAAAACATCGATCAGAAAAGTAGCAGTCCACAAATCCCTGGGTCACCCCCGCGCGAGTTTAGTTTGCGGACAAACTAAGCAGCGGAAGTGTGGTGTGCCCATAAGGGAAATCACATATAATTGTCCACTTTTAGTTAATATCGAGCGTTTTCTCATAGTGAAAACCTTGTTGCGCAGCCCCCAGTACAGACTACACCACAGGGTGGAGCACAGCAGATCCCAGGAGTTGCCCCACCACAACCGGTCCCTGCTCATTTCCTGCAGACGGACATGGGACAGACCTTGACAGCAATCTTAGAGGCATTCAGGGCCCAGCAGGTTCCGGCTCCGCAGCCGAACCTGGGGACCAACTGGCTTAGTGTCTTCCGAGGACTCTCTCCCCCGTCCTACTTGGGAACGGAGGCGGCAGTACGGACCGAGGAGTGGCTGGACATTATGGAGGAGATGCTGACAGGGATACGGTGCCCTTGGGAGGAGAGGGTACCACTGGTGGTCTCCTGCTTGGAGTCTCACGCCAAGCGGTGGTGGAAGACAGTTCTGGACACGACTTTTGCGGGCAGGGTGGCTGCTGAGGTTACATGGGTGGAGTTCAGGGCTCTACTGTTGGAGCACTTCGTTCCACAGTCAGCCAGAGACGAGCTGGAGGATCGTTTCTTACAATTGAAGCAAGGGACCAGGACCGTGGTAGAGTACCATCGGGAGTTCGACCATTTGGCCCGTTATGCAGACTCGTATCAGCTGGACGAGGCAGGGTATACCAAGAGGTTCTACAAGGGGTTGAAGGAGGATCTGAGGGAGGCCTTATTGTTCGTGTCCGACGGGCCTATTACTCGGATTCTGGAGATGGCCAAGAGGATCGAGGCAGACTGGCATACTACCCGGGGCCGGAAGCGGCCGATAGAGGACCAGAGTAGGGGAAGCAGGAATGAGCAGCGTCGATTCCATGCAGCAGATGGCAGGAAGACAGAGGTTCAGCCTCGTCAAGAGGTGAGGCATGAGCCAAGGGAACAGGTGACACTGGCTCCTCAGCCTCTCCAGATGCGGGAAATGCCCAGACCTCAGATGCAGGAAGTGCAGAGACCTGGAGGTGGGGCTTACCCTCCACCAGAGTGTTACCACTGCCGTCAGGTGGGGCACATCAAGAGGAACTGCCCTATGAGAAGGGGGCCCGCTCTAGCGCCACAGATCGCCCCACCTACTCAGCACTATGGAGGCCGAGGACGCGGCCAAGGACGTGGATTCCAGGGCGGAGATCGCCGGCAGGATAGGGAACAAGTATATGCATTGGATCTGGCTCAACCTCGACATCCTGAGGAAGTGATCACAGGTATGCCAGAATTTGTTTAAAATATTTATTTATGGTTCCTTTGATTGATAGTTAGACACTTGACTTAGAAAAATGTCAAACTAGAAAAGAAAACCTTAGTTAGATTCTAAGACATTTTATTACCCCAGGCATAGTCCTCATCAGTGGCAAGCCCGCATATACACTGTTCGACACGGGTGCCTCGCGCTCGTTTGTATCAGAGGCCTTCATTGATGGCTTAGCAGGCGTGAAGCGATTCATGGGCTCGATGTTGAGGATACGACTAGCAGACGGATCTGAGCTACACACCGATGCGCACTGCAATATGGAGGCAGAGATTGGTGGGAAAGCGTTCGAAGCACCAGCCGCGATCCTGAGGCTTCCATCATATGATCTGATATTGGGCATGTCATGGTTATATTGGAACCATGCCCTAATTGACTGCGTGACCAAGAAGATTACCCTGAAGCATGGAGATTCATTAGTCGCAGTAGAAGGTATAAGGCCTGCCTCCCACATATTTTTGTCATCTATTCAGGCTGTCAAGGCCCATATACAGGGAGATGAAATCTATCAGATGCTCTTCGAGATGGCGGAAGCCAAGGATTCTATATCCGACATACCAGTAGTACGAGATTTTTCGGACGTCTTCCCAGAGAAACTACCAGGGCTACCCCCGCACCGGGGGCAAGATTTCCAGATAGTACTTATGCCAGGGGCTAAGCCGACATCCAGAGCTCCCTACCGCATGGCCCCAAAGGAGCTGACAGAGTTTCGAAGCCAGTTGCAGGAGCTAGTAGAGGCCGGGTTTGTCCGGCCAAGCTCTTCACCATGGGGAGCCCCGGTGTTGTTTGTTAAGAAGAAGGACGGGAGTCTCCGCTTGTGTATTGACTACCGAGCCTTGAACCGGCTAACAGTCCGGAATACCTATCCACTACCAAGGATAGATGAGCTATTTGACCAGCTGGAAGGGGCACACTTCTTCTCGAAGTTGGACCTAAGGTCGGGCTACTACCAGTTGCGGATCCGAGAGGAGGATATACAGAAGACTGCTTTTAGTAGCAGGTACGGACTCTACGAGTTTACCGTGATGCCCTTCGGGCTCACGAATGCACCGTCAGCATTCATGACTCTCATGAACGGGGTCTTCGAGCCATATTTAGATGTGTTTGTCATTGTCTTCATCGATGACATCCTCATTTACTCGAGGACCGAGGAGGAGCACACGAGGCATCTGACGCTGACCTTGGAAAAGCTACGGGAACATCATCTATATGCTAAGTTCAGCAAGTGTCAATTCTGGCTGAAGGAGGTGGCCTTCTTGGGGCACGTGATCAGTGGAGTTGGGTTGGCGGTAGATCCGGCCAAGATTCAGGCTGTCCGGGACTGGCCACAGTTGAAGACAGCTACGGACGTACGGAGCTTCCTAGGACTTGCCGGCTATTACCGGAAGTTCGTAGAAGGATTTTCTAGACTTGCTCTCCCACTCACATCCCTGACAAGGAAGGAGATACCTTTTATCTGGACACCGCAGTGCGAGGCAGCGTTTCAGGAGCTGAAAGGTCGGCTCACATCCGCCCCGATACTCGCTCTCCCCTCGGGGAAAGAGGGATTTCAGGTTTATGCGGATGCCTCCTATCAGGGTATGGGAGCTGTATTGATGCAGAGGGGTCACGTTATCGCCTACGCCTCCCGCCAGCTGAAACAACATGAGCAGAACTATCCGGTCCACGACCTAGAGATGGGAGCAGTTATATTTGCGCTGAAGGTCTGGCGGCATTACCTTTATGGAGTCCACTGCGACATATTTTCAGATCACAAGAATCTGAAATATGTGGATACGCAGAAGGAACTAAATATCCGACAGCGGCGATGGATGGAGTTTCTAGCAGACTACCAGTACGAGATGCATTACCATCCGGGTAAGGCAAACGTGGTGGCTGATGCCTTGAGCCGGAGAGCGACTACTACAGGAGCAGGACCCCAGGCCATGACTTTAGAGCTATTACGGAGCTTTGAAGACATGCGCATCACCTTAGTGTCGTCGGACGACACTGAGCTTTACGAGGAGTATTTAGCTGCGACGAGCGTCAGCGACGATATACATGATAGAGTCCGGGATTGGTAGAGGCAGGATGCCAAGCTGGAGCCGATATTCTGGGCTTTGGAGACAGGCTCAGCAATAGATTATACGATGCGGGGTGATCTGGTGTGCTTCAGAGGTCGGACATACATACCGGATGGAGGGCAGTTACGGGAGGACATCATGACTGAGGCTCATCATAGCCGATACTCTATACATCCCGGGATTACGAAGATGACGGCAGATTTGAAGAGGACTCTCTACTGGCCGGGGATGAAGAAGGACATCACTTGTTTTGTGACCCACTGTGAGGCGTGTCAGTTGGTGAAGGCCGAGTGCAAGAACCCAGCAGGACTACTACAACCACTTCCAGTGCCGGAGTGGAAATTTGAGGACATCGCCATGGACTTCATCCATGGCCTACCTCGATCACGGACGGGAAATGATTCGATCTGGGTGATCGTGGACCGTCTGACGAAGGTGGCTAGGTTCATCCCGATCAGGAAGGACGACTCTGTTGGAGGGTTGGTACGGAAGTTTGTGGAGCAGTTTGTCCGTTATCACGGCGTGCCGAAGACGATCGTATCCGATCGAGATGGCCGGTTTACATCCAGAGAGTGGAGATCGGTGCAGGCTTACCTTGGCTCACGACTGACCTTCAGTACGGCTTTCCACCCCCAGACTGACGGGCAGACGGAGCGTACCAATCGGACGTTGGAAGACCTCCTGAGATTATGTATTGTAGACCGCGGAGAGCCCTGGGAAAAGATGCTGCCATTGGTGGAGTTCTCGTACAACAACAGCTACCAGTCCAGCATACGGATGGCTCCTTACGAGGCTTTATATGGGAGGAGGTGTAGAACACCGTTATCTTGGCTACAGGACGTGGATCCGCAGACTCTAGACTCGGAGTTTGTGGAAGACACCGAGGCTCAGGTGAGATTGATCCGGGACCGGATGCTAGAGGCGCAGAGCAGACAGGCCAAGTATTATGACGCTCGGCATCGTCAGGTGGAGTTTCAGATCGGGGACCGGGTGTTCTTGAAGATCCGGCCAATGCATGGAGTTTCACGGGTGCGAGGTCAGCGAAAGAAGCTCAGCCCGAGATACATGGGGCCTTTCAGGATCCTGGAGCGGATCGGTCCCCTAGCTTACCGGCTGGAGCTGTCACCGAAGCTGGCAGGTTTGCACGATGTGTTCCATGTATCCTCCCTCAGAAGGGCTCTACTACGCCCGGAGCTGCAGATTACGACCCCGGATGGGCCGGTAGCTTCAGATCGATCAGTTCACTTGGAGCCAGTTCAGATTGATGATAGAGGGATACGGGTCTTGCGCCGCAAGAAGATCCCGTTAGTCAAGGTCCTGTGGAGGAACCACGGCCAGGAGGAGCATACTTGGGAGCCGCAAGATCTGATGCAACAAAAGTACCCTGAACTATTCAGTCAGGTATACCTCATTACCCTTCAAGATGTTACAACTTACATTCCTACTTTATGTCAGTAGCACCGCTTTAGGAAGGATATGGGCTAATCTTTTGTTTATTGGGAACTTACCCTCTATTTAATAAACAAAGTAATCACTCCAACTCCATATGGGATGTTACAAGTTTAACTTATTCCGGTAAGACACCCGTAGGCTTAACCTTAATTTCGGGGACGAAATTTTTGTTTTGTTTATTGGGATTTGTAACATCCCATTTTCAACTACACCCCCTAGGAGTAGTTTTTGTAATGACTAGGTCAGGACAGACCCTTAGAGAACCAAATGGGCCAAATGAGCTTGGCCATGAAAGTGAAAGGCACATTGGTCTGCAAATAGTAATTTCTAATTATTAGCTTAAGGGCGTCCATATGGCTTCACCATGACCCCATGGCCCCACCACAACACTCCTAACCCATTAAAGGATCCATTAGAGCCATAGGGATCCATTGAAGTCAGCCCAAAGTGGTCGAATTGACCAGGGACCACCAAAGGCCTAAATCGCGCAAGGTGTCCTAACTAAGGGCAATTGACCTCTAATGTGTCCATCCAACCCTATTTAGGTCTTCCTAGACCTTGAGTGAGGCAATTGGGTCACCAATGGCCCATTGGGGTCAACCTTAGTGGCTAATTTGACTCAAGTCAACCCTAAGCCACTTGGAGTCAAACCTAGCCAAATGGGCTAACTTGTGCTCAAGCCCAACCCACTTGGGCTAACCTTGTTTTAATAAATGAAATAGACTTGTGGGCTGCCTTTGGGTTAGGTAGGAGCCAAAATTCAGCATAAAGTGTAGAGAGAGAAAATCCATCCATGGAGGAGAGAGAAAGTAGAATAAAATATAAGAGGAGACTTTGGGCTCACCCTCCCCCTTCCCCAACCTCCCCAATTTATTACTCTAGGAAAAGACAAGCTAACCCAACTCAACCAGCCACCTTTTGACTGGTTTGGACCAAGCCTCACCCCCCACCTACCATAGCCACCATTGTTGACTTTAGCCAATATTGGCCATGAAGCCTACCAGCCACCTAACACCCCCAAACTCCCCTTTAAAAGCTTCACAGGACTCCCCTCACTCACTTCCACCACCTACCTGAAGGGCCAAGCAGCCAAGCAGCCACCAAGAAGCTTCAAAAATTCGGCCACCACCACCACCATGGTCTCCCGCCACTCCTCTCGCATCCAAGCCCGTGTGCAGGTCCTCCCTCACCTCTCTCTTCATGTTGTAGATCTTAGGATTGTTAGGGATAAGGTTTGGGCTCGAATGAGCCCGAACCAAGCTCAGTTTTTCCTCCATTAATGGAGATCTGGAAGCTCACGGGTTGGGTGGCGCCGCCGCCTCCCGCCGCCCTAGCCGCCGGAAAATGTCGCCCCCACCACCGTAAGGGTGGAGGAGAAGATGGTCGGTGGTTGCGCCGCCTGTAGCCGCCGGAAAACCCCCCGTGAAAACTCCCGTGAAAGCTGGTATCGGGTTGGTTCCTGCATGCTGGATTGGAGAAGAAAAGCAGTAGCCGTCGGATGGCTTTAAGATTCGTGCCATGCAAATATATAAATCCTGTATTTATTTAATTTATGAATAGTGTTATTCTGCCTTATAAAACAGCCTCTCTTTCATGCCAAATTTAGAGTTCTTCTAGACATTTTCATAAAACATGTTCAACATGAAAGTTGTAGGTCTCTGAGTTAGCTTTAATTTGATATGTTACACATAATTTTTGGTTAAGCCTACTGGCCTGTAGACCCATTTTACTAGGGTTGGTCCTAGGGTAGGACAAAAATAAAAAGGTGTGCCCTGACCAAACCCTAAGTCCAAAGGGACTGAAATTTTGGTCATGTCACTAAATTAGATACACCTAGCTCCCCTCCAAAAATGAGAATTTTTGGAGAAGATTTTTCTAGAGTATTTACAGAAATACCCAAAATGAAATAAATGACATTTTTGGAGTTGTATAACTCCAAAGAGCCCCAAATTTGGGTGGCCTTCTCTTAGGGGTGTATTAGACCTATGGTAGAAAAATTAGCCAATTTGGACCACTGCATATTGAGATATCTCACTTGCAAGTTTTGAAATTAGACTTTGTCTTGGGCTGCAAATAGCCAAATTAATTCAGAAATGTAAATGGCTGCCCAAGTCAAACCAGAAGTCCTGTTGACCTGAAATTTTGGTCAGTGACTTGTTTAGGGCATATTTAGGCCCTTCCCAAAAATGGGATTATTTGGAATTAAAATTAGGGGGAAAATTACTTAGATACCCCTAGGCTTGTTTAGGTGATTCATGGAGTATTTCAACTCCAAAAGGCCCCAATTTTTGGTGGCATGTCTATGAGGACAATATTATGGCATGGTTAAATTTTCAGCCCATATGGATCACTGCATGTTGGGTTAACCCACTTGCATGTGTAGGCTAGACTTAACCTTGGTGTGCAAATAGCAAAAGTTGCTATGATGAGTATTTATCCATTTTGGGACTTCTAAAAAGCTTGAAACTAATTCCAGAGGATCTTTAGGACAAATTTTACCCCTCAAATTAATTGTGGGATTTTTGGGATAAAAAAATCCCATTATTTGGTATTTTTAAAATAAAGGCCTTTTTGGAAAATAAATTGTAGAAATAGGTCTTAATCAAGGAAAGATCCCCAAAATCAGTCAAGTCAAAAATGAAGTTTTTATTTGACTTAGGAAAATTCTATACCTCTGTTTGACAACTTTTAGAGCAAAATTCATGGAAATGACTATTTTACCCTTTTTATATTTGTTCATGAATTGGTAGAAATACATGTTGGAAAATTGTAGAAATAATTATACAGTTGCATAATTGTTATATTAGTCTTGTAGAATTATTTCAGAATTTTTGGATACACTGTAAATTATTAAATAAGCATAATGGCATTTTGGTAAATAATTAAGAATGGATTTTGATAGGCCATTACATTGTATATGTTAATGAAACTCTGCCATTAGTCATAAAGTAGTGATATAAATGCTCAGTAATTTTCCTGGAATTTTGGGTTGTATATTTCTTATACTTCATTTGGAAAATGATAAATATGTAGACATTGTATTAATTATGGAATAAATAGAAATATAAAAAGGAAAATTATGACATCTTGTAGACAGCAATATTTTACTCACATGCAACTCAGGAAAATTCCCTTAGGTCAGTAGAATTTAATTGATACCACTTCATGTGTAAAATGGCCTAGGGAATAATTTAAATGATTTAATTAGAGGCCTTAATGACCTAGGAAAATTATGAAAATCAACACATTCATTTCATTAGTCCATACCACCCTAGGATAAATATTTGGGGTCAGTTGGACCAAGGATTTAGAAGTTCGATTTCGGGGTGGTATTAGGTCATGGGCTGCGCATAGTAAAAGTATGTTATGCCTTAAGGCCCACCGGGGGATAAATCGACGATTGAACTAGAGAATAAGTTTGGAGGTATGACCCTGGTGGGTAGAGTCATCTTAGTGATGAGAGTAAAAGTGCAAGTCACCGGGTAACACTTAGAGTGGAGGACGGCGGAAGGCCGTCGCCCTCCCGATAACAACTTAAGTCATTAGGTTGCTAAGTAATAACAAGTGAAGTATGGGTAATGGGTAAACACCAACTTAAATTAATTATCCTTGTGAAAGGGAACTTTGGGCTTCATCCCATCTTGGTTTCTAGTGCCTTCGAGACCCGTTCATTGGGCATACCTTGGGCAGTTCTGGGATTAACCCTAAAATACTAAGTGTAACAACCGGTAGACAAGAGTAGTCTAATAGGCTAGGTAAACTGTATCTGTTCTCACTCGTGACGAGTTGGAGGGAAAGGGTTAAGTCGTCCCGAGGCGTTCAAAGGGGCGTCATCCCGCGGTGTTCAAAGGGATGAGGTTTGGAATTTAAGCCGGACGGGTTAGTCCGGGGAGCTTTGGCTCGGTTGTTGACTATTACGGACGAGTTTGGTCCGGGGAGCGTTGGCTCGGAGGTTGATACATCAAGTTTGCATGTGCATAAGAAATACCTAAGGTGGTGGGTCTTCGGTGTTGGAGGGTCGTTGCACCGACGCCAATACGATGACTCGGCAAGTGTGGTTTTACACTTCGCCAAACTAAGTCCGGCGGTCTTGTCGGCAAAGAGTACGCGTAGTCCGCTTAGTGCACCAAGCGTTGAGGCGTACGATAGGTCAGACCGGTAGTGCTATACTGGTTTTGAGGTGGGCGAGGCCCAACCCACCGCTTCCGTCTGCCACTACGGAGGTATCCTGGGAGGTAACGGCTCTGAAAGGGGGAACTAAAGGTTTGTGTACACAAAGTCGGGTGTGTGAGTTGCACTGCTTGAACATCATTAACCCACCATATAGATGCATATCATAATCATTCATAATAACCTATGACACCTAATGTATAAGTTTAATGGGACGCTTATACATTAGGACTTGCAAAACGACCCCTTGTTCTATAAGCTTGTGTGGGGCAGGTTTATAAGTCAAGGTCAATTTACTATATTTATAATTGATGTTTGATACCGACACCCCAACGTATAAAGTGGTATGGGACACTTTATACGATGGGAGCCTTGTAGAAGATCCCTTGGCTTATGTGTACTCACATAAGCGAAGGTTAAACTCCTTTTCTTACTTTACTTATTACCACATGATTATAAATTGTTAGCTAGGCCCCTGTCACCTGTTTGTTGTACTCTCCACTTCATGTCCTTCCCTTTCTTCCTCCCCGCCCGGTGCCTTAGAGCATGGGGGAAGGGGTGGGGGATGATAGGACTTGGTCTTTTTGACTGACGGGCGACCGAACATCATATCAGGGAATCGTGGCGCCCAGCATGGAGGAGCAGCCCAGGAGGTCGATGCGCTTAGAGATGGGGCAGTCTAGTACGGGTCTTCAGACTGCCGGGACCGTGAGTTCAGCTTACTAGTAGATGTTCTATTTTACTTCCGCATGAGTGATTCTGTAGTGAGGACTTTGATGTACCGGGCATAAGCCCTTATTCAGTACTCTTTTCTTATTAGATATGTGGACACTCCCTTCGTGGAGATTTTCTATTATATGTGATTTGATGTAGACTGCATTTCTTTCTACTTGCTACTAAATTATGATCGAACAAGGCCGGCAGAATCGGCGTTTTGCGGGGACGACCTTCCCGGGTGCGAAGTCGTCACCGCAAAGCGGCGGTTCTGGGCATAAGACCCCGGGTTTTAAAAAGAAAGAAAAAGGGGGTCTTACATTAGGCATGCGTCGCCATTTGTTGTGTATTGTAGCTTTTCGCAATAATTTGAAACTTTACTTACTCATGCTGACGTCAACATCTATGGACTTAGCCATTTTCTCAGTTTTATCCCAGGCGTTGAGTGCGTTCAGTCAACTGGCTTCACTCAATGAATCTGGACTTAGCCAATTCCTTTTGTACTACCAGACATTAAGTGTGTTGAGTGAACCTTCATCACTCAATGCCCCTGGAATTAGCTACTTCTATAAATGCCTGCCTTCTTGTTGAGGCGTTGAGTGAACTCGCTTCACTCAATGCTTATATACTTTGCCGCAACTTTCTTTATGAATGCATTGAGTAAGCTTTCATCACTCAATACTTCTACCTTTGCCAGACTCCTTGTTGTTGAGGCATTGAGTGAACAACCTTCACTCAATGCTTCTGTGCTTATCCTATCTTCTTAATGAGCTTACGTTGAGTAAGCTATTCTCACTCAACTCCTCTGGACTTAGACATATTTTTCTATCTATCTATCTTTAGGATTTGACTGATCATTGCTCTATCGACTCCTTCTTTGGCATTGAGTGAGCTATCCTCACTCAACGATTCTAGACTTAGCTAGAATTCTTGATAGAACCTTCAAATGCTTAAGCTTGAATCAATGCTTCCCTTTAGGTATTGAGTGAGCTATCCTCACTCAATGATTCTGAGATTGGTCGATTTTCTTGCTTTCCACTGCTGGATCTTTTATAGAAACAACAATACTCGAAAAACTTGTTATATGGCGTTTAGTGAACAACATTAATTCCACGCCTATGAACTTAGCCACATTTCTATCTTGCAAACTGCTGGGATTTGACTGTTCACCCTTTACTCGACACTTTTTTGACTCTAACGTTGAGTAAACTAGCTTCACTCAATGCCTGTGGACTTTGACGATTTTTAGTCTTTCCAGCATCCTTCCTTGGCATCTGGCATTCAGTGAACTGGCTTCACTCAATGCCTATGGACTTAAACAGATTTCTGTCTCTCAACTTTTCTATCTTATGACCACCTGTAACAACCACTTATATTACCGATCTAACTTTTTCCATGGAACATCCAGCACAACTATGCTCTTAGCGTTGATGGTAATGCCTCTTCAAATCAAACCTAGGGAACATTGAGGGCAATATTCCAAATAATCTCCCCCTAGTTGAAGAAGGTATAACACCCAGTAATACTAAGAAACATTTTCTCATAAAGTGTATAAATTCAAAAGCAACTGCAAGCCTTCTCATACCACTTGAAAATTTAAAGCAGCTTAGAGCACTCCTCATTACTTAACACTTAAGTCGAGGACTTTCCTCAAACCACTTGAGGGTGGAAACATAATATGCAATATCTCCATTTTGCTCTCTTTATTTTGCTTAAATATTTTCAAGTAACATGCACTTACTTAACATGACCTGGTCATGTCACGTATTGCTTCCACATCCCCCCTAGGCATGCCATCTGGCAAGTAGAGCTTTACTCAGTATTCTACTCAGTAAGCTTTATTTCTTCACCTTTAGGGTTTAGGGTATTTCCTACCTCTCCCCTTTCTAGCTTCTTAAAATAACATTTTCCTACTGGGAGAGGTGATGGGAGCAAGGGATAAATTTACTCTTGATCCTAGCCAACATCTTGTGTTGATACCACTTAAGAAATTATCCTAGTGATCAAACTACTTGACTAGATGTCATACCTTTTGTGTTGATACCACTGATATAACACATAACTACATCCACTTAACTCTGGAGTGGTCCATTGATCCACTAGAGATGGCTGATATCTATTGTATACTTGTGCTAATGCTATCCCTCACACTACTGAAAACTTCTATAGAATGCGGTTATAGTCAAGGAGTTGCTGGATTTTCCTCCTCTTCTGCAGCAGCATGTGTTTTTAGCAGCAGTAACAGTGACTTCACAATATCAGTGACTTTACAGCATCAGTCATCCACTAGGGTTTATCTCCTCCTCAGATTGTGCATAGTCCTGAGGACCTGCTGATTAGCTGTGATGATCTTTGATCCACTAACCTGCTGGCTGCCACTTAATAGGAAGATGAACTTGTTCCTGCTACTTCTTGGATTTGCTCCCCCTTAATTGGAGCATCATCTCTCTTCTCTTTACTAGACACTTGAGTCCATCTAAGTATTGATACCACTTGATATCACTTGAGAGTCTTATTTACCTACAAGAAAGGTGAGTTCTGCAACAAAAATAATACATGGAGCAATTAAAGCTATACCAAGTTCAACATACCCAACTCAAATTTTAAGTAGTTGAACTTGACTTCATCAAGTGGCTTGGTAAAGATGTCTGCCACTTGCTTGTCTATGGGAACTAATTCAAGACAGATAGATTCTTTTTCCACATGCTCCCTAATAAAATGATACTTAATCTCAATATGCTTAGTTCTACTGTGAGAGATTGGATTCCTAGCAATTGAGATTGCACTAGTAGAATCACAGAATATGGGGTTCTACTTATCTGAAGGTTATAGTACTGGAGCTAATGCAGGATCCACAGTAGCTACATACTAAGATATACTCAGACTTGTTGAGATTGTAATACTGGTCTGCTTCATGCTCTCCAAGACACAAGTCTTCCTCCCAAGAATTGATAGGTGCCTGATGTGCTCTTCTTGTCCTCTTTGCAGCCTGCAAAATCTACATCTGAATAACTTGTTAGTTCAAAATATCTATTTCTAGGGTACTAGAGGCCAAGATCTGGTGTGCCCTTAAGATACCTCAAAAACCTCTTTATAGTAGAGTAGTTAGATTCTTTAGGGATTGCCTAATACATAGCACAAATACATGTAGCATACATGATGTTTGGCCTACTAGCAGTAAGATATAGTAGGGAGCCAATCATCCCTCTATACAAAGTTTCATTAACAGGTTTCCCTGCCTCATCTTTATCTATAGGCATACTTGACCCCATGGGAGTTTTCATTGTGGAGGCATTCTCCATACCAAACTTTTTGATCAACTCCCAAGTGAACTTAGACTGTGAGATAAACAATCTATCTTCATTCTTCCTTACTTGGAGGCCCAAGAAGTACTTAAGCTCACCCATACTACTTATCTCAAACTTTCCTTGCACAAGTTTGGCAAACTTCCTATAAAGGTTATCATCAATAGATCAAAATATTATATCATCTAGATAAATTTGGACTAGGATGATCTTGCACTTAGATTCTCATAGGAATAGGGTCTTGTCAATCTTCCCCCTTGAGAGTTTTTTTCTCAATGAGGAAGCTTTACAATGTTCATGCTATAGGGGCTTGCTTTAACCCATATAGAGCTTTCCGAAGTCTATAAATAAATTTAGGTGAGTTAAAATTAACAAAACATAGAGGATATTCAACATAGACTTCTTACTTCAAGTCACCATTCAGGAAGGCTGACTTCACTTCCATATAGTATACTTTAAATCCTTTGAATGCAACATATGCAAGGAAGAGTCTGATGGATTCTAATCTTGCTATAGGGGCAAAGGTTTGATAAAAGTAAATACCTTCTTCTTGTCTGTACCCCTTAGCTACCAATCTATCCTTGTTCTTGATTATAATGCCATTTACATCAAGTTTATTCCTATAAATCCACTTGACTCCAATGACATTATGTCCTTGTGGCATGGAATGAGTTTCTAGACCTTACATCTCTTAAACTGGTTCAATTCTTCTTGCAGAGCAACAATCTATAACTGATCAATGTTGGCCTCTTCAAATCTCTTCGGCTCAACCTGTGATAGGAAACTTGCATACATTGCAATATTAAGGCTCTTTCTTCTTGTCACCACTCCTTGGTTGGAATCATAAATGATTTGGTGACTTGGATGATCTCTTAGATGCCTGATAGCTGGTGGCAATCTTCTTTCAGCATTAGCTTCAGTAACAACATCTTTGCTGATCTTCATCCACTTCAAATGTGCATTGCCCTTCATCTAGAATAACCATACCATCTTGGACTAATGGCCAACATCTTTGATGGTTAGCTTGTCCACCAATAGCTCTGTACCTGCAGTACTAGAAGAGGAGCTTGGCAACTTACTATTAATCATAGTTGATTTATCAAAAACTACATTAATCTACTCTTCTACAACTTGGCTTTCCAAGTTGTAGATCTTATAGGCCTTATTATGATTACTGTACCAAACAAAAATCCCATCATAGGACTTAGCAGCAAACTTATTCACATAGGAATTCCCATTTTTCAACCTATAGCACTTATAACCAAAGATCCTGAGATAGGCCAGGTTTGGTTTTCTACCCTTCATAATCTCATAGGGAGTCTTCTTGTGGCTCTTGGTGATAGAGGCCCTATTAAGGACATGACATGTAGTATTAACTGCCTTAGTCCAGAAATATTCTCGGAGAGATGTGTCATTCAGCAAGGTCCTTCTAGCCTCTATGAGAGTTCTATTTTTCCTCTCAACAATCCCATTTTGCTGGGGCATTCTTGGCGAAGAAAATTATTGATGAATCCCTTGCTCTTCACAGAACCTTGTCATGCTATCAAACTGGAATTTTGTCCCATGGTAATTTCTGATTTTGACCACAGTGTTGTCTTGCTCATTTGGAATTTGCTTAACAAAACTATTGAAGATGTCAAGGGTTTCAGACTTTTTCTTAAGAAAGAAAACCCAAGCAAACCTAGAATAGTCATCAACCACCACTAAGGTGTAGACTTTCCTACCTAGACTATAAACTAGCATAGGACCAAACAAGTCCATATGCATGAGGCATAAACACCTCACAGAGTCTTTGGTCCCAACGCTCTTGAAGGAAGCTTTGGTCTGCTTGCCGTTTTGGTAAGAAAAACCAATGCCCTCCTTGGTGCATTTCATTTTGGGACCATTCCTAACTAGCTCTTCATTAAAAATCTTGCCAATAGTCTTATAATTAAAATGAGCTAGTCTCTTATGTCATTGTACACAATATATGACTTTCTCATTTTGCAATTAGACAAATAGGAGACTCTTTATTAAGACAAAGGAAATTTAAGCAATAAATATTTCCACTCCTATTATTTGTCATGATTACCTCTTGGTCACTTGACCTCTTAATCTGGCTGTCATCCTTGTGGAAGGAAATGACATTGCCAAGATCACATAGTTGGCTTATGCTTATGAGATATTGTAACCCTTCAATATAAGCCACTTTTAAGATTGTGACTATGTCATTGGTAATCTTACCATATCCTCTTGTCACTCCTCTATATGAACAAACAAAGTTAACTTTTCATCCATCCTTCACTGGAGTGTACTTCTTTAAATTGCTCCATATTCCAATCATGTGCCTAGAACAACCATTGTCCAATTACCATATAGGGGTATGGGCAATTTGAATAACCTACAACACATAGTTTACCTTACCTTAGGACCCCAATAATTATTGGGTCCTTGGTTCTAATTAGCCTTAAAAGGAAACTATCTTCCTGTAGATTTTCTGACAGGAGGACCAACATTAGCTCTGGGCATAGTAGGATTATGCTAGTAATCTTAGGCAAAATGCCCCACTTTCCCACAACAACAGCACTCATGAATATTGTATCTTCTTTTCTGAGCAGGTCATGTAGCATGGTTAACTGTTGATTGAATAGAAGGAAAAGGTACATCAGTCTTCTTCAAGTTCCTTTCAACAAGGATCTGACTGAAAGTGGTCCTTTCAGCAGTCTTTCTTGGCTGGCTCTGACTACCATTTGCAGCAGTCTTCTTTGTAGATGACATGCTATTTATATCATCAGAGATAGCTAGATTTGTCTTGCTAATAGACTTACCCTTTGTCTGAACCTTTGTTGGATGGGCTTGAGTGAAGGCTACTGTCTTGTTCTTGAGAGTGGGGGTTGGGCTACCAAAAATAAATGGTCCGGATGGGCCATCTAAATTTCCTCATGGGGAGCCTTAAAGGCACTCATTCCCCTTCTGCACCTTCCAACATAGATGCTTTCTTGTCCATACTTGTTTGAAGGCAACATCATCTTCTTAAAAGGGATCGGAGGCTTAGAAGCCAGAGGCTGGACTGGAGCTTTCCCTTTCCCTTTGGAAGGGGCAAATCTAGTGTTTCCCATAAACCCAAACCCCTTCTTACCCTTTTGAGAGGAGAAGGAGTCTATCAAGGGCAACACAGTATTAGGCTTAGAGTAACTAACCACAATTCTCTTCTCCCTCTGGAGCTTTTCTTCAAGATCTCTGATGAGACTATTCTTGAACTTGATGGTCCCAATCTGGATGAGAGTCATGACCTTAAGTTGGCTAACTTCCCTTGTCTTCTGATCCAGTAGGGTTGTTGTCTCAACTTGCTGGGAAGAAGCTAGCTGAAGAGAGGTGATCTCCTCAGCTTGCTTTTTGACCAACTTTTTGCTTCTCTTGAATACATCCAGAAGTGCACCATACTTGTCAATCAGTTGATTGGCATATTCCTCAGATTCTTACCCATCATCAACACTGGATGATGTTGCATCAGAATTTGGACTAGTCTCATAATCTGATTCAGAATACGAGCTTGATAGGGAGAATACATTTTCTTGTCAAGGCTGACCCTGGCTAGATTATTCATCTTTCCTGTCCATCAGCCCATAGCAGCTGATATCATATTCTTCATCTTTATCCTCCTCTGAATCACTATCTAAGTGTTATAGAGGGGCATGATCCCTATCTTTGTAGCTGGATAGTCTTCAGCTTCTGCTTCTGCTACTTCTTCAGCAGTAACCAGCCCTATGTAGGCTTCTTCTTCTTCAGACTTAGAAGATGCTGAGTCAAAATCACTCCATCTCTTCCCCTTATTTGCAATGAAGGACTTTTCCTTCTTACCCTTGTGCTAGTGGACCTTTTTCTCACCAGCCTATTTTCTCGTCATTGGGCAGTCAACAATAACATGCACAGGTTTGCTGCAATAGTAGCAAAAAAATTTAGAGGAACTATGTTTACTAGGTTTTGAGTCATACCTGTCTCCTTTGGAGTGGATCTTCCTATGAGGAGAGGAGGAGGAAGGTCTTCTCCTCTACTGCTTCCTCTTCATCAGTTTCTGAAATTGCCTAGAGAAGGCAACAAATTCTTCATCAGAGCCACTACATTCTGATGATCTTGGACTTGTGCTGTCTGAGTCAACATGCCTTTTGGAGGAGAGGGAATCCTCTCTTTTCTCTTCCTGGTGCTATCTTCTCTGAAGGCCAAAGACTTTTCCTTGGTCTGGAATTTGCATATGGTCTCCACCTCTTTCCTGGCAGCCAGCTGCTTCTCATAAGAGAGTAGCTTTCCAAACAATATATGGGGATGAGTATCAGCTAGCTTTGCCACCACTCTGATGGCACATATCTTGGTGTCCTATTCTCTAGTGAGAGACTTCAGGAACTTGTCATTAAGCTCATATTGACTAAAGACCCTCCTATAGGTCCTCAGCTAATTTACTATCCTGAAGAATCTTTCATAACAATCAGCTATGCATTCTCCCTTGGACTGCCTGAAAGCCTCATACTCTTGGTTGAGCATGAACTTCCTGTCATCTCTGACCTCTACAGTTCCCTCCATGTAGACAACAAGAGTGTCCCACAAATCATTGGAGGTCTTGCAGTGGACCAGATTCTAAAAGGTAGAATAATCTATGGCACTAACAATTATGTTATGTGCCCTCTTATCTAGTGTAGCCAATATGAACTCATCCTTGGTCATTTCAGAATATGTCTTTGGTGTCTGGAATATTGCATCAAGAGTTGAGACTTTCATAGGGATAAAAGGTCCCTCTTTGACAGTGACAAAGATCCTTGGGTCAGATGCTTCCATGAAAAGTCTAACCTTTTCCTTCTAGATTCCAAAACTCTCCTTTCTGCAGATAGGAAGTTTCATGGAACCTAGCTCCTTATGGTTCTCTCTTGAACCCATAAGTATAATTATTTCAGCTACCCTTTGTGATCTACTCAAACTATTGAGTCCTTCTTGAGCAACCTCCCCCTGATGCTACTTGAAAGTCTTTAGTTTCAAGGGAAGCTAAACACCTAGAGGGTGGTGAATAGGTTTTTGGTCTCTTTTGAGTTTCCTTATTTAAGTGTGAGTTGTGAGTTAGTAGATATAAGCTTTCAAGACAAACCACACAAAACACACACAAAATTTATACTGGTTCCCCTGATTATGGGTACGTCCACATTCCATCCCACCTATCAAACAGTGTGTTAGATAAGCCACTTCTCCAAATCTCGACACCAAAGATCTTACAACACAAATCCGATAGGATGTATTAGTCTCCTCCAAGACTTACCTCAGGCATAGAGCCCTACCTTAGGAAAAGCTTGCTTCTTTAACTCATTGATCAGTAGATCACCTACCTCAAGCACAAAAGTTTCCCTACACTAATGCTAGGAGGATAGTACTACCTTAGAGGCAATGACTCTCATACAGCTCAGGCATAAAGGCCCTACCTCAGATCCAAAGCTGGATCCTACCTCAGACCCAAAGGTCCTATACTTAGAGAGAATTACTCTCCTACATTAGGCAAACTGCCCTACCTCAGGCAAAAGGCCCTACAACTCAGATTCACATAGGTTCTTACCTCAACCTTTATAGAAAAGGCCTACAACTCAGATCCAAAGGATCCTACAGAAAAGAAAGTGGTTACTGTTGATTTGACTCCAGAGAAGTTCGTTGGGTCTACTGCTTCCTGAGCTGAGTTATCTCAGCCCTAACTTCTTCTCAGCAATAAGAATAAAGATCTTCAAAAAGCTATTGCTTTTGCTAGAATAAACTCAGAAACCAAGTTCCTGATCTTGCAGTTGAATACTGATAAGTTAATAGTTCTTATTAATCATCAAACAGCTAACCTTGACTGCAGAAAGTTGAAGGCTCTATTAAGTCTTCTTTATCAAAAAGCTTTTCTAAACTTGTTGTAGTAGATGAAAACTGCTACAGCTAACAGTAAGAACTTTTAGTTTACGGGTTTGAAACTTCAGCTTCAAACTCTACAATAATGGCGAGGAAGAAGACGATGAAGTTCCATCTCTTTGTGAAAATGAGAAACCCTAAAAGTTGTTTTGCATCCGCTGAACTTATCCCTTTTATCTTCTGTCATATAAAGGCTATTTGACCCATGGGCCCCACTAAAATTGTTGGCTGTAACTTTACTTTTTAAAGAAAAGTCATATAGTTGGCTTGCAGCACCATTTGTCGTGTACTATAGCTTTTCTGCAATAATTTGAAACTTTACTGACTCATGTTGACGTCAACATCTGTGGACTTAGACATTTTCTAAGTTTTATCCCAGGCATTGAGTGTGTTGAGTGAACTTGCTTCACTTAACAAATCTGGACTAAGCCAATTCCTTCCGCACTACCAGACATTGAGTGTATTGAGTGAACCTTTATCACTTAACGCCCGTAGACTTAGCTACTTCTCTTAATGTCTGCCTTCTTGTTGTGGCATTGAGTGAACTGGCTTCACTCAACACTTCTGTACTTAGCCGCAACTTTCTTTATGAATGCGTTGAGTGAGCCTTCATCACTCAACGCTTCTGCCTTTTCCTAGCTCCTTGTTGATGATGCATTTAGTGAACTGCAATCACTCAACGCTTCTGTACTTAGCCTATCTTCTTGTTACGCTTGCATTGAGTGAGCTGTCCTCACTCAAAGCTTCTAGACTTAGATAGATTTTCCTATCTATCCCTCTTTAGGCTTGAACTAATCATTGCTCTGTCGACGCCTTCTTCTTTGGAATTGAGTGAGTTGTCCTCACTCAATGATTATGGACTTTTCCAGAATTCTTGACAAAACCTTCAAATTCTTAAGCTTGACTCAACGCTTCTCTTCAGGAGTTAAGTAAGCTATACTCACTCAACGATTCTGGACTTGATCGATTTTCTTGCTTGACACTACTGGATCTTTAACAGACATAGCTATACTCGATGCCTCTGATTATATGGCATTGAGTGAATAGCCTTCATTCAATGCTTATAGACCTAGCCACATTTCTGTCAGGCAAACTGCTAGAATTTTACTGTCCGCCCTTTACTCGATGGTTTTTGGAATATGGTGTTGGGTGAATTGGCTTCACTCAATGCCTATGGACTTAGATAATTTTTAGTTTTTTCAGCATCCTTCCTTGGCATCTGGCGTTGAGTGAACTGGCTTTACTCAACACCTGTGGACTTAGACAGATTTCTATCTCACCACTTTCTACCTTATGACCACCTATCACAACCTCTTAGATAACCTGTTTAAACTTGTTCCATGGAACATCCTACATATGATGAGCTTGAATAACAAAAAATACAACTATGCTCTTAGTGCTGATGGTGTTGCCTCTTCAAATCAAACCTAGGGAACATTGAGGGCAATTGATAAGTCACTAATTATAGTTATTTTTATATATTTTTTATTTAATTAATAATAAGATTATAATTATATTTTAGTAATTATGTTTCTAATTGCTTTCTTTTCATATTTCAGGTCAATCTTGGCTGTGAATAGTAATTTGGAGCTTGTAGAACTGATTTGGAGAGGAAATGAAGAAAAGCTAGAAAAATGTCAAGAACATACCCCCGACACGGGCGTGACCCTTGGGTCACGGGCGTGACAGGTGGCCTTGACTCATAAAGGTAGCTCTAGAGCACATTCCACGTCGGATTAAATTTACACGCCCCAGACATGGGCGTGACCCTTGGGTCATGGGCGTGTCAGCCAGGCATGACATCCAGGCATGCCGCACTTATTTCTATAGTTTCAGATCCAGTTAGTTTGGGCTTACACGCCCTAGGTCACTCCCGGGACCAAGGGCATGACCTCTTCAGTAATGCCAGAATTACTTCCTACTTCCTACAGTTTCCTATAATAGACTAGACACGCCCTAGGTCACGGGCATGACCTAGGGGCGTGACCCGCAGAACGATGACTTTTGGCAGTTTTTTATAAAACGTTCCCATACTTTCAAGTCCGCGGTTACCGAGCCTTACACGCCCTAGGTCACCGACGTGACCAAGGGCGTGACTCGCAAGCAGAAAAATCTATAAATTCCAGATGAGTTCAGAAGCTCAGGAGGAGGATTGGGAGCTAGTTTTAGGCCTCTGTTGTAGCTTAGTTTACTCTTTTTATGCATCTCTTTCTTGTACTCCTCATTTATAACTTATTTTTGTTTTCAAGCAATTTACTTTTATCAATCATGTTTTCTTGTTTATGTACCTCCCTTTTTATGTCATGTAGCTAATTTTCTTAGCGCTTGATCAAGATAATCTTTGAATAAAGCAAACTTTATTTATTTTCTCAAAAACGTGTCAAGCTCTCTATTTTTGCTTGATATCAATTTATCATTGATTTATTTTATATCGAATTTTTATTTCGCGAATTTGTTTTTCGATCCTAGATCCGTATCTTAAATGACTGGGAGGTTGCGGATAGGACTAGATCACTCAACGATAAAAGGAGTTGAATGCACTCCTCGAGAGAGGACGACATAAATCTGCCAGATTGGATTCAAATCCAATAGAGGGGTTTACTACCTAAAGTAAGCTTAGGGGTTTTGACTGGCTGAGAGGTCTTAATCGATCAACCTAAGGTTAGTCATAAGCATGAGCTCGAGAGAGACGCTTTTGTACTTTAGGAACCTCCACGGTCGAAGTAAGTAATTAGGAGTTTGCACTTTTGCAATTTCATGAAGGTTTATTTTAATTCAAAGTGAGTCTAGATCACGTGCTACTTCTAATTAATTTTCTTGATTTAGTTAAAATAATCTCTTTTTATATTTAGATTAAATAATATTAATTTGTGTGAGTAGAAGTACTCAACAGGCCCCGAGTCTAATACAACATTTACTATACTATATTTCGATAGGTACACTTGCCTATTTAAGATTTTAGTTTGGTTAATATTTTAAAACTATAGAAAATCTTCATCAATTTTTTGGCGCCCTTGTTGGGGAACTTATTTTATTGATATTTTGAAAGCGTAAATTTTATTACTTTTATCATTCATCTTCTCTACCTCAATTCTCTTTTCTTTTTCTTTTTAAATTCAATTCTACTCGGTAACGATTGTGTTTATTTTCTTTTATTCAAAAAAATTTGTTATCTCAATTGGCCGCTAAGATTGCCGAGCTTATGCATAAAGTTAATCTTTTGCAAGCCGTAAAAAAGCATCAAATTTTTTGTTATTATTGTGGTGGTTCTCATCATAGTGAATACTGTTATCATTCTTATTATTTCAAAAATCTTTCTTATGAAAATAATTTTTATAATAATTATGATAATAACTATTCTCACTTTTATGACAATTCTTTTTCTAATTTTCATGAAAATAATTTTTCCAATTCTTCAAATTTTCATGAAAATTATTTTTCGAACTTAAACGAGAATAATTATTTTGATTTAAATAATTCTTCTTCCACCTCGGCGGCTGGTTTTTCTTGTTCGCAAGATCAACCAGAAATTTCCCCGAGTTATGAGAATAATTATTTCGATCCGAATTTTTATTCTTCTTTTATCATACCACACACTTCTTCTTCTAATTTTGGGGACTTTACACAATTTCAAGTTGATCCCCCCAAAAAATTTAGAAGAAATTATTTCTTGTTCTAATAATTTTTCTCCTTCTTTGAAAATTTCACTTATGGCAGAACAAGAATCTTCATGTGCCCCCTTGGTGTCTTATTCAGAATAGGAAGAAGAATTGTTATATCAAAAATTTATTAATATTATGGGCACACCTAATGAAGTAGAAGAAGAACATGTTTCTCCTCCTACTCCTCTAATTTTTTCTCCTATTAATGAATCACAATGCACATTTTTTGACTTTTTAGGAGAAAAAATTTATGAAAAAGATGCGTCTGATGATTTTATTTTAAATAAATTTCCTGACAAAAAATTATTTTTAGAAAATAAAAAAACGGAGCCTAATGTTATACCTTCGCAAGAGTCTCCTCCTTGCGCAGCTTTTTCTGAAACGCTTACTTTTGATTTTCCTTATACTAATGATTTTCATGAAGAAAAGGAGCCGTTGCAATTAAACGTCATCCACGATCCATTTGCCGCTTCTCTACAAAAATTCAAATCACCTCAGGTATGGCTAAGTGATTTGAATTTACATTTTCCAGTCAACTGCTACAACAAGAAAAATAAAGAAGAAAGCGGAGGAGACATTGGACGAGCGACTTTGGCATCTTCGCCAAAGCGAGAATTAAGGGAGTTGCCCCTTCATATACATTTTTATTTTCTATTCTCGTAACCCGAACCGTCTAGCTTAAATATAGGAAAAAGAAAAGCGCTCTTGGGAGACACCCCTTGCTTATCCATGCATTTTATTATTATTTTTAAAAATATATATATATATAATAATTTATTATTATTGTTTTTTTTCTTTCCCACCTTACTTGGCATATAAACATTGGGGACAATGTTTATTTTTAAGTATGGGGGTAGAATGTCCTTTTTAAAAAAAAATATTTTAAAAATTTTTGACACAAAATATAATAAAAAAAAAGGGCATGAGGTGAGAGGATAAAATTCATCACCTCAATTTAAAATCCTCTTCATAGTCCTTGTTCCTAAAAACCTTTAGCCAATATAATTGTTTTAGACTTAAATTAAAATATTAAGAGAGCAAAAGTAGTAGTTTAAATTTTTCCTTCAAGTTTCTTTTTAGTTAAAAAGTGTGAATAATTCTAATTTAATTTTGTTGGCTAAATCACTTCATTTTGAATTCTAATTAATTTATATGAGAAATTTTTGGCTAAATATCTTTCTCTTTATATTTTAATTTCATAGTCTAGAACTTAATCTTGAATTCCTAAAGTTTATTTTTAACTCTCTTTTGATTTAATAAAATTTTTGTTTAATTAAAAATTATGTTATTTTCTTATAAGTACTTCTCATAGTTTTGCTCAGGAATATCAAAACCTTAAATATGGGGGTATTTGATAAGTCACTAATTATAGTTATTTATATATAGTTTTTAATTAATAAATAATAAGATTATAATTATATTTTAGTAATTATGTTTCTAATTGCTTTCTTTTCATATTTCAGGTCAATCTAGGCTGCGAATAGTAATTTGGAGCTTGTAAAAATGATTAGGAGATGAAACAGAGAAAAGCCGGAAAAATGTCAAGAACACGCCCCCGACACGGGCATGACCCTTGGGTCACCGGCGTGACAGGTGGTCGTGACTCATAAAGGTAGCTCCAGAGCACATTCTATGTCGGATTAAAGTTACATGCCCCAGACATGGGCGTGCCCCTTGGGTCACAGGAATGTTAGCCAGGCGTGACATCCAGGCATGCCACACTTATTGCTATAGTTTTAGATCCAGTCAGTTTGGGCTTACACGCCCTAAGTCACTCCCGTGACCAAGGGCGTGACCTCTTCAGCAACACCAGAATTACGTTCCACTATTTCTCCATCCCGCAGTTTCCTGTAACAGACTAGACATGCTCTAGGTTACGGGCATGACCTAGGGGTGTGACCAGTAGAACGACGACTTTTGGCGATTTTTTCTCCAACGTTCCCGGGCTTTCAAGTCAGCGGTTACCGAGCCTTACACGCCCTAGGTCACAGGCGTGACCATGGGTATGACTCCCAAGCAGAAAAATCTATAAATTCTAGATGAGTCCCGAAGCTCAGGAGGAGGATTGGGAGCTAGTTTTTGGACTATATTGTACCTTAGTTTACCCTTTGTATACATCTTTTTCTTGTACTCCTCATTCATAACTTAGTTTTGTTTTCAAGCAATTTACTTTTAGCAATCATGTTTTCTTGTTTATGTACCTCTCTTTTCGTGTCATGTAGCTAATTTTCTTAGCGCTTGATCATGATAATCTTTGAATAAAGCAAACTTTATTTATTTTCTGAAAAACGTGTCAAGCTCTCTATTTTTGCTTGCTATCGATTTATCTTTGATTTATTTTGTATCGAATTCTTATTTCGCGAATTTGTTTTTCGATCCTAGATCCATATCTTAAATGACCGAGAGGTTACAAATACGAGTAGATCACTCAAGGATAAAAGGAGTTGAATGCACTCCTCGAGAGAGGACGACATAAATCTGCCGGATTGGAGTCAAATCCAATAGAGGGGTTCACCACCTAAAGCAAGCTTAGGGGTTTTGAATGGCCGAGAGGTCTTAATCGATCAACCTAAGGTTATTTAGAAGCATGAGCTCGAGGGAGACGCTTTTGTACTTTAGGAACCTCTACGGTCGAAGTAAGTAATTAGGAGTTTGCACTTTTGTTATTTCATGAATGTTTATTTTAGTTCAAAGTGAGTTTAGATCAAGTGCTAATTTTTATTTAATTTTCTTCACTTAGTTAAAATAATATGTTTTTATATTTAGATAAAATAATATTAATTTGCGTGAGTAGAAGTACTCAATAGGACTCGAGTCTAATACGACATTTCCTATACTATATGTCGATTGGTACACTTGCCTATTTGAGATTTTAGTTTGGATAATATTTTAAAACTATAGAAAATCTTCATCAGCAATATTCATAACAATGAATAAGTGCAAGTAATAATCACATTGAAAAGTATAATAAGCATTTTTAAAAATAAACATCTTTTTAGAAAGTAAGAGCATATAAAAAATTATGAGTTTTAAAATTGAAAAGTTGATGTTTGAGTTAATGTTTCAAGAATTGCTATTTTATTGAGATATAATTACAAGCATGATTTGAAAATATCAAGAAAAGATACAAAGCTAAAATTTAATAATATTTGCATTTCAAGTAAGAAAAAACATTGAAGTGGTCATGCTTTGTTATCTAGTGCATTTACTAAAGTTTGGAGAGAATTGTGTGGATATGCAATAGGATCCAATTCTCATGAGAAGAAGTTAAAGTATGATAATAATGTGTACAAAAGTGATTTGATAAAGTATATAAAAGTATTAATCAAAATGAATGGCCTATATAATCAAATAATACAACATTAAAATACACAGATGAAATTACATCCATGAAATTTCAATGCACGCACATAAAAAGTACAACAACCAAGGTGTTTTACACACACAATGCTCATTAAGACTTATCAGGGAGCGAAGTAGTGCTTAGGGATAACTTTTATTCTTTTAACTTTGTTTTTATTATGTGATCTAGTATACTAAGAGAAGTGGTGAATACTTTTGTTTGTTACATGATACTTTACAATCCTTTCCAAGATGCTCAACCTCATAATGCTCATTAAGACTTATCAGGAGGGTGAGTAGTGCTCTGGTGGAGTTTTACTAATCATTTATAATATGTTTTTTTGGCTTGTGATCAAGGAATCCGAATTCACTTGTTTTGCATATAATATCATTTAATATTGTACACCACTTTTCTCTAATGAATAAGTGCATGAAAACCAAAGAATTGAAATAAATAATTCAATGTAGAGTAGGTAATCTATTTATGCATTTTAATTATTATGTTATTACAATACACAATCATGAAAGTATAAAATTAAAACACATGAAGGTTATCAAAAAATGTGAGTGTGTAGTGTCATCATTAGACACAAAACATTACTTATACTACGAGGCATGCTAAACAATTCTACACATGTTTTCTACAATAATTTTCATTGCATATAACAACATAATATTCAAGACATGACATACCCAAAAAATGTTTCAAGAAAATGTGAAAACTAAATTAAACATTGTATTTAATCTTTAATTAATATAATTAATCATCCTTGATAATGACAATGAATAGCAAGCAATTTTTATAATTTTGTTTTTTAAAAATAAAATACAAAATAATAAACACACAAAGTAATAATGGAAAAAACATAGTTTTGTTCTTTTGGATTCATTTTGTAATTTTGTATTTAATTTTCAAATATTTTTAAAACAAATTGTTTTCTAGAAAACATAGAAGTATATTAAGAACGCATCAGTATAATGACCTTCTATGCTAGAAAAAAATTTAAAAAGAAAGACTAAATAACAATTTTATGTTACCGCTAGCATTAGTACTAACACACATGCTAGCCACAAAAATATGTTATATTGCATAGAAAATATGCTTTTTAATAATTTTTCATTCTAATTTAACTTGATTCATGTTTTTTAATAAAAGTGATACCAAGTATCGCAAAGATTTTGAATATTAATGAAAAATTGCGGATATATATTTTGTCCTATGGGAAAAAATATTTTTCAAAATACTTATATTTTTCAAAATCATGAATGCCCAAATTGTATATAATATGGAAAAACACAAGATAACATGTTCGAACAAAAGATATAATATGCATGACACAAATAATAATAGATTTTATAATAATTTTCATGCAGTGATAGTGATGTTGTAAGTCCTCGATTAAAAATATCCAAACTATATGTCTACACTCTAGCCCCATACTAAGTGACGGATGTACATAAGGAGCTACACGCATGTCGTCGGTTGAATTGTAAATAATCTCATATGCATACAAAAGACGACTCTCAAGCTTACACTATTTCCCCCTAGTACCTCGCAAGGCCACTAGAACCCTTCACGGTTAAGGACAAGACATAACTTAGAGGTTAGGTCTCTAATGCACACAATCCTACTCCCTCGCTAATGTGAAGCACAAATTAGGTGTAAATAATCATGGATATAGTAAGCGTTTAAGTTTAAGGAAGAATTCATAAACTATGTGTTTATTTGATGTTTAAAACTATAGTAGATTTTAAAATCACATTGTTAGTTTGAATTTAACTTATAATCTTTCAACTTTTAATTTATTTATTATAATAATATGAAATAACTAGCATGGTTAATAATATTTATTATGTGGGGATAATAATATTCATTATATGATAATGCTAGAATTTTCATTTCAATGTTAGGTCATAGTACTAATAAGTGATAATGTTGCATGTATTCAAAAATAAAGTTTCAATCAAATTAAATTTTGAATTAAGTAATTATGTTTTTTATTTTTTTTTCTTTTATTTACAAATAAATGTGATACATGCAAAAAAATATAATACATTAATAATATGATTTTTGAAGATAATAATATTTATTTTAATTAAATTTATAGATCCTTGATTTTTCAATATAATACTATATTATCTTTTTGAAAATATAACTATAATTGAAATAAATAATCTTTTGCATCTTCACAAACAAATAAATACAACAATATGGTTAGATTCAATACATATAATTTTTTTTGCTTGTATTCAACGTAGAATTTTGATTTATCATAGACTTAAAATTAAATCATTAAACATGTTTTGAATATTTTTAAATATGATTGATTCTAAGGTCAAGGTATAAGTAAGATGCATGAACACAATAGTGTACCATATTAATGCACCATAAATAATACCAATATCCAATCATATGATTCATAATTTCTATGTGTGGTAGAAATAGTCAATTTAGGATTAATTCTTGATAGATCTTGAATTATTATATATGATTAGAACATATTTAAGAATATGATATTAGTTTAATTGTAAAAGATCATAGTGGTGTATCTGTTATTCAAATTTATCCTTTTTATTTTATTATACTGAATTATATAAATATAAATATATTTTGGTGTTATTTGAATTATTTTGCAAATTTTTTATTTTGTTTTATTTTTAGAAATTACCCAAAACATACATAAAATATTTGATAGTAGAAGATAATGATAATTATTCATAATAAAATAATTTTTCAGAAATTATCACTTATAATTATTATCTTTTTCAACTAATTAAATTTTTAATATATAATTTTTTGACTCCATTAAATCCATTTTTTAAAATGATTTAATTAATCTTTATAATATCACTTAAGATATTCAATCTTCACTAATGATATTATAAAATAATAATAGGCATTGAATTTAATAAGTATGGATGCTAGAAAATAAGATAGATAAACCAGTTGAAATTTGAAAATAATATGACTTATTATCCAATTACATTAAATTTGATTTATTAGAGAATTTAGGCTTAATATGTGAAGGTCATATGTCATAAAATCTATAAAGTGACCATAATACTCATTGGCTTAAAATAAAAGTTGAAAATAAACAAAACAAAAAAATAACAAAAATAAAATTGATATTAAGTATATCGTGAAGTAGAGTTTTGTGTATTTCATTTTAAATTTGATCTTACTTCACACATTCTATTGGATATTAATGAATAATAGATTTAGGTATCCAAAGGGGACTAAGTTTGAATGTTTCATTGGGTACCCAAATGTAATGTGTTGGACTATGGGAAGAAATAAATGTATGGACCCTTTCAAGAGGAGTTAATGTATTATTTTTAATTACGGGTCTCCATTCACACTTTGGTTTAAATTCATTTTATGTTACAAATTTCCAATGTAAATATTTTTATCTTGAATTTTCATGTGATGATATTTGTTTGAAAAGCTATGTGTTGAGATTTTAAAAATATTGACATTGATTTTCAAGTTAGAAATATGTTGTTTAACATAAAGACTCTTAGGATAGTGATTTTTTTAAATTTATGTTCATTCAATTTTATGTTGGGAATGGATTGATTTTGTAAATCATGTTGATAATTATTCGGGATTTGATTTACAAATATTTGAAGCTTTCCAACACCTTTGTTTTTTTTGTCAAAATATCAAAATTTATATTAAACTTTCTTTTGGATTTAACTTGATATTGTGGATTAATGTTTTGTTAATTTCTACTTATAATATCCTTTAGCAAGTTGATTTTAGTTTCTAATTCTTTATTTTTCATCATAAGATTTTCTCTAGCTTTTTCATATGCGATTGTGCTATTTTTATGAGTGGTAACTATAGAATCAATATGAGTTTTTTAATTATTTGTCAATTCTTCTAATGTTCCATTCATTTTCATAATTTCAATTTTTAAAATATTTGCACATAACACAATCAATTTTCAAAAAGGATTTTTCAAAACATAATTTTTCATTTTGTTCTTTTATAGAAGAAAGCTCATTTTCAAATACCTTGGCTTTTTTCTTTAAATATATTACAATCAAAACAAGGTGTAGACATATTAACTAATGAGCAAGAGGGAGAACTAGATACATCAAAATTTGATTCTACATTAGCAGTTGCTTTTAAACTTATATTTTCTAAATGAAATTTAGTATTAGCTTTTTTCAATTTCTTAATTCTACGTTTAGAAATTTCAAGCAAGTGATATATAGAAATAGAATTTGTAATAAAAGGAGAAGAATTAGATTTTTTTACAAGACTTTTGGATGAGGCATGATTTAAACATATAGTTCCTTTGACATCTTCATCATCCTCTTCCATTGATGAGATTTCAACTTCCCTTCCACTTGATGTGTTGTCATCATTTGAGTATAATATTGTGATGTTGCATTCTTCATTCTTAGATGATTTTGATAGATCTTCCTCCAAACAAGAGTCCTCGTCGATTTCTTCTCTTGGATCCATAGGAAATTGCTCTTGTTCATTATTTATGGAAGGAAGACTATTAGAATTATCAAGATTTTTCCACACTTCATAAGCAGTAGGAAATGTATAAATAAATTTGAAAATATTTTGAGCTTATGCACAAAATAAACTATTTAATGATTTGGCATTTAATACCATTTTGTTTCTATTTAAAATAATTGGGGGCTCTTTAATTGTAATATTCCAAACTTTTTCATCTAAAGATTTAAGAACATTTCCCCTTAGAATTTTCCATCATTTATAGTTTCACCCATAAATAATTATGGTGCTAAATACTTTTCATTTAATAAAATTTCATCCCCTCTAGTGGCTGCAAGATCATGAAGCGCCATTATTCCTGATTGTGAAGCCATTTTGGAATAATCATGCTCAGATACCATGGGTTGTATCTTACAGCATCCTAAGAGGGGGTGAATAAGGGCTTTATTGAATTTTCATTCTTAAATAAAAATATCAGAGTTTATTAATGAAGTTATGGAATATTTTATAGGAAATTATATTTTTTTAAACAAAAATATTGTATTAAAGATTACCTTTTAGGAAATAGCAGAATTCAATGTTACTTTACTACTGTTAGCGATATCACTATCCCTCGATGCAAGATACAAATATTTAATTCTAAGAGTGTATTGTAAAAAGCAATTTGCAATATATTTTACTTTAATGCTATTGATAGAGAAAATAATATTTAAAACATTTTATTATATGAAAATAAATCAAGATAATAAGCCAATAAATGCCATGATTTTATTTCATAAGAAATTGATTACAAAATGTTTGAATTCTATAATGCTAGAAATTAATGCGAATATAAAAATCCCTTTTTAATTATTCACCAGTCCTTCTCCCAGGACCGGTTGGCTATAGTCTATCTTACCCCTGATACGGCCTCTAGACTCCCCTAGATCTAACCTCGACCTACTCACTGCACACATGATGATGAATTTCTCCAAAGCCACACAAGGACCTAGACGCCACACAAAAGGCGCTGATTTTTACCTAAGCCACACACAGACCTAGACGTCGCGCACAAGACGGCAATTTCTCTACTAATTAAAAAGATAATATGATAAGTTACAAAATAAAAATTCAGAAAAAAACACCTTCAAATTGAAGCTCTGAAGACAACGTTGAATCCTTGCAAAGAATGCCCGAGATACTGCACATTAACCGTCTCTTCTTTTCTCTTGAACGTTCTTGGGAAAGTGGGAGTTTTCTGAATTCTAGAGCTCTCTAGATGGAATGCATGAAAAATAATACCCTAGGTAATGAAATTTGTTATCTCCACAGAAGAATCCGGCTTTTTTACATTTTTGAGATATCGCCTGGCGATATGGCTATTGCCTTCCAGCGATATCATTTCTAGTTGCCACGGGACCCATGATTTTGAGGTTTTAAAGGGATGTTTCTGTCATGGGGCTATTGCTAACGATATCGGATATCTCCTATAGAAACCTCCAAATACTGCACTTGATGGATGGATCGTGTGGAACATGGTCTTTGTCACGGTGACATCATTTTTGTTATTGCCTGACGATAGTGGCTATCGCTAGCGATATCTCATTTTCACTTTTTCCATCCAAACCTTTTCCATAGAATAGATGACTTTGTTCTCATTCCGGAATGGGGTGGTTTGATGCACGAAAAGTGAAAGGGAATCGAGCACCACCAGCTAACGGTTTGAGCACTGGGGAAAGGAGGGGAAAAGGCAAACTACAAGCAGCAATCTACTGAGCGGATGAGAGAACGAGAAAGCAGAGCTGTGAGCCACGGCAACACCACACTTTACCCGTCGCGACCTGAATGCCTCTCTTGCGACGGGCTTCCCTTTTATTGCAAAAAGCAGATTACAAGTACATGAAAGAAGAACAGAATATAGAGCAAGCTGGAGCCCGCAAAGCCCGAAATTCGAGTCTGTAGCCTTTAACAAGTAGGCTCCTGAGCTCGAGTCAACGTGCGTTGGGTGCACCGCTTCCCCCTATTTATTAGTTCGGGGGCCTGCTCAAACGGGCAGTGCTAAAATAACCGGCTGCCCGGGGTACAGGAGAACCAAGTAGCGGTGATGGGAATCAAAAAAGAAAAGACAAGTAGTCTGCGCAAGAGGGGCAGACTGAACTCGTGGGCTGGAGCTTGCATCTGGCTGCAGGGCGCGATCCCGGTTGAGGGTTTGTGACCTGTGCGGACTGAATCTTGAGTCCTCCTGAAGAGCTGGCGGACGATCTGGAAGTTGACCAACTAAGGATGGACGAATTGGGCAGACTTAACAATTGAGTCCGCCGCTGAAGAAGGAGCACTAGAAATCCGGCTTGGGGACCTGGGCGGACTGGGAACTGGAGTCTGCCGCTGGGAGAGCCTTGGATCTGTATGGTCCTGACGACCTGTGCAGACTGAGGAAATTGAGTCTGCTAGACGGGGAGGAGGATCTGCCTTGTTGAACATGTTGTGGATTCTGGGTTTAACAGGTGGCACATTTCATAACTTTTTTCAGATTGAAATTTTTGGTCGTTTGAAGTCACACTAAACTCGTCCTTTTGATTTTTTATAAAGTTTACACACCCTTGCATCAAGCCCGTGATTGAGTACTTGTCTCCTCATTCAACCTGTAAAACTTGCACACTATAAACACACAAAAGAGTAGATCAAATACATCATGGTATTTGTTATTCTCAAACTAAAATATGCGGAATGCATGCTCTAAAAACATATAGAATCCAGAATCAAAGTATGGAATAGACATGTTATATAAAGCCCATCTGAAGAGGTTGGTATGGATTAGTGATGATTGATTTGCAAGCCGGGGAAGACTATATGGTTAAACACATATTTATAGAGTTATGGGGTTTGCATGATGTTGTAGTGATAGTACTGGAGATTGACTCTAGGAAAACACCCAAATTGGGGGAAGAAATTGTAACGCCCCAAAAATGTTGTAGGAGCGACGGGGATCGCTTTTGGCCTAAAGAGTTTTTTTTACTTTTTTAGCAGGTGACACGGGTCCTGACACGGCCGTATCAGAGGCCGTGTCGGCCGTGTCAAGCTGGCCGTGTGGTCGACCATGTTAAGGTCGACGATCGTTGAGTATGGAACATGGCCAGGCACACGGCCGTGTCCCAGGCCATGTAGCCTGGGTCGTTTCGAATTTTTTCTGAGGTTTGGCACACGGGGTATGACACGGGTCCGGACACGGCCGTGTCATAGGTGACACGGGTGTGTCGAAGGCCGTGTCAGAGGCCGTGTACTTCTCTGACTGAAAGTGTTGAAAACGGGTGCCGTGACACGGGTCACGACACGGCCGTGTGGAGCGAGACACGGCCGTGTCGAAGGCCGTGTCGAAGGCCGTGTCAGGGGCCGTGTGCTGGTTTTCGAATCGATCGAGACGGCAAATGGCTAACACGGCCATGCACACGGCCGTGTTGCAACCCGTGTTCGGCCCAGATTTTCTAATGTGAGTTCCGATCGTGGCCGTTCGTTCTTTTCTTTGGAAGATCCAACGGTGGGGAGCCTCCCTGGGTGGTTTAAGGCCGGGAATAGGGTTCCAAACCCTCATTACCCACTTCCTTTTATCTCTCTAAGTTCTAGAGAGAAGGGAGAGCAAGGAGGCCAAGTTCCGGCCGCCGGCGAAGCTTCGGAGGTCCGTTTCGCGAGCGGAGTTCAGATCCGCGAAGGTGGGAGCGTTGCGGTGGTGTTCATCCGAGCAAATCTTCTCCATGGCTAGGAAGAGGGGACGGAAGGTAACGACACTTCTCCTCTCGGTTTTTAGGATTTAGGATGCATGAATAGCATCCCCTTCCTTTCGTATTTTGAGCACCGGATCTCTCAAATGAGAGGGATCCGTGTAGCCTAGGTTCAAGAGGACCTCCGGGTTGAGCCTGCTCATCCCGGCATGCTTTGCATTAGAGATCCGCTCCGTTAGCGGATTAGGCATTGTTGGTGAAGCCGTGGTCGCGACCGATAGTCCGACCCGGTGATGTTGCATAGCGAACTTCGGTAGAAAATCCGTTGCGGCAATACGCCGTTGTGTGTATGCGTTCTCCCCATTGTATTTGAGTGAGTACTCATAGTCGGAACCGGACGAGGTTAGCTCCACTTTGTGTGGTAGATGGTTTCCTTGGAGCACGGGAAAGACGCGGTGCGAGTGGCAATTGGGGTGGGGAAACCTTTGTTTGTGCTGTGCTAAGGCGCGGCTATGTCTCCGTGGTCGGCTGGCTATCCCGTGACGCGCAAGTCATGTGGGGAAAGTGTCCCGGTGAGACTAGCCCTTGTGTAAGACTGACGAGAATGCCGAGTAGAGGGCAAGCCCGGGCAATGTGGCCATGAGCGGGTGGGGTCCAGCGAGGCTTCTTAGAATCGGTCAGTGTGAGACGGAACCCTGACGTGCGACATCAGATTATGCGGGCAAGCCTGGGGTTTAAGTCCCATGTGTGGGTGGGGCCATTGCAAGGTTCCGTGTGACGGCCTGTGTGCCGTTGGGGACATGGTGTCTCCCTTTTGTTTGCGGCTTTAAGCCAATGGGGAAACGGAAGTACCCAATGTTTGATGTTGTGCTAGATGCATACGAGCTAGGGTGCCTTGGGTGAAACCCGGGTTGCATTCATGTTGCATAGTAGGCCCCTTTTACTTTGTTCAAAACATAGAGAACGTGTATGCTGTTTGAGACATCCAAGCCTGTTTTACCGCTTTAATATATATGCTCTTTTGGTACGAAGTGTTATCTTGCAGGTGGAGTGGTACCCCGGGGTCCGTTAGGGACGGCCGGGAGGAGATGTGTTTGTTACACAGTAGAGGTCAGCCTTTGCTGACCCACGTTACTTCAAATCCTTTCAGGGCAAGGATCGCATGCAGGAGCTAGCGCGCCGGGCGAAAAGCCCTAAGCCTCATGAAGTGTTGCTGTGCTTGGCTAGTTTCTTTTCCTTGTTTTGTTGATTTTGTTTGATCATGTCCGGCTTGCATGCCGAGGTAGCTTAGGGGTGCTTGGCACCTTTATATGTTTGGACTTATATTGTGTAAGGCCTTAAGGCCATTTTGATACTCTACTGTTAGTGGATAACTTCTGTCTTTTAGTTTTATGTTTCCGCTGTGTATGTCTGGAGTTTTGAGTTTGGGAAGTTTCATATCATCTTTTAATACTAAAGCTGTGGTGTCCGTATGTTGTGGGGCCCCGGCCGGACCCATATTATATGGTCTTTACAGGGGTGGTGTTACAATTTGGTATCAGAGCCAGGTTCGCGTTCCAAGGAGAAGTTTCGCGGTCGAAATTATAAGTCGAGTCGCGTATTAGAAGTTATCCACATAGGAGTATCGCAGGACCATGAGTGTCCTGGTGTTCTAGTCTTGCGATTAGAGGCTGATTTGTGTTTTCTTGCTTGTGTTTAGAGTGCAAGCAACGAGGCTGGGACCTCGAGGCCAAGAGAAGAGCTCTCGGCAAGTAGTGCAACTGCGCACGGTCCGCTAGGAATGGGTGTCACCCCGGCCGACTTTTGTCGTATGCTTGCAGAAGCGATGGTGGCGGCTCAAGCTGCAGCGACAGCACAGGTAGCAACTCCTGCTACCCCGGATACGGCAGCGACCGTGCAGGTTGAGGAAGCCAGGCGGGCAGAGCCGCAAGCCGAGAGAGTGGTTGTCGGGCATGGGGACCGGCAAATGAAGTACTTTCTGAGTTTCCACCCTCCAACCTTTAAGGGAACCGGCACACCCACCGATGCAGAGGATTGGTGGGCTAGAAGTCAGGAGCTTCTGAGGGCGGCGGAGGTGCCAGATGAGAAAAAGGCGGAGTTTGCAGCCTTCATGCTAGAAGGGGATGCCAAGTTATGGTGGGTGAGCCATAGTGGCCGGCAATTTCCAGGACGCACACCATCCATCGAGGAGTTTGGGAATGCCTTTCTGAAGAAGTACATTCCCGCATCAACAAGGTTAGCCCTCCAGAGGCAATTTCTACATCTTGTGCAGCGAGACAAGACAGTGGATGAGTATGTTCAGGAATTTACTCGATTGGGTCGTTATGCGGGGACGACCATGGCGGACGATGAAGAGAGGGACAATCTCTTCTACCATGGATTGACGGAGAATCTAAGACAACCCCTCATATCGATGAAGCGTGCGGGCTTCAACGAATTGGTGGAGGCGGCCCAAATTTTGGAGAGCGATATGGAGCGATCCCAGCGCCGAAAGGGATTCACACCCAAGCAGGGGGAGGAGAAGAAGTCGGCTCAATCCCATGGAAAGGCGGAAGGGAGCCGATGGAAGAAGAAGCCTTCCCCGTTTAAGTCGGGCGAGAAAAGTAATTGGACGTCCGGAGGGTCACGCTCTAAGGGACCGCAGACGTGTTACAGTTGTGGCAAGCCAGGCCACATAGCAAGATTTTGTGCCCAAGGGGGCGCTGAGCAAGAGCCAAGGCAGGAGAAGACTGTGCGCTCCGGCCCCAGTGCCACAGAGAAAGGGAAGATGGCGGAGTCGAGTGCTTCCCGGTTTCAACCGGTGCAGCCAAGGGCCTACAACCTGGGGCAGCAGGAAGCAATCCGTCAACCCGATGTGGTGACAGGTACGAGAATTCAACCTGCACCTTAGATTTCTTCCTTTCAAGCCTTTATATGTTTGTTGCATGTGTGTAGGCTTTGTAGTGGTATCAGGGTACCCCGCTAGGGTACTTTTCGATATGGGAGCGTCGCACTCCTTTCTTGCGGAAAGTTTCATCCGGAGGATTGGAGTTGAGTCCTTCTCAACGGACTCAGAGTTGAAGGTGCGCATGCCCAATGGGTCGTCTATGACTACCAGGGCTAGAGGCCGGATTTGTTGGAGTCTTGAGGGGGTCGACTTCGTGTTGGTAGCGGCGATCTTGCCATTGTCCGAGTTCGACGTGATCTTGGGGATGGACTGGCTAGCGGAGCAGCGTGCCAGTATTGACTGTTTGTCCAAGGTGGTAACCCTGAGGAGAGTGGGGCAAGCAGAAGTCAAGTTTGAGGGCCTGCTTGGAGTGGCCTGTTCCTTAGTTTCGGCACTTCAACTAGTGCGAGCTGTTAACCAGGGAGGTGTAGCTCTAGTAGCGTTGTTGGAGGTTAGCCTTTCCAGGCTGTCTCTTGGGGAAGTGCCCGTGGTGGCGGAGTTTGGAGATGTTTTTCCCGAGGAGCTACCGGGAGCACCTCCTCGGCGGGAGATTGATTTCTCCATCGAGTTAGTGCCCGAGGCTAGACCGGTGTCGCATTCACCATTTAGGATGGCACCAAAGGAGTTGGCCGAGCTCAAGGTTCAGTTGCAGGAGCTTTTGGAGCAAGGGTATATCAGACCTAGCTCTTCACTGTGGAGTGCGCCGGTGTTATTCGTAAAGAAAAAGGATGGTAGTATGCGTTTGTGCATAGACTACCGAGAGTTGAACAAATTGACAATCAAGAATAAGTATCCGATTCCCCGGATAGACGATCTCTTCGACCAGTTGGTGGGGTCGGTGGTGTACTCCAAGTTGGACCTGAAGTCCGGATATTATCAGTTGCGGATTCGTGACGAAGACATATCCAAGACAGCGTTTGGTATGAGGTATGGACATTTTGAGTTCTCGGTGATGCCGTTCGGGTTGACGAACGCGCCGTCCGTGTTCATGGACTTGATGAACCGAGTGTTTCGCGAATACTTGGACAGGTTCGTCGTCATTTTTATTGATGACATTTTGGTGTATTACAAGTCGGAAGCGGAGCACGAGGTGCACTTGAGGACAGTGTTGCGAGTATTGAGAGAGAACCAGCTCTATGCGAAGTTCTCCAAGTGCGAGTTTTGGTTGGAGAAGGTGGCGTTTTTAGGCCACGTGATTAGTGAGGATGGGGTGGCGGTAGATCCAACGAAAGTGGAAGCCATCAGAGATTGGCCTGTTTTGAGGACTGTGACAGAAGTCCGGAGCTTTCTTGGACTAGCCGGGTACTACCGAAGGTTTGTGGAAAACTTCTCGCGGATAGCTCTACCCCTCACTTCGCTAACTCGCAAGGATCAGAAGTTCGTGTGGACTCAAGAGTGCAGTCAGGCGTTTGAAACCCTGAAGGAGAGGCTGATGATGGCACCGATCCTAAGTCTACCAAAGGGGACCGAAGGATTTCAGATTTTCAGCGACGCATCCGGATGCGGTTTAGGGTGCGTGTTGGTGCAGCATGGCAGTGTGATAGCTTTTGGGTCGAGGCAGCTGAAGCCTCATGAGAGAAATTACCCCGTCCATGATCTGGAATTGGCGGCGGTAATTTTTGCTTTGAAGTTGTGGAGGCACTACGTTTATGGTGCGAAGGTGGAGATCTTCACTGACCACAAGAGCCTGAAGTATCTCCTAGATCAGAAGGACCTAAATATGCGGCAGCGCAGGTGGGTCGAGTTTCTTGGGGACTACGAGGTGGCGATTCAGTACACGCCAGGAAAAGCCAATGTGGTGGCGGATGCTTTGAGTAGGAAATACTCGGGGCAAGGAAGTTGGATTGAAGCTCACGATGAGCGGTTAAGGCGGGACTGGGAGACCCTTGGTTTGGAATGTGTGGCAAAAGGCGAGTCTAGCGTGGCTCGGCTAAACTGGATTGAGATGCAGAATGACTTATGCGATTGTATTCGGGAAGCGACCCGTGTGGATGAGGAGTTCCAACCCTTCGTGGAGGAAGCTCTTAAGGGCGAGGGTAGCGCCTGGGAGATGGTTGATGGGGTTCTGAGGAAGGGCGGAAGGATTTGTGTACCGCAGTTCGGCAAGCTCCGCGAGGAGTTGATGTTTGAGGCCCACTTCACCAAGTACTCCATTCACCCGGGTAGTATAAAGATGTACTTGGACTTGAAGAAGTCCTATTGGTGGCCTGGGATGAAGCGGGACGTAGCTTTGTGTGTGAGTCGGTGCCAAACTTGTGCCTTGGTGAAGGCCGAGTGTCAGAAGCCGGGCGGGTTCTTGAAGCCTCTTCCAATCCCCGAATGGAAATTTGATGACATCTCCATGGATTTCGTGCATGGGTTGCCTAGATCGCAGCAGGGTAATGATGCCATTTGGGTGATTGTGGACCGCTTGACCAAGGTGGCACACTTCATCCCAAACCGGAAGGAGGACGGTGTGGAAAAGTTGGTGGAGTTGTACGTCCGCAATATTGTACGACTCCATGGGATTCCGAAGAGTATAGTCAGCGACCGGGATGGACATTTTACGTCTAAGGATTGGCGGTTGGTGCAGAAGAGCTTGGGCACAAAACTCAAGTTCAGTACGGCTTTTCATCCTCAAACCGATGGGCAAACTGAGAGAACGAACCGTACTTTGGAAGACATGCTAAGGATGTGTACTCTCGACTTCGGCAAGAAGTGGGAGGATCACCTCTTCATGGTGGAGTTTGCGTATAACAATAGCTACCAAGCTAGTATCAAGATGGCGCCATATGAAGCTCTTTATGGGAGGCGGTGTCGAACACCGATGTCTTGGACAGAGGCGGGAGACACAAAGATTTTGGGGAAAGAAGTGGTAGCCGATGCTAGTGAGCTAGTGCGGACCATCCAAGAGCGCATGAAGGTGGCTCAAGATCGGCAGTCGAAGTATTTCAATGCTCGCCACAGACATGTGGAATTCGCGGTGGGCGACTGGGTGTATCTTAAGATCAAGCCGTTCAAAGGCGTTTCACGAATTCGCTGACTCAAGAAGCTGAGTCCGAGATTTTTGGGACCATTCAAGGTCATCGAGCGAGTGGGAGAGGCAGCGTACCGGTTGGCGTTGTCCACGGAGCTAAGTGGATTGCATGACGTATTTCACGTCTCCGTCCTGAGGAAAGCCTTGTTAGAGGCCAGCGTGGTGATTGAACCGGCGGCGGTGCCGGTAGAGGAAGACTTGAGGACGCGAGTACGTCCCGTCGGGATAGAAGATTCGGAGGTTCGGCAACTGCAGAACAAGGAGGTCCGACTCGTAAAGGTCCGTTGGGACAACTGTGGCTGCGAGGAGCTCTCATGGGAGCGAGAGCAGGCCATGCTGGAGGAGTACCCTGAGCTTTTCTCCTCAGGTATCGTTTAGAATTTGTGTTCTTTCCATGTTTTAAATTTCGGGACGAAATTCTTTTAAGGGGGGAGAATTGTAACGCCCCAAAAATGTTGTAGGAGCGACGGGGATCGCTTTTGGCCTAAAGAGTTTTTTTTACTTTTTTAGCAGGTGACACGGGTCCTGACACAGTCGTGTCAGAGGCCGTGTCGGCCGTTTCAAGCTGGCCGTGTGGTCGACCATGTTAAGGTCGACGATCGTTGAGTATGGAACACGGCCAGGCACACGGCCGTGTCCCAGGCCGTGAAGCCTGGGTCGTTTCGAATTTTTTCTGAGGTTTGACACACGGGGTATGACACGGGTCCGGACACGGCCGTGTCCCAGGTGACACGGGCGTGTCGAAGGCCGTGTCAGAGGCCGTGTACTTCTCTGACTGAAAATGTTGAAAACGGGTGCCGTGACACGGGTCACGACACGGCCGTGTGGAGCGAGACACGGCCGTGTCGAAGGCCGTGTCAGGGGCCGTGTGCTGGTTTTCGAATCGATCGAGACGGCGAATGGCTAACACGGCCATGCATACGGCCGTGTTGCAACCCGTGTTCGGCCCAGATTTTCTAATGTGAGTTCCGATCGTGGCCGTTCGTTCTTTTCTTTGGAAGATCCAACGGTGGGGAGCCTCCCTGGGTGGTTTAAGGCCGGGAATAGGGTTCCAAACCCTCATTCCCCACTTCCTTTTATCTCTCTAAGTTCTAGAGAGAAGGGAGAGCAAGGAGGCCAAGTTCCGGCCGTCGGCGAAGCTTCGGAGGTCCGTTTCGCGAGCGGAGTTCAGATCCGCGAAGGTGGGAGCGTTGCGGTGGAATTCATCCGAGCAAATCTTCTCCATGGCTAGGAAGAGGGGACGGAAGGTAACGACACTTCTCCTCTCGGTTTTTAGGATTTAGGATGCATGAATAGCATCCCCTTCCTTTCGTATTTTGAGCACCGGATCTCTCAAATGAGAGGGATCTGTGTAGCCTAGGTTCAAGAGGACCTCCGGGTTGAGCATGCTCATCCCGACATGCTTTGCATTAGAGATCCGCTCCGTTAGCGGATTAGGCATTGTGGGTGCAGCCGTGGTCGCGACCGATAGTCCGACCCGGTGATGTTGCATAGCGAACTTCGGTAGAAAATCCGTTGCGGCAATACGCCGTTGTGTGTATGTGTTCTCCCCATTGTATTTGAGTGAGTACTCGTAGTCGGAACCGGACGAGGTTAGCTCCGCTTTGTGCGGTAGATGGTTTCCTTGGAGCACGGGAAAGACGCGGTGCGAGTGGCAATTGGGGTGGGGAAACCTTTGTTTGTGCTGTGCTAAGGCGCGGCTATGTCTCCGTGGTCGGCTGGCTATCCCGTGACGCGCAAGTCATGTGGGGAAAGTGTCCCGGCGAGACTAGCCCTTGTGTAAGACTGACGAGAATGCCGAGCAGAGGGCAAGCCCGGGCAATGTGGCCATGAGCGGGTGGGGTCCAGCGAGGCTTCTTAGAATCGGTCAGTGTGAGACGGAACCCTGACGTGCGACGTCAGATTGTGCGGGCAAGCCTGGGGTTTAAGACCCATGTGCGGGTGGGGCCATTGCAAGGTTCCGTGTGACGGCCTGTGTGCCGTTGGGGACATGGTGTCTCCCTTTTGTTTGCGGCTTTAAGCCAATGGGGAAACGGAAGTACCCAATGTTTGATGTTGTGCTAGATGCATACGAGCTAGGGTGCCTTGGGTGAAACCCGGGTTGCATTCATGTTGCATAGTAGGCCCCTTTTACTTTGTTCAAAACATAGAGAACGTGTATGCTGTTTGAGACATCCAAGCCTGTTTTACCGCTTTAATATATATGCTCTTTTGGTACGAAGTGTTAACTTGCAGGTGGAGTGGTACCCCGGGGTCCATTAGGGACGGCCGGGAGGAGATGTGTTTGTTACACAGTAGAGGTCAGCCTTTGCTGACCCACGTTACTTCAAATCCTTTCAGGGCAAGGATCGCATGCAGGAGCTAGCGCGCCGGGCGAAAAGCCCTAAGCCTCATGAAGTGTTGCTGTGCTTGGCTAGTTTCTTTTCCTTGTTTTGTTGATTTTGTTTGATCATGTCCGGCTTGCATGCCGAGGTAGCTTAGGGGTGCTTGGCACTTTTATATGTTTGGACTTATATTGTGTAAGGCCTTAAGGCCATTTTGATACTCTACTGTTAGTGGATAACTTCTGTCTTTTAGTTTTATGTTTCCGCTGTGTATGTCTGGAGTTTTGAGTTTGGGTAGTTTCATATCATCTTTTAATACTAAAGCTGTGGTGTCCGTATGTTGTGGGGCCCCGGCCGGACCCATATTATATGGTCTTTACAGGGGAGGTGTTACAGAAATGAGATTATATCCCCTACCGTGCGGTGGTAAAGATACTGATGGTGGTAGCTCCCTGAGATCTATTGTTATGGGCATGTCTCTTGGTGACTTGGGTGCCAGATGATTGATCTTGGAGCCTAAATAGCCCAACTATAGTTACCGTGAGAGCCAGCCTAATTATGGTTGCGAAGCCTATGTCCACGAGGATAAGGTGGGTAGCATAGTTGTGAAGCCTGTGTCCACAAGATAAGGTGGGCAACATGGTTGTGAAGCCTATGTCAATGAGACAAGGTGGGTAGTTTGGTTATGAAGTCGGTGTCCACGGGACAAGGTGGGTAACATATGAAGTTGAGAGCTTGAGGAGCCCAGCTACGGTGTCCACGAGTGCCAGCCTTAAACATAACATGGTTATGTATATAATACGGGAAAGAAGAAGTCAACCCGCATCTTGTCAACTATTGTGTGGCAAAGGCGATTTAAGCAATGATAAAGGGCTGATCTATACCACTCTATGTCGATTGACTATACTGGCCAAAGTAACTAGTGCGAATAGGGGCATAGGAGAGGGTCGTTCACTTTATGCATGACCAAAAATGCTCAATGTTGGACCATCAAGTCCTGGACTGTGGATAGTGGTGGGACCATGGGAAATACGGTACATCAATAATGTGCCCTAAGTGTAAGGGGTTTATTTGTGTATGTGCCTACGTTTGTGGCGAATGGTGCTTCATTGCACATTTTATTTCAAAAAGAGATATATACTGTTGTGTGTAGGGAAAGAGCTCCGCGGCGCCAAGTGAGGGTGGGGTCGTTATAATTTGGTCAGCTAATGCTGACTGTTTCCTTATTTTACCACATCTTTGTGGGTCGTGCTTATGTAGGGGCAGGAGAGCCAAGTGGAATATAATGGGCTGAAGTCCCCTATGCTGCGTTGATTGGCCCTTGAAAGCCCAATGGCAAATGTTTACTGTTTTCATGTGTGGCTGGCCTGTGTGCCGATGTATGGAATATACATTTTTGAAAAGAACAGTTATAAGGCCTTAAGGTCAAACATTTTGTGTATTTTAAATGTCATTCCTTTTGTATTGTTACTAGACATTACAAGTTTTTAGGTTCTAAGTTAATGTAATTACTTCTGATAGAATGCACTCTGAGTTAGGATGTGTTAATGTTATGGTTTTAATTCGTAAATTCCATGATTGTGTGTGGAATATGGTATGAGGCCCCGACCGAACCCTCTATTATTTTCTACATGATGGATGGAGGTGTTAAAATTTGGTATCAGAGAGAGGTTTTGATCTTCTTTCTCCGAATTTGTGGTGGAATTTTTTTAAGAGGTGGTGATAATGTTTATGTGTGCTACCATTACAACATGAAAAAACACATGAATGTCCACTTAGGATTGTAAATACACATTTTAAGGAACCTACGTGTTCCTATGATTGCTTTTTACAATGTTATTTGTTGCTTAATTATGTGTTTCACGATTATAGGCGACTAGAAGTGGTGCGGGGAAGTCTGAACTCCAATGCTCGGTGGAATGTAATGCAGCAACTGAGGTTCCTACACTTCCTCCTTCTGCTAAAATAATATTATTGGTTGTTGAAGACATGTGCACATTATTCAATGCACAAGAAAGAGGGTAAGTACAACCTCTTACCATTGGGGTGGCCCACGAGCCGATTGGCATAGTTGAGCATGTGGTAGAGAGACAAGTGGTCATGGAGCCAGTCGCTGAAAGGCGAGCGACTGAAAAGTCATTGAAACACATGATGAGTTTCAGTCCTTCTATGTTTGCGGGTATTAGAACCCCAACACAGGTCGAAGATTGGATCTCGAGAATAAAAATAACTATGCTGGCAATGGAAATGGAGGAGTGGAAAAAATTCACTGTAGAGACCTTCCTACTAAGACGAAGATGCGAGGCTATGGTGGGATGAGTTGGAGCTGAACTAGTTTGCTGGCAGATCATTTATTGAGATCTCGATGGAGGAGTTCTCGAGGCTCTTTCGGGCAAGATATCTTCCATCTGTACATTGGATTGCAATATAAAATTAGTTCCAGAGGTTTACTCAGGGTTAGAGTTCTGTGAATGCCTATTTGCACGAGTTTACATGGTTGGGGAGGTATGCAGGATTTACATTTATAGATGAGGAACGGAAGACCAATCAGTTCTATAAAGGATTACGAGATGATTTGAGGTTGCTTCTCTCAGGTCCGATGACATAGGGTTTTCTAACATTGGTCAATACATATCGATCCCTGGAGCTAGATATAAAGTGCATACAACATAAGAATGAGTTGGCAGTAAAGAAGCAAGCGTTTAAAGTCCCATTTCAGCGAGGTCTACACAAGGAAGGTGGAGGAAGAAGGCTATGTCTGTGGGACCAGCTTCGTCTACTATTTCTGAAGTGACGACAATGCGAAGTACGCTCGCCTGTTACACGTGTGGAAAGGTGGGACATATTTCTTGAGATTGTTAGCAAGGTCGTCCAATAGGTGGGAAAAAGATGGGTGCATCGTATGTTGAAAATGTAAAGACAGTGGAGTCTACTGCATCCCAAGCACTACCCTGAGTATATAATCTAGGCCAATAGGAGGCCATTAAACAAAGCGATGTGGTAACAAATATGAGTTAATATAAAGTTTTTAATGTTTTTTTATACTGGCTACCTTATGCATTGCTTAACTTGTGTGAATTAGGATTTGCCTTGATTTTGGATTGTCTAGCAAGAGCACTGCTCGATATAGGAGCCTCTCATTCCTTTCTATCTGAGGACTTCATGGTGCATATCAGAGTGCCTTCTTTTATGTTGAGAGATCGGGTGAATGTGTTACTACCTAACGGCTGCTTAATGCATGCAGATAGAGCCTACTACATTAAGGTACAGATAAGATGTCATGATTTTGACTTGGAAGCATCTATGTGGCCGATATATGAGTTTCATTTGATCTTTGGTACGGAATGGATCTCGGAGCAATGTACCTGTATTGATTGCAACTCAAAGGAAGTTATACTGGAGCAAAATACCGAATGCGATACTTAGTCTGTGGGTATGCGAGGATCGAGCCAGATATTTATGGCTACTCTTGAAGTAGTCAAGGCGGTTCGGAAGGGCACGAAATTATTTTTCATGCTATTAGAGGTTATAGAGACGAATCCCTGTTTGAGTGACGTTCTTATTGTGTCGGAGTTTGCAGATATTTTTCCTTATGATCACCCTAGAATTCCACATCAGCGAGAGATCGACATTGCTATTGAGCTGGTACTGGGTGCGAAACTTATGTCACGCTCACTGTACCGTGTGGCACCAAATGAGATGGCAGAAATGAAGGTTTAGTTATAGGAGTTGCTGCAACACGGCTATATACGTCTAAGTATGTCACCATGGAGTGCACTGGTCCTCTTTGTGAAGAAGAAGGATAGAGGCTTGCGTCTATGCATTAATTATCGTAAACTAAACAGGCTGACAGAGAAGAAAAAGTATTTGATTTCGCGAATCGATGATTTGTTTGATCAACTAGTCAGATCGATTGTCTACTCAAAGTTTGATTTGATGTCAGACTATTGGCAATTGAGAATTCATTAAAGAGATATTTACAAAAAAACATTTGATACATGTTATGGCCATTATGAATATATGGTGATGTCTTTTGGGCTCACAAATGCGCCATCGGTGTTTATGGATTTGATGCACATGATTTTTCGAGAGTATTTAGACCTATTTGTGATTGTCTTTATTGACGACATACTGGTATATTCTCAGTCAGAAGAGGATCATGCAAATCATTTGAGATTGGTTCTGCATACCCTGAGGAGAAATCAACTATATGCCAAGTTCTTAAAGTATGAGTTTTGGCTATCGTCAGTCGCTTTTCTTTGTCATGTAGTAAGTGGAGAAGGTATTGTTGTAGATCTAGCAAATATTGTTGCGATACGAGAGTGACTTGTACTTATCTTTGTAGTGGAAGTCAGGAGTATCCTTGTACTTGTCGGTTATTATAGGCACTTCGTAGAGAACTTTTTGAGTATAGCTTTACCTCTCACTACATTAAGAAGGAAGAATCAGAAGTTCATTTGGATGCGAGAGTGCGCACGAGCTTTTGAGGAGTTGATGAGTCATCTGACCACGACGCCTGTGTTGTGTTTGCCATACGGAATAGAAGGCTTTGAAATCTATAGTGATGCATCAAGGAGCAGCTTAGGCTGCATTCTTCTATAATTTGGACATGTGATTGCTTATGGCTCTCGCAAACTGAAAGTGCACGAGAGGAATTATCTGGTTCATGACATGGAATTGGCAGACGTAATATTCGCTCTAAAGCTATGGTGACACTATTTGTATGGCGTAAAGGTTGACATCTTTATGGACCATAAGAGCCTAAAATACTTATTCCATCAGAAGGATCTAAATATGCGACAGCAGAGGTGGATAGAGTTCCTTGGGGACTACACCTTTGAGATTCATTATACTACAGGGAAGGGAAACGAAGATGGGGATACGGTAAGTCGCAAGGCTCCAACACGAGCAAATTGGTTACAAATGCATGATGAGAGTTTGATTCATGAGTTAGAGGCTTTGGACATCTCTTATGCTGATGGGAGGATGAGCGTGAAAGCATGCTTAAACTGGGCGGAGGTGCAATATAATAACACAAACAAGATTTGATAGGTGTTGGAGCTTTATGAGAGCATGAAACGCTATATGGTAGAAATAGTGAATGGGTCAAGTTCCCAATTCTCATTGAACGACGAACTTTTGTGGAAGGAAGGTCGGTGGTGCGTCCCAAATGTAAGAAAATTGCAGGAGTTGATGTACGTGGCACATTTTACCAATTACTCAATCCACCCATGGAGCACAAAAATATTTAAAGACATGAAGAATTTGTTTTGGTGGTCAGGATTGAAGAAAGAGATAACACTTTATGTCACAATGTACCAAACTTGTGCACTTGTGAAGACTGAATGTCAAAAACCCTGTGGTTTCCTGAAATCATTACCAATACCGAAATGGAAGTTTGATGATATATCTATGGATTTCATGCATGGTTTTTCCGAGATCGCAACATGGAAACAATTCCATTTGGGTGAACGTGGACCGGCTGACAAAAGTAGCACACTTCATTCTGAATCGAAGGTACGATTTAGTAGAAAAGTTAGCCAAACTTTATGTTGAACAGATAACACGATTGGATGGTGTGCTCCATAATATCATAAGTGATCGAAATTGGAATTTAACATCAAATGATTAGAATCGTATTCATCAACTGTTGGCTAACAAGTTGAAATTCAGCATGGCCTTTCATCCCCAAATAAATGGTCAGACCGAGAGGGTAAATAGAATGATGGAAGATATGTTTCGCATGTGTGCCCTAGATTTTGAGAAAGGTTGGAGGACCATCTCTTTATGATCGAATTCGCCTATAATAATAGCTACCAAATAAGTATTCAAATGACACCTTTTGAGGCCTTATACGGTAGGAAGTGTCATACTCTGTCGGCTTGGGTAGAAACAAGTGAATCAAAGCTGTATAAACGTAAATACGTCGAAGATAATGATACATTTGACTCGAGAATGGTTGTTGATTACTCAGGATAGGCAGACAAAATACTACAATGCCAAACACTGAAACATGTAGTTTATGGTAGGAGTTTCAAGATAAAATGGTTCAAGGGCGTATCAAGGATCTGACTTTTGAAAAAGCTGAGCCTGAGATACCTTGGGTCGTTAGAAATGATTGAGCTAATAGGAGAAAATGCCTATCGGCTGAACTCAATGGTTGCATGTGTTTCACATATCTGTGTTGTGGAAGGTTGCGCAATAGCCTACTTAAGTGGTTGCAGCAAATCAAGTTCCGATCAATAGTGGATTAACAAAAAAACTCAAGCCCATTCAAATCGAGGACACAAAGATCAAACGACTGCGGAACAAAGAGATCGGAATGGTCAAAGTCTATTGATGATGCATATTTTAGCTTAATTTATTAGGGTAAAAATATATTTATTTTCATTTTAAATCTCTTTATTTTTGTATTTTTAGGTTCCTTTTAGTTTCTTTTCATGTAAATAATATAACTAATATTTTCTTCTCTTTTTGGAGGTTTCCACAGCTTTCAGCAAAAAATGACTTGACACGCCCCCATGACACGCCCTACCTAGGCGTGTCACCGAGCGTGTAACCTGATATCGAGGAAGCTTGCTGCAAGAAGCCAAATCTCGAGAAAAAACACCTGACATGCCCCCTAACACGCCCTCCTTGGGTGTGTCATCCTCATCCCGAAGCGTGCTGCTTCTTTTAAAGGTTTTTGTTTATGCACATCAACTCGTACGTGACACGCCCATGACATGGGCGTGGCCCTTGGGCGTGTAGCACTATTTTTGACAACTGACGGATTTCCGACCAATGATTTTAAAGTGACGTGCCTTATACGCCCCCCTACACGGGCGTGTCCCAGGGCGGGTCAACCAACATACAGAAGCAATCATCATTCCCGCTAGAATCCAGCACCCGAGGTCAACTCCGTTCTCGACATACCCCATGACACGCCCTCCCTGAGAGTGACAGGGGGCGTGACCCACACCAAAATTTGCCTATTAATTCCAGGCCATTCCAAGCTTTCCAGACCAAGTTTTGGGGAAAGGGGACATGCTGCTAGTTTCATTTTAAGTTTCATGTGTTTTTTTATTATGTTTTGCTCTCTCTCCCCCTCCATTTCTAGCTTTACTTTCATGCATTGTAGTTTACTTAACTATAATCTCTTTTTATTAGTGTAATATCAGTAGTTAGCTTTCTTTTTATGCACTTGTAATGTCCATTTCCTAGTTGTAATCGTTTTTGTTTTTAATGAATTTTAGTTAGCTTTCTCTCTTTCTCTCTTTAGTTTTCACGCACCTTTATTATTTATCCCTCTCTTTCCCTTTGACCATGATTAACTAATCCTCATTTGTACTCAATCGCGATGATCTGAGAATGAGTCGATCAAGTTATGATGTTTTAGCTTTCTTTTTCTTCTTAAAGTAACTACCTATGATTTACTCTTGGTTTTTATTTAGTGGAACTATATTGCCGGTATATAGTTTCCATTTGGGTTTTCATTCTTAGTTAGCCGAGAGGCTCTGATGACTAGTTTTAGTCATCCTTTTTGGGGGTAATTTAGTAGCCTATTTTCAAAGTATTATTATAATTCTATGTTTTTGTATGCTTGAATGTTGTTGTTTTATATTTTTTTATAAATCTATAATTTTATTTTTGGTTGTATTTTATGTTATGTTTTTGTTATTGTAAACTTATGTTTTGTTTTATTTTATGTTATGTTTATGTTATGTTTTATTATTATTATCTTTGTATTAGTTTAGGTTTACTTAACTAATATGATATAATGATTAATGTTATGTTTAGTTTTTTTAATTTTATATCATGAATTAACTAATGTTTTGTTTTATTTCTTTTTGTAGGTGGTCGGCCCCCTCCCTCAAGTGCAGCCCACTTCCATTTGGTGCAGCCAAGCTTCCTACCCGAGCCCTTGTTGCAGCCCAAGCATTGGAGCAGCCGGCCTTCACATTTTGGAGCAGCCCGCCCTTTTGGAGCTGCCCACCTAGCCTATACCCGAGCCACCAAAGCCCCCATGCAACCCAACCCGAGCCCATGCAGCCCCTTGCCCTCTATCCGAGCCTACATCAAATCCCAAGCAGCCCATGCAGCCCCTAGCCCTCTACCCGAGCCCATTGAAGCCCACAATGGCTGGCCACACCCCCTCTCTTTCCTTTATTATTTTTCCACCTTTCTCATGCATGCACATGTCTTTCTCTCTCCCCTATTTATTACATGCATGAACCCATCCTCATGTGGTGGCCGGCCCCTACCATTTCTCCTCTCTTTTATTTTTCATTCATTCCCACCCTTTAATATTTTATATTCTCCATTTATTACATGCATGCACCCTAGCTTTTTCTCTCCCCTCCATTTAATACCATGCATGAACATATCCACCTACATGGCCGGCCCCTCCCTTTTGCCCCTTCATTTTCCACATTTCTAGATGCTTCCCTCCTCTCCTATAAAAGGAACCCAAGACCCATGCTTTGAAGAAGTTAGTTTTTGGAGTTGGATTGAGAGATTGGATTGAAAGTTTGGCTTTTGGAGAGAGCTTTGGAGAGTACAAATCAAGAGAGTTTCATTGTAATTTTCATTTCTAGTTTCCTTGTTTTTTTTTGTAATCTCATTTTGTTCTAAGTAATATCATTTTGTTTTTTCATTATTGTGTACTTCCTTTCCTTTTAGTAAAAGAAATATGAAATCTTCTTCTCTTATTATTGTCGTTTTCTTTTCCATCATGCGTAGCTAATTTTCTTTTAGCATTTGATCATGAGGATCCATGATTTGAGATGAGAATTGTATTTATTTCATAGTTTTATTTTTGCTTAATTCTACTCGGTCCTTCTTTGAATATTATTTCGTCGACTCTGTATTTCCGGTATACGATAGTATGAAAGTGAAGGGATAGATACTACTCTAGAGGGGGGGTGAATAGAGTTATCAAATTTTGCACTAGACAAAAACTTAATAGTCTACCCAACTCCCTTGGAGTGAAATGCGGAATGAAAAGATTATAGATATAGAAATAACCCTAAAGCCTAACACAAGTATTGTGCACAAACTCAAGCTAACTGTAATTACAGTTAAGGCTTGAAAAACCTAATCAGCAACTACAGACCTAGTTATATCTAATCACAGCCACAATGTAGGAATTAAATTAAACAATCCAGACGACACAAGGAATTTATAGTGGTTCCTCAAACAACTTGGGTACGTCCACTCTTCTACCAACAAGGTAGGAATCCACTCAGGTTTTTGATCAGGTGCCCTGCCACCAACAGGATCTGCTTCAGGTAGATCTAGAAACCCTTTAGACTTTTGATCAGGTGTCTAAAAACCGAACACAGGTTTTTGATCAAGTGCCCTGCCACCAAGGGATACTTTTGAAGGGAGTAATAACCCTGTACAGGAGGGGGAAAGAAGGTTAAGATGTCTTCTCTATTTTACAATAGATTAGAGAAGCACAAAGACTTGCACTGAGCTAGAAAGCTCAAGGAATCAAGGCTCCCCCTGGCTCAAAGAATGTCCAGGTGAAGTCTTGCTTCAGTGCAGAAACTCTTTAGTAAAAACTGAAGGAGAAACTACAAGAAGATAAATAAAATATAAAATAGAAATCTTCTAGCAGCTATCTTCTTATTCTTCTTCTTCAAAATAACTCTGAGTTTGAACTTCCTGGAAGCAGGAGAACTCAGGTTGAAGAAGAGCAGAAGAGCTTAACACTTCTCAGTTGGATGAATATTGCTGAGAGCAGTTGTACTTGATCTTGATGAAGGCTTGAATGCTTAAATGAATAACTGGTTAGCTAGCTGAAATCCTTCTCCAAAGGATTCCTTTTATATCAGCAACAAGCAACGGCTCTTTTTAATTTGAACTGTTTGTCTTCTTCTGAAAATTGAAACCTGGGCTGCAAATATCACAAAGACAAACAATCTCTGCAGCAAAATATTCTATAAAAGGGATAAACCTTTTTCAAGGAAGCTGTAGGAAGCAATCTGATAATACAGGTACTAAATAAAATCACATCAGAGATAAACTCTTTATAGCAAAAGGAAGACTTTTCAGTCTAACGGCTATAAAGGACTGACAGCAGATAAAGTAAAATACAATGTCAGCTAATAAGACAAACATCTTTATCTGAAAAGATTTTACACAAGCAGAAGGGATGGAGCAGATATTGCCTGGAAATATTATCATAAAATAACTGAAATAACATGCCAGATAATGTATTAATTAATTAAATATAATAAATAAATACAAAATAAAAAGGCAGACAGAAAACGTCGAACGACCCTTGGAGATCGTCGACCGACGCACGGAGATCGTCGAACTATCGGACAGATAGTCGAACGATCCAGATAGTCGAACTATCAAAGAAGATAGTCCAACCATCACAACAGATAGTCGAACTATCAGAAGATAGTCGAGCTATCAGATAGTCGACCTATCAACAGATAGTCGAACTACCAAAGCAAAACCGATAGTCGACCTATCAACAGATAGTCGAACTATCAACGCAGAACAGATAGTCGAACTATCAACAGATAGTCGAACTACCAAAGAACGACAGATAGTCGAACTATCAACAGATAGTCGAGCTATCAGATAGTTGAACTATCAAAGCAGATAGTCGAACTATTAAGGGAAAACAGATAGTCGATCTATCAGCAGATAGTCGAACTATCAAAGGAAAGCAGATAGTCGACCTATCAACAGATAGTCGAACTATCAAACAACGCAGATAGTCGACCTATCAAACAGATAGTCGAACTATCAGATAGTTGAACTATCCAAGCAAATAGTCGAACTATCAAACAAACAGATAGTCGAACTATCAATAGATAGTCGAACTATCTCAGCACACAGATAATCGAACTATCAACAGATAGTCGAACTATCCTCGCAGACAGAACGTCGAGCAACTGATAGACGATCGTCGAACAGTTAGTCGACGATAGTCGAGCGGCGTTCGACTATAGTCGAACGAAAAAACTACTTAACCAAATTCTTCATCTGGAAAAGCGGGGACTCTACAACTAGACCACTAACCATTGACCATAGATATTTCTTGGGTCAAGGGACAGAAGGAGAAGACTAAACTAAAATCAAACTAGGGTACCAACAATCTCCCCCTATTTGAGTTAAGTCTCTCAAAAACTAAAACACAGAACTAGCTATAGAGCAATAAAACAATACAGGAAATAGATAACAACTAACTAACAATTATCAAACAGTCAGATATATATAACAGCAGTCAATCAGAATTAAGAATCTACAGAATCTTGTTTAGAGTCAGAAGAGCTAGGAACAAAAGAAACTTTCCGCAAGGGATCAATAGCTTCTTTCTTAGACAGCTTCAAATCTTGCACACCAAAAATCTTCAGTTCTGCAGCCCTTGGAACAACTGCTTCTGGATGTTTTTCCATATATTTAGAAGGATCAAATACCTCAGGACTAACCTGGATTTTATTGAGTTCCTTCATTCTGAACTTTGACATTGTTGTAAATCCTGTAGAGTCCTTTCCTTCAGCTTTGGCTTTCTTTATCTGAGCTGATCCAACAGATTCTAGAAATCGAGCGATCCTGAAATCAGGATCTAACTCTTGGCTTTCATACACATTTTTAGATGATGTATCAATTTGCTTCACAGTTTTAAATTTAACAGATAAATCTAATAAACTTTCAGCTGTACCTTTAACTTCTTGAACAACTAAAGATGGAGGAGGAGCAAATTCAGCAAACTTCTTACTTGATTTTTCAGAGAAGACAGTTCTTTTACCTTTTGAAATATCCTTAGCAACATGAACTGGTATAACAGGAGAAACCTTTCTCTTGTGAGAAGGAGGAGGTGAAAAAGTTGGCTTTTGATATATAACCTCCTTTACTTGATCTTTAACCTCAGTATCATGCCTTTGAGTACCAGTATATGATTTTCCTTGGTGGCTCTGAGAACTTTTCCTTGAATGTGGCTGAGAAGGAGCAGATTTTGCAGATGGAGCAGATGGATTAGCAGATAAATTCCCAGAGGCTCCTGCACCAGGAGGTGGAGGAGGAGGACCTCTGGGTGTCCATCTGGAAGCAGGACTATCATTTCTCTTAGCAGCTTTCCTTTTCTTAGAGTCCTCAGACATATCTGAATCATCTTCATCTTCAGAGTGAGAAGAGGGAGGATGATCATAAGGGTCATAGGCTTCAGATACAGCCTTTTCCTTTGCTTTCAGATCAGCTTTTTCTTTCTCTTCTTCTATGGCATCCTGAGCCAGAAGGGTATCTAAATCCAACCCTAGGGAATCATCCCAAACAGTAGATATTTCATCTTGCAAAACATTTTCTTTCTCTTTCAGAATATCTTGTACTCTTTGCTGCCAGACAGCTCTTGCTTTCTCTTCTTCTAAACTCAGTACTAGAGTCTTTTCATCTTGACTTTTAGATTCAACATCTTCTATATCTTTTTGAACAACTAAATCATCTGCAACAGATTCTCGAACAACTACTTCTACTTGAGCAGCTATATCTTCTTTAATATAATCTGTAGATTCATGAACACAAATCTGCTAAATAAGCTAAAAGCATTTCTTCTAGGTATTCACAAACTAGCAAATCAATTGACTCATCAATAAAACGGATGAGTGAATTACCTTCATACTTTACCAACTCTCAGGATTCATCTAGATAGGATGTAATAATGCCTTCTAGGAAACGGGCAACCAAAGGAGTGGTGAGATATTATAAACAGACTTTTACAGCAAATTCAGATAACATAACTGCATCAGATATTTCTTTTTCAGATAACACTGAAACTGATTCTTCTTGAGCTGGAGCAGTCTCTTCTTGAACTGTCATCACTAAATCTATCACCGCTGAAGGATCTGCTGGAGGATCTGCTGGAGGGGAGGCAGGAAGCTCTGAGGCTGGAAGCTCTGAGACATCTTCATAGAACATCTCCCCCTGCCTAATTTCAGTGGGGACTGAAACCAGGCCCCTGGAAGAAGAGGGCTCAGCAGATTTAGAGAGGGATTGGATGGAAGCAGTCAAAGTAGCAATAGAGGAGGCAAGTGGAGCAATTGCCTCTTCAATCATGATTTTGATTGAAGGGGTAATCAACTCCAAAATGCTGGATATGAATGCTGGGGTGACTTCAAAAGAATGTGGGGGAACTGCAGATGATGGAAGATCAGCAGGAGGAATGTATTCCTGTTGAACTGGAGAACGAACAGGAGATGGAGAATGATGTGGAGAATGAACTGGAGAGCGAATAGGGGACTGACAAGGTGTTGGAGTCCTCTCAGATCCTAACAGATCAAAACTAGGATCAGATATCCTAGCCAGATGAGAAGGAATAGGAGATGCAGGAGGAGAAGGAATAACAACCGTGGTTGTATCTTGAACAGGAGAAGCAGGAAGTCGTACTTCAGCTGAAGTTGATGGAACTTCAACTGAGGTAGACGGAATTGAAGAGGATGGAACTACTTCAGTAGAAGTTGATGGTAAGGCAGAAGAAGATGATGGAAGAGAAGGATGAGCTGAGCTAGCTACTTGAGGGTGAGGAGTGACTGAATCAGTCCTTGTGTTCTCGGATGTCGCTGGAGCAACCCCTGTGAGAGAGGGCTTCACAAACGTCCTCTTCCACCTGGAGAACAAATTCGGATCCATCTTCTTGCTTGCGTTAATTGTTGTAGCAGTTGAAATCAACAGCTGGGGATACTTCTCTTTCAGAAAAATTCCAATAACCCTGCCTAGGGTAACCTCTTTCTTACTGTTCTTCTTCCTTATTAAATCGAACAAAACTCCTGCCCAATTAATCCTTTTCTGATTTACAATTGCACACATCAGTGCAAATTGTTGTCTAGTAATGTTGTCATGGGCGGCGTGCTTTCCTAGAAGCACTTTTCCAACTAACTCAGCAAGAAATTTGATCTTGAAGGGAAAATTCACCTTGAGCAGCTTCGTGGGAATGCCCTCCGCATGTCCCAGCTCAGTCAGCATTCTTCCGAACTCGGGAGCATCTTGCTCAAAATCTTCTTCACCATTTATCAATCCAAATACATCAGTCAGAATGGCGGGAGTTAAAATAACCTCTTCTCCGCCAATAGAGCCGGTCATCGATTCGTCGGTGGAGGACGAAGTAAATGCCCATTCCTTAATCTCGGGAATATTTAACTTAATCCTTGTTGACATTAGTCTTTCTAACCCTTGATCTCTGCATAATTGGAGGATTTCCACAATCCCTGATTCACAACAGCTGAAGGCATCGAAGTCGACACTGAATCCTGCGTCGAACTTCACAACTGCGAGCAATGCTGGAGAAATCGCCATTGAAGTGCTGGAGAATGCGCGAGAAAGATGGAGAAGACGAATCGGCATAAAATCGCAAGAGGAGGAGCAAGCGGGAAGACGGAATGCGAAAGGTCGCTCTCCGTCGACGATAAAACAAAAGATCTTTTAACCTAGGTCGACTATCGGCTTTTTATTAGACCGGAGATAGTCGATCTATTTAAAAGATGCTGGACCCGATGGTCGAACGGCCGTTCGACGATCGGCCCAGAAGCAGAGTAGTCGAGCAATCGTTCGACTATTTCTGTCTTCTCAAACAACAAGCTGTCGTCATCCAGAGATCGACGATGAGCTCGACATGTTCGACGATGGTCGAATGCCGGTCGATGATCTTCAAACAGATAAGGTATTATCAACCAGAGGTCGACGATAGGCTTGATCCGTTCGACGATCTTCGAGCATCGTTCGACGATCTTCAAACAAGTTTCAACATTGGCAGATATAGTCACACTTAGTCTCTTCCATTGATCATGCCTAGTTGAACTAAAAAGAACAGATGTTTCTGTTCATCTAAGGGCTTGGTGAATATATCACCTCTCTGAAACTCAGTGGATATGAACTCAAGACAAATCTTGTTCTTTTCCACACAATCTCTCCGGAAATGGTGTCGAATCTCAATGTGCTTCGTTCTAGAGTGGTGTAACATCCCAATATTACTTCTAGACCCCTTAACTTAGATTGGGTTAGGCATGGGGTGGGTGTTAGGGTTAGAAGCTAGATTGACCCTAGGTAGTGGGTTGTAGCCATGTGGGGCCCACCATGGGGCCAAAGTCAAACTAGGTCAAACTAGCCTAAACAGGAACCCTAGCCACACCATGATCCCCTCATGATGCCCTAACCCTAAATACAATCTAAGTGGACCCCAAGGTAGGCCATGGGGTCAACCAGTTGACCATGATGGGTCAAGTCAACACCTTGGACCCAAATAGTGAAAATGGTGTCCTAGCCCAATTCACTGGGTTGGGTCCACCCAAATCAACCCAAATTTATCATGTGGGCCTAAAGTGACCCTACAAATCCTAGGGGAGAGAAAAATAGGGTCTTGCAATAGTGATTTTGGGAGAACACTTAGGAGAGAGAAAAGAGGAGGAGTAGGAGAGAGAAGATGCTAAGAAATGGGTTTGGACCACTTGGGCTCATTCCACCAACCCATGATGGGTTGGCTGACCATGCATGGGTATCAGGAGGTGTGGGACCCCCACCATGCAGCCTTGGGCCAAGCCCAAACCCAACCCAAGCCCAATATGACCTAACCCATTTATGGAAGTCAACTCCCTCCCTTCACTCACCCAACTCGGCCCTAGACTTGGCAACCCGACCCACTAAGGTCTAGTCAACCCTCATGGACCAGTGGGGCCCACTCCCAAGCCACCTAGTCGGCCAAACCCACTAACCCGACCCCCAACATTGGTGAAATCGCCTAAGCTTTGGTGAAATCGCCCCCCCCCCCTCTTAACTCAGCCCCCAAACCACTTCCCCCTCTCATTTCCATTCACTCCTATCCCTGAGACAGAGAGAGAGAGCCGGAGACCACTGCAGCCATGGCAAACCGAGGAGATCGCCGGAAAATCCATGCTATGGAGAGCCGCCGCCACCCTCACCCACAGCCGCCATTAAGAGTCCGTATCCCCTCCCCTCTTACTGTACTAGTTTCCTAGATCAACTAGGTTAGAGGTCGAGCTCAATCGAGCTCGACAGCAGGCCTCAAAAGCTTGGAAAAAGCTTCAAAAATGGCGGATTTAGGGTTTTTTCGGTTTGGTTGCGCCGCCGCCGTCCACCGCTCTCCGCCGCCCAGCCGCCGGCCAGTTCAAGCCCCGACCACCGTGAGGCCGGGGGATGACTTGGCCGGAGGCCCCGCCGCCGGCGATGGCCGGAAACCACCCCGCAAGGGTGGCCTGCACGGGTTGGCCTGCATGCATGTGCATGGAGAAGACGCACAGCCACCGTCCGATCTATCTTTAAGATTCGTGCGGCTATTTAAATTAAATCCTGTATTTTTATATTATGATTAAAATATCAATCTGTCACACTTTAACAGTGACTTTGCATGCTGATTTTGGGGTACTTAGAGGCCCCACCTTAGGATGGACCCTGAATGAAAAATCTAGATAGCTGAGTTATCTTTAAAATGCCACAGAAATCATAGGGTTTGGACCAGTAGGCTGTCCTGTAGGGCTGTTTTTCTAGGACTGCCCCCTAACTAGGGCAGAAACTAAAACTGATGCCCTGCTCAAACCCTAAGTCCAAATGGACTGAGATTTTGGGCATGTGGCTTATTTGGTCAAATCTAGGCCCTCCCCAAAAATCAGAATTTTTGGGGAACATTTTGCTATAGTTTTTACAAAAATACCCAAAAGTAAATAAATGTGATTTTTGGAGTTCTCCAACTCTAAATTGCCCCAAATTTTGGTGGCACCCTCTCATGGGTATATTAGACCCATGGTTAAAATTTGGGCTAAATTGATGCACTGCATGATGATGAATCTCACTTGCATGTTTGAGAAATAATATTTGACTTGGGCTGCAAATAGCAATTTTGCAGAATTTCAAATGGCTGCCCAAGCCAAACCAGAAGTCCCCTTGACCTGAGATTTTGGTCAGAGGTATATTTAGAGCATATTTAGGCCCTGCCCAAAAATGGGCTTGATTGGGAAATAAAATATGAGGAAATTACCAAAGTACCCCTAGGGCTTAACTAGGTGATTCTTGGAGTTAGCTAACTCCAAATGGCCCCAGATTCTGGTGGCTCATCCTTAGGGGCATCATTGGTGCCTGGTAGAAATTTCAGAGCAATTGGACCCCTGCATGATGGGTTAATCCTTGTACATGTGTTGGCTAATTTAGGCCTTGGTGTGCAATTAGCAAGAAATTGTATATAGTGTATTTAGCCTAGCTGAGGCACCCAAAAACCATACAATAAATTCCAGTGACTCCTTAGGGCATGTTTCACCCCTAGAATTATTTTTGGGACTTTTGGAATCAAAAATACCACTTATTGGAATTTTTCAAATTATAGGCCTTTTTGGAAAATAAATGGGAAAAATAGAATTTGGCTATAGAAAACTTTCAAATTCAGCCAAGTCAAGTTATGGTGTCTTATTTGACTTAGGAAAATTTTAGACCTCTGTTTGGTAATTATTGGAGCAAAAACCTTGAAATTACTATTTTACCCCTTTTTGTATTTATTTATGAATTGATGGAATTACATGTGGGGAAATTGTAAAAATATTTCTATAGATGTATAATAGCAATATTAGTGTTGCATATTTATTTCAGAATTTTTGTATACATTGATAATTATTAAGGTAGGAAAATGGCATTTTGGTAAATAATTAGGAATGAATTTTGGTAGACCATTACACAGTGGAAATAAATGAAACTCTGTCATTAGTCATAAAATAGTAATATGAATGCCTAGTAATTTTCCTGGAATTTTGGTGAATACATTTCTTGTACTTCATTTGGAAAATGACACTTGTGTAGGAATTGTATTAATTATGGGATAAATAGATATAATAAAAGGAAAATTATGAAATCTTGTAGACAGTAATATTTTTCTCATATGCAATTCAGGATAATTCCCATAAGTCAAAAGATTTTAATTGATGATACTTCATGTGTAAAATGACCTAGGGAATAATTCTAAAAGATTTAATTTAAGGCCTTAATGACCTAGGAAAATTATGAAAATCAACACACTCATTTTATTAGTCTATACCACCCTAGGATAAATACTTGGGGTCAGCTGGATCAAGAATTTAGAAGTTCGATTTCAGGGTGGCAATAGGTCATGGGGTGCGCTTAGTAAAGAAGGTTGGACTATAGGCCGCCAGGGGGATGAATCAACAACTGAGTTAGGGTCTAAGTTCGGAAGTATAACCCTGGGTGGCAGATGCATTCTAGAGACGAGAGTAACAGAGCGACATAAGACTTACCTAGAAAGGGTTGACGGAAGATCGCCACTCCTTAACCCATACCTTAAATCACTGGGTCACTCTATGTAACAGGAGAGAGAAAAAGGGGTTCGGGGTAGGCAACAACTAAACTAAATATCCTTGAGAAAGGGAGCTCTGGGATTCAGCCCATCGTAGCTCCTAGTGCCCCTGAGAGCCCTTCACCGGGAATACCTTGGGCAGTCCTGGGATTAACCTTAAGATTTTAAGTATGATAAACTGTAGACAAGAGTAGTCTATTAGGTTAGGTGAACTGGACATGTGCTCACTCGTGCCGGGTTGGGGGGATTTGGAGTCTTTGACTACTTGCTCGCCCGTGCAGAGTTGGAGGATGAAATTGGTTTTATATATATACTCACCCAGGCAGGGTTGGAGGTTTTGTAGCATATTCTCACCCGTGACGGGTTGGAGAGTTTTGGGACTGGTTAGACCTTCGAGCTGGAGGCTCAATATACTATACTTGCATGTGCATATACTAGTGGCGGGCCATGCGGTACTGGCCAGTCGTCACACCGACGGCAGTACGGTGGACCAGGCGGGTGCGAGGGTTAGAAGGACCAGTAGGATGTTTATACTGGAGTCTGGAAGGCTTTTCCTAATAACGCGCACCCAGCCCAACAAGACTGACAGGTAGTCAGCAAAGTTGTACGCAGAGACTCTAGAGTGCACTGACGGTGTACAGAGGCGCACAAGAGAGGTCTAGGCCTGGTAGTGTGTATACCCGCCTAGAAGGCGGAGACGCCCGCTCCGCTGCTGCCGTAGCCACAACGGTGGTACCTGAGAGTGATGCTAGCTCTCGAAAAGTGGGAACTAAAGGTCTGTGATCACGGAGTCGTGTGTGTGTGTTCCACTGCATGTTCATATCATACCCACCATATAGAAGCATAACATTAACCTTCATAACCACTTAAGTCACCTAATGTATAAGTGGTATGGGACGCTTATACATTAGGACCTGCTATACGAACCCTTAATCTATAAGCCTGAGTGGGCATGTTTATAGGTTAAGGTTATTTTTACTTTATATATATGCTTGTGACTCTGACACCCCATTGTATAAATGGTATGGGACATTCTATACAATGGGAGCCTTGCAAAAGATCCCTTGCTTATGCATACCCGCATAAGTGGAGGTTACATTTCATTATTTTCTTGATTATATACCCTGTCAGATTCCTGTCACCTGCTCTCTTTTGCCACCCCTTGTTGTCCTCCGCTTCGTCCTCCCGCACGGTGCCCAGGAGTTGCAGGAGGAGGTGCTGAGGATACGACTTAGTCTGTTTGACTAATGGTCGTTGACCTTACTATTTTAGGAGCTCGAAGAGGTGATCCAGCACGTCGAGGAGGCAGGGCTTGAGGAGCAGATACCGGCTACTACTACTGGAGCACATGTTCAGGTGCGATGATTTGAGATGATAGATTCTGCTGCTGTGTATGAGAGTGAGAGAGAGATTATGATGTACTGGGCATAAGCCCTATTTACTTTCACTTCTGTACTCATTATGGACTGGCTTTTATTTCATTTGATATATATATGTGATGTGGCTGTGGACTTGCTTCTGCTTTTACTCTGATTTATTATGTAATTATTCTCATATTGGCCGAACAGGTTATGATCGTACTAGCCGGCAGAATCGGCATCTTGCGGTGACGACTAACTCGTGCGTTAGTGTCACCGTAAGGCGGCGGTTCTGGGCATAAGATCCGGGTTGCCTCGGATTTGAGGAACAGGATCTTACAAACTGGTATCACTTGAACACACGATCATATGAGAATAAAGTCCACAATACTGGAACACCCTGCGCGGGCATTAGTTTGCGGACAAACTATGCAGCGGAAGCAGTGGTGTGCCCATGTGTAAAAAGCCACATAATCAGTCCATCAAACAATGAGTTAGGCCAATTTTGACGTTATCTTTCCATTATGCAGCCTCCATAGGATACGGTTCCTCCCCCTCTGGCTGCCATTCCGTTCATGCAGACAGAAATGGGACAAACGCTGACGGCGATCCTGGACGCATTCAGAGATCAGCAAGCCCCGGTACAGCTACCCAACCCAGGGTCGAACTGGCTGAGTGCGTTTAAAAGTCTGTCTCCGCCACTGTATCGCGGGACAGAAGATGCTGTGAAGACAGAGGAGTGGTTGGAGACCATCCAGGAGCTGCTAGCTGGCATCAGCTGCCCCGTTAGACAGGCAGTTCCCCTTGCCACCTCGGCACTAGATGCTCATGCAAAGAGGTGGTGGAAGTCGGTGCGGGACTCTACATTCGCCGACCGGGAGCTGATGGACATATCTTGGGAGGAGTTCAGCGACGTCTTCTTGGAGCATTTTGTATCTTCCACAGACCGAGATGCCTTGGAGGCGAGGTTTCTGAGCCTCCAGCAGGGGAGCCGATCAGTTATTGAATATCAGAGAGAGTTCTCCCATCTGGCGAGGTTTGCAGGCTTCCATGACTGGGACGACCAGAAATACGCGAAGAGATTCTATCACGGGCTCCGCGACTCTTTGAGGCAGCCCTTGCTGTTCATTGCCCACGGTACCATGGCGCAGATCATCGAGATGGCAAAGAAGCTGGAGGCTGACCAGCTGTTGGTGCAAGGCAGAGGGAAGAGATCGTTGGATGGACAGTCGTTTGGGGAGAGCAGCAGATCGTCTCAGAGGGGCAAGACGATTGGATACAGGAGAGGTGGGGGACGTCGTCGTCCCAACTATAGGCAGGATCAGGGGCCTCCTCCACCTTTGGCTCCCCCACCTATGCAGATTCCCGGACCGATGAGACAGGATGATCGAGGTCAGAGGCAGATCACCTGCTTTGGTTGCGGCCAACCTGGGCACATCAGGACACAGTGCCCGCTTCAGGTCCACCCTCTTCCTCCTCCTCCACCTCCAGTGGCCCCTCCAGTTCACCAAGGCCGAGGACGAGGACGAGGACGAGGACGTGGCCGAGGCCGAGGATATCACGGCCGAGGCCGAGACCGGGAGCAGGTATACGCGCTGGATCTCACGGAGCAGAGGGACCCAGAGGAGGTGATTACAGGTACTTAAAATATTTTTTTTAGGATTTATAAATTTTAAATTTTAAGAGTACCTTAGAAGTAATACTATTCTTTGAACTCAAACAAACCCAGGCATAGTGATGATTAGCGGCAAGCCCGCTCACACCCTCTTCGACACGGGTGCGTCACACTCCTTCGTGTCGGACTCGTTTATTGAAGGATTAGAAGGAGTGGAGAAGTTTTCCGGTTTGGAAAAGAGAGTGCGACTCCCTGATGGTACGGAACTTCGAACCACAGACTGCTGCAATATGGATGTCGAGGTAGGAGGCAAAGCGTTTGAAGCTCCGGCAACAGTTCTGAGCCTACCGGATTATGATCTGATCCTAGGCATGAATTGGCTTCATTGGAACTACGCGCAGATAGATTGCCCCTCGAAGAGGATCACACTCAGACACGGAGACTCCTACGTCATCATTAAAGGTATCCGTTCCATTCCCCTACTCTCTTTATCTTCAGTACAGGCCGTTAAGGCCTATGAACAGGGAGAAGAGGTATACCTCATTTGTTTCGAGATGGCTGTGGTAGATAGTTCCATAGCCGATGTTCCAGTGGCACGAGATTATGCTGATGTCTTTCCGGAGAAGTTACCTGGACTACCACCATCACGAGACTTGGACTTCAGGATTCAGTTGGTGCCAGGGGCGAGACCAATGTCCCGGGCACCCTACAGGATGGCACCTAGAGAATTGGCAGAATTCAGGACACAGCTACAGGAACTGGTGGAATCGGGTTTTGTACGACCGAGTTCTTCGCCTTGGGGAGCACCCGTTTTATTTGTGAAGAAGAAGGACGGTTTGCTGAGACTATGTATAGATTATAGAGAACTGAACCGATTGACGGTTCGGAATACATATCCACTGCCACGGATAGATGAGCTCTTCGATCAGCTTCAAGGAGCTTGCTGGTTTTCAAAATTGGATTTGCGCTCGGGTTATTATCTGCTCCGCATCAGGGAAGAAGATATATCGAAGACGGCTTTCAGCTCACGCTACGGGCTATATGAATTCACGGTGATGCCATTTGGGCTCACGAATGCCCCCTCGGCGTTCATGACGCTCATGAACCGTGTATTCGAGCCTTATCTAGATCGGTTTGTCATAGTTTTTATTGATGATATTTTGATTTACTCACGGTCTCGAGAGGAGCATGCAGAGCACCTAGCGCTAGTATTGCAGAATTTAAGAGAATTCCAGATGTATGCGAAGTTCTCTAAGTGCCAGTTCTGGCTTCAGGAAGTGGCTTTCCTTGGACACACGATCAGTGGAGCTGGATTAGCAGTGGATCCGGCTAAGATTGAGGCAGTGCGGGATTGGCCACGACCAAAGACAGCGTCGGACATCCGTAGCTTCTTGGGCCTAGCAGGTTATTATCGCAAGTTCGTGGAGGGATTCTCGAGGATAGCCCTCCCCCTCACGTCCTTGACGAAAAAGGATGCCGCATTTGACTGGACAGAGCGGTGCGAGTCAGCATTTCAAGAGCTCAAGGACCGGCTCACTTCATCCCCCATCCTTGCACTTCCCTCTGGGAGCGAAGGATTCCAGATATATACAGATGCCTCTTATCAGGGGATGGGTGCAGTCCTGATGCAACATGGACATGTTATCGCTTATGCTTCGCGACAGCTGAAGAAGCATGAGCATAATTACCTAGTACATGACCTCGAGCTCGGGGCCGTAGTCTTTGCCCTCAAGACATGGAGACATTACCTCTACGGGATTCATTGTGATATATACTCCGATCATAAGAATCTCAAATACATCGACACGCAGAAGGTTCTGAACCTGCGACAGAGGAGGTGGCTTGAGTTCCTCTGCGATTACGACTATAAGATGCACTATCACCCGGGAAAGGCGAATACTGTAGCAGATGCTTTGAGCAGGAGAGCCGGCACTTCTGGACCGGAGCCCCGGGTGATGTCTATGGAGCTGCTACGCATGATGGAGGATATGCAGATTACCATGGTTTCGGAAGCCGAGCCAGTGATCTATCGAGAGTACCTGAACTCTTTGGTCAGCAATGATGATATACAGAAGCGCATTCTTACACATCAGAGATTGGATACTGATCTAGAGCCTATCTTTGACGCTCTAGAAGGAGGCAAGTATGGGGATTATACGCTGGAGGACGACCTTCTTCGATTCCGTGGCCGAGTGTACATTCCAGCAGGAGGTGAGATCCGGGATGACATCCTCAGAGAGGCACACTACTCCAGATATTCAGTGCATCCCGGCATCACCAAGATGTGGGCTGACTTACGACGGACCATGTATTGGCCAGGAATGAAGAGGGAGATCATATACCTTGTGACACACTGCGAGACTTGCCAGCGAGTGAAGGCCGAATGCAAGAGCCCAGGTGGTGTATTACAGCCACTGCCAGTCCCAGAATGGAAGTTCGAGGATATTTCCATGGATTTTGTACACGGACTCCCTCGCTCCCATTCTGGGCACGATTCTGTCTGGGTCATTGTGGACATGTTGACCAAGGTAGCACGGTTTATCCCGGTCAGAAAAGATGCCCCAGTTGCTGTGTTGGTGAGGTTGTTTGTAGAGCAGTTCATCCGGTATCACGGAGTACCCAGGTCTATTGTTTCAGATAGAGACGGTCGCTTCACCTCCAGGGAATGGAGGGCAGTGCACGCTTACTTGGGATCCAGACTTTCCTTTAGCACTGCCTTCCACCCGCAGACCGACGGTCAGACGGAGCGGACGATACGCACCATGGAGGACCTGCTCAGGTTATGTATTTTGGATACAGGGAAACCTTGGGAGAGGCTACTGCCGTTGATCGAATTCTCATACAACAACAGCCACCAGGCCAGCATCGAGATGGATCCTTACGAGGCGCTTTATGGGAGAAAATGCCGGACTCCGCTATCCTGGGTGCAAGATGTGGATACTCGAGCCCTTGGGTCAGACTTTGTAGAGGATACGGAGGCTCAGATTCACTTGATCAGGGATCGGCTTTTGGAGGCTCAGAGCAGACAGGCAAAATATTATGATGCACGACACCGGAAGGTGGAGTTCCAAGTTGGGGACAGGGTTTTCCTAAAGATCCGACCGATACACGGTATTTCTCGGATTCGAAGACATAAGAAGCTCAGCCCCCGGTACATGGGACCATACCTGATTCTGGAGCGTGTGGGCCCCTTGGCTTATCGGCTGCAGCTACCTCCGGAGCTGAGTAGCCTACACGATGTGTTCCATGTCTCTTCTTTGCGAAGAGCTCTCCTTCGCCCTGAGCAGCATGTCCCTACTGCAGCTGGACCGGTCGGGCCTGACCGTTCAGTTAGATTGGAGCCGATCCGGATCGACGATTCAGCAGTCCGAACGTTGAGGAAAAAGAAGGTTCCACTCGTAAAGGTGCTGTGGTCCAACCATGGACGGGAGGAGCACACCTGGGAACCTAGGGATCTGATGCTGGAGCGTCATCCAGAACTATTTACATCAGGTACTTTTATGTTATTTTCTACAAAATTTCCTTAACAATTTCTGCAATTGGAACCCGTAGACCCAAACTTAAATTTCGGGGACGAAATTATTTCTTTCGTTTATAGAATTTGTAACATCCCAATGTTACTTCTAGACCCCTTAACTTAGATTGGGTTAGGCATGGGGTGGGTGTTAGGGTTAGAAGCTAGATTGACACTAGGTAGTGGGTTGTAGCCATGTGGGGCCCACCATGGGGCCAAAGTCAAACTAGGTCAAACTAGCCTAAACAGGAACCCTAGCCACACCATGATCCCCTCATGATGCCCTAACCCTAAATACAATCTAAGTGGACCCCAAGGTAGGCCATGGGGTCAACCAGTTGACCATGATGGGTCAAGTCAACACCTTGGACCCAAATAGTGAAAATGGTGTCCTAGCCCAATTCACTGGGTTGGGTCCACCCAAATCAACCCAAATTCATCATGTGGGCCTAAAGTGACCCTACAAACCCTAGGGGAGAGAAAAATAGGGTCTTGCAATAGTGATTTTGGGAGAACACTTAGGAGAGAGAAAAGAGGAGGAGTAGGAGAGAGAAGATGCTAAGAAATGGGTTTGGACCACTTGGGCTCATTCCACCAACCCATGATGGGTTGGCTGACCATGCATGGGTATCAGGAGGTGTGGGACCCCCACCATGTAGCCTTGGGCCAAGCCCAAACCCAACCCAAGCCCAATATGACCTAACCCATTTATGGAAGTCAACTCCCTCACTTCACTCACCCAACTCGGCCCTAGACTTGGCAACCCGACCCACAAAGGTCTAGTCAACCCTCATGGACCAGTGGGGCCCACTCCCAAGCCACCTAGCCAGCCAAACCCACTAACCCGACCCCCAACATTGGTGAAATCGCCTAAGCTTTGGTGAAATCGCCCCCCCCCCCTCTTAACTCAGCCCCCAAACCACTTCCCCCTCTCATTTCCATTCACTCCTATCCCTGAGACAGAGAGAGAGAGCCGGAGACCACTGCAGCCATGGCAAACCGAGGAGATCGCCGGAAAATCCATGCTATGGAGAGCCGCCGCCACCCTCACCCACAGCCGCCATTAAGAGTCCGTATCCCCTCCCCTCTTACTGTACTAGTTTCCCAGATCAACTAGGTTAGAGGTCGAGCTCAATCGAGCTCGACAGCAGGCCTCTAAAGCTTGGAAAAAGCTTCAAAAATGGCGGATTTAGGGTTTTTTCGGTTTGGTTGCGCCGCCGCCGTCCGCCGCTCTCCGCCGCCCAGCCGCCGGCCAGTTCAAGCCCCGACCACCGTGAGGCCGGGGGATGACTTGGCCGGAGGCCCCGCCGCCGGCGATGGCCGGAAACCACCCCGCAAGAGTGGCCTGCACGGGTTGGCCTGCATGCATGTGCATGGAGAAGACGCACAGCCACCGTCCGATCTATCTTTAAGATTCGTGCGGCTATTTAAATTAAATCCTGTATTTTTATATTATGATTAAAATATCAATCTGTCACACTTTAACAGTGACTTTGCATGCTGATTTTGGGGTACTTAGAGGCCCCACCTTAGGATGGACCCTGAATGAAAAATCTAGATAGCTGAGTTAACTTTAAAATGCCACAGAAATCATAGGGTTTGGACCAGTAGGCTGTCCTGTAGGGCTGTTTTGCTAGGACTGCCCCCTAACTAGGGCAGAAACTAAAACTGATGCCCTGCTCAAACCCTAAGTCCAAATGGACTGAGATTTTGGGCATGTGGCTTATTTGGTCAAATCTAGGTCCTCCCCAAAAATCAGAATTTTTGGGGAACAGTTTGCTATAGTTTTTACAAAAATACCCAAAAGTAAATAAATGTGATTTTTGGAGTTCTCCAACTCCAAATTGCCCAAATTTTGGTGGCACCCTCTCATGGGTATATTAGACCCATGGTTAAAATATGGGCTAAATTGATGCACTGCATGATGATGAATCTCACTTGCATGTTTGAGAAATAATATTTGACTTGGGCTGCAAATAGCAATTTTGCAGAATTTCAAATGGCTGCCCAAGCCAAACCAGAAGTCCCCTTGACCTGAGATTTTGGTCAGAGGTATATTTAGAGCATATTTAGGCCCTGCCCAAAAATGAGCTTGATTGGGAAATAAAATATGAGGAAATTACCAAAGTACCCCTAGGGCTTAACTAGGTGATTCTTGGAGTTAGCTAACTCCAAATGGCCCCAGATTCTGGTGGCTCATCCTTAGGGGCATCATTGGTGCCTGGTAGAAATTTCAGAGCAATTGGACCCCTGCATGATGGGTTAATCCTTGTACATGTGTTGGCTAATTTAGGCCTTGGTGTGCAATTAGCAAGAAATTGTATATAGTGTATTTAGCCTAGCTGAGGCACCCAAAATCCATACAATAAATTCCAGTGACTACTTAGGGCATGTTTCACCCCTAGAATTATTTTTGGGACTTTTGGAATCAAAAATACCACTTATTGGAATTTTTCAAATTATAGGCCTTTTTGGAAAATAAATGGGAAAAATAGAATTTGGCTATAGAAAACTTTCAAATTCAGCCAAGTCAAGTTATGGTGTCTTATTTGACTTAGGAAAATTTTAGACCTCTGTTTGGAAATTATTGGAGCAAAAACCTTGAAATTACTATTTTACCCCTTTTTGTATTTATTTATGAATTGATGGAATTACATGTGGGGAAATTGTAAAAATATTTCTATAGATGTATAATAGCAATATTAGTGTTGCATATTTATTTCAGAATTTTTGTATACATTGATAATTATTAAGGTAGGAAAATGGCATTTTGGTAAATAATTAGGAATGAATTTTGGTAGACCATTACACAGTGGAAATAAATGAAACTCTGTCATTAGTCATAAAATAGTAATATGAATGCCTAGTAATTTTCCTGGAATTTTGGTGAATACATTTCTTGTACTTCATTTGGAAAATGACACTTGTGTAGGAATTGTATTAATTATGGGATAAATAGATATAATAAAAGGAAAATTATGAAATCTTGTAGACAGTAATATTTTTCTCATATGCAATTCAGGATAATTCCCATAAGTCAGAAGATTTTAATTGATGATACTTCATGTGTAAAATGACCTAGGGAATAATTCTAAAAGATTTAATTTAAGGCCTTAATGACCTAGGAAAATTATGAAAATCAACACACTCATTTTATTAGTCTATACCACCCTAGGATAAATACTTGGGGTCAGCTGGATCAAGAATTTAGAAGTTCGATTTCAGGGTGGCAATAGGTCATGGGGTGCGCTTAGTAAAGAAGGTTGGACTATAGGCCGCCAGGGGGATGAATCAACAACTGAGTTAGGGTCTAAGTTCGGAAGTATAACCCTGGGTGGCAGATGCATTCTAGAGACGAGAGTAACAGAGCGACATAAGACTTACCTAGAAAGGGTTGACGGAAGATCACCACTCCTTAACCCATACCTTAAATCACTGGGTCACTCTATGTAACAGGAGAGAGAAAAAGGGGTTCGGGGTAGGCAACAACTAAACTAAATATCCTTGAGAAAGGGAGCTCTGGGATTCAGCCCATCGTAGCTCCTAGTGCCCCTGAGAGCCCTTCACCGGGAATACCTTGGGCAGTCCTGGGATTAACCTTAAGATTTTAAGTATGATAAACTGTAGACAAGAGTAGTATATTAGGTTAGGTGAACTGGACATGTGCTCACTCGTGCCGGGTTGGGGGGATTTGGAGTCTTTGACTACTTGCTCGCCCGTGCAGAGTTGGAGGATGAAATTGGTTTTATATATATACTCACCCAGGCAGGGTTGGAGGTTTTGTAGCATATTCTCACCCGTGACGGGTTGGAGAGTTTTGGGACTGGTTAGACCTTCGAGCTGGAGGCTCAATATACTATACTTGCATGTGCATATACTAGTGGCGGGCCATGCGGTACTGGCCAGTCGTCACACCGACGGCAGTACAGTGGACCAGGCGGGTGCGAGGGTTAGAAGGACCAGTAGGATGTTTATACTGGAGTCTGGAAGGCTTTTCCTAATAACGCGCACCCAGCGCAACAAGACTGACAGGTAGTCAGCAAAGTTGTACGCAGAGACTCTAGAGTGCACTGACGGTGTACAGAGGCGCACAAGAGAGGTCTAGGCCTGGTAGTGTGTATACCCGCCTAGAAGGCGGAGACGCCCGCTCCGCTGCTGCCGTAGTCACAACGGTGGTACCTGAGAGTGATGCTAGCTCTCGAAAAGTGGGAACTAAAGGTCTGTGATCACGGAGTCGTGTGTGTGTGTTGCACTGCATGTTCATATCATACCCACCATATAGAAGCATAACATTAACCTTCATAACCACTTAAGTCACCTAATGTATAAGTGGTATGGGACGCTTATACATTAGGACCTGCTATACGAACCCTTAATCTATAAGCCTGAGTGGGCATGTTTATAGGTTAAGGTTATTTTTACTTTATATATATGCTTGTGACTCTGACACCCCATTGTATAAATGGTATGGGACATTCTATACAATGGGAGCCTTGCAAAAGATCCCTTGCTTATGCATACCCGCATAAGTGGAGGTTACATTTCATTATTTTCTTGATTATATACCCTGTCAGATTCCTATCACCTGCTCTCTTTTGCCACCCCTTGTTGTCCTCCGCTTCGTCCTCCCGCACGGTGCCCAGGAGTTGCAGGAGGAGGTGCTGAGGATACGACTTAGTCTGTTTGACTAATGGTCGTTGAACTTACTATTTTAGGAGCTCGAAGAGGTAATCCAGCACGTCGAGGAGGCAGGGCTTGAGGAGCAGATACCGGCTACTACTACTGGAGCACATGTTCAGGTGCGATGATTTGAGATGATAGATTCCGCTGCTGTGTATGAGAGTGAGAGAGAGATTATGATGTACTGGGCATAAGCCCTATTTACTTTCACTTCTGTACTCATTATGGACTGGCTTTTATTTCATTTGATATATATATGTGATGTGGCTGTGGACTTGCTTCTGCTTTTACTCTGATTTATTATGTAATTATTCTCATATTGGCCGAACAGGTTATGATCGTACTAGCCGGCAGAATCGGCGTCTTGCGGTGACGACTAACTCGTGCGTTAGTGTCACCGTAAGGCGGCGGTTCTGGGCATAAGATCCGGGTTGCCTCGGATTTGAGGAACAGGATCTTACAAGTGGTGCACTGGATTTTGTGCAATTGAGATAGCACTGGTACTATCACACATGATTTTGGTATTCTTGTGTGAGTAACCATAATCCATAAGCTGGTTTTGAATCCACAGGATCTGTGAACAACAACTGGCAGCTGCTATATATTCAGCCTCTGCAGTTGAAGTTGAGACAGAAGCCTGCTTCTTACAGAACCAAGAGACCAATCTCTCTCCCAGGAACTGACAAGTTCCTGAGGTGCTCTTCCTGTCAACTCTGCAACCAGCATAGTCAGAGTCAGAGTATCCAATTAACTCAAATTCTGATTCTGCTGGGTACCAAAGTCCTAGATTTGGACATCCCTTCAGGTATCTCAAGATTCTCTTTAGAAGAATCAGATGAGATTCCTTAGGGTTGACCTGGAATCTAGCACAAAGGCATGTAGCAAACATTATATCTGGCCTACTTGCAGTTAAATATAATAGGAAACCAACAATGGCCCTATAATTCTTTTGATCAACTGGCTTGCCGTGATCATCAAAATCAATAACTACATTAGTAGCCATAGGTGTAGGCATTACTGAAGCATCAGCCATCCCAAATTTCTTTACCAATTCCTTGGCATATTTGGATTGGGAGATGAAGATACCATCAGCATCTTGCTTAACTTGGAGACCAAGAAAGTAAGACAGCACACCCATACTACTCATCTCAAACTTAGAGTGCATCAGGTCAGAGAACCTTTTGCAAAGTCTGGGATCAGTGGAGCCAAATATAATATCATCCACATACACTTGAACTAACAGGATTGTGTCCTTGTGATGCTTGACGAAAAGGGTTCTATCAACTACTCCACTAGTAAAGTTGTGCTCTAAAAGGAAACTAGCTAGAGTCTCATACCAAGCTCTGGGTGCTTGCTTCAGTCCATATAGAGCTTTCTGCAACTTAAACACATGTGAGGGTTGAGTTGAAGAAACAAACCCTGGTGGTTGTTCAACAAACACCTCTTCCTTAAGCTCACCATTCAGGAATGCACTTTTGACATCCATTTGAAAGACCTTAAACTTCATGTAGGCTGCATAGGCCAAGAAGATCTTTATTGCTTCTAGCCTTGCAACAGGAGCAAAGGTTTGGTCATAATCTATACCTTCCTCCTGTCTGTAGCCCTGAGCTACAAGCCTTGCTTTATTCCTTACAATAATTCCATTTGCATCCAACTTGTTTCTATACACCCACTTGGTGCCTATGATCAGTTGGCCTTTAGGACTTGGAACCAAAGTCCAAACTTTACATCTCTCAAATTGATTGAGTTCCTCTTGCATAGCAATGATCCAGTGGGGATCTAGCTCTGCATCTTTAAAGGTGAGGGGCTCAACCTGTGAGAGGAAACAAGCGTGCATCACATCCTGTCTTAATTGGTGTCTTGTTTGCACACCAGCTGATATGTCTCCAATCACTTGAGATGTGGGGTGATCTCTAAGCGTGACAATATCAGCAGGTGGGATGTGATCTTCAGCAATAGTTGGGATTAATTCCTCAGGAGGAATTTGATCTACTGTTGGTGGTACAATAACAGCTTCTGCAATGTCTTCATCACTGTCTGATTCAGTGATCTGAAGAGTTGATAGTTGAAGAATCTCTTGAGTAGCATCAGGTACCTGCAATGAACTAGAGGAAGGAGAATTTTCCTTCTCCTTGTAAAACATCTGAGACTCATCAAAAGATACATGCACAGATTCTTCAATTTTACAGGTTGATTTGTTATAAACCCTATAAGCTTTGCTTACTTGGGAATATCCAAGCATAATTCCCATTGAAGCTTTTGCTTCAAATTTTCTAAGATATTCTTTATTGTTATTATGAATATACACTACACAACCAAATACTCTAAAATAATTAATCTTAGGTTTCTTTCCTTTAAGCAACTCATAAGGAGTTTTACACTTAAGCTTGTGTATCATACTTCTATTCAAGACATAATTGGCTGTACTAACAGCTTCTGCCCAATAGGAGAGAGGCATATTAGCATCTGCCAACAATGTACTAGCAGCTTCAATGAGTGTTCTGTTCTTCCTTTCAACTACCCCATTTTGTTGGGGAGTTCTAGGAGCTGAGAAGCTATGTTTGATACCTTCTCTCTCACAGAATTCTTGCATGAGAAGAGAGTCAAACTCAGTACCATGATCACTTCTGATCAAGGCCACATGAGTAGAGTACTCAGTCTGCACACATAATAGAAAGTCTGTAAGGGCTTTGAAGTTATCAGCCTTAGTTCTTAAAAAGAAAACCCAACTGAACCTAGAGAAGTCATCTACAATTACTAAGGTGTAATACTTCCCTCCTAAACTCTGTACATTTATTGGGCCAAAAAGGTCCAAATGTAATAAGTACAAGATTCTAGGAGAATCACTTTTATTTACAGATTTAAAAGAATTCTTGGTTTGCTTGCCTAGCTGACAAGCCTTGCATAGGCTCTCCTTCTTGTAGGGGCAAGAAGGTAAACCTCTAACATGGTTATGTTTAGATAACCTAGATATATTTTTAAGGTTAACATGACTAAGCCTCTTATGCCACAAAGAATTATTATTAATTGTTACTTCATTAAATAAACAGATTTCAGAATGAGTTGAATTGAAATCTACTAAATAAATATTACCTATTCTAATGCCTACTAAAACAACATTATTATTTAAAGTAATATTACAAGAAGAGTTAGAAAATGAAACCTGGTAGCCAGCATCACATAGCTGGCTGACTGAGATCAAATTGTGCTTCAGTCCTGTCACATATGCAACTCTCTTGAAAGTAACATCTCCAATTGTGATCCTGCCATAGCCTTCTGTCTGACCACAGCTTGAATCTCCAAAGATAACCTTTGGGCCGAGCTTAGCTTTGAATTTTGACAGATGATTTTTATTTCCTGGCATATGCTTGGAGCATCCACTATCCAAATACCACTTATTTTGAGTGATAGGATAGGCCTTCACCTGCAAGACATTTATTTAGACAGTGTGGACCCAGGTAACCTTGGGTCCCTTGTTTTTCACATAAGAAAAGCTAGAAATAAATGAAAATGCAGGCTGAGGGTGATAACCTAATGGGTGAGATCTCCTAGGTGGGATTCTCCATGCAGATGATGGGTCAACAAACCTAGGGTTTCTATTTTTATTTATGTTTCTACGGGTTTGATGATGATTTTGAAAATAACTTTGAAAACGTCGATCGACGTTCGACGATGGGCGCTCAGATCGTCGAGCTTCGTTTGACCATTGAGCTTCCGATCGTCGAGCGGCGTTCGACGCTCTTTGCATTTCTTTAAAAAATTTCTTCCTCTTTTCTCTCTTAGCTTTATTTAAAGTTTTATTAACTTGGTTTACTTGCTCAGTGTTCTTCATTCCACTAGCTGAAATGAAGTTCACTGGAGTTGAAAGATTATTTTTAAGAATAACTGGGGGTTCACTGGGAGAAGCTCCTAAGCCTAGTTTATTATTGCCTGACCTAGTGTTAGTCATGCTGGTTATTTCTAATAACTTAAGGCTTCTACCATTTAGAGATTCCTCTAACCTTTTAGACTTAGCTAACTCTATTTTAAGAAACTTAATTTCTTCACTACAAGTAGTGAGATCTTCCTTTAACTTAATATTTTCTGTAGCAATTAATTCTGAGTCAGCTAACTTATTTTAAGTTCTTTAATCTCTTTTTCTGAACTAATTAAGTCTAAGCATAAGGATTTAAAATCTAATTTAAATTCTTCAGAAGTGAAGTCATAAGAAGATAGTACCTCATATTCTGTTGGCATTTCTTCTTCTGAATCTGAACTCTCTGCAGCTGAGTGATTGCTGCAGGCATCTATTGCCATCAGGCAAACTTCCTTTGCCTTCTTCTCTTCCTCATCCTCACTGGAGCTAGAGGAGGAAGATTCTTCATCAGAATCACTCCAGGTTTCAGCAATGAAACCTCTCTCCTTCTTCTTGTTCTTGTAGGAGGATGGCTTGGAGTGCTTCCTGTGCTGTTCCTTTTCTTTCCTCTTATCTTTGTTCTTCTCCTCTGGACAATCTAGTAAGATATGTCCAGGTTTCCTGTAACCATAGCAGATAATTTCTTTAGCAGGAGAACGATCATACCTTGGTTTGTCTTCATAGCGTGAAGACATCTTTCTGATTTCCTTTCTCCCCATCTTGAGAAACCTCTTCGCAAATAATGCCATTAGCTCCTCATTTGATTGGCTGCCTTCAGAAGCATCAGCTATACTTAGCTAAGTTGCATGCTGGAGGTCTGGTGCTAGAATAATCCTTGGACTGGGCCATGATAGTGATAGTGAATATCTATAAACTTTGGTATCTATCAGGATCTTGTGACTTAGGTGTTAGCCTATTCAGTCAGTCAACCTCCCTCTGATACCAATTGAAAGTGAAGGGATAGATACTACTCTAGAGGGGGGGTGAATAGAGTTATCAAATTTTGCACTAGACAAAAACTTAATAGTCTACCCAACTCCCTTGGAGTGAAATGCGGAATGAAAAGATTATAGATATAGAAATAACCCTAAAGCCTAACACAAGTGTTGTGCACAAACTCAAGCTTACTGTAATTATAGTTAAGGCTTGGAAAACCTAATCAGCAACTAGCAGACCTAGTTATATCTAATCACAGCCACAATGCAGGAATTAAATTAAACAATCCAGACGACACAAGGAATTTATAGTGGTTCCCCAAACAACTTGGGTACGTCCACTCTTCTACCAACAAGGTAGGAATCCACTCAGGTTTTTGATCAGGTGTCCTGCCACCAACAGGATCTGCTTCAGGTAGATCCAGAAACCCTTTAGACTTTTGATCAGGTGTCTAAAAACCGAACACAGGTTTTTGATCAGGTGCCCTGCTACCAAGGGATACTTTTGAAGGGAGTAATAACCCTGTACAGGAGGGGGAAAGAAGGTTAAGATGTCTTCTCTATTTTACAATAGATTAGAGAAGCACAAAGACTTACACTGAGCTAGAAAGCTCAAGGAATCAAGGCTCCCCCTGGCTCAAAGAATGTCCAGGTGAAGTCTTGCTTCAGTGCAGAAACTCTTCAGTAAAAACTGAAGGAGAAACTACAAGAAGATAAATAAAATATAAAATAGAAATCTTTTAGCAGCTATCTTCTTCTTCTTCTTCAAAATAACTCTGAGTTTGAACTTCCTGGAAGCAGGAGAACTCAGGTTGAAGAAGAGCAGAAGAGCTTAACACTTCTCAGTTGGATGAATATTGTTGAGAGCAGTTGCACTTGATCTTGATGAAGGCTTGAATGCTTAAATGAATAACTGGTTAGCTAGCTGAAATCCTTCTCCAAAGGATTCCTTTTATATCAGCAACAAGCAACGACTCTTTTTAATTTGAACTGTTTGTCTTCTTCTGAAACTTGAAACCTGGGCTGCAAATATCACAAAGACAAACAATCTCTGCAGCAAAATATTCTATAAAAGGGATAAACCTTTTTCAAGGAAGCTGCAGGAAGCAATCTGATAATACAGGTACTAAATAAAATCACATCAAAGATAAACTCTTTATAGCAAAAGGAAGACTTTTCAGTCTAACGGCTATAAAGGACTGACAGCAAATAAAGTAAAATACAATGTCAGCTAATAAGACAAACAACTTTATATGAAAAGATTTTACACAGGCGAAGGGATGGAGCAGATATTGCCTGGAAATATTATCATAAAACAACTGAAATAACATGCCAGATAATGTATTAATTAATTAAATATAATAAATAAATACAAAATAAAAAGGCAGACAGAAAACGTCGAACGACCCTCGGAGATCGTCGACCGACGCACGGAGATCGTCGAACTATCAGACAGATAGTCGAACGATCCAGATAGTCGAACTATCAAAGAAGATAGTCGAACCATCACAACAGATAGTCGAACTATCAGAAGATAGTCGAGCTATCAGATAGTCGAACTATCAAAGCAAAACCGATAGTCGACCTATCAACAGATAGTCGAACTATCAACGCAGAACAGATAGTCGAACTATCAACAGATAGTCGAACTATCAACAGATAGTCGAACTACCAAAGAATGACAGATAGTCGAACTATCAACAGATAGTCGAGCTATCAGATAGTTGAACTATCAAAGCAGATAGTCGAACTATTAAGGGAAAACAGATAGTCGATCTATCAGCAGATAGTCGAACTATCAGAAGAAAGCAGATAGTCGACCTATCAACAGATAGTCGAAATATCAAGCAACGCAGATAGTCGACCTATCAAACAGATAGTCGAACTATCAGATAGTTGAACTATCCAAGCAGATAGTCGAACTATCAAACAAACAGATAGTTGAACTATCAATAGATAGTCGAACTATCTCAGCACACAGATAGTCGAACTATCAACAGATAGTCGAACTATCCTCGCAGACAGAACGTCGAGCAACTGATAGACGATCGTCGAACAGTTAGTCGACGATAGTCGAGCGGCGTTCGACAATAGTCGAACGAAAAAACTACTTAACCAAATTCTTCATCTGGAAAAGCGGGGACTCTACAGCTAGACCACTAACCATTGACCATAGATATTTCTTGGGTCAAGGGACAAAAGGAGAAGACTAAAATCAAATCAAACTAGGGTACCAACATAGTAGGCCTTGTTCTCATTTCATAGTAGTCGAGAGACTCATGATTTGAAAGATCACTCAAAGAAGGAAGGAGTTGAACGCAACCCTAGAGATAGGACGACGTAAATCTTCCGGATTGGAGTCAAATCCAATAGTGCGGATCACTTCGATAATGCAACTTTAGGCTTCTTTGGTTTGTAAAGATATTTCGATCAAAGAGTCTATAAGTTAGGAGACCTAATGCACTAGCGAGATTTTGTCTCATTTTCGGATCCGTCACGGCCGAGTTTGATTTGCAAATTTAAAACTATGCCTTTTATCTCTCTCGTTTCATTTCATGGTGAATCAATGATCGAATGCTAGCCTTTTTTATATAAGTTTTTCGTCTGACAAATTATCGTTTATTTTACTTTTAAAAAAATCTCAAAATCCAACTATTTTCCGGTAGGATAATAGTTCAAACGTGAGTAGCAGTAATTGACAACCCCGTATTTAAATACGACCTTGGTACTACATTTCGACAGGTACGCTTGCCTGTTTGGGTTTTAGCCCATCAAGTTTTTGGCGCCGTTGCCGGGGAGTTTTCTCGTCAATATTTGAAAACGCTTGCGCTATTACTTCTACAAAAATATAAAAAAAATTATTTCTATATATTTAAATATTTATAATCAACCCACCTCATTTTAATTTCTACCCCACCTAAAATCTCTCGAAAAGGGTAAGGGGCTTTAAGCGCCACCATTTTACCTAGTACCGGGCAAACCCTTCACCGGGTAGTCCTCGGGAAGTTCGAGAGCCAAGCCGTAAAAATCTATTTTCAAAAAAAAAATTATTTTAAAAAAAATCCTTTCTTCTCTTTTTCTTTCTTTTTCAAGCTTTCATTTTCATTTTCCCTCGTTTTCTTCACTAGTGCATGACCCGAGCGAATCCGTCGCTACTTGCTGATATGGACCCGGAAATCGAACGCTCCTTTCGGAGACAACTACGAATCGGGGCTTCCACTTCACAAACAGCGGTTGAGGATTCCTACGGGGATTGCAATTTTAATTCTGAGATGGGAGACCCTAACCCAGGAATGGCTCAGCAAAGGACCATGTCCGATTATGCTTGACCCAACTTGGAAGGGACTGAATCAAGTATTGTTCGACCTGCGATTGCGAACAATAACTTCGAGCTTAAGCCTAGCATCATACAAATGGTGCAGCAATATGTATAGTTCGACGGATTACAAGATGAAGATCCGAACTTGCATATTGCCAATTTTCTTGAAATCTGTAACACCTTTAAAATCAATGGTGTCTCAGACGATGCGATAAGGTTAAGACTCTTCCCCTTCTCCCTAAGAACCAAAGCCAAACAGTGGTTGAGTTCTCTTCCAAGAGGATCAATCACTACTTGGAACATTTTAACTGAAAAGTTTCTTTCTCGCTACTCCCCCCCCCCGCCAAAACTGCTAAGCTACGAAATGATATTACTTCATACTCTCAAATTGCTTCCGAGACCCTCCATGACACTTGGGAGAGGTTCAAGGAACTTTTGAGAAGATGCCCACACCATCCTCTTCCTGTATGGTTGCAGGTCCAGACATTCTATAATGGGCTAAACCAAGAAACTAAGCAGATGATAGATGCCGCTTCCGCTGGTTCTTTAGACCGCAAAACTCCGAAAGCCGCTCTTGAGCTTATCGAGGACATGGCGATGAACACATATCAATGGAATTCGTCATGACTCGCCCATCTAAACTTGCAGGTATATATGAAGTTCATTTGGTGTCGCAACTGGCACTACAAGTGGAAATGCTGAACAAGAAGATCTCGGAAATGACTGCTCCCTCCGCCGCTAAGGTATTTGAAAATGCTACTGCCGCCGAGCAGGTGGATTATTTGGGGAACATACCCAGGCCTGCTCAAAATAATTCTGCCATTAATTTTTCTGCTTTTTCGAATTTTTCTTCTCCGTCTGGTTTTAATTCTTCTTCTAATTCTTATCACCCCGGATGGCGTAACCATCCTAATTTCTCGTGGAGTAATACCGCTAATGATGTACACCCACCGCACGATTTTACACCACCACCACCACCACCACCACCACAACAACAAAATTTTCAAAAACCTTCCCCTTTGGAAGAGATCCTCGCTAAGTATATAAGCTCGAACGATGCTACTATTAGAAACTTAACAGGATCAATGAAAAATTTAGAAAATCAGGTCGGCCAACTCGCCAGGGCTATTTCCGAGAGACCACCTGGAACTCTTCCCTCGAACACTGAGCCTAACCCAAGGGAGCACGCAAATGCGATTTCCCTTCAGAACGGTAAGGTTGTTAACGAGCCCACCACAAGGGAAGAGCCAAGGGTGATTGTCCCTCCTATTTTTATCCCCACGGAAAATAATAAATCAAATCTTGAGAATGAAAAATCTATTTTTGAAAAAGAAAAAGATATCACTGTTTTTACTGATTCTCAAAAATAAAAAAATGATTTTCAAAATGATGCTCCAGTTATTATAAAGGAATTTCCACCACCTCCTTATCCGTCTCGACTTAGGCAAGACAAACTAGATAATCAATATCAACGCTTTCTTGAAATATTCAAACAAATTCATATAAATTTGCCATTTCATGAAGCAATTAGTCAAATGCCTAAGTATGCGAAGTACCTTAAGGATTTATTAACAAACAAGACAAAAATAGAAAATTTATCGCATGTAACGTTAAATGAAGAATGCTCGGCGGTCGTTAAAAACTATACTCTTCCTAAAAAGATAAACGATCCGGGTAGTTTTTGTAACGACCCCATCCGTTAGATGACGTATAGTAGAAGGTCCGGCCGGGGCCCCACACTATATGTCACAAACAGACGGTGAGGTCACAGGATAATACCAAACCAAATACGAATCCTAACTCAGAGCATTCTAGCGGAAGCTTTAAGTAGTACTTTGAACTCTCAACCGGAATGTCCAATATATATAAAACCACCTTTATATATAAATACCACGGAATGTACACAACCACAAGAGTTTGGCCTTAAGGCCTTATAGTTCCTCTGAACATACATCATGTTTTACAAACCTCGGCGCGCAGGCCGGCCATACATGAGTAAAAAGAGAAAACAAAACAAAGCCATTCGCTTAGACTTCAAGGGCTAGCCGCAGTAGCAGCAGCAACAGCAGTAGGGCTTCAGCCCATCACTTACCACTTGGCTCTCCAGCACCTACACGGGAACAAACCACCCAACCGGTGGCAAACAATGCAACGGTCAGCATTCAGCTGACCCAATTATAACAATCCTACCCCTTTCTCGGGGCATGAGCATTCTTTCCCTACAAGCATGGCATCATCAAATAGCAATTATGTGCGCGCAGGCACATTCAAGCCATCACAACCATCGGCCACCCGGCCCGACAGTCCGTGCACTCAGGGCACATTTTCGGTGTACCGGAATACCAGGGTCAACACCACCGTCTACACAGTATTTGAGCATTTCAGTCTTTCCGGCGCGCGGGCCTAAGACTCTCATTAGGCGCTCTAACAAAACCTATACCAGGCTTCCAAGTCGGACGGACCTAACGCAGGTACGGATCAGCCACCCCCCGTTGCTCAAGTCGCCGAGCCACCTCGAATACGGAAGTATCCATGGCATTTTATAGGCGCGGGTCGGTTTCACCTTTCCTGTTCGGCAATCTGCCTTTTCATCGAGTTGCAGCCCAACGGCTCAACTACTCACAAAGTGGCAACACACGGCCACAAGAGTTGCCTCCAACCCTCTTCATTTCCTGGACATCGTCCAGTACTTCCTGCCGCACCAAGCAACAGGTAGGAACAAGGCATCACAAGCCATAGGCATCACAAGCCATAATCACGGAGCCTTCTCCGATATACAAACAAGCATCACCAATCCAGATTACATCCAGATGGGCTTCACACAGCATGCCTAGAGCCGTACTCCAATTCTGGCCTCTAACAAGGGGGACTTCACATATCTACCCCAAGGGACACCACAACCCACCGCACACTCGCGGGGAAGGGTTTTCCCTATGCAATGCAGAAAAGAAGGACTTCACATGTCCAAGGAGGGAGATCGTTACCCTTGTCGATCTCTTCGGTGCCATCGAAAACTAGCCGGTGAGAAAGAACCGCAGCAGCCTTGCCTTCATAACGCCGGCTTCGGATCACGAATCGGACCACGGGAGCTCCGCCGGTGGTTTGCTCTCCTCCTCCTTCTTCTCTTCCTCTCTCTTTCTCTCTTCCTTAAGCACAAATGAAGAATGAATCTTCATCCTTCTCTCACGACTTAATCCAGCCCAAGAAAACACCTGAGCCTTTGGATCAAAAGAGAGGAAACTGAACGGCCAAGATTTTCCCAAAACTTCACTTTTTGGCCGACACGGCCTGTGACACGCCCGTGTCACAGGCCGTGTACCCCTTAAGCGGTACACACAGTTTGAACTGACTGCACAACACGGGTCATCGACATGCCCGTGTCGGACCTGACACGCCCGTGTCAAACCTGAGACACGCCCGTGTCTCCTGCTCCATCGAGCTGCAACCAGTACACGGGTCGGAACACGGCAGCTGACACGCCCGTGTCCAGCCTGACACGCCCGTGTTCAAGGCCGTGTTCAAGGCCGTGTCCGGCTCTGACTTGAATAGTCCAAATTCGCAAAATAAATCGAACACGCCCTGGGACACGCCCGTGTCCCAGGCCGTGTCCACCCGACACGCCCTGGGACACGCCCGTGTCCCAGGCCGTGTAACCTGACCTGCTACTCAAACTTCAAGTTGAGTCTTTTGGGGTCTTTTTGGGGTGTTACAACCCTCTCCCCCTTATCAAAATTTCGTCCCGAAATTTGCACGGTAAGGAAACAAAACCCAGCAGCTATAACTCTGTTATAACAAAAATACACGGTCTACAGTTTATACAAATAACTCGGGAAACTCAGCTCGCATGGTCTGCTCTCGCTCCCATGTTAGCTCTTCACGACCACAATTGTCCCATCGGACCTTGACCATCCCGATCACTTTGTTCCGCAACTGTTTCTCGGCTCGATCCTCGATCCGAATGGGTCTAACCCTCGTCGTTAGCCCATACTCGACCGGTACCCGATCATTCTCCACTACTTGAGCTGGATCCTTTATCGCCTTACGAAGGACTGAGATGTGAAACACATCATGTAATCCACCCAAGTCCGCTGAAAGTGCTAGTCGATAAGCAGCTTCCCCAACTCGCTCCACCACCTCAAACGGACCAAGATACCTCGGACTTAGCTTTTTCAAACGCCGAATCCTGGACACACCTTTGAAGGGTTTGATCTTCAAATATACCCAATCACCCACCGCGAACTCCACGTTCTGATGTTTGGTATTGTAGTACTTTGCTTGACGATCTTGGGCTATAAATAGCCTCTCCCGAATAGAGCGTATGAGCGAAGTAGCTTCTTCGACTTCCTTTTTCCCACTCAGCTTAGATTCGCCTGCTTCTGCCCAAGCTAACGGTGTACGGCATTTCCGACCATACAACGCTTCGAATGGTGCCATACCAATACTCGCTTGGTAGCTATTATTATAGGCAAATTCGACGAGAAATATATACTCTTCCCATCTCTTACCAAAGTCTAGGGCGCACATGCGGAGCATGTCCTCCATCGTCCTGTTGGTTCGTTCAGTCTGGCCATCCGTTTGGGGATGAAAGGCCGTACTAAACGCCAATTTTGTACCCAACATTTGATGAACGAGCCGCCAATCATTCGATGTGAACCGCCCATCACGGTCACTAACGATGCTCCGAGGAACACCGTGCAGTCGAACAACTTGCTCCACATAAAGCTTGGCCAAGGTTTCCACTGAATCGTCTCTTCTGTTTGGAAGGAAGTGCGCCACTTTCGTCAACCGGTCCACAATCACCCAGATTGAATCATGACCGCGTTGAGATCTCGGCAATCCGTGCACGAAATTCATCGAAATATCATCGAACTTCCACTCCGGAATAGGTAACGACTTCAGAAACCCGCCAGGCTTCTGGCATTCTGCTTTCACCAACGCACAGGTGTTGCATTTAGCCACATAACGAGCCACATCTTTCTTTAGTCTGGGCCACCAAAACAGCTTTTTCATGTCCCTGTACATCTTTGTGCTCCCTGGGTGAACTGAGTACTTTGCAAAGTGAGCTTCGTACATCAACTCTTCCCTCAATTTACCCACACTTGGGACGCACACTCGACAATTTCTCCGTAACAACCCGTTATCCCAAGAGAATTGGTCCTCCGGCCCATCTTTAGCATAGCGCTGGAGACTTTCATCAAGCTCCGTTGCTCGCCGAACTCTGTCCGTAAGGTCATACTGCACCTCCGTCCAGTTCAAACACGCATCGGTTGACGCACCCTTGTCAACACACGATATCTCCATTGCTTCCAATTCTTGGATCAAACGCTGATCATGCCTCTGCAACCAGCTTGCCCGTACCGGAGTCTTCCGACTCAAAGCATCAGCGACCACATTTCCCTTCCCGGGAGTATAGTGAATCTCGAAGGTGTAGTCCCCGAGGAACTCCATCCATCTTCGTTGTCGCATATTCAGATCCTTCTGATCCAACAAATACTTTAGGCTCTTGTGATCCGTATAGATATCCACTTTAACGCCATATAGATAGTGCCGCCACAACTTGAGCGCAAAGATTACCGCCGCCAACTCCAAATCATGGACGGGATAATTCCGCTCATGCACTTTCAACTGACGCGAGCCATAAGCAATCACTTTCCCAAACTGCAGAAGAACGCAGCCTAAGCCGCTCCCAGATGCATCACTATAGATCTCATACCCATCGGTACCACATGGCGATGTCAACACAGGCGCCGTGGTCAAACGACTCTTCAAGTCTTCAAAAGCTCGCGCGCACTCCGGCGTCCATATGAACTTTTGATCTTTTCTCGTCAGCGTGGTGAGAGGTAAAGCAATCTGTGAGAAGTTTTCCACAAACCGTCTATAGTAGCCCGCAAGTCCAAGGAAGCTCCTGACCTCGGCCACTGAAGACATCACTAGCCAATCTCGGATGGCACTTATCTTCAACGGATCCACCGCGATACCCTCTCCGCTTACCACATGGCCTAAAAAGGCTACTGAAGAGAGCCAGAACTCACACTTTGAGAACTTGGCAAAAAGCTTGTTCCTCCGCAGGGTATGCAAGACCAACCGCAAATGGTTTGCGTGATCCTCTTCCGACTGAGAGTATACCAAGATGTCATCGATAAACACAATAACAAACAAATCCAAATACTCTCGGAACGTTCGATGCATTAGGTCCATAAATACCGAAGGCGCATTACATAGGCCAAACGGCATTACCGTGAACTCATAATGACCGTAGCGTGTTCCAAACACTATCTTGGGAATGTCATCTTCCCGAATCCTTAGTTGATAATATCCCGATTTCAGATCCAACTTGGAATAGACCGTTGATCCCGCCAGCTGATCAAAGAGGTCATCAATCCTCGGAATCGGATATTTGTTTTTCTCCGTCAGCTTATTCAACTCGCGGTAGTCAATACACAACCGTAAGCTACCGTCTTTCTTTTTCACAAAGAGAACAGGCGCGCTCCAAGGTGACATACTTGGGCGTATATAACCCTGCTCCAACAACTCTTGCAATTGGACTTTCAACTCAGCCATCTCTTTTGGCGCGACGCGATATGGAGAGCGGGCCACAGGTTTCGCACCTGGCACCAACTCAATAGAGAAGTCAATCTCCCGCTGGGGTGGTAACCCAGGAAGATCTCTAGGAAACACATCGGCAAACTCTGACACAACTGGCACTTCACCGACACTGGCCTTTGGCTCAACAGCCTGAATTAGCGTGAAGAATAACTCCGCGCCCTTCCGAACAGCATTGACGACTTGGAGTGCAGACAACAAAGTCCAGCCAACTCCTCGCATACCAGCGAACTTCGTCACAAGCCCGGTATTCTGGCCCAGTGTAATCTCTTTGGAGTTGCAATCAATAAAGGCACGCTGCTCCGAGAGCCAGTCCATACCAAAGATCACATCAAACTCCGATAACGGTAACACAGCTGCACTCAAACCGAAATCCCGACTTCCTATTTGCACATCCACATCGCAAGCCCTATCCGCAAGCATCACACAACCATTCGGCAATAACACCCTTGTACTATCCACCGTCACATGACTTGGTACCCCAATGCGAGATACGAAATCCTCAGACAGAAAAGAATGCGAAGCACCCGTATCAAACAGGGCTCTCGCTAAATTATTCCGAATCAGGACAAAGCCTGCAGCACACACACATCATGCACAAGCTAAACAAAACCAAAACCAAAAGCACAGCAAGTAAACTAAATCAACTCGTACCTGTGACGACGTCACTTTGCTTAATCGCTTCCTGTTGGCCAAGTTGATAGATTCGGGGCTGCGCCTGGGAAGCAGAGGAATCCACCACCGCTTTGCCCTTCTCAGCATACGACGCACCCGTCTTATTTTCCCCTTTGGGCTGCACAACCCAACAGTCACGAGCAATATGCCCCACCCGGCCACAGTTATAGCATGTACGAGCATCCGGCCTTGATGTCGCTCCCGACACAACGGTCGTAGTCACTTGCCCAGATGGCTTGGACCTCTTGCCCCCTTTCTTCTGGTAAAACGACTTGCCTGGGCGAGGTGCTTGAAACTCTGGCTTCGACACCACCAAGCCCTTATTCCCTTGCACTCGCCTCATGTCCTTCTCCAACGCGCACGCAGTATCAACCAACGCCTGAAACCCTTGGCTCACAGAACTCGAAAGCAGGAATCGTAACTCATCCCGCAATCCTTCATAGAACCGATTCGTTTTCCTTTGGTCGTCCGCGAAGATTGTTCCCGCATATCGTCCCAACCTGGTAAACTCGTGCAAGTAGATATCCACACTATCGTCCCCTTGCTTTAACCGTTGGAACTCATTTTCCATAGCAATACGTTGCGCCGCTGGGACATGTTTCGCCAGAAATAATCGAGAGAACTCCTCAATCGATACTTGTGTTAATTGCCTGCCCGCCAAATGGTGTAGCTCAACCTCGTCCCACCACAACCGCGCCTCCCCTTCAAGCATGAAGGTGGCTAAGGTGACCTTGAGAGTTTCCTCCGCCCTGATCGCTGTCATTATCCTCTTGACACGCGATAACCAATCTTCCGCCTGCGTTGGGGATCCCATTCCCGCAAACGTAGGAGGACTGAAGCTCATGAATTGCTTCAACTGTCGGTCAGCTGCTCGTGGATCTACAGCCTCAACCGGCTCAGGTCTTACATCAACACGAACTGGCACTACCGCCGGCTGCGCTTGCCCGGTCGGCTGAATCATGGCAAATAGCGCCTCAGCCACTAAGCGAACAGTTTCCGCAGATGGAGGAGGTGTTGGCACCTCAGCTGGTGCCGCACTCTCATCAGAACGCTGGGGCTCAGACTGCCCAGCACCACTACGTGTCACCTATAGGTGGACAAGACACACATTAGCGAACGTATGCAAGCAAAACAACACAAAAAGTAACGCGCAGAGCATTCTAGCGGAAGTATAGTAGAAGGTCCGGCCGGGGCCCCACACTATATGCCACAAACAGACGGTGAGGTCACAGGATAATACCAAACCAAATACGAATCCTAACTCAGAGCATTCTAGCGGAAGCTTTAAGTAGTACTTTGAACTCTCAACCGGAATGTCCAATATATATAAAACCACCTTTATATATAAATACCACGGAATGTACACAACCACAAGAGTTTGGCCTTAAGGCCTTACAGTTCCTCTGAACATACATCATGTTTTACAAACCTCGGCGCGCAGGCCGGCCATACATGAGTAAAAAGAGAAAACAAAACAAAGCCATTCGCTTAGCCTTCAAGGGCTAGCCGCAGCAGCAGCAGCAACAGCAGTAGGGCTTCAGCCCATCACTTACCACTTGGCTCTCCAGCACCTGCACGGGAACAAACCACCCAACCGGTGGCAAACAATGCAACGGTCAGCATTCAGCTGACCCAATTATAACAATCCTACCCCTTTCTCGGGGCATGAGCATTCTTTCCCTGCAAGCATGGCATCATCAAATAGCAATTATGTGCGCGCAGGCACATTCAAGCCATCACAACCATCGGCCACCCGGCCCGACAGTCCGTGCACTCATGGCACATTTTCGGTGTACCGGAATACCAGGGTCAACACCACCGTCTACACGGTATTTGAGCATTTCAGTCTTTCCGGCGCGCGGGCCTAAGACTCTCATTAGGCGCTCCAACAAAACCTATACCAGGCTTCCAAGTCGGACGGACCTAACGCAGGTACGGATCAGCCACCCCCCGTTGCTCAAGTCGCCGAGCCACCTCGAATACGGAAGTATCCATGGCATTTTATAGGCGCGGGTCGGTTTCACCTTTCCTGTTCGGCAATCTGCCTTTTCATCGAGTTGCAGCCCAACGGCTCAACTACTCACAAAGTGGCAACACACGGCCACAAGAGTTGCCTCCAACCCTCTTCATTTCCTGGACATCGTCCAGTACTTCCTGCCGCACCAAGCAACAGGTAGGAACAAGGCATCACAAGCCATAGGCATCACAAGCCATAATCACGGAGCCTTCTCCGATATGCAAACAAGCATCACCAATCCAGATTACATCCAGATGGGCTTCACACAGCATGCCTAGAGCCGTACTCCAATTCCGGCCTCTAACAAGGGGGACTTCACATATCTACCCCAAGGGACACCACAACCCACCGCACACTCGCGGGGAAGGGTTTTCCCTATGCAATGCAGAAAAGAAGGACTTCACATGTCCAAGGAGGGAGATCGTTACCCTTGTCGATCTCTTCGGTGCCATCGAAAACTAGCCGGTGAGAAAGAACCGCAGCAGCCTTGCCTTCACAACGCCGGCTTCGGATCACGAATTGGACCACGGGAGCTCCGCCGGTGGTTTGCTATCCTCCTCCTTCTTCTCTTCCTCTCTCTTTCTCTCTTCCTTAGGCACAAATGAAGAATGAATCTTCATCCTTCTCTCACGACTTAATCCAGCCCAAGAAACCACCTGAGCCTTTGGATCAAAAGAGAGGAAACTGAACGGCTAAGATTTTCCCAAAACTTCACTTTTTGGCCGACACGGCCTGTGACACGCCCGTGTCACAGGCCGTGTACCCCTTAAGCGGTACACACAGTTTGAACCGACTGCACAACACGGGTCATCGACACGCCCGTGTCGGACCTGACATGCCCGTGTCAAACCTGAGACACGCCCGTGTCTCCTACTCCATCGAGCTGCAACCAGTACACGGGTCGGAATACGGCAGCTGACACGCCCGTGTCCAGCCTGACACGCCCGTGTTCAAGGCCGTGTTCAAGGCCGTGTCCGGCTCTGACTTGAATAGGCCAAATTCGCAAAATAAATCGAACACGCCCTGGGACACGCCCGTGTCCCAGGCCGTGTCCACCCGACATGCCCTGTGACACGCCCGTGTCCCAGGCCGTGTAACCTGACCTGCTACTCAAACTTCAAGTTGAGTCTTTTGGGGTCTTTTTGGGGTGTTACAGTTTTTCCATCCCTTGCATTTTTGGTGATCTGTTTGTTAAACATGCGTTAGCGGATCTTTGTGCGAGCATCAACTTGATGCCTTTTTCTTTATTTAAAAAGCTAGGTTTGGGCACTCTCATCCCTACGCGCATGAGTATACAGTTAGCCGATCGTTCGATTAAGTATCCGTTAGGTGTTGTTGAGGATGTGTTAGTGAAGGTCGACAAATTCATCTTCCCGGTGGATTTTGTCATTCTCGATATTGAAGAGTACATCGAGGTCCCTCTTATCCTTGGTCGTCCCTTCCTAGCCACCGCTCGCGCAATCATAAATGCGAGTGATGGAAAACTTTTTCTGCATGTGGGCGATGTGGAAGTCACATTTGACATTAACAAATTTATGAAAAATTCTTTACAAAATGATGATTCTTGCTTTTTCATTGATGATTTAAAAGAAGACTCCTATTTTTCTCCAAATGATTTTTCTTCTTCCTTTTCTGAACCCTCATCAATTATTTTTGAAAACACTGTTATGTCCGTACATGCAAATGACTCTGAGTTTAGACGAAATGATCTTATTTTTGAAAATGATAAAAATTTGCCAAATTATTTTGAAAAACCACCTGACCGTGATGGAAAAAATTGTCCCGATAAGAACTTTTGCCACCATAAAAATTTTAAGCCAGACGATCAGGTTCTTCTTTTAAATTCACGTCTGCGTATTTTCTTTGGAAAATCTAAATCTCGTTGGTCTGGACCGTTCACGGTCAAGGATGTTTTTTCTGATAGAACTGTGTTGCTTGTGCACCCGGAAAGGGGTGAATTTAAAGTGCATGGACATAAACTTAAACTGTATTTTTCTAATGATTCTGTGTCTCCTGCAAAGGAGAATCTTCTTTTGGACTCCTAGAATTCTATTTTGTTATGGACATTTTTATTTTTGGACTTCTTATTATTATTATGCAACTCTTTTATTTGAATTATTGTAATAAAGAACATTATTGGGCATCTGCCCACAGACTCTGTTTTTTTCTTTTATTTTGCTCTTCCTACCGGAGTCCAATCAATTCCAAGATCGTGGTTGCCGCTCCGCCGCTGCTAATATCAAGATGGATCAAGTCAAACCTGTTGACGATCAAGCGCACTAAAAAGCAAGCATGGGGGAGCGACATCCGCCTTCATCTCACGAACCCGGGGAAGTCCTGTTTTTTTTTTTCCTTTACTGCATTTTCTTTTCACTTCTTCTCAGTCCCCTTCTCTTTTTCTTTTTTGCTTTCTTCATTGAGGGCAATGAAGAGTTTAAGCATGGGGGAGGGTTTACTTTCCTTCTTTCTTCTTTTTTTTAAAAATTATGTTCTAAATTAGAATTTTGTGTTAGCTTCATCAAAATCCAAAAAAATTATAAAATATAAAACCCAAAAAAATTAGAAAAACAAAAATAAAAAAAAATTGTGCTAAAATCTATTTGAAAAACAAAATTTAAAATTATTTCTATCTTTCTTTTTAGGTTTCTTCTAGTGATGTGTAGGCCCGTGCGGTTTTTGTAGTTCTATATAGATTACTTTGAAAATGTTTTCTAAACTTATCATTTTAGCATAGTTCAGTTCTACTAGTTTCTTTTTCTTAAATAGAGGCATCCGGTTTTTACGTTATAAGCTAGCAATGTGTAGTTATATCTTTTTATTCGGTTAGTTGCTTACGAATGGTTGCTAGGTATCATTAGTTCTTTTTCATTTGCGGGGGAGTCTTTCTTGGTGTCTAGAACTTGTACCAAGCTACTCTCGAAGCATTTGCATCATTTTTACGTTCTTTAGAAATGATTTAGGCCACCATTTGATTAGTTTGAGCTTTTCTTGCCCACCAAAAACAAAACCCTTGCAAAACAATTTTGGGCCTTTTCCTTATTTTCTTTATTTTTAGCTCCACCTTTCATTTCATTATGTTCACCAAAGCCAAATGCCTTTCCTATTTTTACACTATAACCTTGAGCTTAAAAAAAATTATTTTGTGGGAGGGGTATTATTTTTGAAATGAATAGGAAATTCTCAAGCTTATTTTTGGAGCTTTCTTATCAAAATGTTATTAAAAATTGAAAAAAAAATGAAAAATCAAAATAAAAAAATGAATGCAAAAAAAGTTTATGTTTGGCCAAGTTTATAAAAGAAAATTTTCATGGCCTTGTTTTGTAGTTTAATATTGGAGAAATGACATACTTGTTATTTCTCATTTTGATTATGCTTTGTTTATTTTTGAGCTCACCTTGGTTTAGTGCTTAAAACCTTCATGTTTATCTTTGATTCCACTTCCTAATCATTTACCTAAGCCATGTCTTAAGGCCTATTAGAAGTCCTAATGATCTTAGAACGTAAGTTCTTGGAGAAAGTGTGAACGTACAAGCCTATGGCCACCATCATTGATGGATTTCTTTGGAGGTTATCTTTGAGTGTTTTAGGGTTAATGTTTATCTAGCAACCTAGTAGTTTGTTAATGCGCCGTCTACTTAGAACCTCTACTTTTGTTTTCCTTATTTTCATTTATTTTGGATGCCTTGTTTTTAAGATTTAGAACTGAGTAGACTTTTCTTATGTTTTAATGAGATTTTTAGGGTTCCACTTTCAAATTTTCTATTGTGCACTTCTAACCCCACTAGTTGATAACATAAATATTAGGATAGTTTAATTTTTCATGTTTTGGTTTTCTTAACTATGGAACTTAAAAATATATATCTCTTGATTTCTTTTTGTTTTCCCTAGTTTTTATTTCTATTTGCTTGAGGGCAAGCAAATGTCTAAGCATGGGGGAGTTTGATGACTAGTTTTAGTCATCCTTTTTGGGGGTAATTTAGTAGCCTATTTCCAAAGTATTATTATAATTCTATGTTTTTGTATGCTTGAATGTTGTTGTTTTATATTTTTTTTATAAATCTATAATTTTATTTTTGGTTGTATTTTATGTTATGTTTTTGTTATTGTAAACTTATGTTTTGTTTTATTTTATGTTATGTTTATGTTATGTTTTATTATTATTATCTTTGTATTAGTTTAGCTTTACTTAACTAATATGATATAATGATTAATGTTATGCTTAGTTTATTTAATTTTATATCATGAATTAACTAATGTTTTGTTTTATTTCTTTTTGTAGGTGGCCGACCCCCTCCCTCAAGTGCAACCCACTTCCATTTGGTGCAGCCAAGCCTCCTACCCGAGCCCTTGCTGCATCCCAAGCATTGGAGCAGCTGGCCTTCACATTTTGGAGCAGCCCGGCCTTTTGGAGCTGCCCACCTAGCCTATACCCGAGCCACCAAAGCCCCCATGCAACCCAACCAGAGCCCATGCAGCCCCTAGCCCTCTACCCGAGCCTACATCAAATCCCAAGCAGCCCATGCAGCCCCTAGCCCTCTACCCGATCCCATTGAAGCCCACAATGGCCGGCCACACCCCCCTCTCTCTCATTTATTATTTTGCCACCTTTCTCATGCATGCACATGTCTTTCTCTCTCTCCCATATTTATTACATGCATGAACCCATCCTCATGAAGTGGCCGGCCCCTACCATTTCTCCTCTCTTTTATTTTTCATTCATTCCCCCCCTTTTATATTTTTTATTCTCCATTTATTACATGCATGCACCCTAGCTTTTTCTCTCCCCTCCATTTAATACCATGCATGAACATATCCACCTACATGGCCGGCCCCTCCCTTTTGCCCCTTCATTTTCCACATTTTTTAGATGCTTTCATCCTCTCCTATAAAAGGAACCCAAGACCCATGCTTTGAAGAAGTTAGTTTTTGGAGTTGGATTGAGAGGTTGGATTGAAAGTTTGGCTTTTGGAGAGAGCTTTGGAGAGTACAAATCAAGAGAGTTTCATTGTAATTTTCATTTCTAGTTTCCTTGTTTTTTTTGTAATCTCATTTTGTTCTAAGTACTATCATTTTGTTTTTTCATTATTGTGTACTTCCTTTCCTTTTAGTAGAAGAAATATGAAATCTTCTTCTCTTATTATTGTCGTTTTTTTCCATCATGCGTAGCTAATTTTCTTTTAGCATTTGATCATGAAGATCCATTATTTGAGATGAGAATTATTTTTATTTCATTATTTTATTTTTGCTTAATTCTACTCGGTCCTTCTTTGAATATTATTTCGTCGACTCCGTAATTCCGGTATACGGTAGTAGGCCTTGTTCTCATTTCATAGTAGTCGAGAGACTCATGATTTGAAAGATCACTCAAAGAAGGAAGGAGTTGAATGCAACCCTAGAGATAGGACGACGTAAATCTTCCAGATTGGAGTCAAATCAAATAGTGCGGATCACTTCGATAATGCAATTTAGGCTTCTTTGGTTTGTAAAGAGATTTCGATCAAAGAGTCTATAAGTTAGGAGACCTAATGCTCTAGCGAGATTTTGTCTCATTTTTGGATCCGTCACGGCCGAGTTTGATTTGCAAATTTAAAACTATGCATTTTATCTCTCTCGTTTCATTTCATGGTGAATCAATGATCGAATGCTAGCCTTTTTATATAAGTTTTTCATCTCGCAAATTATCGTTTATTTTACATTAAAAAAAATTCTCAAAATCCAACTATTTTCCGGTAGGATAATAGTTCAAGCGTGAGTAGAAGTAATTGACAACCCCGTGTTTAAATACGACCTTGGTACTACAATTCGATAGGTACGCTTGCCTGTTCGGGTTTTAGCCCATCAGGCTCATAGATTGAATCGATCACCCAAGAGTAAAGACTATTTCACACACCCCTCGAGATAGGCAGACGTTAAATCTCCCAGATTGGAGTGAAATCTAATAGCGGGGTTCACCACATAAAGCGAGCTTTAGGTCTTCGATTTGGACAAGAGTTCGGTCAGACCTTCCTAAACTCAGGTGGGCATAACTTCGAGAGAAGCGCGTTCATGCTTCGGGATCCTCCACGGTCAAGGTGTTTTACTTTATTTAGAATTAGTTTGTTATTTCATTTTGATTTTCTTATTTAAAAGTGATTCAAGATTGAGTACTCCTCTTTTATTATTAGCTCTAACCCTTTTTATTTCTACAAGTTTTTAGTTTTCTTTTTAGCTTAGTAATTTAGTTCCTGTTTTAGTTAGTAAATTAATCGAAAAAAATCATTTGATAAAATAATAGCGATCTCCTCGAAGTAGAAGTAATCATTACGCCCCAGGGAAATACAACCTTGACGTAATCTTTAGTATCCAATACTATAAATGTTAAGGTACGCTTGCCTTTATTGGATATAGAATCGGAGAATATTATCAACTTCCACCACATACACCTTCTCTTCTCTTAAACCCCTCTTCTCCACCTTTGCGATTCTGAGTATCAAGTTTTTAGCGCTGTTGCCGGGGACTAGTTTTGTTATTTTGAAAAGACGATAGCTCTTATTTTTATCGCTTCTTTTTCTTTGTTTTATCTTTTCTTTTTCCCCCTCTTTCGCAGTTGATTTATTTTTTTATGGATAATCTTTGTTTTTCTTGTGGAGAGTTCGGTCACTCTCGCGAGGAATATAAGGTTGGATATTCTCCATCCACCAATGAGTTTATTCCTTCTGAATCGAATCAATTTGGCCAAATTGATCCGCCCACAAATTTTATTTTCATGGGGTTACAATGAGTTTCAAACGCCTTCCTACCCTTCTCCTCCGAATTTTTCTGATTTTAATTTTTCCGGAGATTTCTTAAATGGACATTTTGATCCTAGCCCTACTTTGAACTACTCAGGGTGGCAACATCCTGATCATTCTTTGGGCCAAGGTGATAATAAACCCATTCCATATCAAGATGTCTCTGCTTTTTCTCCGCAAGTTTGCGCGCCTCCTGTTTTTTATTTTAGAAAAAATGAAATCATTTTTGATTCTGTAGCATTTGAAGCACGCATCAATGCTCATTTCAAAGTGATTTTTGACGCTTTAGCTTCTGAGGCCGAAACTTTTTCTTCTCCTCCTCCTCCTATTTATCTTTCGAATGATGAATCTTCGAATTTTTTGCAGTGCCTTCAATCACTCGTGGAAGATGATTATTTAGAAATTTCATTGTGCTTTCAACCTCTCGAGGAGGAAATTTCCCCCGATATCTCTAATTTTTTTTTTCAAGTTTTCGAGGAAGACAAACTTTCTTGTGTTCGATCTTTCGAGGAGATTGATTTTTTGGATATCCTGGTTTACTCCCAATCTACTAAAATGATTGATATTCAAGTGGAGCAACCAGATATTTTTATCCAAAAAATTTCTTATGATCAACTATCGCCATTTTCTTCTTTTTCTTCTCTTCACCCTCCTAGTGAAAATTCCTCTTCCGCTCCTTTTAATTTTTTCTGCTTCTTATTTAGTCTTTAGTTCCTCTTCTTTTTCTCCTTCTAATAGTTTTTTTACTAACAAATTTTCTTTTTCAAAATCTTTTTCATTTTTGTTTTATCTAAAAAATAAAATATTACAAAAAAATATTTTTATTTTCTTTAAAATTGTAGAACTTTTTCTAACGACTGACGGATTTCCGACCAATGATTTTGACGTGACGTTCCATACACGCCCCCCCCCCCCATATGGGCGTGTCCCAGGGCGTGCCAACCAACGTACAGAAGAAATCATAATTCCCTCCAGAATCCAACGCCCGAGGTCAACTTCATACTCGACATGCCCCATTATACGCCCTCACTGGGCATGACAGGGGGCGTGACCCAGACAAAATTTTTTCCTATTAATACCAGGCCATTCCAAGCATTCTAGACCAAGTTTTTGGGAGAGGGGAGGTGCTGCTAGTTTCATTTTCAATTTTTTGTTTTTTTTCTTATGTTTTGCTCTCTCTCTCTCCATTTCTTGCTTTACTTTCATGTATTGTAGTTTACTTACCTGTAATCTCTTTTTATTAGTGTAATATCAGTAGTTAGCTTTCTTTTTATGCACTTGTAACGTCCATTTTCTAGTTGTAATCATTTTTGTTTTTAATGAATTTTAGTTAGCTTTCTCTCTTTCTCTCTTTAGTTTTCATGCACCATTATTATTTACCCCTCTCTTTCCCTTTTACCATGATTAACTAATCCTTATTTTTACTCAATCGTGATGATCTTAGAATGAGTCGATCAAGTTATGATTTTTTAGCTTTCTTTTTATTCTTAAAGTAACTACCTTTGATTTACTCTTGGTTTTTATTTAATAGGACTATATTACAAGTATATAATTTCCATTTGGGTTTTCATTCTTATTTAGCTGAGAGGCTTGTAGATTGAATCGATCACCCAAGAGTAAAGAGAGTAACACACACCCCTCAAGAGAGGCAAACGTTAACTCTCCCGGATTGGAGTGAAATCCAATAGCGGGGTTCACCAGGTAAAGCAAGATTTAGGTATTCGATTTGGACGAGAGTTTGGTTGGACCTTCCAAAACTCAGGTGGGAGCGACTTCAAGAGAAGCGCGTTCTTGCTTCGGGAACCTCAATGGTCAAGGTGTTTTACTTTATTTAGAATTAGTTTGTTATTTCATTTTGATTTTCTTATTTCAATGTGATTCAAGATTGAGTACTCCTCTTTTAATATTAGCTTTAACCCTTTTTATTTCTACAAGTATTTAGTTTTCTTTTTAGCTTAGTAATTTAGTTCCTTTTTTTAGTTACTAAATTAATCGAAAAAATCATTTGATAAAATAATAGCGATCTCCTCAACGTAAAAGTAATCATTATGCCCAGGAAAATACGACCCTTATATTAATCTTTAGTATCATATACTATAAACGATAAGGTACGCTTACCTTTATCGGATATAGAATCAGAGAATATTATCAACTTCCACCACATCCACCTTCTCCTCTTTAACCCCTCTTCTCCACCTTTGCGATTCTGAGAATCATCTGTTAGGACAATTGTGGCCGTGAGGAGCTGTCATAGGAGCGCAAGCAGACCATGTAAGAAGAGTTCACTAAGCTATTCCATTTAGGTACATTTGATATGTTTTGTACTTCTATTTTGTTTCCTATTAAGTGTCAATTTCAGGACGAAATCTCTTAAAGGAGGGGAGAATTATAATGCCCTAAATTTCCTGAAAACAACAGGTAGTTGGTCAATGTAAGTTATCGCCAGGCGGTAGACCTAGCAATGGCGGTAGCCAGCTGATTTTAATGGGCCAACATCTCTGGTAGGTATCGCACGGCCGTAGAATAATATCGCACAACGGTATCCAATAATTAAATTTGACCTTTATCTCTGGATTGTACCGCCCGGCAGTAGCGGTAACGCCAAGGGTAGTGTGTCACGTGTCGGATAAGGTAAACACAGTCTTTGAGGTGTAGAATTGCGCCGATTGGGCCAAGCAGCCACCATATATGATACTACGCGGTGGTAGCAATGTACCGCGCATTTGTAGACCTTGATAAGAGGTTGAGATGAGATTCTTTTCTCATTTTCTCTCTCTCTCTCTCTCGGATCCTATGGTAGAAGAGGGGAAAAGCTAGAAGAGCAAGGGCAAGGTTGAATCTATCCCTAAAGGAGAGCTGCTGTGAAGGCGGTCTTGTAATCAGATTCGGGATTTGAAGCCAGATTTGTGGAGAGGATGTTGTGGTGATTATTTCCATCTGTATCAAGTGCAAATTCATGGCTCCAAAGTAATTGACATGGGTAATGACTTTTCACCTTGGACAAGTGAAGTACGTATTTATCATGTACAAAGAAATCCTAATGAATTGGTGAAGAACGAGAGATTTCCACTGGGTTGATGTTGATATCCTCATTATGAAACATGCATATAGAATTCGGATTTGAAGTATGGAATAGACTTGCTGTGTGAAGCCCATCCGGACAGGTTTGTCTGGATTGGTGATGATTTATTTGCGTACCAGAGAAGACTCCGTAGTTAAACGTGTAGTTTACGGAGTTATGGGGTGCTGAATGCTGTAGTGATAGTACTAGAGAGTATCTCTAGAAAGCATCGAAATTGGGGAAAGAAACGAGATATTTTCCCCTATCGTATGGCAGTAGAGATACCGCTGGCAGTAGCTCCCAGAGAGCTATTATTATGGGCATGTCTCTTGGAGACTTGGGGGCCCATTGTTTGAGCTGAGAGACTGAAGAGCCCAGCTATGGTGGCCGTGAGAGCCATCCTTATTATGGTTGTAAAGCCCGTGTTTATGAGATAAGCAGGGTAGCATGGTTGTGAAGCCTTTGTCCACGAGATAATGTTGGTAACATAGTTGTGAAGCTTGTGTCCATGAGACAAGGTGGGTAGCATGGTTGTGAAGCCTGTGTCTATGAGACAATATAGGTAGCATGTGAAGCATAGAGCCTGAGGAGCCATGAGAGCCAGCCTTTAACATAACATGGTTATGTATATATAACAGGAAAGGAGAAGCCAACCTGTGTCTTGTCGACTACTGTGTGGGAATGGATATTTGAGCAATGGGAAAGGGCTGATCTGTACCCGCTCTATATCTCTTGACTAGATAACCTAAAGTAACTAGTGCGGCTAGGGGCATAGGAGAGGGTCGTGAAAGTGAGGGTAAGATCTATCTTAATTCTAGAGGGGGAGTGAATAGAGTATTTCAAAGTAAATTTATAATTTAAAAATGCACAGCAGTAAAGGCTTAATTTATGTATAGGTGTAAGGTGCTTTGATGTAGAAAATAAAACTAAAGCAGTAAAACAAAAACCACAGCACACAGCAAAGAATATCCACAAGAAACCAGAAGACACAAGGAACTATAGTGGTTCCCCAAAAACCTGGGTACATACACTCTTCTACCACCCTTGGTAGGAATCGACTGCAGGATGAGTTGATCAGGTGTCCTGAGCAACAATGAGCTTTTGATAAGGTGCTCAAAAACCAAACTAGATTTTTTGATCAGGTGTCTTGCCACCACTGAGTTTTGACAAGGCTCTCAGAACCAGAATCAAGACTTTTGAAGGGAGTTTTGATAACTCATTTACAGCAGGAAAAGAAAAAGGAAGAGGTGAAGTTGTCTTCTCTGTCTCAATCACTGAGAGAAGACTTAGTGGATTGATTGTGTTGTCAAAGCTCCCCCTGAGAAAGATGAGAGCTTTACTAGGGTGATAGGTCTTCAGAAGCTTCAGATCTCCAGCAGAAGATGGTTTCAACAGAGGCTGAAATATGAATTGTCTGGAGTCCTTGATGTTGAAGCTATGATCACTTTTCAGTATGCCAATATTCAACTAATTCTCCAGGATTGATCACTTGATTTTTTTGAATTGATCTCACTATCCTGTGAATCTGTACTGAGAATTTCTTGTTGTAGATTGTCTATTCTTGTGTAGTCTCTTGTTGTATATCTGTCAGACTAGAAAAGATGATTTATTCTCTAAAGATCCTCTATCCAAGATAGCCGTTAGCAGTCAATAAATGTCTTCCATTAATATTTTTTCTTCTGGAGGAAATTCCAATAAACATTCTCTGATAAATCCCTTGAAACTTTCTCCAAAATAAATGAAAACGGCTAGCAGATCTCTTGAAATAAATGCTGAGAGAATTTGAAAAACATTCCAAAAGCTGACTGAATTTGAATCCTCGAAGTCGTCGATCTCTCAGGAAAAATGTCGATCTGAGCTCTACGATCGTCGACCTGAGCTCAGAGATTAAAATGATCATCAGACAGAAAACGTCGACCTGAGCTCGAAGATCATCGACCAGAGCTCAGCGGCCTGAAGAATAAGCTGAAGACAGATCGTCGATCCGAGCTCAAAGATCGTCGACCGGAGCTCGACGATTTAGCAGAGTTGAGCTCAGAGAGCGTCGAACGGAGTTCGACGTTTCGTCGACCTAAGCTCGATGATAATTGTCTTTGCCTCAGCTCTAAGTCTGAATTCTTGAATGGTCCTGGGGGCAGTTCAAACCTAAGTTCTAATCCCTAGACTCATTCTAACTTGACCTTTTCAACTATACATCTAGGTCAAACTGATTTCCTAAAAACATAGTGATCCTTGCCCAAATTAGTAATAGGGTGTTCCAACAATCTCCCCCTATTTGGGTTAGGATTACTATTTACAGAACTCAGTAGTAAATACAAAATCAACATACAGAAAAACAAAAATCTAACAGAAAAGAGCAGATAATGCAACATAGCAGCAAACAGATGGAATATCAGCAAATGTTCAAAATGAGTATACTGTCTGCTTACAAATGTCATTTCTTTTCACTTCCCTTCTTAAATAAGATTTTCCTGCTGGGATTTAGAGCTTCTTTCTTTGACCTTCTATCATCCTCTGTACCTAAGGAGGTTTGAGATCTTGGCCTGGGAACCACAGCCTCAGGATACAGTTTCATGTAGTCCACTGGGTCAAAGAATTTCCTTGATCTATACCTTTCCAGTTCTGCATTTCTTTGATCTGACAAAGTAGTAATGTTGGAAGTGTCTTTCCCTTGTTCTCTGGCCTTCTTCAGCTGATCTAAAACAGCAAGTTCTTTCATCTTAGCAGTCCATGATAATGGATTGTTCTCTGGATCTTCAAAAGGAACTGCAGGCTCATATCTGTTGACAGTTTCTGAAGCAGTAGGAGTTCTTGTATCAACCATTTCTCTGAGTTTATAGGGGAAAGGACCTTGGGTTGAGTCCATGTGTCTTTGTCCTTCCCTTGCTTGAAATCTGTATCCTCTTTGATTTCCTATATATTGTCCCCTTCTGGACTGATAACCCCTTTGATATTTCCCCCTGGGATGATATCTTTGAGAGGATTGGGAGGAACTTTGCTTTGGAGCTGAGGTTAGAGAAGCTGAGCCTCCACCTGATCTTGAATCTGGAGGAGGAGGAGGAGGAGGCTGAAATTGGGATGAACCTTTCTCATACTTATCAAACTTTCTTTTCTTCCTCATGGCCTTTAGTTGATTTTTAGAATATTGCATCCATGGTTCAGTAATTTGGCAATCATGCAGAATATAGTAGGGTATATCATTAGCATCCTTGGCCTTAGCAGGAGGGACTTTCATCATTGCCTTGCTTCTGGCCTTCATTTTCTTTGCAATGGTACCAGAAGAGTCATCAGAGTTAGTGTGAAACTGATCACTTTCTGAGCTCTGGGGTTTATCATACAGATCGTCAATGCTTTTGATGTACTTCTCTTGTTGTTTAAGTTGTTCAGAAGTCAGAGCAGGAGCAGCAGCAACAGCAGAAATAGAACTTATGGAAGCAACAATAGGAGCAAAAGTAATTGGAGCAGCAGGTTCAGGTTTTTCCAGATAAGCAGCAGTATCAGCAACAACAGACAGCATTTCAATGTCAGAAAATCCAATAGATGTAACAACATTAGCAGCAGCAGTAGTAAACATAGAAGTAACAACATCCTCAGCCTTGAAAGAGTTTACATAAGATGCAATCAGGCTGGGATCACATTCTAAAACATGCACAATGGCCTTAGTAAGGTCTTCAACTTGTAGAACTGGCAGAGAATTGAAGTACACAGTATCAAAAACTGACAGCAGGCTCTGAAGATCTACTGCAAATACTGGAGCAAGTTCTGAAACTTCAGCAGCCTCAGGCAAAACCAGAGCTTCATTAGGCATCTCCCCCTGCCTGGATTCAGTGAAAACTAGATCAAGGCACCCAGAAGAAGGGATTTCCTGAGAGGAGAGGAAGGGAGATAGCCTGGTAGATAACTCCTGAACATTTTTCAGAAGTGGAGCCAAGGTGGTCTCCAGCAATGAGGTTAGCCTGGGGGCTAGCAGCTCATACAGCCTGTCTGCCAAAGCTGAAAGGTCTACATGCTCAAGAGGGGCTTGAGTAGAGATAGGAGTTGATGTAGCTGGGATGATGTTGGCTGGAACTGATGGAATGGATGGTGTGGAGGTAGGAGGTATAGGGATGGATGGCTCAGTAGAAGGAATTGTTGAGATTGATGTTACTGAAGTGGAGATGGATGATATGGGAGAGGTAAAGGATGGGGTGAAGGATGATTGAGAAAGTATGTCCTGAAGAAGTTGTTGGTAGGAAGATGTAGATGGAATTGCAGGAGGAGAGGGAGGAGAATCATCCATGAAGGAGTCATCCAGAAGATGAAATGATGGAGTGGTACAGGTGGATATTAGTACAAGGGATGGAATGATTCTGAGGTAGTGGGTGGAGGAGGTGAAATGGGTAATGAGATTGTAATGGGGGAAGATATGGCTATGGTTGAGATGAGTGGTGAGGTTGATATGACTAGTGCAGAGACAGCTGGAGGAGGAGGAGAAGCAGGCAAATCTTCTGCTGGGGCAGAGACATGAGGAGGAGTGACTGAGGCAGTCCTTGTTCCTGAAGCAGATGATGCTGCAACAGCCCTGTTGGGGTTTATAATCTGCCTGTCCCACCTGCTGAAGAGGGCACAGGTGAGCCTTTTGGATGCATTGATGTGCATCCCACTTGAAACCAACAGATAAGGGCACCTGTGATGTAGGTAAACCCTTATAATCCTCCCCAAACTGACACAGCTTTTGCTAATTTTCTTCTTGATCAAATTAAAGAAGATTGATCCCCAATCCAGATGTTTCATATCAACTAAAGCTCCCATTAAGCATAACTGATACTTTGAGATTGTATCATGGGCGGAGTGCTTTTCCAGAAACACTTTTCCAACAACATCAGCCAAAAATTGAAATTCAATAGATAAATTCTTTTTCAGCAGTTTATTAGGGTTCACAGCAGAGTGACCCATTCGATCTAATAAAGAATCATATTCCTCTCCAGACAAATCGATGGAGTCATTCCCAGTACTTAATGCGAATACTTCTGTCAAAAGAGCGGGGGACATTGGTACCTGAGTTCAATTGATGGTGCCGACTATAGAGTTTTCATTCTCATTGGTGACAGTAAAAACCCATTCTTTTACTTCATCTGCTACAATCTTTATTCTTGTGGTCATCAATGTAACTAACTGCTGTTCGCAGAATAGATTCAGAATGTCTTTGAATCGCTGTTCGCTGCCATCGAACGAGTTCATATCAATGTCAAAGCCTGTATCAAATTTCATTTTGGAGAGAGCGGCGACCGTTATTGCCATCTGTACCTGCAAAGATTCAACAAACACGACCAAGTGTAGAGAATTTGGAGGGAAAGAGAAAAATTTGCAGAGAGTATGAAAGCGTAAACGACGAGCGGCGGCCGAAAAATTATTTTATATTAGGGTTCGACGCGAAAAAGGAAGGATCGTCGATCTCCGTTCGACGATCAGGACTCCTAAGGGAAGCTGAAAGGTCTTCAATATCGTAGATCTCAGTTCGATGATCTAGAGAGAACGTCGAGCTCAGTTTGAAGATCGAAGGCCTAAAAGAGATAGTATACAACTATCTGACACGCTCTGAACTCAGGTCGACGTTTTGGGAAAACATCGATCTCCGTTCGACGTTTCTCAGGTAAACGTCGATCTCCGTTCGACACTTTTTGGGGAAAACGTCGAGCGTAGTTCAGAGACAGAAACTATCCTCCAGACACAAAAAGAGATGAGTTTTTAGCCTAATCTTGGTCTGTTTTTAGCTTTTCAAAATCTTGTAATTTATTCTAGGCTTCCTCCATCTAACATGCCTAACTGATTGAGGAAGAAGTTGTGTTTCTTTTCATCTAAAGGCTTAGTGAAAATATCTCCCCTTTGCAAATCAGTTGGGATATATTGAAGTTCAATTTTATTTTTCTCAACATTATCCCTTAGAAAACGATGCCTAATTTCTATGTGTTTTGTCCTACTATGGAGGACAGGATTTTGTGCAATGAAAATAGCACTGGTGTTGTCACAAAATATTTTAGACTTCTCTAAGTTGTAACCATAGTCTAGGAGTTGATTTTGTATCCACAATATTTGTGAACAACAACTGCCTGCAGCCATATATTCAGCTTCAGCAGTTGAAGTTGACACTGATGTTTGTTTCTTACAATACCATGAGACAAGTCTAGCACCAAGAAACTGACAAGTTCCACTGGTGCTTTTCCTGTCTATTCTGCATCTAGCATAATCAGCATCTGAAAATCAAGTTAAGTCAAATGCTGAATCTTTTGGATACCAGAGACCTAGATTTGGACAGCTTTTAACATACCTAAGAATCCTCTTTACTAAAGTTAAGTGCGACTCTCTAGGGCTAACTTGGAATCTAGCACATATACATGTAGCAAACATTATATCAGGCCTACTAGCTGTAAGATACAATAGAGAGCCAATCATTACTCTATATGTTGTCTGATCAACTGGTTTCCTATGTTCATTAGCATCCAATACAACATTGGTAGGCATGCGTGTTTTCATACATGATGCATCAGACATACAAAATTTCTTAACCAGTTCTTTTGCATACTTGGTTTGAGAAATAAATATGTCTTCAGCATGTTGTTTGACTTGCAATCCTAAGAAGAAGGATAGCTCACCCATGCTGCTCATTTCAAATTTAGAGTGCATAAGCTTGGAAAACTTTTTGCACAAGTTTGAATCAGTAGAACCAAATATAATATCATCTACATAGATTTGTACTAGTAGGGTATGGGACTTATGGGTTCTAATAAAAAGAGTTTGGTCTACTCTCCCCCTAATAAAATCATTTTCTAGAAGAAAGCATGCTAGGGTCTCATACCATGCTCTAGGAGCTTGCTTTAGACCATATAATGCTTTATGCAGTTTGAAAACATAATCAGGATGAGTTGGAGAGACAAAACCTTGGGGTTGTCTGACATAGACTTCTTCTTTGATCTCCCCATTGAGAAAAGCACTCTTCACATCCATTTGATAGAATTTGAATCCCTTGTGAGCAGCATAAGCCAGGAAGATTCTTATGGCCTCTAACCTTGCAACCTGTGCAAAGGTCTGGTCATAGTCTATCCCCTCTTCTTGAGAATATCCTTGAGCAACTAGCCTTGCCTTGTTCCTTACCATAATTCCTTGATCATCCAATTTGTTTCTGAACACCCATTTTGTTCCAACAATGGAATGATCCTTTGGTTTAGGCACTAGTTCCCAGACTTTGTTTCTTTCAAATTGATGCAACTCCTCTTGCATTGCAATGATCCAGTGTGGATCTTGCTCTGCATCTTGAATGGATTGAGGTTCAATTTGAGAGAGAAAGCAAGTGTGCATCAGGTTTTGGTTGACCTGATTTCTGGTTTGCACACCAGCTGAGATGTTTCCAATCACTTAGGAGATTGGATGATCTCTTGATGTTACTAAATCAACAGGTGGTGTTGTTTGTTCACTAACCTATGTTGCTGTTTCCTCTTGTAGAACAGCAACTGGCTCTTCAAGAAGATTTTCTTCCAGATGTGGAGCAGCTTCTTCATCTTTACTACTTTCATCCTTTTGAGTAACTTGTAATCTGTCCAAGTCTTCAGCTAAAGAATGTACCTGCAATTGTTCTATGGTAGAAGCATTCTTCTCCTTGAAAGACATATTAGTTTCATCAAAAGAAATATGAACAGATTCTTCTATTTTTAGAGTAGTTTTATTATAAACCCTATAAGCTTTATTGATCATGGAGTATCCCAGAAACACTCCTTCATCAGCTTTTGCTTGAAATTTTGCTATATATCTCTTGTCATTGTTGTGAATATAACAAATGCAACCAAAGATTTTAAAATAGTCTACTTTAGGTTTCTTCCCTTTGAGAAATTCATAGGGAGTCTTGCCCTTTAGTTTAGGTATTAGACTTCTATTCAACACATAATTGGAGGTGTTCACTGCCTCAACCCAAAAGGATAGAGGAAGGTGAGCATCTGTCAATAATGTAGTTGCAGATTCAATTAGGGTTCTATTTTTCCTTTCTGCTACCCCATTTTGTTGAGGAGTTCTAGGAGCTGAGAATGTATGCCTGATCCCTTCACTCTGACAGAACTCTTGCATAAGAAGAGAATCAAACTCTGTCCCATGATCACTTCTGATCAGGGCAATGTGAGTGTTGAACTCAATCTGTATGCATTTGAGAAACTCTGTCAAACACTTGAAGTTATCAGACTTCTTCCTCAGAAAGAACACCAATGTGAATCTTGAGAAGTCATCTACAACCACTAAAGTGTAGGATTTCCCTCCTAGGCTTTGTACTGTAATGGGTCCAAAAAGATCCATGTGTAACAGATACAAAATCCTAGGTAAGTCACTCTTGTTAAGTGATTTAATACTATTTTTAGTTGGCTTGCCTAATTGACAAGCCTTGCAAAGTCCTTCCTTCTTGTAGGGGCAAGAAGGTAGTCCTCTAATAAGGTTGTCCTTGGATAGCCTAGCAATGGTTCTAAGGTTAATATGTCCTAGTCTCTTATGCCATAGAATATTAGGTCTAGATATGGAATTGAACAGGCAAATATCTACTTTAGATGAACAAAAATCTAATAAGAAAATGTTACCTTTTCTGTTATATGTCAACACAGTTGTGTTGTCCTCTGACTTGACCTTGCATATAGCTTTGTTGAAAGTCACTTGATATCCTTCATCACAAAGTTGACTGATACTTATCAAGTTGTGCTTGAGTACTTCAACATAAGTGATAATACGTTTTGTAGCCTAAACTATTATCGTATTTTATATTTTATATTGTACAAATTTTGTCTATTATTAGTTTATTTTTATCCTTTTTATGTAAATTTTATTGTCACTAACTTTTTCCTGTCTTTTTGCAGGTTTCCAGAAAAATCGCCAAAATGGCCTGTCACGCCCCCCTGTCACGCCCTCCCTGGGCGTGACCTTGGGCGTGTCACCCGATCCCGAGGACACCTGCTGGAAGGGACAGATAACGGTCAAAACCGCTGTCACGCCCCCCTGTCACGCCCTCCCTGGGCGTGTCACCGGGCGTGACATGGGCGTGTCGCCCTCTGCCGCAAAGCCTGCCGCCGCATTAAATGCCGTTCCGTCTCAGCACGCAAATAGTACTGTCACGCCCCATGTCACGCCCGTGACATGGGCGTGACACCTTCCTTTTTCGGTGACTGACGGATTTCCGACCAATGATTTGGACATGACATGCCTGTCACGCCCCCCTGTCACGGGCGTGACCTAGGGCGTGACCACCGACGTACCGAAGCAATCATCCCTCCCGCCAGAATCCAGAGCCCGAGGTCAACATAGTACTGTCACGCCCCCCTGACACGCCCCCCCTAGGGCGTGTCGGAGGGCGTGACCGACCCGAGAAAAAATCTATAAATTGAGCCCCCCTCCTCCCCATTTCAGCAAGCTTTGGTTGAGTGGGGGAGGTGCTGCCCCTTTGTTTCTTGATCCTTTTTCATGCTTTCTCTCTCTCTCTCTCCCCCTCTCTTTGTACTTTTTGGTTAACCCTAGTTTAATCATAGTTTGTGCTAGCTTTTAATGTAATTTTCTTCTTGCTTAGTGCTTAATGTAGGGCTAGAATAGGGTTTAATTTTCATGCACTTGTAATTTCATTTTCATTAGTGTAACTTGCCCTTTTTCATTAATAAAATTGTTCTTCCCTTAGCTTGTGTTCTTCTTATGTTTTTCTACTCATCTCCCCCCCCCTCCACTCCATTATGATTAACTAATCCTCCTTGTACTCGATCTTGATGATCCGAGGTTAGAGCGATTATGTTATGATGTTTTAATTAATCTTTTCTTTTTAGGTTAGGGCCTTGAATTACTCTTGATTTATCACGGGTCGGAGGTATATTTTCGATATATACTCTCCGCCTTTGCTTTCATTCTGGGCTAGCCGAGAGGCCGAAAGAATGAAGTGAGCATTCAAGAGTAAAGGGAGTTGTACGCACCCCTCGAGAGAGGCAGACGTCCAAATCTCCCGGATTGGAGTAAAATCCAATAGTGGGGTTCACCGCGTAAAGCGAGTTTTAGGCCTCCGATTTAGACGAGAGTCGGTCGGACCTTCCTAAACTCAGTTGGGCACGACTTCGAGAGAAGCGTGTTCAAGCTTTAGGAACCTCCACGGTCAAGGACCCTTATCCTATTAAGTTTAGATTTTTATCGCATTTTCTTAATCGTCTTTAGCCGAGGTGAATCTTGATCGGGTGCATTTCCATTTCATATTGTTCTACCTTTTGTAGTAATCTCATATATTGTGCTCTTTTATTAACTGCAGTAGTTTCCTTTCTAGCTTAGTTGTTTACTTAATAGCCCTCTTAATTGCAGTGTTTCTTTTTCTAGAATAGCTTTACTTTCTCCCCTGCACTTAGATTTTCTAAAACCCTAGTTTTTCCGTCGATAAGATAATAGCGTTCGTGTGAGTAAGCTTAGCCAACAGTTCCCGGATCTTAATACGACACTTGTGTCCCCTTGCTACAATTCGATAGGTATACTTGCCTCATCGGGTTGCTAGTTCGGTTGCGTTTATTTCTTCGAACCCTAGCGCGCAACAAGTTTTTGGCGCCGTTGCCGGGGACCCAACTTCCGTTGATATTTTGAAAACACGAACCTATTAATTTTATCTCTTCTCTTTCTCATCCCCTTTCTTTAAAGTTTTAAAAAAAAAAAAAATCAAAAAAAATTTTATCACCGCTCTTAATAGAAACCAACCTCACAATTTTTCTACGCCACCTAATTCTCTCGAAAAGGGCAAAGGGCTTTAAGCGCCACTGTCTTGTCTAGTACCTTGCGAACCCTTCACGGGGTAGTCCTTGGGAAGTTCGGGAGTTAATCTATAAAAAAAAAATCTATTTCAAAAAAAAAAAATTTTAATTTAATTTTCTAAATCTAGTTTTTCTTTCTAGTTTATCCTTTTTCTCTTTCTCTTCTTCTTTTCTGTTCTTTTAGTGCATGACCCGCGGGAGTCCGTCGGTTATTTTGGACTTGGACCACGAAATTGAGCGTACTCTTCGGAGAAGATCGCGATTTCAAGGTCCTACCATCCAAGTGCCGGTTGAGGACTCCGAGTCATTTAATACTTTAAGAATGGAAGAACCCAACGTAGATGAGGCCGTGCAAAGGACTATGTCCTATTATGCACGACCGAACCTCGAGGGAACAGAATCGAGTATAGTCCGCCCTACTATAGCAAATAATAACTTTGAACTAAAGCCTAGCATAATTCAAATGGTGCAGCAATATGTGCAATTTGACGGACTTCAAGATGAAGATCCGAACGCACATATAGCTAGCTTTCTTGAAATTTGCGACACCTTCAAGATAAATGGTGTCACAAATGATGCGATAAGGCTAAGACTCTTCCCCTTCTCTCTAAGAACTAAAGCTAAGCAGTGGCTTAACACACTTCCGAAAAATAGCATAACCACTTGGAATGAATTAACTGAAAAATTTTTGGCGAAGTATTTTCCGCCAGCTAAAACTGCAAAACTTAGGAACGACATCTCTGCCTTTGGACAAATAGACTCTGAAACCCTTTACGAAACCTGGGAGAGATTTAAAGAATTATTAAGACGATGCCCACATCACGCGCTGCCTGTATGGTTACAAGTGCAGACGTTTTATAACGGGCTAAATCAAAGCACGAAGCAAATGATAGACGCAGCTTCTGGCGGTACTTTAAATCATAAGACCCCGGAAGCCGCTCTTGAGCTTTTTGAGGATATGGCCATGAACACTTATCAGTGGAATGTGCCTAGGTCCCGCCCGAACAAGCCTGCAGGTATCTATGAAGTGGACAACGTCTCCCAGCTCGCTCTGCAAGTAGAAATCCTAAGCAAAAAAATCACGGAGATGACTGCTGCCTCCGCCCCTCAGGTATGGGAATCTGCAACCCCTACTCCAGAACATTTAGATTATGTTAATAATTTGCCTAGAACTGCTTTTAATAATTTTTCTGCTGCGAATTTTCATCCGCCTGGTTTTAATTTTCCGAATAGTTATAACCCCGCTTTAAGAAATCACCCGAACTTTTCATGGAGTAATCCATCGAATGCGATGCGCCCACCTCCGCAAAATGATTTTTCTGCACAACCACCACCACCACCACTTCTTCAAAATTACCCAAAACCTCCAAGCTTGGAGGAATTACTTTCTAAATATATCACCACAAATGACGCCACTATAAGAACGTTAACCGGAAGCGTAAAAAGTCTAGAAAATCAGGTAGGACAGCTCGCGAAAATAATTTCTGAGCGACCCGCAGGGTCTCTTCCTTCCAATACCGAACCCAACCCGAGAGAGCAAGCGAAAGCTATAACTCTTCGGAGTGGGAAGCAAGTCTCCGGTATGGTAAGTGAAGAGCCCGAAGCAAGCTCCGCTCCTGCTTTTAAAAATCAAAGCTCCGCTCCTGCTTTTAAAAATCAAAGCTCCGCTCCTGCTTTTAAAAATCAAAGCTCTGCTCCGCTTACACCCTCTGCTGAAGAAGTAATCACCCCCACTTTAGAAAATAATCTCACTCCACCACCCATCTTCAAAAATAATTCAACTCCTCCATACCCCTCTGAACTTAATAGACAACGTCAAGATGATCAGTACTCCCGCTTCTTAGAAATCTTCAAACAAATCCACATTAATCTTCCCTTCCACGAGGCTATTTCGCAAATGCCGAAATATGCCAAATATCTTAAAGACCTCCTCACAAACAAGAAGAAGTTAGAGAATCTTTCGCACGTTACGCTTAACGCCGAGTGCTCCGCCGTTTTAACAAACGGTTTGCCGAAGAAAATCAGTGACCCGGGTAGTTTCTCTATCCCGTGTGTCTTCGGTGATCTCTTTGTTAAACACGCGTTAGCCGATTTAGGCGCAAGTATAAACCTGATGCCCTTTTCGTTGTTCAAAAAGTTAGGGATTGGTAGCCTTAACCCCACGCGTATGAGTATCCAGCTAGCCGATAGATCCGTCAAGTACCCGTTAGGAATAGTGGAGGACGTTCTAGTGAAAGTCGACAAGTTCATCTTCCCGGTGGACTTTGTCATTTTGGACATCGAAGAAGACGTCGAGGTTCCCCTGATCCTTGGCCGACCCTTCCTTGCCACCTCCCGAGCCATCATTGACGTAAGCAATGGTAAGCTCTTTCTTCGAGTAGGCGACGACGAAGTCACATTTCCGATCACCCCTTCGATGAAGAACACCTTAGCGAACGATGACTCATGTTTTTTCGTAGACGCCGTGAGTGATGATTCTTCCTACTGCCTCTCTGACTTTGAAAAAGAATTTTCTACTTTTTGCTCCTCTTCTCTTACAACAGAATCACTGCAAGGAAGTGATGAATCTTCTTATTGTCTTTCTGAGTTTGAAAAAGAGTTTTCTGATTTTTGTTCTTCCTCTTTCCTTACCACTGAATCTGTACAAGAAGCCGTCTTGGCTGCTAGCCCCACCCCTTATTACGTTCCTTATAAAAAAGTTTATGAAGATATTATTTTTGAAAAAGAAAGAATCTCAAAATCTTCTTATGAAGAACCCCCTACCCTAGAACTTAAAGAACTTCCCGAACACCTTAAGTATGCTTTCTTAGAAAAAGACTCCAAGTTACCAGTTATCGTTTCGGCCTACCTCACGGATACGCAGAACGATAAACTTCTTCTAGTTCTACGTAAGCATCGCCGGGCTATTGCTTGGCAAATTTCTGATATCAAGGGCATAAGCCCATCTTTCTGTACACATAAAATTTTAATGGAAGATAATTCGCGTAACTCTATCCAACCTCAGCGCCGTATAAACCCGAATATGAAAGAAGTAGTTAAGGGCGAGGTTATGAAACTATTAGACGCAGGAATTATCTACCCTATATCAGACAGTAAGTGGGTTAGCCCCGTTCAGGTAGTTCCAAAAAAGGGAGGGATAACCGTAGTTAGTAATGAGAATAATGAATTAATCCCAACACGGACGGTGACGGGTTGGCGTATGTGCATAGATTACCGTAAGTTAAATGACGCCACCCGTAAGGACCACTTTCCTCTACCGTTTATCGACCAGATTTTAGAACGTCTCTCCGGCCATAGCTTTTATTGTTTTCTCGATGGCCTCTCGGGGTACTTTCAAATACCCATCTCCCCCGAGGACCAAGAGAAAACTACGTTTACTTGTCCCTTCGGCACCTTCGCGTACCGGAGAATGCCGTTTGGATTATGCAATGCGCCGGCTACATTCCAACGATGTATGCTCGCAATATTTGACAAGTACGTAGAAAGCATTATGGAGGTATTCATGGACGATTTCTCCGTGTTCGGCGATACCTTCGATAGATGTTTAGAAAACCTCGAAAAAGTCTTAGAACGATGCGAAGAAACTAACCTTGCCCTAAATTGGGAAAAATGCCATTTTATGGTGAGGGAAGGGTTAGTTTTGGGTCATAAAATTTCTGCTAAAGGTATTGAGGTAGACGTTGCCAAGATAGAAGTTATTGAGAAGTTGCCGCCACCTACAAACATAAAAGCTATAAGAAGTTTCCTAGGCCACGCTGGTTTTTATCGTCGTTTTATAAAGGACTTCTCCAAGATCACTAAGCCCCTCACCCATCTCTTAGAAAAAGACGCTCCATTCATTTTTGATGACTCTTGTAATTCTGCCTTTGAATCAATTAAAGAAAAGTTAATTAACGCACCAATTATGATAGCTCCGGTGTGGGACCTTCCTTTCGAGATTATGTGCGATGCGAGTAGTTTTGCGGTGGGAGCCGTATTAGGTCAACGCATATCTAAGAACTTCCACCCCATCTATTACGCTAGTAAAACCCTCACATCTGCACAAGAAAATTACACCACAACCGAGAAGGAGCTCTTAGCCGTAGTATTTGCGTTTGATAAATTTCGCCCTTACATTACACTTTCAAAAATCATTGTTTTTACGGACCACTCGGCCCTCAAGTACCTTCTTGCCAAAACGGATGCCAAGCCTCGCTTGATTCGCTGGGTCTTACTCCTCCAGGAGTTTGACTTAGAGATCCGTGATAAGCGAGGAGCCGAGAACTTGGCCGCCGACCATTTATCAAGATTAGATAACCCCTTTATAGAAAAATTAAATGAAAAATCTTTTAATGACTATTTTCCTGATGAGAAGCTGCTTTTAGTTAATACATCTACTTCTCCTTGGTTCGCGCACATCGCCAACTATCTAGTGGCCCGGGTGCTCCCAAAAGAGTTCTCCTCTCAGCAGAAGAAGAAATTCTTTTCTGAGCTGAAGAACTACTTTTGGGAAGACCCGCATCTTTTCAAAATTTGTGCGGATCAAGTGATAAGGAGATGTGTTTCTTTTGATGAAGGAATTGATATTCTAAAACATTTGCATGAAGGTCCGACAGGTGGGCACTATCAAGCTGCTCGCACCGCTCATAAGGTGCTTTGCGCGGGTTTTTACTGGCCTAGCCTGTTTAAAGACGCGCAAGCCTTTGTGAGCAGGTGTGATAGTTGCCAACGGTCGGGCAATATTTCTAATAAAAATGAAATGCCGCAAAATTATTTCTTAGAGTGCGAAATTTTCGACCTCTGGGGAATTGATTTTGTTGGCCCCCTTCCTTCTAGCTTCGGAAACAAATATATTTTAGTTGCTGTTGATTATGTTTCACGATGGGCTGAGGCCCAAGCTCTTCCTACGAACGACTCCCGAGTTGTAGTCACGTTTTTAAAAAAATTATTTTCTAGATTCGGTACGCCACGCGCAATCGTTAGCGATAGGGGTTCCCATTTCTGTAACGCGCAATTTTCAAAAATCCTTACTAAATACGGCGTTACGCATAAACTATCCACTGCCTACCACCCCCAAACTAACGGTCAAGTCGAAGTAGTAAATAGAGAAATAAAAAGAATATTAGAAAAGACTGTTTCAACTTCTAGAAAAGACTGGTCAACCAAACTAGACGATGCTCTATGGGCCTACCGAACAGCGTACAAAACCGCCCTCGGATGTACGCCGTATCGGCTGGTCTATGGAAAATCGTGCCATCTGCCCGTAGAGTTAGAACACCGCGCCTTTTGGGCCTTAAAATTTTTAAACTTCGATCCTCACTCAGTCGGTGACCTTCGAAAATTTCAACTAAATGAACTCGATGAGTGGCGCTCTTATGCTTATGAAAATAATAAACTTTATAAAGAGCGGACGAAGCGTTTACACGATAAACACTTAAGGCACCCTAAAAACTTTAAGCCGGGCGACCAAGTCCTGTTATATAACAGTCGTTTACGTTTATTTCCGGGCAAATTAAAATCTCGCTGGTCTGGCCCATTTTCTGTTTTAGAAGTATTTCCTTATGGAACTGTTTTAATTTCTCACCCTGATAAGGGTAATTTCAAAGTGAATGGTCAGCGTCTTAAACTGTATTTCTCTGGTGATGATGATGTCAGTCCAAACACTATTAAGTTTCTGCTTCACGAACTTTAATCTTGAACTTTTTATTTTTTTTTGCTAAAAACAATTTTATTCCGGGACAACAATATTTTTGGACAATATTATTTTTGATGCGTCGAGCTCAACGACGCTTTAACCAAAGGGCGCTCTTGGGAGGCAACCCAAGTTATCTTTTTCTGTTTTCTTTATTTTACAATTTTTGCCTCGGACGGCTCCGACAAGCTGAAGCTTCTGCGATCGCCTGCTCCAACATTGCTGAATCCATCACGAAGTCCAAAGAAGACATTCGGGGAGCGGCATCACTCAGCTTTCGCAGCAAATAAATCCGGGGAAGTACCTGTATTTCAATTATGTCTTTTCAATTCTGCACTTTATTTTTCTCTCCTTCTCCAATCCCCTTCTTTAGCCATTGAGGACAATGTCTGTTTTAAGCTTGGGGGAGGATTTCCTCCTTCATTTTTGCTTAGTGTAAATAATTTCCTTTTTTGTAAATAGTTCTATAAAAAAAAAAAATGAATATCTTAAAATTCCAAAAAAGAGAAAAATTCCAAAATCCAAAAAAAGAGAATATTTCTCAAAATAAAAAAAATGTATGTGTGTTTTTGAATAGTTTAGACATTTTGGTATTTCAATAGTACCCCTAGTTTTTAGTTTTGTTTTACTCAAAATCTCCTATAAATAACTTAGTTAATTATAATATTTCTAATCGTCCTTTTTAATTATGTTTCACAAGTAAAATGTTGGCCATGCTGTGTTTCTAATTCGCGGTAGCATGTTAAGGTGAAATATTTTTCTAAAACTCGCATTTCTATTATGGTTTTTTGTTTTTTTTATTTTCTTTACTTTCTCAAAAATTCATCATCCACTATTTTCTTTTTCATTTTTGAATAATTTTTGTAAAGTCAACTTTTGAATAACGTAGTAGATGTGAACGATCCAAGTCACCTATTATTTCTATTTTCGAGTTAATTTCATCAATCTTCTTTTATTATCTAGGACTCGCTTTTTGAAATTTTTCAAACCTTTGTTTTAAATAAATTCAAAAGCGTGAAAATGATTTAGGCCGTTTTTGTTTTCGTTTGAGCTTTCCTGCCAACCTAAAAACTTTTACCACTAGTTAGCCGTTTTTGAGCCTTTTTCCGATTTCATTTGATAGCTCCTCATTTCATTTCAGTTTCACCAAAGCCAAAATTTCCAACCTATCGAATCACACTAGCCTTTTTGAGTTTCATAAATTATTTTTGACGATTTTGATAGGGTATTTTGTGATTTTTGTGGAGAAAGGTTTTCGAAAAAAAAGAAGTATGTTCAAAAATGATGTTTATTTTTGTTTGGCCAACTCAAAAAGGAAAATAAAAATATTTATGGCCTTTGTTTTGAAAAAAGAAAAAAAAAATGAAAAAGAAAATGAAAAAGAAGGAAAAAAATGTGTATATATTTTTATGAAAATTTTTGAAACTCTTGCTTTGGTTTAGTGTGATTTTAAACCTTCACGTTTATCTTTGAATTCCACTCCTAATCATTTTCCTAAACCAAACGTTTCTGTCCTATTTAAGTCCTTTTGATTCACGTTTTTTGTTTTTTATTTAACAACTAAGAAAAGAAAAATAGTAAATCAGTTTTAGTTTTGGATTTAAACCTAGATTTTTGATAATTAAATTGATATAATTATAATGCGTTGCTTGGATCTAGTAACAACTCAATGCGTGTTTTTCATTTTTGTTGCTTTACTTAAGTCCATTTAAAAAAATCTCGCTAAAATTTTGGATGATTTGTTTTTATTAAGTAAAGTTTATAAAAGTTTTACCATACCTAAATAATTGTTTTAGACTTACATTTCACCTTTTCCCTACTAAGAATTTCGCATAGTACTTGTGTAGGCATAATTAGAAGTTTTTGATTAGTCCTTTTTATAAATATCTAGTTTTTATATTTTTGCTTGGGGACAAGCAAAGCTTAAGCTTGGGGGAATTTGATAATACGTTTTGTAGCCTAAACTATTATCGTATTTTATATTTTATATTGTACAAATTTTGTCTATTATTAGTTTATTTTTATCCTTTTTATGTAAATTTTATTGTCACTAACTTTTTCCTGTCTTTTTGCAGGTTTCCAGAAAAATCGCCAAAATGGCCTGTCACGCCCCCCTGTCACGCCCTCCCTGGGCGTGACCTTGGGCGTGTCACCCGATCCCGAGGACACCTGCTGGAAGGGACAGATAACGGTCAAAACCGCTGTCACGCCCCCCTGTCACGCCCTCCCTGGGCGTGTCACCGGGCGTGACATGGGCGTGTCGCCCTCTGCCGCAAAGCCTGCCGCCGCATTAAATGCCGTTCCGTCTCAGCACGCAAATAGTACTGTCACGCCCCATGTCACGCCCGTGACATGGGCGTGACACCTTCCTTTTTCGGTGACTGACGGATTTCCGACCAATGATTTGGACATGACATGCCTGTCACGCCCCCCTGTCACGGGCGTGACCTAGGGCGTGACCACCGACGTACCGAAGCAATCATCCCTCCCGCCAGAATCCAGAGCCCGAGGTCAACATAGTACTGTCACGCCCCCCTGACACGCCCCCCCTAGGGCGTGTCGGAGGGCGTGACCGACCCGAGAAAAAATCTATAAATTGAGCCCCCCTCCTCCCCATTTCAGCAAGCTTTGGTTGAGTGGGGGAGGTGCTGCCCCTTTGTTTCTTGATCCTTTTTCATGCTTTCTCTCTCTCTCTCTCCCCCTCTCTTTGTACTTTTTGGTTAACCCTAGTTTAATCATAGTTTGTGCTAGCTTTTAATGTAATTTTCTTCTTGCTTAGTGCTTAATGTAGGGCTAGAATAGGGTTTAATTTTCATGCACTTGTAATTTCATTTTCATTAGTGTAACTTGCCCTTTTTCATTAATAAAATTGTTCTTCCCTTAGCTTGTGTTCTTCTTATGTTTTTCTACTCATCTCCCCCCCCCTCCACTCCATTATGATTAACTAATCCTCCTTGTACTCGATCTTGATGATCCGAGGTTAGAGCGATTATGTTATGATATTTTAATTAATCTTTTCTTTTTAGGTTAGGGCCTTGAATTACTCTTGATTTATCACGGGTCGGAGGTATATTTTCGATATATACTCTCCGCCTTTGCTTTCATTCTGGGCTAGCCGAGAGGCCGAAAGAATGAAGTGAGCATTCAAGAGTAAAGGGAGTTGTACGCACCCCTCGAGAGAGGCAGACGTCCAAATCTCCCGGATTGGAGTAAAATCCAATAGTGGGGTTCACCGCGTAAAGCGAGTTTTAGGCCTCCGATTTAGACGAGAGTCGGTCGGACCTTCCTAAACTCAGTTGGGCACGACTTCGAGAGAAGCGTGTTCAAGCTTTAGGAACCTCCACGGTCAAGGACCCTTATCCTATTAAGTTTAGATTTTTATCGCATTTTCTTAATCGTCTTTAGCCGAGGTGAATCTTGATCGGGTGCATTTCCATTTCATATTGTTCTACCTTTTGTAGTAATCTCATATATTGTGCTCTTTTATTAACTGCAGTAGTTTCCTTTCTAGCTTAGTTGTTTACTTAATAGCCCTCTTAATTGCAGTGTTTCTTTTTCTAGAATAGCTTTACTTTCTCCCCTGCACTTAGATTTTCTAAAACCCTAGTTTTTCCGTCGATAAGATAATAGCGTTCGTGTGAGTAAGCTTAGCCAACAGTTCCCGGATCTTAATACGACACTTGTGTCCCCTTGCTACAATTCGATAGGTATACTTGCCTCATCGGGTTGCTAGTTCGGTTGCGTTTATTTCTTCGAACCCTAGCGCGCAACAATAAGCTACTTTCTTGAAGGTGACTGTTCCAATTTGGACTGCACCATATCCTTTTGTTGTTCCAAAGTTTGAATCACCAAAGATTACTTTGTGTCCAAGATTGGCTTTAAAGGATGTGAAGTTGTCCTTGTTCCCTGTCATATGCTTTGAGCACCCACTATCCATATACCATGGCTGGTTTGATGTTGGATAGGTCTTCACCTGCACATAAACAGCTTATATGTTTTTGACCTAGTTTACCTGGGGCCTAGGTTGATATCCCTTAAATTCAGAAATGAAAAACATCCCAGGTTGACTCTTATAACCTTCAGGATGGTATCTCCTAGGAGGTACTATCCATTCAGTATAGGGGTTGAAACCTTGAGATATAGGACTTCTAGGATTGAATCTAGATGTACCTTTGAATGATTGTTCAAAGTCCTGATCTCTGTTCCACGATCGTCGAGTTGAGGTCGACGATCTTGGGTCAGATCGTCGATCTCTGTTCGAAGATTGACTATCCTAGAGTTCAGAGTTCAGGTGTCGTCGAGCTGAGGTCGACGATCGTTTCCTGGATCGTCGAGCACCGTTCGACGATCGTCGAGCTCTGTTCGACACATTCTGTTTAACTATATTTTTCTTTGGCAAATCTGCATTCTTCCTAGCTACCTCTACAACTTCTTTCCCTTTATCAGAGATAAATTTGATTGGAGTTGTCAGAACTATAGGTTGGCTGGATGAAGCTCCCAAGCCCAGTATACTATTAAGTTTAGAGTTCACTGTGCTTGTGATATCCATCAGTTTTATGCTTCTCCCATTAAGGGATTCTTCAAACTGCTTGGCCTTGGATAGTTCACTCTTCAGTGAGGCTATCTCCTCCCTATAGCATTCTAACTCTTCAGAGAGTTTGAGGTTCTCTGATTTTAAAGTGCTATACTCAGACAGTTGTTTTCTGAGGGAAGTGATTTCCTTCTCAGACTCCAACAGATCTAGGCATAGTACTTTAAACTCATGTTTAAAGTCCTCAGAACTGAAATCAAATTAATTGATTCCTGATCTTCTTCTAGTTGAACTTCTGAATCTGATTCTGACTCTTCTGCTTTTGAATCTATTTGAGAGGCATTGATAGCCATCATGCAAAATTCCTTTTCATCAGCATCATCCTCATCATCACTGGAGCCGGATGAGGCTTCAGAATCCTCTTCAGTTTCACTCCATGTCTCAGCAACAAATCCCTTCCTTGTATGTGTGTTCTTGCTGTAGGAGGGTTTGTCTGAGCTGTTCTTCTTAAAGTCTTTCTCCTTTCTTCTTTCTCTTCTATCTTTCTTGTTCTTATTTTTGTTTTCTGGACAGTCAGGCACAATATGGCCTGGTTTCCTGCAACTAAAACATATAATTTCTTTGTTGTTATTTGATTTATCATACCTTGGCTTATCATGTCCCTTGTATGATTTCTTTCTGAAGTCTTTTCTGGCCATTTTGTAGAATCTTTTATCCAGTAGACTTAGGAGCTCATCATTTCCTGTAGCTTTATCTTCATGCTCCTCTTCTGTAGCTTTGAAGGCTATGGTCTTCTCTTTTCTGGTGACTGGAGAAGTAGCCTTTTGTTCTTATTCTCTATTTTTAATGAGCAGCTCATAAGATTTGAGCTTGCCCAGGAGAGCTTTAGTGGTAATATCATTTAGACTTCTGGCATCTTTGATTGGCCAGATTCTTGAATCCCAAGTGCTGGGGAAGCACATTAGGATTTTATCATTCAGCTCAGTCAATGAGATTTCTTTATACAGAGTCTTTAACTCATTGACAATCAGACTTAGTCTATTGTACATGTAAGCCACTGATTCAGCTTCTCCCTTTTTGAAATTCTCATATTGGCTTATAAGATGGGATCTCCTGTCTTTCCTTTCATCAGCAGATCCTGAGACAATTTCAGAGAGTTTGTCCCAAATTCCTTTGGCTGAGTTGTATTCAGCTACCTTCTGAAATATCTCATCAGACATTGTCTGAGCTAAGATATTCATGGCCTTGGCATCTGCAGTCTTCCACTTCTTTATTTTAGCATCTGTTCCTGAAGGAGGTGGAACAGCATTTGTACTTGAGCTTGCTGGTGGACTTGGGCACACTGTCAAAACAGAATTAAATATGTCTTCATCAATAGAATTCATATATTGTCTAATCCTTGCTTTCCAAAGTGCAAACTTGGATAGATTGCACACTAGAGGCCTGGTGCTTGCATAATCTTTGTTATGTGCCATGTCTTTTTATAAAATTAAATATAATGAAAATAACCCTCTTAAAAGATTGATCTTATCAAGGATCTTTTGGTTCAGGTGTTAGCCTGTATGAACAACCAACCTGCCTCTGATACCGATTGAAAGTGAGGGTTAGATCTATCTTAACTCTAGAGGGGGGGGGGGTGAATAGAGTATTTCAAAGTAAATTTACAATTTAAAAATGCACAGCAGTAAAGGCTTAATTTATGTATAGGTGTAAGGTGCTTTGATGTAGAAAATAAAACTAAAACAGTAAAACAAAAACCACAGCACACAGCAAAGAATATCCACAAGAAACCAGAAGACACAAGGAACTATAGTGGTTCCCCAAAAACCTCGGTACATCCACTCTTCTACCACCCTTGGTAGGAATCCACTGCAGGATGAGTTGATCAGGTGTCCTGGGCACCAATAAGCTTTTGATAAGGTGCTCAAAAACCAAACTAGATTTTTTGATCAGGTGTCTTGCCACCACTGAGTTTTGACAAGGCTCTCAGAACCAGAATCAAGACTTTTGAAGGGAGTTTTGATAACCCTTTTACAGCAGGAAAAGGAAAAGGAAGAGGCGAAGTTGTCTTCTCTATCTCAATCACTGAGAGAAGACTTAGTGGATTGATTGTGTTGTCAAAGCTCCCCCTGAGAAAGATGAGAGCTTTGCTAGGGTGATAGGTCTTCAGAAGCTTCAGATCTCCAGCAGAAGATGGTTTCAACAGAGGCTGAAATATGAATTGTCTGGAGTCCTTGATGTTGAAGCTTTGATCACTTTTCAGTATGCCAATATTCAACTAATTCTCCAGGATTGATCACTTGATTTTTTTGAATTGATCTCACTATCCTGTGAATCTGTACTGAGAATTTCTTGTTGTAGATTGTTTATTCTTGTGTAGTCTCTTGTTGTATATCTGTTAGACTAAAAAAGATGATTTATTCTCTGAAGATCCTCTATCCAAGATAGCCGTTAGCAGTCAATAAATGTCTTCCATTAATGTTTTGTCTTTTGGAGGAAAGTCCAATAAACATTCTCTGATAAATCCCTTGAAACTTGCTCAAGAATAAATGAAAACGGCTAGCAGATCTCTTGAAATAAATGCTGAGAGAATTTGAAAAACATTCCAAAAGCTGACTGAATATGAATCCTCAAAGTCGTCGATCTCTCGGAAAAAACGTTGATCTGAGCTCTACGATCGTCGACCTGAACTCAGAGATTGAAATGATCATCAGACAGAAAACGTCGACCTGAGCTCGAAGATCGTCGACCGGAGCTCAACGACTTGAAGAATAAACTGAAGACAGATCGTCGATCTGAGCTCGAAGATCGTCGACCGGAGCTCGACGATTTAGCAGAGTTGAGCTCAGAGTGCGTCGAATGGTGTTCGACGTTTCGTCGACCTAAGCTCGACGATAATTGTCTTTGCCTCAGCTCTAAGTCAGAATCCTTGAATGGTCCTTGGGGCAGCTTCAAACCTAAGTTCTAAGCCCTAGACTCATTCTAACTTGACCTTTTCAACTATACATCTAGGTCAAACTGATTTCCTAAAAACATAGTGATCCTTGCCCAAATTAGTAATAGGGTGTTCCAACAGGTCGTTTGCTTTATACATGACCAAAAATGCTCAATGTTGGACCATCAAGTCTCGGACTATGGATGGTGGTGGGACACTGGGAAATCTGGCACACCGATAATGTGCCGTGAGTGTACGGGTCGTGTGGCTGTATGTGCCAACGTCTATGGTGAATGGTGCTTAATGGCACATTTTGTTCCCAAAAGAGATATATACTGCTATTTATAGTGAAGGAGAATCGCCGCCCCGAGTGAGGGGTAAGGTCATTGTAATTTAGTCAGCTAATATTGACCGTTGCACTATTTGGCCGCAACTTGGTGGGTCGTGCTTATGTAGGTGATGGAGAGCCAAGTTGAAAGTAGAGGGCAAAAGTCTCATATACTGCATTGCTTGGCCCTTGAAGGCCCAAAGGAGAACATTTATTGTTTTCATGTGTGGCCAGCCTGTGTGTCAATGTATAGAATTTACATTTGTGAAGAGAATAGTTGTAAGACATTAAGGCCAAATATTTCGTGTATTTTAAATGTCATTCTTATGGTATAGTTAGTGGGCAATCCATGTTTTAGGGTTCTAAGTTAATGTAATTACTTTTGCTAGAATGCACTCTGAGTTAGGATGCAAAAATGTTTTTGTTTCAATTCGTAACTCCACCGACTGTCCATGGAATATCGAGTGGGGCCCCGACCGGGCCTTTTGTTATATTCTACGTGATGTATAATGGTGTTACATGAGAGCCCTGTGGATGCTATATACTAGAAACAACAATCTTAACCTCTAAAAATGGACCTGGAAGATTTAATAACAACATCGAATTTCCTAAGTATCTATTCGCATGAGCACTCTTGACACTTTTAGGAAATGCGGGCACTGAGCTATCCATGGGGACGTGAAATCCCCAATTAACACCATGTGAATTATCGACAAATGATGGGTGACCAAAGGAATAATTCACAAAAATAAAACATACATTTACTATGGCCAAAAAATCATGGATAAAAAATAATTATGTGTTTTTACAAAAAATAGTCCGCGAGCGAGCATTGAGAAGGAAAATAAAAATAATTATTGGCTAAACATCTTCTTCTAAGTCATCGAGGGTGTTGGAAGAACAAAGTCTTTTCCCTATGCTTTAAGAAGGAGTGTACTCATGGGATAAAGATCATCGAGGGGAGGAGTCCATAGAATCGGGCTCTGCGTCCTTTGGGAACAATACTTCATATTAAATGTTAGTGAACTCTTGCTTAAAGTGGTCTAGATCTTGAGTGCACTCTAGTACTTTTTTCCTAGAAACCTTTCCCACTTTTAGTATCTCCCACACAAACGTTGGCTTCTCTGTGGACAAGCTCACCTGGAGAATCATGATCAAGGTATGCTAAATCACGTTTGCAAATTTGTTTGGATTACCTTTAACTGATTTTGAAGGAGGGCGACCTCCTCACGAGATTACCGAAGGGCGTGTTGCATTTACCTAGTGTCCTCTAGAATGTAGTATTATATTACAACACCCTCAAGGAGGTCATGGCCTCCCTCTATGTCAGTTGGTCTTGGGGGATGCCCCTCATCTCCGCGATCTCCTCATCACCAACAACCATAGAAGAGACCATCAGGGCGTACAGGGTTATTTTCAGATTTTCTCACCTAAGAAAAAGGCTTATGCTCCATGGAACTATGCTTGTGTCCTGTAGCTTCAGTAGGCCACCAAGGTTGTCCGTCAAGGACTGAGAGTCTTTAATTTTTAAGGGCAGCTAAACACCTAGAGGGGGTGAATAGGTTTTTGGTCTCTTTTTAGTTTCCTTATTTAAGTGTGAGTTGTGAGTTAGTAGATATAAGCTTTCAAGATACACCCCACAAAGGACACACAGAATTTATAGTGGTTCACCAGATTATGGGTACATCCACTTTCTCTCCCACCTCTCTAACAATGTGTTAGATAAGGCACTTCTCCAAATCTCGGCTCCAAAGAGTTTACAACTCAAATCCCGCAGGATCTCTCAGTCTCCTCCAAGACTTACCTCAAACACAAGGCCCTACCTCAGATCAAGCTTGCTCCTATAACTCAGTGATCAGCAGATCACCTACCTAAGACTAAATCAATAGTCCTACACTTAGGATAGGAGGATGTCCCTACCTCAGAGAGTAAAACCCTCCTATCGCTCAGATCTAAACCAGATCCTACCTTAGGCCAAAGGCCCTACCTCAGCAAACAGGCCCTACAACTCAGATCCACATAAGGATCATACCTCAGGCACATAGGCACTACAACTAAGATCCACAACTCAATCCTACCTCAGCCTTTATAGAATAGGACTACACTCAGATCTGTTAAGATCCTATAGAAAGGAAAGGGTATTGTTGTTGGTGATTTTACTCTATAGAAGTTCTCTGAGTCCTGCTCCCTGAGCTGAGCAAATACCAGCCTTATCTTCTTCTCAGCAATATGAAAATTGATCTTTAATAAGCTTCTGATTGTGCTAGAAGTAACTCAGAAACCAAGTCTCTGAACTTGCTATTGAAGACTAAAGAGTTGACAGTGTTTGTTAATCTTCAACCACCTAACCTTGACTGCAATAAGTTGAAGGCTCTGCTTAGTCTTCTTTCTCAAAAAGCTTTATGAACTTGTTATAGCTGATGAAGACAGCTACAACTAACTGTAAGAGGTTTTAGTTCAGCGGATTTGAAACTTCAGCTTCAACCTCTGCAATAATGGCGAGGAAGAAGACGATGAAGTTCCGCCTCTTTGCAAAATGAGAAAACCATAAAAGTTGTTTTGCATCCGCTGAACTTATCCCTTTTATATTCTACCGTGCAATGGCTATTTGACCCGTAGGGCCCACTGAAGTTGTTGTCTGCAACTTTCCTTTTAGAGGAAAAGTGATACAGTAGGCCTACAGCTCCATTTGTCATGTACGGTAGCTTTCCCGCAACAATTTGAAACTTTGCTGACTTATGCTGATGTCAGCATCTGTGGACTTAGCCATTTTCTCAGTTTTATCCCAAGAATTGAGTGCGTTGAGTGAACTGACTTCACTCAATGAATCTGGACTTAGCCACTTTCTTCTACACTAACAGACATTGAGTGTGTTGAGTGATCCTTCATCACTCAATGCTTTTGTCCTTGGACAATCTTTCTGCTGATGATGTATTGAGTGCATTGAGTGAACCTTCATCACTCAATTCCCCTGAACTAACCTGAAAGTGCAGGATAAGATCACTCCTAACTCTAGAGGGGGGTGAATAGAGTTATTTAAAATAATTTTCCAAATAAAAACTTGTGTGTAGAGAAGGTTTGAATTTACTTAGTGTAAGGTGCTAGAGTAAATAATCAGAGTAAAAAGGTATTCACAGCACAAAGCAAAACACAAGGAGCATAAGCAATCCAGACGACACAAGGAGCTATAGTGGTTCCCCAAATCTGGGTACATCCACTCTTCTATCACCCTTGATAGGAATCCACTTCAAGATGAGTTGATCAGGTGTCTTGAGCACCAGAGAGTTTTTGATCAGGTTCTCACAAACCAACAGAGCTGATTTTGACCAGGTTTCAGCAAAACCAAAAGTAACTTTTGAAGGGAGTTAAAACCCTGTACAGAAAGAAAAAGAAAAAGTGATGATGTTGTCTTCTCTATTCAACAAGCAAAGAGAAGCAGAAGTGGATCTGAAGTTGTTGTCAAAGCTCCCCCTGAGATCAAGATGAGGTTCAGGAAGGAGAGCTCTGCACAAGGGTGACAGGTCTTCAAAGATCTGATTTGCTCCAGCAAAGGATGATCCAATAGAGTTGGATGGAGGTGTCTGAAGCAATCAGATTTTCTGTGAGTTAACTTTTCAACACAATGTCACAGAGAGCAAAGAGATCTGAAGTCTTGTATTGTTGTTCTCCTCTTTTGTTCTGTATATTCTCTGTGTCTCTTGTAGAATTGAAAGAAAAAGAATTATATATTTGAGTCTTCTTCTTCCTTTTACTTTGATAGCCGTTGGAAGACAGCATTAATTGCTTTCCTTAACTGTCCATGCCTCAAAGGAAATGACAGGCAGACATTCCTTAGAAAATTCCTTGAGCCATGCACCAGATATGCTGTAACGGCCAATAAATCTTCAGCATTAATTGTCTGTCAGAAGGAATTTGAATTCCTATCCAAAATCGACGGAAGTCTGGAAGGCGTCGAGCTCACGGAAAAACGTCGATCTGAGCACGACACACGTCGGCCAGAGAGTGTTTTCTGTAAGCAGAACTGGGTTCGACGGAACGTCGAGCTGAGGTCGACTCCACGTCGAGCTGAGGTCGACTCTGCGTCGAGCTGAGGTCGACTCTGCGTCGAGCAGAGGTCGACTCTGCGTCGAGCTGAGATCGACTCTGCGTCGAGCTGAAGTCGACTATGCGTCGAGCTGAAGACTACTCTAACTAGCCTATGTGACCTTTATAACAACATGGAGGTCACAGCACACAATCCCTATAGAAATATAGTCATCCTGGTCCAAATAGTAATAGGGTGTTCCAACAATCTCCCCTTATTTGGATTAGGATTACTATTTACATGAATTTTAGGGATTCAAAGAAAAGAAAAAAAATAAAGCAGATACAACACAATATAATACAGCCAGACATGACAGAATAATAAGCAGCATATATAAAACACCATATAGCATCAGAATTGTTCAAATGTCCTGAGTCCAGTATATAGAAAGTGTTAGAATACCTTACTTTACTTGTCCTTTGATGCTTTGTCTTGATCACTCTTTTTGAAGATGATTTCTCTGTTTGGATTGGAAGCTTCCTTTTTGGATCTGTAGTCATCAGCTGCACCTAAAGACTTTTGATCTCTAGCACTAGGTGGTACAGCTGCAGGGTGGAGTTCCATGTATCTGTCTGAATCAAAAAATTTCTTTGAGCTATACTTTTCCAATTCCTCTCTTCTTTGTTCTGACATAGTACTGATATGAGAGGTGTCCAGTCCTCTTTCTCTGGCTTTGTTAATATCATTTAGAGCAGCCATCTCTGTCATCCTAGCTTTCCAGTAAGCAGGAGTTTTGGTAGGATCTTCAAAGGGTACACCTGGTTCAAATTTGTTAGAGGATGTTTCTTGAGAAGATCTTGGGGTGAGGTCAACTCTAGGCCTGTAAGGATAGGGCCCAGAGGTTGGATCAATGGCTCATCCCCTTTGATAAGGTTGAGAGCCTGATCTTCCTCTGGACTGCCTGCCTCTATAATTTCCTCTTTATTGACCTCCCCTTTACTGGCTATCTCCTTGATGTCTTCTGGCTTGATAAGTCTTTCCATGTAGAGCTGAAGGTGCTGAAGAGGAAGATAGACCAGTACCTGCACCTGCATCTGGAGGAGGTGGAGGTGGAGGCTGATGGACTGGTTTAGTTGGTCCCTCATTGAATTTTCTCTTCTGTTTCATAGCTTTTCTCTGATTCTGAGAGTACTGCATCCATGGCTCTGTGATTTCACAATTATATTTGATGTAATAGGGAATGTCATGATCTGTAGCTCTGGCAGGAGGTACTCTTTTCATGGCTTTTGATCTGGCTTTCCTCTTCCTTGCAATAGTTGCAGAGGAGTCATCAGAATCTGTAGCAAACTCATCTTCAGAACTTTGTGATTCTTCATATGGATCTATATACTTTCTTTTGGAGATGGGAAAGCTGATGGAGGCTGGAGCTGCTGAGGAGGAGACTGAAGGAAGCTCTGCTGTCAGTGGGGAGGAGGAAGCAACCACTGCAGGAGAGGGCACAACCTCAGGAGCCATAGAGGCTGAAGAGGCTGGTTCCTGAAGGGCTTGGGAGATATGGGCCTCTGCAGCATCAGGTGTCTCAATCACTTCACCTGAAGTCTCAACAGGAGCTAACACATCAATTTCAACACTAGCAGGAGCCACTGCTACCACTGCTATATCAGAAGTCAAGGCCTTCTGAAAAGGGACAATAGCCCTGGACAGATCTTCTTGTATTGAAGCTGGAGGAGAGAAGATCTGAACAGAAGCTGCTAAAGACTGAATGTCTAAGGCACTGCTGATTTGCTGAGCTGAAACTGTTTGATCTTCTGCAACAGACACTGTCTCTGAACAAGCAACTGATACTGTCTCTGAATAAGTCTGAGCAAGCTGAACTGAAGAAGGAGGCAGCTCTTCTTCTGCTGACATCTCCCCCTGCCTAGAATCAGTGGTAGCTGACTCTAGGCCCCCAGAAGAAGGGCATGCCAACTGAGAGGAGAGGGAGGATACAGAGGCAAAAAGAGTGCTCAGGGAAAGAATGAGAGGAGCCAGCTTGGCATCCAGGAGGGAGGAGAGCCTAGGAGACAGAAGGTCAAAAATTTGATTGGCTAGGGGGAGGAGAGCTACTTGCTCAAGGGGAACTTGAGTAGAGGTAGATGGAGTAGCAGAAACTGAGAATGTAGAGGAGGTGGAGGGTGGTGTAGACAGAGGAGGTGTAACTGGTTCCTGAATGGAGGAGAAGAGTAAGTCTGAAAAAGTAGAGGGATGGAGGAAGTCATGAGGAGAGGAGGTAGAGGCATCCATGAATGAGTCTTCATGCATGTCAAAAGAAAAGAGATCCTCATGAGGGGTGGAATCCAAGTTTATGGGGAGAAAAGTAGTGAGAGGTGGAAGAGAGGAGGCAATGATAGATATGGAGGAGGGGAGAGTTTGAGTGGATGAGATAATTGTGGTTGAGGGGATGAAGGTGGATGGAAGGGTGAGAGAGGGGGCTGGCATGATCCCTACTTCTGGACCAGTGGACTGAGGGTGAGAGACCTCTACAGTCCTGGTGTCTGCAGAGGATTTCATTGCTGCAGCAGCCCTGGGATTCACAATTCTCCTGTCCCATTTGCCAATTAGAGCACATGTGAGCCTCTTGGAAGCATTGATGTGCTTCTTTGAGGACACAAGCAGTTGGGGGCAGCAGTGGTTGAGAATCAACCCAAGAACTCTTCCAAAATGGACAGAGTTTTTATCCAACTTTTTCTTAAGCATTTCAAACACAATTAATCCCCAGTTGGGATGTTTCTTATCCATTAGTGCAGCCATAAGGCAAAACTGATGCCTTGTTATTGCATCATGTGCAGTCCTCTTTGCACAGATCACTTTTCCAGTTATATCTGCTAATAACCTATACTCAATTGCTAGGTTAATTTTAAGGAGTTTAGAGGGGTTACCAGCAGCATGCCCCATCCTGTCCAGCATTAAAGTATACTCTTCCACTGATAGTTCTATGTCATCATCTCCAGCAGCAAAGTTGAAAGCTTCTGTAATGACTTGAGGTGAGATGGCTACCTCATTTCCTGAAATCTTCCCAGTCAAAGAGTTGTTATCTGAAACGATTGCTGTAAGACACCATTCTTTAATTTCTGATTCTGGAAGGGGTATCCTGGTAGACATAAAGTGGACTAGTTGCTGCTCCTTGAAAAGATTCAGTATATCCAGAAAGTGTTGTGGAGATCCATCAAAAGAATCGAAGTCAATGTCGAAACCAGAGTCGAACTTCATGGCCGCCAGAGCTCCTGCTGTGATTGCCATTGTCCTGCAAAAGAAAGAATACCTTCCAAGATCAAAAGTATAGTATTTGGAGGGAGAAAGCTTGAGCAGAGAAATATGAATGCGCAACTGCGAACGGCGGAGAAAAAATGATTTTATACTTAGGGTTCGACGCAGAAAAGGAAAGAACGTCGAGCTCAGTTCGACGCTCAAGGGCTCTAGGAGAACTGAAACGACTCAACAGCGTCCAGCTTAGGTCGACGTTCGACGCTTGGGCTGATGCTATACGTCAAGCTCAGGTCGACGTTGAACGAAGACGTCGACCGGGGAGAGAGAAACTCAAGAAGCCAGGGAGCTGTGAACTTAGTTCGACGCTAGAAGTTGAGTTCGACGTTCGACGCTTTGGAGTTCGACGGACCGTCGATCGCAGTTCGACGCAGCGTCGAGCTTAGTTCAGAGCTCAGAACAACCACTCAGACAGGAAATTTTGAAATGAAATTTTTCCTATTCCTGTTTGTTATGGGTTTCAAAATCTTGGAGTTTTATTTTAAGCTGTCTCCATCTAGCATTCCCAACTGATTGAGGAAAAAGAAGTGCTTCTTTTCATCCAAGGGTTTGGTGAAAATATCTCCTCTCTGTAATTCAGTGGAAATGTATTCTAGTGCAATTTTCTTCTTTTCTACATTATCTCTTAAGAAGTGATGTCTGATTTCTATGTGCTTAGTCCTACTATGGAGAACTGGATTTTGTGCAATTGATATTGCACTGGTATTATCACAAAAGATTTTAGACATCTCTAAGTTGTAGCCATAGTCTAGGAGCTGGTTTTGAATCCACAAAATCTGTGAGCAACAACTGCCTGCAGCCATATACTCAGCTTCAGCAGTTGATGTGGACACAGAGGTTTGTTTCTTACAGAACCAGGAGACAAGTCTATCACCAAGGAATTGACAAGTTCCACTGGTGCTTTTCCTGTCTACTCTACATCCAGCATAATCAGAATCTGAAAATCCAGTTAGATCAAATCCTGAGTCATGTGAATACCAGAGACCTAGATTAGGACAACTTTTTACATACCTAAGAATCCTCTTAACTAATGTGAGGTGGGACTCTCTAGGGCTTACTTGGAATCTAGCACAAATGCATGTAGCAAACATTATATCTGGTCTAGTAGCTGTTAGATAAAGTAATGAGCCAATGATTGCTCTATAGTTTGTCTGATCAACTGGTTTTCCAGATTCATCAGCATCTAAAACAGCATTTGTAGGCATAGGTGTTTTCATGGAGGATGCTTCAGACATTCCAAATTTCTTAACCAGTTCTCTTGCATACTTGGTTTGAGAGATGAAAATGCCATCCACATGTTGTTTAACTTGCAATCCAATAAAGAAAGCAAGCTCACCCATGCTACTCATTTCAAACTTTGAGTGCATAAGTTGTGAGAACTTTTTGCATAAGTTTGAATCAGTAGACCCAAATATGATGTCGTCTACATAAACTTGTACTAGTAGGGTGTGGGACCTATGGGTTCTAACAAAAAGAGTTTGGTCTACTCTACCCCTTTTAAAATCATTTTCCAACAGAAAACAAGCTAAGGTCTCATACCATGCTCTAGGAGCTTGCTTGAGACCATATAAAGCTTTATGCAGTTTGAATACATGATCAGGAAAAGTTGGAGAGATAAAACCTGGAGGTTGCTTTACATAGACTTCTTCCTTGATGTCTCCATTGAGGAATGCACTCTTGACATCCATCTGATATACCTTGAATCTCTTGTGAGCTGCATATGCAAGGAAGATTCTTATGGCCTCCAACCTTGCAACTGGTGCAAAGGTTTGGTCATAATCAATTCCTTCTTCTTGGCAATATCCTTGTGCAACAAGTCTTGCCTTGTTTCTCACAATTATTCCTTGATCATCCAATTTGTTCCTGAATACCCATTTTGTTCCAACAATTTGTTGGTTCCTTGGTCTTGGTTCTAATTCCCAAACTTTATTCCTCTCAAATTGATTCAACTCTTCTTGCATTGCAATGATCCAGTTTGGATCTTGCTCTGCATCTTGTATGGTTTGAGGCTCAATTTGAGAAAGAAAGCAGGTGTGCATGATGTTTTGATTGACTTGATTCCTTGTTTGCACACCCACTGAGATATCTCCAATTACTTGTGAGATTGGGTGATCTCTTGTTGTTGCTAGATCAACAAGGGGTGTTGATGATGCACCAACCTGTGTTGTTGTTTCCTCTTGTGGAACAACAACTGGTTCTTCACTCTGTTGGCCCTTTGAACTTTCCAGAACTTGAAATTCCTCTTCATTGTCACTAAGTTTAGTGACTTGTTGAATTGGTGAAGGTGATGACCCTTTGTCTGTGATGGTAAGCTGCTTCAGATTTTCTGAAATTGAATGTTCCTGCAAATTGCTTATGGTAGAAGTCTCCTTCTCCTTATAAAACATGTTAGTTTCATCAAATGTAACATGCATGGATTCTTCAATTTTATTTGTGCACTTGTTAAAAACCCTATAAGCCTTGCTAGTCAAGGAGTACCCCAGAAACACTCCTTCATCAGCTTTGGCTTCAAATTTAGCTAGGTATTTCTTGTCATTATTGTGAATGAAACAAATGCAACCAAAAATTTTGAAGTAGTTTACTTTAAGTTTCTTCCCTTTGAGTAACTCATAGGGAGTCTTACCCTTTAGCTTATGTATCAGGCTTCTATTCAGAACATAGTTGGAGGTGTTCACAGCCTCTGCCCAAAAGGTTAGAGGAAGGTGAGCATCTGTCAACAATGTTGTGGCAGATTCAATAAGGGTTCTGTTTTTCCTTTCAACTACCCCATTTTGTTGAGGAGTTCTGGGAGCTGAGAAAGTATGCCTGATACCTTCATTCTGGCAGAACTCTAGCATAAGAAGAGAATCAAACTCTGTCCCATGATCACTTCTGATCAGGGCAATGTGAGTATTGAACTCAATCTGTATGCCTTTGAGAAAATCTGTCAAAATCTTGAAGTTATCAGACTTCTTCCTCAGAAAGAACACCCAAGTGAATCTTGAGAAGTCATCTACAATTACTAAAGCATAAGATTTCCCTCCTAGGCTTTGTACATTAATTGGTCCAAAAAGGTCCATGTGCAGTAAGTACAAAATTCTAGGTGAGTCACTCTTATTAAGTGACTTGAAACTGTTTTTAGTTTGCTTGCCTAATTGATATGCCTTGCAAAGTCCTTCCTTCTTGTAGGGACCAGAAGGTAGTCCTCTAACAAGGTTGTCTTGGGATAACTTAGCAATGGTTCTAAGGTTCACATGTCCTAATCTTTTATGCCACAAGATGTTTGGTTTTGAAATGGAGTTAAACAGGCAAATATCTACTACAGGTGAATGAAAATCCACTAAGTAAATGTTACCTCTTCTGTTACCTGTCAACACAGTTGTGTTGTCCACTGACTGGACTTTGCATATGGCTTTGTTAAAGGTTACTTGATATCCTTCATCACACAATTGACTGATACTTATCAGGTTGTGTTTGAGTCCTTCAACATATGCCACCTTTTTGAAAGTGACTGAGCCAATTTGGACTGCCCCATATCCTTTTGTAGTTCCAAAGCTTGAGTCTCCAAAAATTACTTTGGGTCCAAGCTTGGCTTTGAAGGAAGTGAGGTTGTCCTTGTCCCCTGTCATGTGCTTTGAGCACCCACTATCCAGATACCATTGATGGTTTGATGCTGGATAGGTCTTCACCTGCACAAAAACAGCTTATTTGTTTTTGACCCAGTTAACCTTGGGCCTAGGTTGATATCCTTTAAATTCTGAAATAAAAGACATCTCAGGTTGACTCTTATAGCCTGCAGGATGATATCTCCTAGGAGGTATTATCCATTCAGTATAAGGGTTAAAGTGATGAGATGTAGAGCTGGAATTGAATTTTGAATTAACCCCTGAGAAATGACTTTTGCTCTGAGCTTGGCTCGACGCACGTCGAGCTTCGGTCGACGAACTCTGGTGAGTGCGTCGAGCTCCGTTCGATGGCGAAGGCTTGCATTGTTCAGAGGGTAGAAGGCGTCGACCTGAGTTCGACGTTTTCTTGCGATTACGTCGAGCTCTGGTCGACGTCCGTCGAGCTTCGTTCGACGCTTCTTGTCCAGTTTCCTGGGTTAAGTCAGCATTCTTCCTAGCCACTATCAAGACTCCTTTACCTTTCTCACTGGTAAATTTGATTGGAGTTGTTAGCACTATGGGTTGGCTGGATGAAGCACCCAAGCCCAGTGAACCATTCAATCTTGAGTTCACTGTACTTGTGATGTCCATCAATTTGATACTTCTCCCATTAAGGGTTTCTTCAAATTGTTTGGCCTTAGATAGCTCACTTTTCAGTGAAGCTATCTCCTCCCCACACTGCTTCAACTCTTCTAAGAGTCTAAGATTATCTGAGTTAATGGATTTGCATTCAATTAATTGTTCATTTAGAGTTTTAATCAGCTTTTGAGACTCAATCAAGTCAATGCACATAGATTTAAACTCAGATTTGAAATCATCAGAAGTAAAGTCAAATTAATCTATTACCTGATCCTCAGTAAGTTCCTGATCAGATGGGTAGTCAGCATCAGGCTCTGAATCAGTGTTCTTTTGAGATGCACTGATGGCCATCATGCAGAATCCCTTTTCTTCTGCATCATCCTCATCATCACTAGAACTGGATGATGAATCAGACTCATCAGAGTCACTCCAGGATTCAGCCATAAATCCTTTTCTGGTGTGCTTGCTGTTGCTGGAGGAAGGCTTGTCATGGTATTTCCTTGACTCCTTATCCTTCCTTTTATCCTTTCTTTCCTTTTGTCCCTTCTGTCCTTGTCTTGATTTTCTGGACAGTTTGGGAAGATGTGTCCTGGTTTCCTGCAGCCAAAGCAGATAATATCTTTATTATTAGATCTGTCATACCTTGGCTTGTCTTTGTCTTTGGATGACCATCTTCTGAAGTTCCTTTTATTTAGCTTATTGAACCTTTTGACCAGTAGGCTCATAAGCTCTTCATTTCCCAACACCTTTTCTTTAGGTTCTTCTTCCTGTGCTTTGAAGGCAATGGTTTTCTCAACCTTTTCTGTTGGTGTGGATGTCTTCTGCTCTTCTTCTCTCTTCTTAATGAATTGCTCATAACTCTTGAGCTTCCCTAGATGAGCTTCTGTGGATAACTCACAGACATTTCTTCCATCTTTAATTGACCATATTCTTGAGTCCCAAGAGCTAGGGAAACAAGTCAGTATTTTGTCATTTATCTCAGTGAGAGATATGTCCTTCTCTAGTGATCTAAGCCCACTTATGATCAGACTCAGTCTGTTGTACATGTCAGCAACTGACTCAGACTCTGCCTTCTTGAAATTCTCATACTGGGTGATCAGGTAGGATCTCCTATCCTTTCTTTCATCTGCAGAACCTGATACAATTTCTGACAGCTTTTCCCAGATTGCTTTGGCAGTAGTGCATTCAACTACCTTCTGGAAAATGTCATCTGACATGGTTTGAGCCAAGATGTTCATGGCTTTAGCATCTGCTGCCTTCCACTTCTTTATGTCAGCATCAGTTCCTGAAGGAGGAGGAACAGCTGATGTGCTTGTTCCTGTGGGAGGTCTTGGACAATCTGTCAACACAGAGTTAAAAATGTCTTCATCAAAAGAGTTCATGTAAAGCCTAATCCTTGCCTTCCATAGTGCAAACTTAGATAGATTGCACATAGGAGGTCTGGTGCTAGCAAGGTCCTTGTTTTGTGCCATGAGTTTTAAAGAGAAGTAAAACTAAGGAAAATAATCCTTTGAGAGAAATGATCTTATCAGGGATCTTTTGATCCAGGGGTTAGCCTGTATAAATGATCAACCTGGCTCTGATACCAATTGAAAGTGCAGGATAAGATCACTCCTAACTCTAGAGGGGGGTGAATAGAGTTATTTAAAATAATTTTCCAAATAAAAACTTGTGTGTAGAGAAGGTTTGAATTTACTTAGTGTAAGGTGCTAGAGTAAATAATCAGAGTAAAAAGGTATTCACAGCACAAAGCAAAACACAAGGAGCATAAGCAATCCAGACGACACAAGGAGCTATAGTGGTTCCCCAAATATGGGTACATCCACTCTTCTATCACCCTTGATAGGAATCCACTTCAAGATGAGTTGATCAGGTGTCTTGAGCACCAGAGAGTTTTTGATCAGGTTCTCACAAACCAACAGAGCTGATTTTGACCAGGTTTCAGCAAAACCAAAAGTAACTTTTGAAGGGAGTTAAAACCCTGTACAGAAAGAAAAAGAAAAAGTGATGATGTTGTCTTCTCTATTCAACAAGCAAAGAGAAGCAGAAGTGGATCTGAAGTTGTTGTCAAAGCTCCCCCTGAGATCAAGATGAGGTTCAGGAAGGAGAGCTCTGCACAAGGGTGACAGGTCTTCAAAGATCTGATTTGCTCCAGCAAAGGATGATCCAATAGAGTTGGATGGAGGTGTCTGAAGCAATCAGATTTTCTGTGAGTTAACTTTTCAACACAATGTCACAGAGAGCAAAGAGATCTGAAGTCTTGTATTGTTGTTCTCCTCTTTTGTTCTGTATATTCTCTATGTCTCTTGTAGAATTGAAAGAAAAAGAATTATATATTTGAGTCTTCTTCTTCCTTTTACTTTGATAGCCGTTGGAAGACAGCATTAATTGCTTTCCTTAACTATCCATGCCTCAAAGGAAATGACAGACAGACATTCCTTAGAAAATTCCTTGAGCCATGCACCAGATATGCTGTAACGGCCAATAAATCTTCAGCATTAATTGTCTGTCAGAAGGAATTTGAATTCCTATCCAAAATCGACGGAAGTCTGGAAGGCGTCGAGCTCACGGAAAAACGTCGATCTGAGCACGACACACGTCGGCCAGAGAGTGTTTTCTGTAAGCAGAACTGGGTTCGACGGAACGTCGAGCTGAGGTCGACTCCACGTCGAGCTGAGGTCGACTCTGCGTCGAGCTGAGGTCGACTCTGCGTCGAGCAGAGGTCGACTCTGCGTCGAGCTGAGATCGACTCTGCGTCGAGCTGAAGTCGACTATGCGTCGAGCTGAAGACTACTCTAACTAGCCTATGTGACCTTTATAACAACATGGAGGTCACAGCACACAATCCCTATAGAAATATAGTCATCCTGGTCCAAATAGTAATAGGGTGTTCCAACATAACCTGCTTCACTGACTGTCTGCCTTCATGCTGAGGCATTGAGTGAACTGGCTTCACTCAATGCTTCTGCACTTAGCCGCAACTTTCTTTATGAATGCGTTGAGTGAGCCTTCATCACTCAACGCTTCTGCCATTGCTTCGCTTCTTATTGATGAGACGTTGAGTTAACTGGATTCACTCAATGCTTCTATACTTAGCCAATCTTTTTGATGTGCTTGCATTGAGTGAGCTGTCCTCACTCAACGCATTAGGACTTAGAAAGATTTACCTGTCTATCTCTCTTTAGGCTTTGATTGATCATTTCTTTAATGATGCCTTCTTCTTTGTTGTTGAGTGAGCTGTCCTCACTCAACGATTCTTGAAATGGTCGATTTTCTTGCTTTCCACTGCTGGATCTTTGACAAACACAGCTATACTCGATGCGACTTGTTATATGACATTGAGTGAATAGCCTTCACTCAATGCCTGTGGACTTAGCCGCATTTCTGTCTTGCAAACTGCTAGGCTTTGACTGTCCACCCTTTACTTGACGCTTTTTGGAATCTGGTATAGATTGAAGTGGCATCACTCAATGTCTGTGGACTTAGATGATTTTCAGTCTTTCCAGGATCTTTCCTTGGCATCTAGCGTTGAGTGAACTGGCTTCACTCAATGCCTATGGACTTAAACAGATTTCTGTCTCTCCACCTTTCTATCTTATGACCACCTATCACAACCACTTAGAAAACCTGTCTAAACTTGTTCCATGGAACATCCTGTAACACCCCCATACATCACATGGAATATAACAAAAGGTTCGGCCGGGGTACCACGCCATATTCCACAGACAATCAATGGAGTTACATATTAATACCAAAATACAATATTGAGATTTTAAATCCTATCACAGAACATTCTAGTGAAAAATTTTAAATAAGTTGAATTAACCCATCAATAAACATGAATGTCCACTATAGCAACAAAGAGTCTCTGCCTTATGGCTTTACAACTGTTTACTTAAACAATAAGTGTTTTACAGACTTCGGCAGGCAGGCAGGCCACACATGAGAATAGTAAAAGAAAACACTTTGCTTTGGCCTTCAAGGGTGATGATTATTTTCACATAACATGGTAATAACTTGATGCGAAATAATTCTATAATTTAATGATAACTATGTAGAAAGGCATAAGCAAAATTGAATTAACATTTCAGGCAAGTGCACCTATCAATCATAGTATAGGAGAATTCTACATCTCGTGTCGTATTCCACAGGGTCTTTTCAAATACTCTTACTCACCCTCACTCTATTATCATACTGATAATTAACATTGAATTCTAACTTATATTAATCTAACTATGACTATTTAGATAAAGATACATTAGAGTGTTAAATTGATGAGAAGATGAAAGTTAGGAGCATTCACATGAAACTACTTTTGCATTGAGTCAAATCTATTTAATTATGTAATAGCAATATTATCAAATACATTGTAATGTATGGGTAAATCATTCATTAAATTCTCTCTCGAGCAATTCAAAATCTAATCTAAGTGAGTAAACTTTCTCTCGAATAGTTTATAATACTCAAATTTTCACTAAGTACGTTACCCTAAATACTACACAAACTTATGAAAGGTTATCTCTAACATATCCTAAAGTTATTTATACATATCAAAATTGTACAATTAACATATCTCTCGATCATGAAAATTACAATGTAAACAAAAATAACTCCTAATTATGAAATTATTAACATCATTGCAAACATCCAATTTCTCAATCTAAAGGTTTAAAATTCATGAATAACAAAAGTTAAATTCATATTTAGGATAATAATTTTTGTTCCAAGAAGTATATACGCATAAACTACCACAAATTTGAGGAAAACAATGCGATGCATGATTAAACAAATTGTTCAAATACAAAGTTCATGTAAAAATATAAAATAAGAAAAGTTGAATCACTAAAATAAGATCAAAATTAAGAAGATACAATGAAGAATTAAAGGCATACAAAAAATCCTCTTAAATTATCCTTCTCTTGGGTGCTCCACTTTCGTCCTCCAGAAAAGCTCCAATGCAAATTGATCCAAAAGTCCAGAATAAAATTTTCTCCAGGTTTTTATAGTGTCATAGCAAACATGGTCGAACACGGGTTCCTACACGGCCGTGTTGCAGGCCGTGTCTGAGGTTCCAGGGCGGTTCCACACGAGCAGACGTGTTTGGTCATGGGCCGTGTTAGATGACACGGGTACTGACACGGTCGTGTTGTAGAACACGTCCGTGTTGTTCTTCATGTTCTTCAGACACGGGTAGGCTGGATTTAATTTTTCAATTTGTCCCGAAAAGGACACGGGCTGGACACACGGCCGTGTTCCCACCCGTGTGGTGCTTTGAGTCTTCCTTTATTAAATCGTTTCAGCTAGGATAGAACACGGGTAGGCACACGGGCGTGTTCCTACCCGTGTTTGACCAATTCTTCTCCTGTGATAAGCCCGATTGGTCCCGTCAACTCCCCTGTTTGATCCAAGACTTTTAGTTCCACTAGTTAGTCATACCTGCATTAGAGAAATGACGTAGTAAGTGGGGAGTTGAATACATAAAATATTAAAAACTCTAAACTATGCTCTACTATTCATGACATTACCAATTCTCAACTATTTTGCGCAATTACTTCAGTAAAGAGGTAGAAAACAGCGGACATGATTACAATTATGATAGTAAAAATCTACCATAATTGTTTTCATCAAATACCCCCAGACTTGAGTGTTTGCTTGTCCCTAAGCAAACTAATTCAAACAACTGGGTTACCGATGCATAATTCTTCTTCCGCACACTGATTGTTTTGAATTCAAATAGAAATTTGATGCTGCAATTGTATAGGAAATAGTATAGCAGACTTTTCAAAATATAACTTTTTCTAAAAAATTCCTCCAATACATATCTTAACTACTTTTCGCTCTTTATTAGAATTAGGATTATAGTTATCCATAACAATTGTAAGGAGAAAATAACAATCTTAATAACATATGCATTAGTCTTTCAAAACTTAAAAATACCCCTATTGATAATCATACACTTTCCTTTACACACCCTCTCCATAGCACTAATGAGAATTAGTAAAGTTGGATCCTTAGGACTTGTATGGTGGTGTAACCTTTTTGGCTTAGGATAGGTGATTATAGGTGGGGTAAGCAAAAATAACTCGATGTTTTCTTTTTTTTTCACACATAGATCACAATTGAGCCCTTTGTATGGTCAATACATTAACATACATTGATATTCTACGAGCACCCCCAAACTTTGCACGTATTATACTTCCCATATTTTTTTGAAGATGGATACTCTATATAATTTTTTCTTTGTTTCTTAACCAAGGGTCCATAGTAGGGATCATTCTGAATGGGTGCAAGTACACACTCACTCAGGCCACATATCACTATGTTTTTTTCTTTTAGGGACTTCATGGTAGGGATCATTCCGAATGGGTGCAAGTGTACACGCACTCAGGACACATATCATTATGAAAGAAAAAAAAATTCATTTCATGATGATCTCAATGATAGGTGTGCTACTAGGCGAGGATTGGCCTTGGTGAATTTTAGAGGTGGAGTATCACAAAAATATTGGGATAAGGTCCAAATTGGGTGAGCAAGGGTATAATGTTTAAGGTTTTGGGATTGAACAGCTCAAGCTATCCAAAGGGAGGCCTAAGTCATTTCCACCTTTACTAATTAACATATGCAAAAGGTTTGAGAATCTCTAGTAAGTTCTAGACACCAATAGAGAATTTTTTTTATTATTTTTGATCTCCTAATACAAAATTATATAAATATTACACTCATCGACTCACTTTAGTATAGATAAATATATTTTCTAAAATGGAGTGATTATTAGTTAATAATATAAAGGACAATCTTTTTAAACCAAATTATATGGAGAAAAGTAGGCTAATGAATTTCTATACGTAGTTACTAATCAACAAATTTGAACACGAATTCGGTTTAATCAGCGTGCGAAAGTAAATTAGATAGTTATATTCCTAATGAGTGAAGTAATGAAAGCTTAAAAAGAAGTAACCCAAATTTTTCGAGGAGGGGTGTGTAAAATAAATAGAGTACTATGATAGAGAGAATATAAGTAACTGTAATCATGCATCCCACTGTCAACACAAATACCCCCAGACTTGTGTTGCAATGTCCTCATTGCAAAATAAAAAAAATTAGATAGAAATTGCACCAGGATATAAAGAACTGATGATCATGAATATAAAGAATCACAGAACGAAATAAGAGCAATTTTTTTTTTGTATTTTTTTCTTTTAGATATACTGAACATGCTAGTACAAGATCATGATAATAATAATAATAATAATAATAAAATATAGCACTATATAGCCAGATATACAGGGATATAAATCAGAAATACATAGGCGTGTCATCCTGGTCAGCCGGATCATCCTGAGTGTGAGATTGACGAGGAGCTGACCGTGGTGGGCTGGTAATCCCCAAGTGCTGCCGGATCTGATATATGACGTCCTTAGTCCGTTGTTACGTCTCCTCGATACGCTGAAGGCACGGTGATAGCTGAGTGTCATAGAAGTACTGGAGCTCCTGTGCATATCAAGACTGCCGCGGAGGCTGGGCTGTTGAGGACTGCCCCTGAGTATACGTCTAGCGGGCTAGGGGGATGAGAGGCTCATCGAGGTCTGGATCTACCTCATCGTCATCGTCGTGGACATGACGTCAACGAATCGCAATGGTATATGTAATCCCACCCCAGTCTTGACGAGCTGTGACGAGGCGGATGGATTGAAGACTTGCCGTGGTGATTGTCACAGTCTTCGCTACCACCGTTATCGGGGGAAGAGGCAAGAATATGCCCATATTCCTTGCCAGGCGCGTGATGTAGGGGGCTACACAAATGGACCCGATGCGGGAGTTCTCCGCCTAAGGAAGAATGAATTGAGCAAGCATATAGCCCAAGTGGATAGGATAATGGGAAGTCATGCTATGTAGATAAATGATGTCCTGACGACTAACAACGCCGGAGTTTTCGCCCCGGCCGCTCAGGTTATGGCTAAGCAGATGATGGATGTAATGTACGGCGAGGGAATCCAGCTTTGAGGCCTTAGAACTCTTGGCTTCGTAGGGCTCGGTCTCAAAGGATAGATGACGCCAAATATCGCCTGCCTAGTCACGACTGGGGAGACCAAATTGTAGATCAGAGTAGGCGGCACTGAGGAGGAATGCCTCTTCGTACACTCCTAAATGTTGTGTAAACTGGTGGAGAGATAGTGTATAGAAGATGCCTCCTACCCGAAAGGAGATAATTCCCTCGGTTGGTCTTCCATTCTCGGTCAAGGAGGGTCGAAGGTTCAAATAGATGGTGGACAAAAACTCGAGCGTGAGTTCTCGAAAACCTAACTCTTCTATGGCAAAAAAACCCTTGCCACCCTACTACAAAAATTAATTCCTTTACATTAGCCGCAAGACCTAGGGTTTCCAGGAAGTCCCAGTCTATTATTCGTATATCCTGGAATTCTGGCTTGCAGGCTATTATAGCGGTTTGTATGGACTGCATCTGTGAAAACTAGGGGTTGAACGACGTCGCGCCTCTCAGTAGACAACGCTTGAAGTTCCGGTCGACGTCGGCGACCGCCTTGGCTTCGTGATGACGACATGATCTGAAAATAAAGGGAAAAATTCTAAAGCGAATGAAGAAGGAGAAAAAAATAAATAAGAAGAGATTTGATGGAGGTAAACTCAGGAATTGTACTGATGATGTTGATTGCGAAGAGATGAGGCGAATCCATGAAATTGGAGGAGCTGATGGTATTCTCGGCTGGAATGGGTGAAGGAATGGAAAGAGGAGAAGGTGGTAATGATGGAAAGAAATGAAAAAAATCTGCCCCTATAAAAAGAAGTCGGACACGGGTGTACACACGGACGTGCGTGCACCCATGTTAAGGAATCGAGGAGCGCGAGAAACACGGTCTTCAAGGACACGTGCGGTCATTTCATGGGAAACTGCTCATGTCAGTTGGACACGGTCAACAACACGGCCGTGTCCACAACCTGTGTGGTCAACCTGACAGGTGTTGGGCTCGGACACGGTCCACAACACAGGTGTGTGTGGACCCGTGTCCATCTCTGTATGAAATCACTTTAATCGTCCATATCGACACGGTTGTGCACATGGCTGGGTGAACAACCGTGTACATCAAAACACGGCAAAGAACACGGCCGGGTAGAAACCCGTGTCCTGCTCTGGCATGTAATTGAAATTGCATTGTATGACACGGCAACACACACGGGCGTGTCATTGCCCGTGTGGTGCTCTAGAAAATGCTGTCTTTCCCTGGTTTATATGCGGCACGGCTGGGTGAATGGGAGTGTGCTAGACATGGCCATGCACACGGGCGTGTGCTTGGCCGTGTACTCTTCTTATTTAGTGATTTCTCCTAAGTGCTTTATTTGATCTTTTCTGGGTATAAATTTAACTAAAGTATTCATTAAAATTTCTATTAACTATATAGACAAGTTACTATATTATTCTATACAGTCTCTTAGTCTAGATGAAGGCAGGATTCTAGTCGAGCAAAGTTTTGGGGAAGTGCACTGTAATAAAGTTTTAACTGGTGCCCGTTGACTTTAAAATCTCCCTTTTTAGGGTGAGTTTGTTCGACTGTGCCATAGGGAAATACTTCTTTAACCTGGAATGGTCCGGACAACTTAGACCTAAGCTTCCCTGGGAATAGACGCAGTCTAGAATTTAAAAGGAGTACCTGGTCACCCTTGTTGAATGTTTTGGTTTTTCGGAGGTGACGATCATGAAATATTTTGGTTTTCTCCTTATAAATTCTAGAGTTCTCATATGCCATAGTCCTCCATTCGTCTAGTTCATTAAGTTGAAGTTTGCGTTTTTTCCCAATAGAATTAGTATCAAAATTTAGAGAACATATTGCCCAATATGACTTGTGCTCTAATTCTATAGGTAAGTGACAAGATTTACCATAGACTAATCTAAAGGGGGTGGTCCAAATAAGTATTTTAAATGCTGTCCTATAAGCCCATAAACAATCGTGTAGTTTCCTAGACCATTGTTTTTTATTCCCTTCTATAGATTTTTCTAGGATGCGCTTAAGTTCTCTATTGGATACCTCAACTTGACCACTAGTTTGTTGATGATATGGTGTAGCTATCCTATGTGTGACTCCATATTTCTGCAATACCTTATCTAGGTGTAGATTAAAAAAGTGAGAACCCCTATCGCTAATAAGTGTACGTGGTGTGCCAAATCGCTCAAATAGAGATTTCAGGAATTTGATTACTACTCTACTATCATTAGTAGGTAAAGCTTGCGCCTCGACCCACTTTGATACGTAATCTACGGCTACAAAGATATACTTATTCCCGAATGAAACTGGAAATGGACCCATAAAATCTATTCCCCACACATCAAATACTTCACATTCAAGAATAAAGTTTTGCGGCATTTCATGTAATTTAGAAATATTACATGATTTCTGACAAGAATCACATGAAAGCACATACCTTTGGGCATCCCTGAATAGAAGGGGCCAATAAAAACCCGAATCAAGAACCTTTTTCGCAGAGCAATTTGCTCCATAGTGACCACCAGTAGGACCTGAATGATACTGCTCAGGGATTCTCCACCCTTCCTCGGCTGATACACACCTTCGGATCACGGAATCTGCACATATCCAAAAAAGAAAAGGGTCCTCCCAAAAGTAATATTTCAAGTCGGAGAAAAATTTCTTTTTCTGCTAGTATGAAAAATCCTTTGGCATGACCTTAGCCACAAGATAGTTTGCATAATCTGCAAACCATGGATAATCATTATTTAATTTCGAAGATAAGGCAAATAACGATTCCTCGGGGAACGTATCCGAAATTTCAGATTCATCTAACATTTCTCGTAACGGATTTTCTAAATGTGAAAGATGGTCTGCCGCTAAGTTTTCTGCTCCTCGTTTATCCCTAATTTCCAAATCAAATTCTTGCAATAGAAGAACCCAACGGATTAAATGAGGCTTAGCTTCCGCCTTGGCTAGCAAATATCTAAGTGTAGAGTGATCCGTGTAAACTACCACCTTGGATAATGTTAAATAGGATCTAAATTTATCAAAGGGAAAAACTACTGCTAGAAGTTCTTTTTAAGTAGTAGTATAATTCTCTTGTTCATTATTAAGTGTTTTATTAGCATAAAATATAGGATGAAAATGTTTGTTTCGGCGTTGTCCTAGAACAGCTCCTACCGCAAAACTGCTAGCGTCACACATGATTTCAAACGGCTAAGTAAAATTAAGCGCTATCATAATAGGAGAATTAATTAATCTCTCTTTTAAGAACTCAAAAGCATGTAAACACTCTTGATCAAAGAGAAAGGTGTGTCCTTTTCTAAAAGTCTCGTAAGTGGTTTAGCAATTTTGGAAAAGTCTTTAATAAACCGGCGGTAAAATACGGCATGGCCTAAAAAACTTCTCACTGCCTTAATAGATGTGGGTGGTGGTAACTTTTCTATTGTCTCTATCTTCGCTCTATCTACTTGAATTCCCTGATTGGAGATTTTACGACCTAGTACTAACCCTTCTTGTACCATAAAATGACACTTCTCCCAGCTAAGTACTATGTTTGTCTCCTCACACCTCCTCAGAACTTTCTCTAAATTATTCAAACATAAATCAAAGGAATCTCCAAAGACGGAGAAGTCATCCATAAACACTTCCATGATATCTTAACCATACTCATTGAAGATAGCTAACATGCATCTTTGGAAAGTAGCGGGGGCATTACATAGACCGAATGGCATACGCCTATAGGCAAAGGTGCCGAATGGGCACGTGAATGTTGTTTTCTCTTGGTATTCTAGGGCTATTGGGATTTGGAAATACCCAGAAAGTGCATCTAGAAAACAATAATATGAATGTCCTGACAAGCGTTCTAATATTTGGTCAATAAAGGGTAAAAGGAGGTGGTCCTTCCTACTGGCATCGTTTAGCTTCCTATAGTCTATACAGACACGCCAACCTGTTACTGTTCGCGTTGGAATTAATTCATTTTTATCATTTGCTACCACAGTTAAACCACCCTTCTTAGGAACCACTTGGACAGGACTAACTCATGAACTATCGGAAATAGGGTATATTATACCAGCATCTAACAATTTAACAATTTCAGCCTTAACTACCTCTTTCATATTAGGATTAAGCCTACGTTGTGGTTGAATAGATGACTTATAGCTTTCTTCCAAAAGGATTTTAGGAGTGCAAAAACTAGGATTAATACCTTTATATCAGATATTTACCAGGCTATTGCACCTTTACATTTCTTCAACACAGTTAATAATTTAGTTTTTTTAATCTCAGAAAGATTAGAAGAAACGATAACTGGGTAAGACGAATTAGTTCCTAAGAATGCATACTCAAGATGATCCAGTAAATTTTTTAATTCAACTATAGGTGGATTCTTAGTATTATTCTTATGAACTTCATGATCTCCTTCTGTAAGTAAGTTATATTCAGTACTTCCATTCATCGAAACAGAGTTATCTAGAAAAAGTAAATGATCAACAATGTCTTCACTAGTTTCATCTTCTAGAAAACAATTAGTAATGCAAATTTCTAAAGGATCTTTATAATAAAAATAAGAATCAATAGAAGTCATTAAATCATCAACACCATGAGAAAAATAGCAACAATCATCACTATCTAAAGATTGTTTCATAGTATTGCCAATTTGAAAAGTGACTTCATCCTCCCCTACTCTCAAAACTAATTTACCATCAAAAACATCAATATGAGCTCTAGAAGTGGCTAAAAATGGACGACCAAGTATAAGTGGTACTTCGATATTTTTTTCCATATCTAAAATAACAAAATCGGCAGGAAATACAAATTTGTCTACCTTAATTAATACATCCTCCACTATACCTCTTTGGTACTTAACCGACCTATCTGCTAATTGAATGCTCATCATTGTCAGGCAAAGTTCCCCTAGGCCTAGTTTCAAATATAATTTATAAGGCATCAAATTTATACTAGCTCCTAAATCCGCTAAAGCTTTATTAACTTGCAAATCACCGATTAAACATGGAATTGAAAAAGAACCGGGGTCCTTTAGTTTTTGTGGTAATTTATTTTGTAAAATAGCAGAGCATTCTTCACTAAGTGTGACTAAAGATAATTCTTCTATTTTCCTTTTATTAGAAATTAAATCCTTCAAAAAAATTTCATACTTGGGCATTTGAATAATATCAGAAAAAGGTAAATTAACATGCAATTGTTTAATCATAGATAAAAATTTACAATATTGCGCATCCATGCGCTCCTTGTTCATCTTTGCTGGATATGGTACGGCTGGTTGATATTCCATTGGTGTCACGTTCCATGCTTCTCCACTGGACTCCTCTTGAGGTGCATCCTGTGCAAGCCTTAGGTCTCGTAACTCCTTCCCGCTCCTCAACTGAATTGATCTTGCATGTTCCATTGGGTTTGTCTCAGTATTTCCTGGAAGTATCTCTTGTTGTCTCTCTGATACCATCCTTGCCAACTGCACAATCTGATTCTCCAAATTTTGAATAGAACCCTCTTGATTACGGAAGGCAACATCGGTAGTTTGCATGAACTTTGCAAGGACATCTTCCAATGTTGGCTTCCTTGGCTCCAATTGTTGTTGTTGTTGTCCAAACAAGGGTTGTTTTCCTTGGTTGCATTGCCCTCCCCAAGAGAAATTGGGGTGGTTCCTCCATCCTTGATTGTATGTAAAACTATATGGGTTGTTTCCCGGATTGAAAGGTGGTCTGGGATTATTACCCATGTAGTCTACATGTTCTTGCACTTGAGGTTCACCACCAGGTATTCCAATAAGGGAAGGGTCCCATTGTTGAGGTACCATGGTTGGTGTAGCTAAAGAAAGGTTGTACATCTTTTGATGGAGCTTCTCCACTTGAATTGCTAAGGCTGTAACAACATCCACTTCATACATTCCGGCAGGCTTAGTAGACTTTGGTCGCACGGTAGTCCATTTGTAGCAATTCATTGCCATTTCTTCTATCAACTGCTGGGCTGCCTCAGGTGTCTTATTGTTCAAGGTGCCTCCACTAGCCGCATCAATCATCTGTCTGGTGGCTGGATTTAGACCATTGTAGAAGGTCTGAATCTGAAGCCAAGAAGGTAAGGCATGATGGGGGCATCTCCTTAATAATTCTTTTAATCGTTCCCAAGTATCATACAATGATTCAGCCTCCAATTGAACATACATAGAGATGTCATTCCTTAACTTTGCGGTCTTTGCCGGTGGAAAATACTTCATCAAAAACTTCTCAACCATCATGTCCCAAGTAGTAATTGACCCTCTAGGTAACGAATTGAGCCACTGGTTTGCCTTATGCCTTAGTGAGAATGGGAACAATCTCAATCGAATGGCATCGTTGGAGACACCATTAATCTTGAAAGTATCACATATCTCTAGGAATCCGGCTAAGTGTGTATTGGGTTCCTCATCTTGTAAGACATCATATTGAACATATTGTTAGACCATTTGTATCACGCTCGGTTTCAGTTCGAAATTATTGGTTGGAATGGGTGGTCGAACAATGCTTGACCCAGTTCCTTGGAGATTAGGTCTAGCAAAGTCAGACATGGTTTGCTCATTTTGGTTTGCCATGGTATCTAAATCTTCAGGATGGTGTTTTCCTTGATTCACTGTTTCTTCTTCTAATAGTTCGTTTACAATATCTATGGTGTTAATACCCACGTCTCTTTGATTGGTGTTGTGAATAATTCGTTCTGGATCAGAATGAAATGGTTCTAGCCCAGAATTTCTTGCCCTGGTCATAGACTAACAGACTACAAAACAGAGATTAAATAATATAATTATACTATAAACTAAGTTACATATATTTATTAGTAAACAAAAATGGTAGATTAATAGAGTTAAAGCTTTCAAAATATTGAAAAGGAGTCCCCGACAATGGCGCCAAAAACTTGATGGTTATTTTCACATAACATGGTAATAACTTGATGCGAAATCATTCTATAATTTAATGATAACTATGTAGAAAGGCATAAGCTAAATTGAATTAACATTTCAGGCAAGTGCACCTATCAATCATAGTATAGGAGAATTCAACAACTCGTGACGTATTCCACAGGGTCTTTTCAAATACTCGTACACACCCTCACTCTATTATCATACCGATAAATAACATTAAATTCTAACTTATATTAATCTAACTATGACTATTTAGATAAAGATACATTGGAGTGTTAAATTGATGAGAAGATGAAAGTTAGGAGCATTCACATGAAACTAATTTTGCATTGAGTCAAATCTATTTAATCATATAATAACAACATTATCAAATACATTGTAATGTATGGGTAAAAAATTCATTAAATTCTCTCTCGAGCAATTCAAAATCTAATCTAAGTGAGTAAACTTTCTCTCGAACAGTTTACAATACTCAAATTTTCACTAAGTACGTTACCCTAAATACAACACAAACTTATGAAAGGTTATCTCTAACATATCCTAAAGTCATTTATACATATCAAAATTGTACAATTAACATATCTCTCGATCATGAAAATTGCAGTGTAAACAAAAGTAACTCATAATTATGAAATTATTAACATCATTGCAAACATCCAAATTCTCAATCTAGAGGTTTGAAATTCATGAATAACAAAAGTTAAATTCATATTTAGGATAATCATTTTTTGTTCCAAGAAGTATATACGCATAAAATACCACAAATTTGAGGAAAACAATGCGATGCATGATTAAACAAATTGTTCAAATACAAAGTTCATGTAAAAATATAAAATAAGAAAAGTTGAATCACCAAAATAAGATCAAAATTAAGAAGATACAATGAAGAATTAAAGGCATACAAAAAATCCTCTTAAATTATCCTTCTCTTGGGTTCTCCACTTTCATCCTCCAGAAAAGCTCCAATGCAAATTGATCCAAAAGTCCAGAATAAAATTTTCTCCAGGTTTTTATAGTCTCATAGCAAACATGGTCGAACACGGGTTCCGGCATGACCGTGTTGCAGGCCGTGTCGGCAGTTCCAGGGCGGTTCCACACGAGCAGACGTGTTTGGTCATGGGCCGTGTTAGATGACACGGGTACTGACACGACCATGTTGTAGAACACGTCCGTGTTGTTCTTCATGTTCTTCAGACATGGGTAGGCTGGATTTAATTCTTCAATTTGTCCCGAAAAGGACATGGGCTGGACACACGGCCGTGTTTCCACCCGTGTGGTGCTTTGATTCTTCCTTCATTAAATCGTTTTAGCTAGGATAGAACACGGGTAGGCACACAGGCGTGTTCTTACCCGTGTTTGACCAATTCTTCTCCTGTGATCAGCCCTGTTGGTCCCATCAACTCCCCTGTTTGCTCCAAGACTTTTAGTTCCAATAGTTAGTCGTAGCTGCATTAGAGAAATGATGTAGTAAGTGGGGAGTTCAATACATAAAATAGTAAAAACTCTAAACTATGCTCTACGATTCATGACAATACCAATTCTCAACTATTTTGCGCAATTACTTGAGTAAAGAGGTAGAAAATAGCGGACATGATTACAATTATGATAGTAAAAATCTACCATAATTGTACTCATCAAAGAGACAACACTTCAACAAGGGCTTCAGCCCGCTACTTGCCACTTGGCTCACCTATTCCTGCATATGAACAAACCACTAGACGGTGGCAACACAAGGAAACAGTTAGCTAAAGGTAACCAAATTATAACGACCCCACCCCTTACTTGGGGCGGCGGTGATCCTTCCCTGCAATATATTTGCAAAACCAAACATAGTAATGTAAGTGCAATTTAAGCACACTACACAACAGGCATAGGCACAAATTGCCACACACCCCATGCTCTCAAGGCACAAACTCGGTGTCTGGAAAAAAACCAGGGACTCACAACCGTTCACAAGATGACAACATACATGAGCATTTTGGTAGTCTTTATGGCCTGCGTAAAGCCAAATACCTATAATTATGGCAGCGACAGGTAACACTACCCACGGACGCTCGGCATAGCTACTAGGTAGGTTCGGCCCTTTCCCATTACTCACATCACCGGGCGAAAAAAGCCACGACTCGGGTCGGCATCCCCCTTCCCATTTCTCCAGACATTTAATAATCACGTTATGATAAATGGATGGCACTCAGGCCACCAAGTTGGGCTCTCAAAGCTCTCAGCCCCTCATCATATTCCCTAGGTCTCTATGACACAGGCCTCAAACTATGGCCCTAGGTCTCCATGACATAGGCCTGAAACAAAGCTCTCAAGGAGCTACCACAGGCGGTAGCACTACCGCCACGCGGGACTTGGCAGAACTGCAATTCTACCATGTTTTTAGGTGCTCCTTGGAGTTAGTACCCAAGGTTCCCTACTGCAATCTACCGCATAGAAACCTGAAAAACAAATATCACGGAATATCCTCTAGAAATAACACGCTTAATGAAAAACATCACCAATTCAGAACAACCTGTCCGGATGGGCTTCACACACCATGCCTATGTTGGTACTTCGATTTCGAACTCTATATGCAAAACTACGGGGATAATCTGTATCTACCCGAAGGAAGACCTCATGCTCACCGCACACTCGCGAGAGAGGGTTTCCTATGCAAAAGGACGAGGACTTCACATGTCCAAGTAGAGAATTTTTATCCATTGTGCCCTCTTCGATTCCATGTCAAAGATCTAGACGGATGAACACAACCGCGATGATCTTGACTCCATAGATCCAGATATTCCTTGTGAATCGGAGCTTCAGAACTCCAATGGCGGTGAGATCTCCCTTCTGGCGTTGTTGCTCCACCAAGAAACCAAGTCCAAGTCCTCGGTCCAAAAAAAATGAAGTAAAAATGGCCAAACCATACTTATATATAAAGCTACTGCCGCGCGGTAACTTGCTATCGACGCGCGGTATCTTAATTCAACACCTCATTTCGAGCGCAATTGCCCAAACATTCCAATCACAGGCTGAAATGTGGCACACCATTATAGTGTCAATATCGCCGCGTGATAGGAAACTAACGCCGTGTGGTAGCTGCCGTCAATTACGACACAATACCCGCTGCTAATGCCACGCGCTACTGACTACCTCCTCACGGTAGGATCCCGAGAGCCTCTTAAATTAAATTGACCTAGTTATCGCCGGTGGTATCACTATCGCTGGGCGGTAACTTCCCGATAGCTCTGCCAAAATAAATCCCCAACAATCGCCGCACGGTAGCTATCTACCATCGGGCGATAACCTCTTTCCCGAGAACTCAGCGTTTTCGACGAAATCGACTCTAACCCTGGAGCTACCTCCTCACGGTAAATAGCTACCGTCGAGCGATAACACCCAGAGAAGAATTTCCCGCCTAAAGAAATTTGGGCTTTACAAATTCCCCCACTTAAAGAATTTCGTCCCGAAATTAAGTGATGCGGGAAACTAAGGAATTAACTTAACTTTAAATTATATACCTCAGTTGAATAACTCGGGGAACTCTGACTTCATGGTTTGCTACCGCTCCCAAGAAATCTCCTCTCTGCCACAGTTGTCCCAAAGGACCTTAACCATTTTAATGGATTTATTTTGCAGCTCCTTGACCTTTACATCCTCGATCTGAATGGGCTTGAACTTTGTCGTCAACCCATTATTGACCAGCACTTGATTCACAACAATGACTTGAGTAAGATCTTTAATTGCCTTTCGCAGCGTTGAGATGTTAAATACATCATGCAAACCGCTCAACTCCATTGAAAGAGCCAAATGATAATCAGCTTCACCAACCCGCTCCATGATCTCAAAAGGCCCAACATACCTCGGACTATGCTTTTTTAAGCATCAAATCATTGATACGCCTTTAAACAGCTTTATCTTAAGGTATACCCAATCACCCACTGCAAACTCCACGTTCTGATGCTTGGCATTATAGTACTTGGCCTATCTATCTTAAGCAAAAAGTAGTCGTTCTCAAATCAGCGGTATCATTAAAGTAGCATCTTGTTGTGTATTGCATCCACAATAACCCAGATTTGCATGAAGTCACCCTTGAACTAAGATGAATTAAGTTGTATTTGATATCCTGTTCTAGTTGAATGTTTGCAGATTCTCAGTGCTAAGTGTAGACCAATGTCAGTCTACAGTGGGTCAGGAACACAAGACCATACAGTGTAATCCCTCACTGTATGATCCAAAGTGTTGACCCATGTGTAGCCTCTCAATTGGGATATACTTCATGTTCAAACATTGGGAGCATGAGATGAAGACTGGACCAGAAGAAAACAGTCTCTAAAATTCTTGAAAAATTATCTAAGTCCATTTCTCGAGAAGCAACTTCAGAGTTCTCGAGAAGTGTAGTTTAGTTATCGAGAAGCTCTCATAGTTCTCGAGAAGCTTACCTATAAAGTTCTCGAGAAGCCCAGGTTCAAGGTCTTGAGAAGTCTGGACAGATTCAAGAAATTTTCTAAGTTATAGTTCTCGAGAAGTCCTCTTTGCTCTCGAGAAGTCTTTGTCAGTTCTCGAAAAGCCTAAGGTATAGTTCTCGAGAAGCTTGGCTTCAGTTCTTGAGAACTGCCAGCTAAATTTCTTGATGTAAGAATTTGCCTAAGAAATTTTTCTAAGTTAAGTTCTCGAGAAGTCTTCTTTAGTTATCGAGAAGTCCTTCCTCAGTTCTCGAGAAGTCTTTCTCTTTGTTATCGAGAAGTTCAGAAAAGTTTCTAAGTGCTCTTTCTCGAGTAGTTCAGGAAAGTTTCTAAGTGTTTATTCTAGAGAAGTCAATTAGTTCTCGAGAACTAAATTTTGTGTTCTCGAGAAGTCCTAACCTCTTCTAAAGAATTTTAATGAAGGGGGCGTCCGGAATCGGAGATCTCCACGAAGCTAACGCTCTTTCTACACACTACATGTCGTGGATCTACCGCACTTACACAACACCTATCGCCCACAATAACTTTTCGTCGCAAGAACGCAGCACAAATAACAAAGGGAGAATGGTCGACTCAAAAACAACGATCGAAAATTTGAGTCGGAATATTCCCTAAGAAAAACACAAAGGTTGCCACTCCTTTTTGAGAGCAAGACCAAGGCTATAGGCCAAGATCCGCTCAGAAAAATTGGATCCACCCGATCCAGAATTAAAAAGCCTAGCAATGTCGATTTCGATCCAAAACTTGTAGCGATTAAATTAAATTTCTTGAAAAAACGAGTGCGAAACCACCACAATTGAAGAAGAGAATCACACTAGGGAGAGGGAAGAGATTACCCAACCGGAAAGCTTTTCCCACAAGATAACTGTGGGAGAATCACTCTCTCCACGGATCCACCGGCATCACACTGAAGGGTTTGCAACCTTCTTCCAAGAAGTCACACTGAAGGAAGCCGCGCCGGAGTCGCACCGAATGGATGGAGGGAGCAAGGGGGGCGGCGGCTTCGCACCACAAGCAAGGGGGCGGCGGCATGGAGAGGACTCCTCTTGGCCGAAATTCTCAAAGGAGGAATTAGGTTAAATTCTTTGTCTAATTATCTCATAAGGAAGCCTCCTTATATAGGAGTTATAAACAAGCCTTAACCATTCATGATGGAGATGTAATCTCATCCATCCGAATGGCAAAATGCTCACCAACATTAAAATTGTTAAAAGTTAAAAATAACAAAACATGCAATGAATATAAAATTATCACTTAAACATAGGATAATTTTATATTCCAAATATAAAATAGAGTTCAAGAAAATGAAATAAATATGGCTAATTCTTTGCAGTGGATGTAGCACACCGCAGGCGGAAGTTATAGTGTAGCCTTCCGTTAGCGTCATCGTGCCGCCTCACGTCCTTGAGTTGTATTGCCTTATCAACCGGATCATCATCAGCATCGTCAGCATCATCTTCAAATGGTGGAGGAGGAGGAACGCCATCAATCCTCCCCTGCTCAAATGAACGCATCTCCGTTGTGTGGTCCAAGCGATAGCGGTGAAGGAGAGCGGCATCCAAACTTTTCAGCTCCATCTCGAGTACCTAAGAGTCATCCGAAGGGGGCCGATCACGCCAACGGATGAGAAATCGGTGGGTGTTTCCATCAGCAGTGGTAACAGGCTCAGCAGCAAGTATCATCTCTGGAGTGGAAAACGTCCGTGGAAACCTGGGGAACATATTAGCAGTAGGCAGGAAGGAAGGCAACTTACCATCCGATGATATACCTGTGGGCACCGAAAGAGAGAGATCATCCGTACTACCACTCCCTAACACATGAGAATTTAGAGTGGGAGAAGAAGACGACAAAGAAGTAAACTCTTGTGGTGGTGACACAAACATCGTTAAAACCGAAACATTAAAAATGGGGGAGATACCCCAATCAGCAGGCAAGTCCAAAACGAAAGCGTTGTCACCTAACTTCTTAACAATCCGAAAAGGGCCGGCGCGCTTTGGTGCTAACTTTTTAACGGTGCCAGTTGGCAAGCGTTCAGGAACCAAACGGACTAAAACTAGATCGCCAATTTTGAAGTTTGATACTCTCCTATATAAATTAGTGTGCGCTTGATAAGAGTCGTATTACATAGTCAAAGTGGCCCGTATACGTACGTGTAAATCATGGATTTGCTGGGCAAAGGATTGTGCAAACTGACTTGCCTTGTACGTTGGGGGCAACGACACCAAGTCAAGCGGCACAGGAGCCTTATACCCGTGGACAATCTCATTCGGAGACAGACCCGTAGACCTATTCTCTGAATTATTGTAGGCTAATTTTGCATGGGGAATGAGAAGATCCTAAGTGCTCTTGTTATCGCTCACAAGGCATCGTAACAAATTTCCTAAGCTCCGATTAACCACTTCTGTCTGCCCATTAATTTAGGGATGATAGGTGGAGGAAAAAAATAATTTTGTTCTCATTAATATCCAAAGAGTTTTCCAAAAATAACTAGTGAATTCTACGTCCCTATCCGATACTATGGTCTTTGGCACTCCACGGTGACTAACGACTTCATTAAAATATAGTTTTGCGACGTGAGACGCATCATTTGTCCTACTGCACGGGATGAAATAAGCCATCTTTGAAAACCTATCCACAACTACAAAAACTGAGTCGTGACGACATAGGTGATGCAGGCCCATGGTATGGAAGAGAGATTTTCTTGAAAACGTCCAACAGTTATATGGGGAGGAGGTGTGGGGGGCTCGGATTTTGATGAAGGGAGGAGGCCGGTTTTGGCTTGTTGGGTGGAAGGGGTTTTTTTTCTTCGTAGAGGAAGAGGAGGGCTCAGGTAGCTAAGGGAAGAGGAAGATATGAAGGAGGGAGAAGAAAACCAAGAAAGGGGAGTGGGAGGAGAAGGCCGAATATTGCCTAGGGGGAGGAAAGAGAGGAGGTGGCCGAGAGAGATTAAAGAGGGAGAGGAGGTGGCGGCTTTGGACTTGGCCGAGCCCTGAGGGGGTGGTGGTGGCCGGTGGCTTGGAGGGAAAAGGGAGGCCGATATTTTTTTGGGGAAGTAAAAGTGGGCTTGGGTTGGGGTGGTGTAGGTGAGGGAGAATATTGAGGAGGAGGAGGAGAAGGGAGAAAAGAGGTAGCCGAGATTGAGAAGAAAGGGGAGGGGGTGGCCGACGGCCAAGGTAGAGAGAGGGAGAGAGGGGTTGGCCGAAATTTGCCAAAGAGGGGGGGGGGGAGGAAAATTCTCTCAAAAATCTCTAGGTTTTTTCAATTTTTCATTCTTTCAATACTTAATCAAATAAAACATGGCTATATATAGCCTTACACCACTCAATCTCCTCCATACATATTTAGAACAAAATAAAAACAATTCCAAAATTAAAATGCATGAAAATGGAAGCAAATATATGATGGTTATAAGTATCCATCATAATTACAAGAATAAAAATATAATAATAAGATTTCTTAAATTAAAATATTGCTTAAATAGAAATTGCCATAAATAGAAATTGCCATAAATAGAAATTGCATAAAATGATAAAAGATAAATAATAAAATATATAATTTTAATTTTAATTTATAATTATATATTTTATTTAAAATGGTGCCGGCAGACGTTGTGCAAAATATGAAGCGGCGTTGGAGAAGGAGCGTCACGGCATTGACGAAGAAGCGTCGCGGCGTTGGCGAAGAGTGTCATCATCAATTCTCCCACACTTAAAATCACTCATCTCCGATGAGTGGCCCGTGAGGGGGGAACAGTCAGAAGAAAGCAGCAACATTGGGGCAAGTCTGGCCATAAAAGTTGGAGGGTGCCAATTAGAAAATTGACATGAACCTCCCTCTGATACCAAATTGATGCAGGCCCATAGTATGGAAGAGAGATTTTCTTGAAAACGTCCAACAGTTATGGGGAGGAGGTGTGGGGGGCTTGGATTGTGATGAAGGGAGGTGACCGGTTTTGGCCTGTTGGGTGGAAGGGGTTTGTTTTCTTCGTAGAGGAAGAGGAGGGCTTGGGTAGCTAGAGGAAGAGGAGATATGAAGGAGGGAGAAGAAAACCAAGAAAGGGGAGAGGGAGGAGAAGGCCGAATATTGCCTAGGGGGAGGAAAGAGAGGAGGTGGCCGAGAGAGATTAAAGAGGGAGAGGAGGTCGCGGCTTTGGACTTGGACGAGCCCTAAGGGGGTGTGGTGGCCGGCGGCATGGAGGGAAAAGGGAGGCCGATATTTTTTTGGGGAAGTAAAAGTGGGCTTGGGTTGGGGTGGTGGAGGTGAGGGAGAATATTGAGGAGGAGGAGAAGGGAGAAAAGAGGTAGCCGAGATTGAGAAGAAAGGGGAGGGGGTGGCCGGCGACCAAGGTAGAGAGAGGGAGAGAGGGGTTGGCCGAAATTTGCCAAAGAGGGGGGAGGAAATTTCTCTCAAGAATCTCTAGGTTTTTTTAATTTTTCATTCTTTCAATACTTAATCAAACAAAACATGGCTATATATAGCCTTACACCACTCAATCTCCTCCATACATATTTAGAACAAAATAAAAACAATTCCAAAATTAAAATGCATGAAAATGGAAGCAAATATATGATGGTTATAAGTATCCATCATAATTACAAGAATTAAAATATAATAATAAGATTTCTTAAATTAAAATATTGCTTAAATAGAAATTGCCATAAATAGAAATTGCCATAAATAGAAATTGCAAAAAATGATAAAGGATAAATAATAAAATATATAATTTTAATTTTAATTTATAATTATATATTTTATTTAAAATGGTGCCGGCAGACGTCGTGCAAAATATGAAGCGGCGTTGGCGAAGGAGCGTCACGGCATTGACGAAGAAGCGTCGCGGCGTTGGCAAAGAGCGTCGTCATCAATAGGGTAATGGGGAGGCCTAATACAAAATCCATACTAACGTTTACCCAAGGTATGGAGGGAATAAGCAAGGGTGTATATAATCCTACGTTGGTTTTACTACCCTTAGACACTTGACACGTGCGACAGCTACTTACTACCTTTCCAACCATAACCTTAAGTTTTGGCCAATAAAATTTGTCCTCGACTAACGTAATGGTCTTATCTCTACCGAAGTGGGCACTCAACCCTTCGATATGCAACTCCCATATGATATGTAGTCGTAACGATGACTGCGGAATACATAGCTTCCCGTTCCTAAACAGGTAACCGTCCTTGTTACGTATGTAGATATCGTCGTGGGGGATCTATCCTGGGCAGATAAGTAGAAGTCCTGGAAGTCAGGAAACGTGGCGTACTCATCCTTAACCCACTCAAATCCTACAACATGTACTTCCATAGAGGTGAGTAAAATAGTAAGACGAATAAGGGCGTCCGCGACTCGGTTATCAGCTCCCTTAAGGTGTTTGAGATTAAACGTAAAACCTTATAAGAAAGCTACCCACTTAGCGTGTCGTGGGCTGATCTTATGCTGGCCGTTGATGAAATGTAAAGCCTCATGATCATAGAGGATCACAAACTCCTTGAAGAGGAGATAGTGCCTCCAATGGTGTAGACATTAGACTACAGCATAAAATTCCCTATCGTAATTTGAATAGTTCAGCTTAGGGCCGGACAACTTCTCGCTAAAATAACTAATGGGATGGCCCTCCTGGCTCAATACACCTCCAATCCCTACCCTAGATGCATCACATGTGAGCTCAAAGACTTTAGCAAAGTCAGGTAGACGTAAGACAGGTGCCTCAGTCATAAGCTCCTTTATTCGTTCAAAATCATAGGTGGCGGACTTCGTCCACGTAAACTCTCCCTTCTTCATACAGTCTGTGATAGGTGCCATAATACTACTGAAGTCTCGTATGAAACGATGATAAAACGTTGCTAACCCATGGAAACTACGCACCTCACGTAGGTTGGTTGGCATGGGCCAGTCCTTAATGACCTGAACATTGCCCAGATCAACTCGAATACTCTAAGAGCCGACTATATAGCCTAGGAACTCTACCTCCGAGGCATAGAAAGTGCACTTCTTAAGATTGAGAAATAAAGTCTCCTTTCGCAGGGTGGGAAGGATCACTCTCATATGTGAGATGTGCTCGGTAGTAGAGGTGCTATAAATCCGAATATCGTCAAAGTAGACGACAACGAACTTCCCCATGAATGGCTGAAAGACATGTGTCATCATCAGGGAGAAGGTACTAGGGGCATTGGATAACCCAAAGGGCATCATAAGCCATTCGTATAGGCCATCCTTCGACTTAAACGCCGTCTTCCACTCGTTGCCCTCTCGTATCCTAATCTGGTGATAGCCACTCCGAAGATCTAATTTGGAGAATATGGTGGCTCCAGACAAGACATCGAACAAATCGTCTAGGCAAGGAATGGGGAACTTATACTTGATGGTGATTTTGTTGATAACCTGGCTATCAACACACATCCTCCATGTACCATCCTTCTTGGGGGAAAGTAGGGCTGGTACAGCACATGGAATCATACTAGTCCTAATAAAACCTTTCTATAGCAAACCCTCTATCTGGGACTGCAACTCCAGGTGAGCTGCAGGGTGGAGTCGATAATGGGGCTGATTTGGCAAGGAAGACCCCGGGATGAGATCTATCGCATGCTGGATATTCCTAAGTGGGGGTAACGTGGGAGACAACTCATCCGGGTACACGTCCCTATACTCCTCAAACAGTACCCGTAACTCACTAGATAACTCATCCAAAATGCTAGAATCGGGCTTCGCACTTAGGAGGACTAGCGCATACATAATTCCATCAAAGAACGGATCTCTCTCAAACTCTTTCCTACCAACTAGATTCAATGTTTTTCATTATACTGGAATAGTGGTGTCCTTAGCCAAGACTATGGGCTCCTTTGGGATGGTCGGCCTCAACGTGATGGTTTTGCCATTGAATTTGAATTCATAAGTGTTGGCTCTACCAAAATGTGTAACATCACGGTCGTATAGTCAAGGGCGGCCTAACAACACATGACAAGCGTCCATCGGAAGGACATCACACCACACCTCATCAATATAGGATTTGAATGAGAGTGGGACCAGGCATCGCTTAGTAACGGGTACGGAGATCTTGTTGATCCAAGCGACCTTATATGGGGTCGGGTGTGGTTCTGTGGTCAAGGACATACGTGCAACGACGTTCTCAGATACGACATTCACACAGCTACCACTATCAACAATCAGCTTGCAAAGCTTCTCGCCACTCTTAAAAATTAGAGAAAATATGTTCGTCCTCTTCCAATCATCTAATGGACGAGGGGTGGTCAAGATACAACGCATCACCATAAGGGGGTGATCGTCCTCTAAGTCACTTGGGACACCTTCTGGGTCGCTCTCCTCAGCAGCCTCATAAACGTAATCCGCAAGATCGGTCGTCGACTCTAATAAGGCAATGGCTTTAGTTTTCGTTGGGCATTCGAAGGCGTAGTGACCTTGAATGCCGCAAGAGTAACATGTAGCGTTAGTCTTGCTAACCTTTCCGATGGGAATACGTTCACTCGCAGGGTTCTTAGTGTTCCTAGCAGTGATCACGAAAGACTTTGACTCGGCGGACCGGAACTTCCCTTTGTCCTGATATGTGGAGGAAGATGCTCCGGTAGTGGATTTTCCCTTCGTATGGAAATAACGGGAGTGAGCCTTAGTTGCTAAGTGTTTCTCAAAGTCGAGGGCGGCATTGAATGTCGTGTTTAGATCTATGTGGCCATATCGTAAGAGCTTCCGCTGGATATCGGGTTGAAGCCCCTTACGGAATTTAGAAAGGGTGACCTCGGGGATTTCCTTCAAGTCACAACGTACCATTCGGTCCTTCAGTTCTCCCATATACTCCGCTACTGAACTTGAGCCCTGCCGCAGGGTGGCAAGCTCGTCAAACATCCGTGTCTGATGGTACGCGGGGACGTACTGATCGGTCAACAAATTCTTCATTACGGTCCACCCAATAATTGGGTCTCCGTCCCCAACTCCTAGCCTACGCTCTTCATTCAGCCAATAAGTTTTGGCACGGCCTGTCAGCTTCATCCTGGCAACTTGGAACTTTTGGGGGTCCGTGAGATGGTGCCAGTCATAGTAACATTCCATATCCACCGTCCAATTAAGGAAGTTTTGTGGATCTCCCATGCCGTCGTAAGTGGGGGCCTCAATCTTGACGGCCCTAGTAATGTAAAACTCTCCCTCGTGGCGACGGCCTCGAGGGGGCACTCGTGGGGAGTCCCCATCAGAATCCGAATCGGAGATGTGTTGGTGTCGGCGGGGCAACAGAACATTAGCGGGTGGTGGGGGTGGCCTAGCTTGGGTTTGTATGAAATGGGTTAATATGTTCCTAAGTTCAGTCATCTCGTTACGCAGCCCCGCTATGGCCTCAGTGTTGGGATCTACATGCTCATTCACAGCCATCCTAGACGTAGACGGAGCCGAATATTCCGATCCTCGCCTAGTGCGCATTCAGGATTAGAAAAACCTTGGAAAGATGAAATTTCCTAGGGTTGTATCTATATTGAAAATAAGATATTTTTATAAATGCTTGATGTGAGTAACACGTAGATCGTTAAAAAATTTGTTTTTTGAAATTTCACTTAAAAATGCAGATTTTAGCCCGCTATTGGCAGACCAACGAAAATTTATTTTATTATTATTTTCTCCGTTTTGATGGAGCATCAAGAGAGGACGTTTCAATTTGGAAATTGAGACAATTTCCCTCTGATACCAAATTGATGAAGGGGGCGTCCGGAATCGGAGATCTCCACGAAGCTATCGCTCTTTCTACGCACAACACCCCATAGATCTACCGCACCTACACAGCACCTATCGCCCACAATAAGTTCTCGTCGCAAGAACGCAACAAAAATAACAAAGGGAGAATGATCGACTCGAAAACAACGGTCGGAAATTTGAGTCGGAATATTTTTCAAGAAAAACACAAAGGTTTCCACTCCTTTTTGAGAGCAAGATCAAGGCTATAGGACAAGATCCGCTCAGGCAAATAGGATCCACCTGATCCGGAATTAAAAAGCCTAACAACGGCGATTTAGATCCAAAACTTGCAGCGATTAAATTAAATTTCCGGAGAAAACGAGTGTGAAACCACCACAACTGAAGAAGAGAATCACACTAGTGAGAGGGAAGAGATTACCCAACCGGAAAGCTTTTTACACAAGATAACTGTGGGAGAATCACTCTCTCCACGGATCCACCGGCATCACATTGAAGGGTTTGCAACCTTCTTCCAAGGAGTCGCACCGAAGGAAGCCACGCCGGAGTCACACCAAACGGATGGAGGGAGCAAGGGGGGGGGGGGGGCGGCGTCTTCACACCACAAGCAAGGGGGCGGCGGCTTGGAGAGGACTCCTCTTGGCCGAAATTCTCAAAGGAGGAATTAGGTTAAATTCTTTTTCTAATTATCTCATAAGGAAGCCTCCTTATATAGGAGTTACAAACAAGCCTTAACCATTCATGATGGAGATGTAATCTCATCCATCCGAATGGCTAAATGCACACCAACATTAAAATTGTTCAAAATTAAAAATAACAAAACATGCAATGAATATAAAATTATTCCTTAAACATAGGATAATTTTATATTCCAAATATAAAATAGAGTTCAAGAAAATGAAATAAATATGACTAATTCTTTGCAGTGGATGTAGCACGCCGCAGGCGGAAGTTGTAGCGTAGCCTTCCGTTAGCGTCATCGTGTCGCCTCACGTCCTTAAGTTGTATTGCCTTATCAACCAGATCATCATCAGCATCGTCAGCATCGTCTTCAAATGGTGGAGGAGGGGGCACGCCATCAAATTTAGTTCCCGAGAAGTCATGACAGTTCTCGAGAACTCAGTTTCTAGTTCTCGAGAACTATAGACACTTCTCGAGAACAAAGTCGATTTTCCATAAATTTTTGTTCCAAGTCCTGAATGGCCTAAATTTAAAATAACTCGACATGATTGTTCCACGTGTCGTCATTAATATCTTTTCTAGCCGTTAAAGGTAATCCTATATAAAGTCTTTTCACTAAGACATAACTCTAAGCAGAAAATAAATAGAAGAATCTTTTAAGAGCGGATTCCGTACTTTCCATAATAACTGGTTCGGCCGACTTTTCTCAAGAACAACATCTGAAATCGCCGCTCTCGTCAAGATCGATCTCTCTGCATTCGATCTAGAAGATCTGCGGATTAAGGAATCATTTTTCTCTCCTTGATCGAGTAGATTCGAGTTTTCTCAGGTCAGATTTTCAAAGGATCTTCTTCTACAAATTTTGATAAACCGCGACGTTCAAGAAGAAGACCTAAATACAAATTCTTTCAGATCTGAGAATATTTCTGTTTGTATTTTCAAACTCTATTTGTAAATCTTGTAGGAGATTATTCTCCGAGTGTAGGAGCGTTGTTCTCCGAGTGGTAGGAAATTTTTATCTTCCGAGTGTAGATCCTTTTGGATCGAGTTTTGTAGGAACGTGGTTCCGAGGTGTAGGATTGGTTTACAATCCGAGATAGTGGAGTAGCCGAGTCTAGTGATTTGCTAGATCGGTGAGGAAAGTGGACGTACCCAAGATCGGGGAACCACTATAAATCTCTTGTCGTCTGTGTGATTGCTTGCTTACTTATTTGTGCTAGTTGCTAAATTTTTTATTCCACATTAGACGCACATCTCACCTATTTACCCCCCTCTTGGTGATTTAGGTAGACAACTTATATCTTTCACATCTTCAATGTCCCTTCGCTTGTACAACTTTGATTCTCCCATTTCTACCCAAGATAACGGTGTACGATACCTCCTACCGTAAAGGGACTCAAAAGGTGCCCTCTGAAAGCTGGCTTGGTAGTTGTTATTGTATGTGAACTCAATCATAAAAAGATGGTTCTCCCACCTTTTCTGAAATCCAAAGCACACATACGAAGCATATTTTCCATTATCCTGTTCACTCTTTCAATCTGACCATCTGTCTGTGGGTGAAAGGTTGTGCTGAAATTCAGCTTGGTACCCAACAACTAATGAATGAGCCTACAATTGTTAGCCATGAACCGACCATCTCAGTCACTAACGATGCTCCGGGGAACACCGTGCAAAGGGACTATGTTGTCCACATAAAGCTTTGCTAGCTTCTCCACTGAATCATCTTTCCTATTGGGTATGAAGTGTTACACCTTCGTTAAACGATCAACGACCACCCAAATGGCGTCATTCCCCTTGAGCGATCTCAATAAGCCATGCACGAAATCCATGGAGATGTCATCAAATTTCCACTAAGGTATAAGTAAGGACTTCAGGAATCCTCCAGGCTATTGGCACTCGGCCTTTACCAAGGCACACGTCTGACATTTCTCCACATATAACACTATATATTTCTTCAGACCTGGCCACCAGATTAGTTTCTTCATGTCCTTGAGCATCTTAGTGCTCTCGGGGTGAATAAAGTACTTTGTGAAGTGTCCCTCATACATTAATTCTTCTCGCAACTTGCCCACATCGAGGACACACAATCGAATGCCTTTCCATAAAAGACCATCGTCGATAGAAAGCTGTTTGTTAGACCCATCAACGGCTTCCCCCCAATGACGTTTCAAGCTCACGTCAAACTCCAAGGCCCGCCGAATCCTGTCCGTGAGGTTGTATTGAACCTCCGTCCAACTCAAACATGTGTTTCCACTAATACCCTTATCAACACAAGAGATTACCAAGGCCTCCAAGTCTTAAATAAGCCGCTCATCGTGCATCTGTAACCAATTGGCCCTAACAGGAGTCCTACGGCTCAAAGAATCTACCACTACGTTCCCCTTTCCAGGAATATAATGGATCTTGTAGGTGTAGTCTCCAAGGAACTCTATCAACCTACGCTGACGCATGTTCAGATCCTTTTGATCTATCAGATACTTCAGGATCTTATGATCTGAATAAATATCGACCTTAAACCCATACAGATATTGCCTCTAAAGCTTGAGAGCGAATACCACGGCCGCCAACTCCAAATCATGGACCATGTATTTCCTCTCATGCACCTTCAATTGGAGGGCTCCATAGGCTATCACCTTTTCGTGATGAAGCATAACATAGCCTAATTCACTCCCAGAGGTGTCACTATAAATCTTAAATCCCTCCGATCCACATGGCGAACATAAGACTGGCACCATGGTCAGACAACACTTTTAGTTCTTCGAAGGCTTTTGCACACTCCAGCGACCAAATAAATTTCTTATCCTTCCTTGTCAAAGTGGTGAGGGGCAATGCTATTCGGGAGAAGTATCCACGAAGCGCCTGTAATAGCCGGCAATCCCCAAAAAAACTTTGGACTTCCGCAACACTAGACAACACAGGTCACTCCCGTATTGCAACTATCTTCACAGAAGCGACTGCAATTCCCTCCCTACTGACCACGTAACCAAGGAATGCTACGAAGGACAGCCAAAACTCACATTTGGAGAATTTGGCATACAGTTGGTTCCTCCTTAGGGTCTCTAATACCATATATAGATGCTTGAAATGATCATCCTCTCACTATGAGTACGTAAGTATATCATCGATGAAGACTATCACGAAATGGTCCAAGTACTCTCTGAACGTTCTATTCATAAAATCCATAAACACAGATGGCGCATTTGTCAGCCCAAACAGTATGATGGTGAACTCATAATTCCCATAACGTGTACTGAACGTCGTCTTGGGAATGTCACTTTCCATTATTCTCAGCTGATAGTACCAAGATTTTTTTTTAAATCTAGTTTCGAGTACACAGTCTACCTGACCAGTTTTCAATCTTCGGGATTGTATATCTATTCTTCTCGGTCAGCTTATTCAACTCTCGGTAATCAATACACAACTGTAAACTTTCATCCTTCTTCTTAACAAAAAGGACTGGAACGCTACAAGACGACGAATTTGGACACACATACCCTTGATCTAACTGCTCTTGAAGTTATACCTTCAATTTCGCCATCTCCTTAGGTGCAAATCGATATGGCGAGCGTGCATAGGCTTGGCACCTTGCACTAGATCGATGGTGAAGGTTATCTCCCACTAAGGTGGAGCTCCAGGGAGATTTTTTCAGGAAAAACGTCACGAAACTCTGATACGATCGGGATGCTATCCTGAGCTGGCTTGGGATTCGAAGCCTCCAATAGCATGAAAAATAGCTCTACACTACTACAAACTTCCTTAACCACATGGAGAGCAGGCATCAAAGTCTTGCTCGATCCCCTCATGCCAGAGAATGTCGTCTCATACTCTGTATCCACTCCCAGTCTGACCACCTTGCGATTGCAATCAATGTTTGCACGCTACTCCAAGAGTCAATTCATGCCAAAGATCACATCAAACTCCACTATCGGTAGTAGCGACGCTTACAAGTTAAACTCTTGACTCCCAATCCATACCTTCACGCAGCAAAGTCTATCTGCGTGCATAGAACACCTGTTAGGAAGCAGAACATCCAATTTATCCCATGCCATCGAAGAAGGCACTTTTCGTTTGCAACATAGAGGGTTTCCTATGGAAAAGGTAGAGGACTTCACTTGTCAAAGTAGAGAATCGTATCCCTTTGCGCCATCTTCAGTGTCATGCCAAGGATCTAGTTGGATAAACGCAACGATCTTGCCTCTACAGAACTGAACTCGCCTTGTGAATCAGAGCTTCAGAATTCCAATGGCGGCGAGATCTCAATTTCAGCACTGGTGCTCATCCTCCAAGAAACCCAGGGCAAGTACTCACTCCAAAAGTAATGAAGTGAAAACGGCCAAACACGGCTTATATATAAAGCTACTACCGTGTGGTAACATGCTACTGTCGTGCGGTATCATAATTCAACGCCTCATTTCGAGCATAACCACCCAAACCTTCCAATCACAGGCCGACATGTGGACACGCCGTTATAGTGTCACTATCGTCGTGTTATAGGACTTTAATGATGTGCGGTAGCTACTGTCGGTTATGATATGACACCCGCTGCTAACGCCACGCACGACCAACTACCGCCGCGCGGTAGGATCACGAGTGCCTCGTCAATTAAATTGACCTAGAAATCGCCGAAGGTATCACTATCGCCGGGCGGTAACTTCCCGAGAGCTCTGCTACAATAATTCCCCAGCTACAGCTGCGCGGTAACTATCTACTGCTGGGCGACAATGTAAGACCGCATTTTTTTCTTTTAAACCATCAGATCTTATTCCCAGAACCGCCGCTTTGCGGTGACACAAACACACCCAGGGAGGTCATCACTACAAAACGCCGATCATGCCGGCAATAACGATCGTAGAAGAGTAGAATAAATATAAGAGTATATCAGTAAAATGAAACTCAATACTAGCCCACCAGAATCACATATATATTAATAATTCTCCATGAAGAGAGAGTCCACAGAAATGATAAAGCAAAGTACTAAAGAGGGCTCATGCCCGATACATCAAAATCCTTACTACAAATCACTCAATTGCACAAGCAAATCAATAATATCTACTAATGATCAGGACACACTCTCCTTGTTGGCTGAACTCCTGTACTAGACTATCCCGTCTCCAAGCGCACCGACCTCGAGGGCTGCATCTCCTTGTTCGGCTCCATGTTTCCCTAAAATGATTTGGTAAACGATCGTTAGTATAAAGACTAAGTCCTATCATCCTCCACCCCTCCCCCATGGCTCTTAGGCACCGAGTGGGGAGAAGGAAAGGGAAGGTAATGAAGGTGGAGAGTAACAAAGGTAAGTAGGTGGCAGCGGAACTAGTCTATCATGATTTCATAAATAGAGCAAGTATATGTAAGAAGTAGTAGGTAAGCAGTGCAAGTATACACAAAACAAGTGAGAAAGTATAGTATGAGAAGGTAAACTAAGTAAGTAACCATGAACTATAGGAATGCCCATAAAAACCTATAGACCAAGGGGTCATTTTGCAAGGCCTATTGTATTAAGTGTCTCATACCATTTTATACAATAGGTATCAAAGGTTATATACAATAATGATGATATGACATGCAAGTATGCTATGATGTGAACATGCAACTGCAACACACACACTTGACTCTGTGCACACAGACTTTTAGTTCCCCCTTTTTGGAGCCTAACCTCCCAAGATACCTCCATAGTGGCAAACAAAAGCGGTGGGTTGGGCCTTGCCCACCTCTAAATTGGTATCAACACTACCAGTAAGACCTATCATACGCCTCTATGCTAGTGAACGAAGCGGAGCTCCTGCGCACTCTTGCCGGCTGCACAGTGGACTTTATTTGGCCAAGTGCGAAACCACACTCGCCGAGTCAACGTATTTGTGCCAGTGTGACGACTCTCCAATACCGAAGACCCACTAACTTATATCTTATGCACATGCAACCATAATATACTTTTCCACCGAGCCAAAGCTCCCCGAACAATCCTGTTCGTCATAATTATCTACCGAGCCAAAGCTCCACGGACTAACCCGTCCATCAAAATATCTACCGAGCCATCGGCTCGCCGGGCTAACCTGCCCATCAATAAAACCACCGAGCCTAACGCTACCCAACCTAACTCCCACAACACCGGGGAGTGTGAGTGTAAGTGAAATCATAGTTATGCTAGTTACTCTTAAACATTGATTATGCTTACGGTTTAGGTTATCCCAAGACTGCCCAATTGATTGCTTTTAGGAACTTGTTTTGAGGAACCTGAGTGTTCTAATGATTGCTTTTAGCAATTTGTGTGTCGCCTAATCAAGGGTTTATGCTATTATAGGTAACTAGGAGTGGTGCTGGGCAATCAGAACGTCTGTAATCAGTGGAGAGTAGTGCACCAAGTGACGTGCCTACAACACCTCCTTCAGTAGAAACCATCAGATTGGTGGCTGAAGCAGTCTTTGCCATGATAAATGCCCAACAAGTGCAGCACGCACCACCTGCTAATGAAAAAGAACTGATTAGAGTGGAAGAGCAAGGAGTGGTAGAGCGTGGGGCAGTTGATCTGGTAGCACCAAAGAGAGCCATGGAGAAACAGCTCAAGCATGTGATGAGCTTTAATCCTCCGGTGTTTGATGGGATGGGAACGCCAACTCAAGCTGAGGATTGGCTCTCTACGATGAAGAGGTTCATGACCGCCACAGAAACTGTGGAGTGGCAGAATACCACAATAGCGACCTTCCTATTGGCAGTTGAGGTAAGGATGTGGTGGGACGAGTTGGAGGTTCATCTCTTAGTGGGAAGACAACTTGCCGAAGTACCGATGGAGAAATTCTCAAGGTTTTTCTTGGCCAGATACCTACCTTCTGCCCAAAAGCTTGAGATAGAGAATAAGTACCTCAGTTTGACTCAAGGAGAGAGAAGCGTGCATGAGTATCTCCATGAATTTACTCGATTTGGCCATTATGTTGATGTTATGTTTACTGAAGAGGAGCGGAAGACCAACAGATTTTATGAGGGCCTACGGGGCGACCTATAGCTACTCCTCGCTGAGCTTAAGGCGCAGGGCTTCTTTGCCTTGGTAAATACGGCTCGGTCATTGGAAATGGTCGCGAAGAAAGTTCAAGAGAAGAAGGACACAGGTGATAAGAGGTCAGAGTTCAAAGTGTTGAGTTAAAAGTCGGGTATCCGCAGATGGAACAAGAAGCAGAAGACTTCGAGTTTAGCCCCTTCGTCTGGTACGACGGGGGAAAACTCCAGTCGAGTCCCAGGAGCGTGCTACAACTGTGGAAAGGTGGGGCATTTTGCACGAGAGTGTTGGGGCGGACGTGCAAAGTCTGAGAAGAGGCATTGAGCAACATTTGAAGAAAAAGGGAAGGCGGCGGAGTCAACTGCATCCCACCATGCTCCTGCCTAGCCTAGAGTTTATAATCTTTTCCTACAAGAGGCCATTAAGCAAGCTGACGTGGTGACAGGTTTGAGCTAAATTTTAACAGTTTAGATTTTTTTAGTTGTTACCTTTTTGCATGTTAGCTTATGATTGTTGGTGCTAGGCTTTGTGTTAATTTTTGACTGTCCGAAGAGAGCCCAGTTTAGTACGGGAGCTTCACATTCCTTCTTGTCCGAAAGATTTGTATCGCGCATCGGAGTTCCTTCTTCGATGGTAAAGGACAAGTTGGATGTGTTGCTGCCCAATGGGTGCTTAATGCGCGCGGATAGAGTCTGTGTGGTAAAGATTAGGATCGGGGATCAGGAGTTCATTTTACAAGCATCGGTATTATCATTAATGGAGTTCAACGTAATCTTTGGTATTGACTGGCTCTCAGAGCAGCGAGCATGCATTTATTGCAACCGAAAGGAGGTTATGTTGTGACTGAATACTGATCAGGAGACTACGTTTGCGGACATGAAAGGGTCGAGCAAGATTTTGATGTCGGCTCTTCAGGTGATTAAGTCAGTTCGGTCTGGGGCAGAACTATTTGTCGCATTAGTGCAAGCTTCATTGCCTAAACCTAGTCTTAACAATATTGCAGTTGTGTCCGAGTATCCTGATGTCTTTCTAGATGATCACTGGGGAGCCCCTCCCCAGCGAGAGATTGATTTTACAATTGAGCTGGTGTCGGGTGCCAACCCAGTGTCATGCCCTACATATCAGATAGCGCCTAAGGAGATGGCGGAGGTGAAGGTGCAAATGCAAGAATTTTTAGAGCAAGGGTATGTGTGTCCAAGTTTGTTGCCTTGGAGCACACCGGTCCTCTTCGTTAAGAAGAAAGATGGGAGCTTGCGACTCTGTATCGACTATCGTGAGTTGAACAAGCTTACGGAAAAGAATTAGTATTCGATCCCACGGATTGACGATCTATTTGTTCAGTTGGTTGGGTCAACGGTATATTAAAAGCTAGATCTGAAATCCGGATACTACCAGCTAGGGATAAGGGTAAGTGACATCCCAAAGAAAGCGTTCAGCACGCGGTTTGGGCATTACGATTTTACGATCATGCCGTTTGGGTTGACCAATACACCATCCGTGTTAATGGATTTGATGAACAAGACGTTCAGAGGGTACCTGGACCATTTTGTGATAGTATTTATCGACGACATCTTGGTGTACTCGCGGTGTGAGTATGATCACTACAGACATCTGCATATGGTATTAGAGACGTAGAGGAAGAATCAGATGTATGCTAAGTTCTCCAAGTGTGAGTTCTGGTTATCCTCAATCGTGTTCCTTGGTGATATTGTTAGTGGTGAAGGCATAATGGTGGATCCAGCGAAGATAGCGGCGATTCAGGAGTGGCCAGTGTTGACTACGGTGGCAGAAGTCCGGAGCTTATGGCGCTTGCCGGCTACTATAGGCGCTTCATAGAGAACTTCTCGAGGATAGCGCTTCCACTCACGACGCTGACAAAGAAGGATCAAAAATTTGTGTGGATGCTGCAGTGCACGCGGGCTTTCGAAGAATTGAAGAGGCGGTTGGTCACGTCGCCTATTTTGCGTTCGCCGAGTGGGTCCGAAGGGTTTGAAATTTATATTGATGCTTCGGGCAGTGGTTTGGGCTATGTTCTGCTACATCATGGGAGCATGATATCCTATGGATCACGATAGTTGAAGGTTCATGAGAGAAATTATCCAGTCCATGACTTGGAGTTAGTGGCCGTGATATTTGCTTTAAAGCTGTGGAGGCACTATCTGTACGGTCTGAAGGTCAATATCTACACCGATCATAAGATCCTGAAGTATTTGCTAGATCAGAAGGACCTGAACATGAGGCAGCAAAGGTGGATGGAGTTCCTGGGGGACTACACTTTTGAAATTCATTATGTGCCCGAGAAAGTAAATGCAGTAGTAGATGCGTTGAGTCGTAGGGCACCTGCGCAAGCCAACTGGTTGGCGGTGCATGATGAGAGTTTGGTCCGTGATTATGAGGAATTGGGGATCTCCTGCGTTGATAAGCAGGCTAGTTCCGAGACAATATTGTATTGGATGGAGGTGCAGTATGACCTAGCTGATAGGATTCGGCGAGCGTTGATTCAGGATAGCAATATGAAGCAGATTTTGGATGAATCGTTGGATGGGTCAAATTCCCAATTTGCGGTTGCAGATGGACTGCTAAGGAAGGTCAGTCGCCTATGCATCCCTAGTATGGATAATATTTGGGAGGAGTTGATGTACGAGGCTCATCATACTAAGTACTCAATCCACCCGGGGAGCACGAAGATGTATAGGGACATGAAGAAGTTGTATTGGTGGCCAGGGGTGAAGAAGGATGTAGCACTTTATGTGGCGAAGTGCCAAACTTTTGCCCTGGTGAAGGCGTAGTGCCTAAATCCCGGAGGTTTCTTGAAGTCCTTGCCTATCCCAGAATGGAATTTTACGACATTTCCATAGATTTTGTGCATGGTTTGCCAAGGTCGTAAAGGGGAAACGACGCCATCTGGGTGGTCGTAGATAGATTGAAAAAGGTGTCGCACTTCATCCCGAATAGGAAGGAAGATCCAGTGGAAAAGTTAGCCAAGCTCTATGTGGATAAAATTGTACGATTGCATGGTGTGCCACACAATATTGTTAGTGACCGAGACGGACGTTTCATGTCAAATGACTGGAGGCTGGTGCATAAGTTGTTGGGAACTAAGCTGAGTTTCAACACAGCCTTTCATCCGCAGACGGATGGTTAGACTGAAAGGCTAAACAGGATGATGGAGGACATGCTTCGCATGTGCATCTTTGATTTTTGAAAACAGTGGGATGATCACCTGTACATGGTAGAGTTTGCATACAATAACAATTTTCAAGCGAGTATTGGAATGGCGCCTTTCGAGGCCCTATATGGGAGAAGGTGTCGCACGTCGTTTTCTTGGTTTGAGATAGGCAAGTTGAAGCTATACAAATGTCAGGCAGTGGAAGACGTCACTTCAATGGTACGTACGATTCAGGAACGGTTAAAGATCGCTCAGGACAGGCAGGAAAAATATTATAATGCCAAGCTTAGGAATGTGGAGTTTAGTGTTGGCGAATGGGTGTATTTAAAAATCAAGACATTCAAGGGTGTCTCGCGGATTCGACGCTTGAAGAAGCTGAGTCCGAGATACCTTGGACTGCTTGAGATCCTGGAGCAGAATTGTGAAGCAGTGTATCGATTGAAGTTATCGGTGGAATTGAGTTGGCTACACGATGTATTCTATGTTTCGGTGTTGCGGAAGGTGGTTTAAGAGCCTTCTCAGGTTGTTACGGTCGATCAAGTGTCGATTGATAATGGGTTGACGACCAAGGTCAAGCTAGTTCGCATTAAAGACTTGGAAGTCAAACGGCTCCGCAATAAGGAAATTCGAATGGTTAAAGTCCGATGGGATAACTGCGGGCGTGAGGAGCTTTCTTGGGAGCGAGAGCAGACTATGTTGGAAGCATACCCCGAATTATTCCACGTAGGTAATATTTAAATTATTTTGTGTACCTTTACATAATTTCGTGGACGAAATTCTTTAAGGGGGGAGATTTATAACGCCCCGAAACTTAAAAGTCAAACGGGCGGTTTTCAAACCAAGTTCGGGTCTTGGTAGGGTGAACACGGCCTGTGACACGGGCGTGTCACAAGTCCATGTCATGCCCGGGTCATCGAGTTGAGGTTGACGAGTGTTGAGTGATCGAACACGGCCTGGGACACGGGCGCGTCCTAGGGCGTGTCAGGAACATGGCATGTGACACGGGCATGTCACATGGCCGTGTACTCCTCCGGAAGTTTGGTCCTGTGTCGACCATGGAGCTATGTCCCAAATCCCACCCCCTTTCGGTGAGAATTGGCCCCTCTATGCCCCAAACACTCTTTGCCCTAAATTACCCTTAAGAGACCAAACTTTGGTCACTCCATTACAGTCAAATCAACTCCAAATGGGCTGAAATTTCTATCGTAGTCATAATATGACCCTAAAAGACAGTCACCAAAATTTTGGTGGGTTTAGAGGTCATTAGCCCCCTTAAATAATTCTTATATGGTTTATTACATTTCTAAAAAAACTTTAGGAAATAGTTTTCCGAAAATTCCCATTTTTGGAAATGTTCTAGACAAAGATAATAGTGAGCAATATCCAACATTCCAGGTCATTTGGATGGATGGATTGATGGGGGCACTCAAAACAATCTCTCGTCTTGCCTAAGTATAGACCTCACCAAAATGAGTGATGTGGTCTGATCGGAACTCTAAATTGGTTCAAATTAATTTTAAAATAAACTAGACTCTTAGGGATACAACTATCACGTAGGCCACTTTTTCTGAATATGCCTCTAGGTATTTTTAATTTAAATTCCAAGGCAGCTGATATTATGAGACAGAAAAATGCATAAAAAACATTTAATACAAGTAGATCTGCACATATCTTGAAGCAAATCCATCGGCTGCTGGGTTTCTTCTTCCTCCAGCCAATGGTTGAGATCAACCAGACCTAGAACATATTCCAAGCCCATTTCCCGGCCACCCGGCCACCTCCCTGGCCGTCCACCACACCCACCACCTCCGTTGAGGTGGGGGCTATCGCCGGGCGGCGGCACGGCCGCCGGAGGTGCGGTTTTCTGTGAACCCGCGAGGTAGAAAAAGCCATAAAAATTTGGAATTCCTGTCACCCAATCGTGCTCTATTGAGACTGATTTCTCTCCTAAAAGATCTAAGATGCTAGCACACGAAGAGAGGAGTAGAGGAGGACCTGATTTGCGGCCTGAAGACGTGCGCTTTGCCTCCTCACCATTCCTGCCACCGAGCTTCTGGCTCCTCTGCAACTTCTACACCAACCCTAATGGAAATGAAAAGTAATCGGGGGAAAGGATTGCCCTTGCCCTGGTGGGAATTTGGGAGAGGAGGCTTGTAACTCCCAAATATCATTAAACTCCATTAATGGTCATGGACTCCTCCCCTCGGTTTCAACCAAATTAAGGGGCTGAACCAAATTAATGGTTGGCCACCTCCAGAAACTCATCCTCTCCCTCAGAGGAATAAAAGCCCAGTAAAAGTTGGATTTATGGAGCCTCCATGGCTATTCCATTCGTCAAACTTCGCTCAGCTTTGTTCGAGCCGATCTCATCGAGCCCCGCGCGCCGGTCTCGTCGAGCGCCGCACGCCGGTCTCGTCGAGCCCCGCGCGCCGGTCTCGTCGAGCCCCGCGCGCCGGTCTCGTCGAGCCCCGCGCGCCGGTCTCGTCGAGCCCCGCGCGCCGGTCTCGTCGAGCCCCGCGCGCCGGTCTCGTCGAGCCCGCGCGCCGGTCTCGTCGAGCCCCGCGCGACGGTCTCGTCGAGCCCCGCGACGATCTCGTCGACCCCCCACCCCCCCCCCCCCCCTCGACGATCTCGTCGACCCCCCCTCGACGATCTCGTCGACCCCCTCTCGAAGATTTCCATCCTGCTCAGGTCAACTCTTAGCCTGTATTTTTTGGGGTGTTACATTGGGTGTCATTAGACCCTTTAGTGCTTCCCAAGGTTTTTTCATGACCCAGTCATGACAAAAACATCCTAGGTATCTAGAAGACTGAGGGATGTTACAAATCTCAATACAAAAAAAATAAAAAGTTCGTCCTCGAAATTCAAGTTAGGCCTATGGGGTTTCAGGTATGAGAAATAAAATGTAACATCCCGAGAGGTTAACGGGAATACCGACGTGAAAAGTCTCGGGTAACTTTGTTGCATCAAGTCCTGTGGCACCTACGTGTGCTCCTCTTTTCCATAATTCCCCAACAAGACCTTGACCAGTAGAATCTTCTTGCGTCGCAAGACCCGCATCCCAGTATCGACTATCCAGATCGGCTCCATGTGCACCGATCGATCAGAATCTATAGGCCCATCTATAGTCGTAATATGCTGCTCCGGCCGAAGTAGAGGTCTCCTAAGGGAGGAGACATGGAAGATGTCGTTCAAACCCGATAGATCTGGTGGTAGCTCTAGTATGTAAGCTAAGGGGCCGATCCGCTCCAGGATCATGTTAGGCCCCATAATCTCAGACTGAGCTTCTTCCGACCACGCACCCGCGAGACTCCATGCATTGGTCGTATCTTCAGAAACACCCGGTCTCCTACCTGAAACTCTACCTGATGATGCTGTGAATCGTAATACTTGACCTATCTACTCTGGGCCTCTAACATCTTGTCTCGAATCAACCACACCTGAGCATCCGTATCCTCGATAAACTCAGACCCAAGTGCCTTCGAATCGTCATCCTTGATCCAATACAATAGTGTCCTGCACCTCCGCCTGTATAAAGCCTCATAAGGGGCCATGCCAATGCTGGACTAGTGGCAGATGTTGTACGAGAATTCGATCAACATTAGCTGCCTCTCCCATGGCTCTCCACTATCCAGTATGCAAAGACGCAACAAATCTTCCAATGTCTGATTGGTGCACTCTGTCTGTCCATCCGTCTGAGGGTGGAAGGCGGTACTAAATGTCAACCGGGTCCCCAAATAAGCCTGGACTGACCTCTATTCCTTATACATAAATTGTCCATCACGATCAGACACTATTGTCCTCGACACTCCATGGTATCGGACGAACTGCTCCACAAACTTCCACACCAAGTCACACACTGGAGCATCTTTACTGATCGGTAAAAATCTGGCCACCTTCATCAGTCGATCGACGATCACCCATATTGAGTCGTTCCCCCCATATGACCGAGGAAGGCCATGTATGAAATCTATGGCGATATCATCGAACTTCCACTCCAGCACCGGAAGTGCATGCAATATTCCGGGCGGACTCTCACACTCGACCTTCACTAACTGACAGGCCTTGCAATGGTCACAAAGTATGTGATATCCCTTTTCATGCCCATCCAATACATCGTCCTCTTCAGGTCGGCCGTCATTTTGGTGATACCTGAGTGCATCGAGTACCTCCTATAGTGAGCCTCAGTCATAATGTCCACCCAAATCCTGCCCACAGCCGGTTTATACACCCGTCCTCTAAAGCACAACAACCCATCCCTCTCAGTATACTCCCCGACCGTACCTTCCTCCACGGTCCAGAATACTGGCTCCAACTTGTCGTCCCTTCTCTTCTCAGCCCTGATACGATATCGAATATCATCGGTAGTTTTCATCGCGGTCAGATAGTCCTCATAAAGCTCTGAATTGTCCGAGGACACCAAGGTAATCTGCATATCCTCCATCATCCGTATCAGCTCCATAGACATAAATTGGGGCTCTGCTCCTGAAGTGGTAGCCCTCTAGCTCAGTGCGTCCGCAACCACATTTTCCTTCCCTGGGTGATAGTGTATCGTGTACTCATAATCAGATAGAAACTCTACCCATCTTATCTAGAGGATGTTCAACTCTATCTGCTTAACGACATATTTCAGATTCTTATGATCCAAAAAAATTTCACAGAGCACCCCATAATGGTAATGCCACCAAATTTTCAGAGCGAACACCACTGCTCCCTTCTCCAAGTCATGCACAGGGTAGTTCTGCTCGTGCTTCTTTAGCTGGCGAGAGGCATATGCTATCAAATATCCATGCTGCATAATTACAACGCCCATCCCATGAAACGACGCATTAGTGTACACCTTGAAGCCCTCTTTCCCAAACGGGAGAGCGAGGATAGTGGCCGACGTAATCCGACCCATCAACTCATGGAAGGCCACCTGACATTGCGACATCCAAATGAATGGAGTGTCCTTCTTCAAGGAAGTGAGTGGAAAAGCTATCTGAGAGAATCCCTGCACAAACTTTCGATAGTACCCAACCAATCCCAGAAAACTTCGGACATCCGTGGCTGTCTTCAACTGAGGACAGTCTCACACTGCTTGAATCTTTGCGGGTTCCACCGCCAATCCTTCTCCATTGATAATGTGACCTAAAAAGGCCACCTCCGTCAACCAAAACTGGCATTTGCTGAACTTGGCATATAACTGATGCTCCCTGAGCTTCTCGAAAGTCAAGGCCAGATACTGTGTGTGCTCCTCCTTTGTCCTTGAATAGATTAGGATGCCATCTATTAATATAATTACAAAACTATCGAGGTATGGCTCGAACACCCGGTTCATCAAGTTTCCTATTTGGGTTGGCCTAACTCATTGATTTATGGACTATATATTGTGACTTTAACACATGGGCACACCACTGCTTCCGCTGCTTAGTTTGTCCCCAAATTAAAGCTCGTACGGGGTGACCCAGTGTTAGTGGACTTTTATTCTTCCGATTGAGGTTTCCTATGATACCAGTTTGTAAGACCCCATTTTTTTCTTTTAAACCACCGGGGTCTTATGCCCAAAACCGCCGCTTTGCGGTGACACCAACACACCCGGGGAGGTCATCACTACAAAACATCGATCCTTCCAGTCATACCGATCGTAGAAGAGTAGAATAAATATAAGAGTACATGAGTAAAATGAAACTCAATACTAGTTCACCAGAATCACATATATATAAATAATTCTCCGCGAAGGGAGAGTCTACATAAATGATAAAGCAAAGTATTAAAGAGGGCTCCTTCCCGATACATCAAAATCCTCACTACAGATCACTCAATCGCGGAAGCAAATATATAATATCTACTAATGATTGGTGTTGGGTACATTGGAAAATGTGTACCTGATTTGAAGAAGCCCAACCTAGCTCAATGATATACATCAAGGTGTATTTGATGTTGTTTTAAGTTGACATGTGCAGGTGAAGAATTGATAAAGTATGCAGAAAAATTCCAAGTCCAAGTGTCGACACAGAGGAAGCAGTGTCGACACATAGAAGAAAATAGTCGACACAACACTGGGAAGCAGTGTCGACACATAGCAGTTAGTCTACAACTACACTGGGAAAAAGTGTCGACACAGAAGAAGTAAGTCGACACATCACTGGGAATTTATGTCGACACAGAAGAAAAGAGTCGACACAACTCTGGGAATTTGTGTCGACACAGAAGAAAAGCGTCGACCTCAACATTGGGAGAATGTGTCGACACAGAAGAGTATAGTCGATCTCAAGATTGGCGACATCAGCTGAATGTGTCGACACAGAAGAAAATAGTCGACCTCAAGTTTGTCGACACCAGCAGAATGTGTCGACACATTGTGATTAAGTCGACACATTAAAGCAGATTTAAGAAATGAATGTGTCGACACCTGAAGGCTAAGTCGACACTTACTAAGTTATGATTCTACAACAACTGTGTCGACACACAGGACTTGTGTCGACACACTGAAGAGTCAAGACCAAGTTATTTTCAGAAGAAGCTGTGTTGACTCAAAGGCAACTTAGTCGACATCACTGAAGACTGTGTCGACACCAAAGTCAATTGTGTCGACACAGATAGACAGATGGTCTCGACACTTTCTGACAGACTGTGTCAACAACTTGTGATTCCAGACTAAGGCACAGGACTTGTTTGAAGACTTGACAGCTGTGGGTTACCACCGGTTAACTGAAGCTGTCAGACTTGTCAGAAAACGGTTAGAAACCGGATCAGCCGGTTACCATGAAGAATGTCTATAAATAGACAGATTCAGAAGGAGAATAAAAAACACAACAGATAGTCCTTTTGAATAACTTTGAATTAAAAAGAAAGAAGAGAAGGATCACAATCCAATTCATTTCAAGAAAGTGCTAGTCACTTAAGAAGATCTTCTCCGGGAGATCTAAGAAGACTATCTAAGGATAGATCTAAGAAGAGTTCTAATCAGAATTCAGAAGAATCTTTCAAAGTGCTGGATAGAGAGAGATCAAGCCAGAATTAGAAGAAGAAGAAAGAAACCACCAGTGGATTCTCAAGAAGCTGTTTGGAATCAACTCAGCTAAGTTCATTTTCAAGAAGCATTGAAGAAGGCAGATACAGTTGATTGCATCAGCTGATCAAGAATTGTCTTGGCCTTTCTCTCTCAACTTTGGCAAGACAGTTTAATAATCTTTTCTATATTTCTGTAGGATCTGTTCCTATGTTATAAAGGCTGAGTGTAGGAGTGTTGAACTCTGAGTGGTAGGGCTGTTTGCCTGAGTGTAGGAGAAGGATATTCTCTGAGTTGTAGGCCTTGGGGCAAGGCTGAGGTAGGGCAGTTGTGCCTGAGTTGTAGGAACCAGTTGGGTTCTGAGTTGTAGGATCTGTTGATCTGAGATAAGTGGAAGTTTGGCCGAATCTAGCATACTGCTAGATAGGTGAAGGGGGAAAGTGGATGTACCCAGACCTTGGGGAACCACTATAAAACATTGTGCAATCTGTGATGTTTTATTTTCTGTGATTGCTGTGCCAATTGTGTTAGCTATTGAATTGAATTCTGCCTAGAAGTTTTTATAAGAAAAGCAGAACCTATTCACCCCCCCCCCCCTCTAGGTGTTTAGGCTGCCTTGAAAGTTAAACTATCAAGTGGTATCAGAGGGAGGTTCCTCAAAAAGGACTTAACAGTCTGAGGTAGATCTGAAAGGCAGATTCAAGAATCAAGAAGATGGGTTCTGGAGAGAATCATAAGGAGCTGGGATCTATGAAATTACCCATATGCAAGAAGGAAATCTTTGGGATCTGGAAAGAAAGAGTCAGATTGTTTATGGAAGCATCTGACCCAAGGATTTACATCACAGTACAGGAAGGGCCCTTCATTCCAATGAAGATATCTGTTCTTGATGCAAATATCCAAATACCAAAGACTTATTCAGAAATGACCAAGGATGAAATCATCTTGGCAACCATGGACAAAAGGGCACAGAACATCATTGTTAGTGCCATAGATGATTCAACATTTCAAAATCTGATTCACTACAAGACCTCCAAGGAGATGTGGGATACATTGATTGTCTACATGGAGGGATCTGAAGAAGTAAGGCTGGACAGAAAGTCTATGCTAAATCAGGAGTATGAAAGCTTTAGACAAGGAAAATCTGATAGCATAACTGAGTGCTATAAGAAATTCTATAGAATTGTGAATGAACTAATCTCCTATGGAAGAGTCTTCAGTACCTATGAACTGAATGACAAATTCTTAAGATCCTTATCAAAGGACTGGGATACAAAGATCTGTGCCATAAGAGAAGTGGCTAAATTGGCAGAGATATCTCCTCCAACCCTGTTTGGAAAGTTACTATCCTATGAAATGCAACTTATGGTAAGGAAGGAGGAGGAAAGAAACTCAAGAGGAGAGCATAGAGAAAAGACTGTGGCATTTAATGCTGAAGCCACTAGAAAGAGTAGGAGGAAATCACCATCTCCTCCTAAAGAAGTTGAAGAAGATAGTTCTGAAAATTCAAATAAGGGTTCAGAAAGCTGTGATTCAGATGCAGACTTTGCTGCATTCACAAGGCAATTCCAAAGGTTCTTGAAAAAGAAGCAATGGAAGTCTAGGCCTTCCACATCACAGCAAGTTGATGACTATTATCAGAAGAGAAGGTCATCAAGGAAAGAGAAAAGCAGATCAAAGCCCAGCAAAGCCACTACTTCAAAGATTGTCTGCTATTGTTGCAATAGGCCTGGACATGTAGTGGCTGATTGTCCTGACAAAAAGAAGGAATCTTCAGAAAAGAAGAAGACTTATCAGAAAGGCAAGAAGGAGAAATCCTTTGTAGCAAAGAAAGATAAAAGTCTGTCAGACCAGTCAACTTCAGAATCAGGATCTGAAGCTGAAGCATATATTGGACTATATGCTGCATCTGAGGAAGAGGAGTTTATGCAGTTGCTAGACTCCATCAATGAACATCAATGCATGGGTTTGATGACAAGATCAGAAGAGGACATATGCCAGAATCAGTCTGGTCCTAATGAGGTAAATTGTCCTTCCTGTACATCTGTTTGTAGTACAAGTGAAGAATCAGCTACATCTGCATCAAGTGATGAAGATGCATCTGGATCTGAAGGAGATGTCTATCAATTGATAGACAAGTATGGGGACTTGTTGCAGGCCCTTAAGAAAAGCAAGAACCTGGTTAAAACACAGGCTCAGGAAATTGCTGAACTAAGGGTAGCAACAACTGAGTTTGAAAAAGTCCTTGATCAAAAATTAAATGAAATTGCCAAGCTGAAGAATATAACTATTATTCAGATGGGCACAATTAATTATACTAATGATCAAGTAAAGAGTCTGGAGGCCAGACTTAGAATTGAAAGGGATTTAGTGGCTAGTTACTCTAAGCCAAAATCTGTCTTACCCTTGATAGATGAATTTGTCACTCAGAAGGGTAAGGCTGGATTAGGATTTAAAGGTAACTCCAGGGCTGGCAGATTCAAGAGGAAAGGCAAAGTTCCTATTCAGCCACTAAACCTTTCAGTCCCCATAAGGTTTAGTAAGGAGAAAGTGCCTTCTAACATATATGATCATGAAGACATTCAAGGTCATATTAAGACAAATGTTCTGAAGAACAAGGGTGTTAAGGCAAGCAGGCCTACCTATGGTCATAAACCCAATGGTTTTAAGAAATCAGTAGGTGAAGTTGCAATAGCACCAGCAATGAACAGAAATTCTACTGACAAGGATGTATCTAGATCTAGATACAATAAGTTTGAATGTTGGTGCTGTGGCAAGAGGGGCCATTTTGCATTGGACTGCTGGTATAACACAAGTTTTATAAAGAATAAGAGTCTACCTGTTAGAAGAGGTTATGATAACTTTATTAATGCTAACCTGAACTAAGGACCCAAGACTTACTTGGGTTCTAAGGGTAAGTAATTCTGTATTGCAGGTGAATCCAAGTAACCATGCCCCTATATGGTACTTGGATAGTGGTTGTTCCAGGCACATGACTGGAACAAAGGGGCTGCTGAAGGAGTATTCATCTGTCAAAGATGGACATAAAGTGATCTTTGGTGGATCTGAAAAAGGAGTCATCAAAGGGTTTGGTAACATTTCTTCTAACCTAATTACTATCACCCAAGTGGCCTATGTAAAAGGTTTGAAACATAATCTAATAAGCATAAGCCAGCTGAGTGATCTAGGATATGACATTTCATTTGGTAAGGATGGATGTCATATCAAAAGGTCAAGTGATCAAGAGATTATTTTGACTGGGTATAGGAAGAGAAATGTATATTGCCTTAATTTTGAATGTGAAAATAAGGCTTCCCCCATTTGTCTTGTAGCTGATGACAATGCTTCCCATTGTGTTAAGTGGCACAAGAGATTGGCTCATCTAAACTACAAGACAATTGGCCAACTCATTAGTAAAGAACTAGTGAGGAATGGGCCTCAAGTTAAGTGTATAAAGGAAGGGGTATGCTCAGCTTGTCAAAAGGGCAAGCAGACAAAATCCTCATTTCAAAGCCTTGAAAACAAGGATTCTGTGAGGTGCTTATACCTCTTGCATATGGATCTTTTTGGTCCTATGCCAGTTCATAGTCTAGGTAGGAAGGTCTACACTTTTGTGGTTGTAGATGACTATTCTAGATTTACATGGGTGTTCTTTCTAAGACAAAAATCTGAAACCCCAAGTGTACTACTTAATTTTGTAAAGCAAATTCAGAATGAACTGAATAGTACAGTGGTCAAAATCAGAAGTGATCATGGTACTGAGTTTCATTCTGAAAGCATAACAAATTTGTGTAAAGACTTTGGGATTTTCCAAGAGTTCTCCTCACCAAGAACACCTCAGCAAAATGGAATTGCTGAAAGAAAGAATAGAACATTAATTGAAGCTGGTAGAACTCTATTGAGTGACACCTCTCTCCCAGAATATTTTTGGGCTGAGGCAGTTAACACTGCTTGTCATGTCATCAATAGGGCTTCTATCACCAAAAGCCACAGAAAGACTCCCTATGAGATTGTGAAAGGCAGAAAACCAAATCTATCCTATTTCAGGATCTTTGGTTGCAAGTGCTATATACTTAACAATGGCAAGTCATATTTGACTAAGTTTGCTGCCAAATCCCAGGATGGGATATTTGTTGGGTACAGCACAAATAGTAAGGCCTATAGAGTCTTTAACTTAACTACTCAAGTTGTTGAAGAATCTGTGCATGTTGTATTTGATGAAACAAGATTAATCAATAGTGAGTTGTCTTGTAGATCAAAAGACTCAACAGGTATAAGCAAGAAGATGGACAAGCTCTCCATTGCTGAAGCTTCAAAGGAAGATGGAGCATTGGAAAATGAAGGCTGCTGTCCAGGGGGAGTACAAGAGATAATGGAAGCTGATGAAAACCAGGAGGCTCAGCAGAATGAAGAAGTTGGAGATGCTCAACCTGAAGGGAATCTTCCTCCAGCTATAAGATATCTGAGAGATCATCCAACTGATCAGATAATTGGTGATCCAAGACAAGGAGTGCAAACTAGAAGCAGAAATCAAAGCACAGTTTTGCATTCAAGTTTCTTGTCCCAGATGGAACCTAAGAAGTTTGAAGAAGCTATCCAAGACCAGTACTGGATTGATGCTATGCAAGAGGAGCTGAATAAATTCAGAAGATGCAAAGTCTGGAAGCTTGTTCCTAAACCAAGAGGCCACAATATAATTGGCACTAAGTGGATCTATAGGAACAAGCTAGATGAGAGTGGGATAATAGTGAAGAATAAAGCAAGGTTAGTTACAAAAGGATACAGGCAGGAAGAAGGAATTGACTTTGATCAAACCTTTGCTCCAGTAGCAAGGCTGGAGGCAATCAGAATGTTCCTTGCCTATGCAGCCTACCAAGACTTCAAAGTATACCAGATGGATGTGAAGTCAGCATTTCTGAATGGTGATCTTAAAGAAGAAGTATATGTAGAGCAGCCATCAGGTTTTATAGATTCTCTTAAACCTGATTATGTGTATAAGCTTAGGAAAGCTTTGTATGGGTTAAAACAAGCTCCAAGGGCTTGGTATGAAACCCTGTCTACCTTCCTCATTGAGAATAAATTCTCAAGAGGAAAGATAGACAAAACTCTATTCCTTAGGGAATCCAAAGGAAAGATCATCTTAGTCCAGATCTATGTTGATGACATAATCTTTGGATCTACTGAAAACAACCTTTGTAAAAAGTTTGCCAAACTTATGCAAGGGAAGTTTGAGATGAGCAGTATGGGTGAACTTAAGTTCTTCTTGGGACTCCAAGTAAGACAGACTGATGATGGATTGTCCATATCCCAGTCTAAGTTCACCAAAGAATTAATTAAGAAATATGGTATGGAGTCATCCTCCACCATGAGAACTCCTATGGGAACTAGTATGCCTATATGCAAAGATGAGACAGGTAAACCTGTTGATGAATCATTGTATAGAGGAATAGTTGGGTCTCTACTATATCTCACTGCTAGTAGACCTGACATTATGTATGCAACATGTGTCTGTGCTAGGTACCAAGCCTGCCCTAAAGAATCTCATTATACTGCAGTCAAAAGGATTCTGAGATATCTAAAGGGCACTCCTACTCTAGGTCTTTGGTACCCTAGGAATAGAGATTTTCTACTAACAGGCTATTCAGATGCAGATTTTGCAGGATGTAGAGAGGATAGAAAGAGTACTACAGGTACTTGTCAATTCCTGGGAGGAAGACTAATATCTTGGAGTAGTAAGAAGCAGACCAGTGTGGCAATTTCCACAGCTGAGTCAGAGTATGTTGCTGCTGGAAGCTGCTGTGCACAGCTATTGTGGATGCAGCATCAGCTTAAGGATTATGGTATTCAGGTAAGTAGAACACCCCTTTTATGTGATTCAAAGAGTGCTATTTCTATTGTTAATAATCCAGTTTCTCATAGTAGAACTAAGCATATAGAAATCAAATACCATTTTCTTAGAGAACATGTAGAAAGAGGAGACATCTCATTGGAATTTGTAAAAACAGATTATCAAATAGCAGATGTATTTACTAAGCCTTTAGATGAAACCAAATTCAATAAATTCAAAATTGAATTAGGTATGTTAACCATTGATTAATGTATTAACAAAATCATTAACAATGCTATTGAAGTGGTATATAAGTAAGTAAAAGTAATAACAACATAATCAAGTGTTAAAAAGGACACATTGAAGTTACAGAAATTGGCTAAGTAAGAATGTGTCGACACATTCAGTAATAATGTGTCGACACAGAGAAATTATGTCGACAAGTCAGAAATATTGTGTCGACACAGAGAATATGTGTCGACACTTAAGAGTTATATTGTCGACTTAACCAGAAATGTAATGTCAACTCAACCAGGAAAATGGTGTCGACACTTATAGAATATGTGACGACACTTATCCTTAGAGTCGACAAAGAATTTCTGTTTATCTAAGGTGTCGACATAACCACAAATTGGTGTCGACACATAGTAGGCTGAAGTAATGTCGAGACAATAAAAGTTTGTGTCGACACATTCCGTCTGTGTCGACACATTTTGACTGTTTTTGGCGCCTTTTGAACTTCTTTCAACTGAGGCTATAAATAGGTCAAAAACTCATTCTGTCGACACGCTTCCAAGGTTTTCGAGACTAAAACCCTGTGTCGACAGTCTATCTTTCTCTCTTCTCTCAAGCTTTCTCGACGAACCGATGGCGCCAAGGATTGAAGACAACATAAATGAAGGGTATGAGTTGGTGCGCCAGGCCTTTGCAGAGGCGCCGCCAGATGTTCAAGGAGTTATCACCCTCCTCTCTGAGTCAGGGTTAGAATTTCTCATCTCAGAACCTACTAAAATCTGGAAGAAGGAGGTGCACGAGTTCTTTATCTCTGCATCAGTCCACTCTACTGGCCTCAAGATTAAGTCCACTGTTCAAGGGACTAAGGTGAAGATTAATCAAAGAAGTTTAAGAAAGATCTTTCAATTGCAAATAGTTGAGAATGAAGAGGAAGTTCCTATATCTAAGACAAGGGAAGCCCTTCAATGGTGTGGACTGGACTCAGGATTGAAGATTGGAGCTGCATTCAACAGGAAGGGTATGAATCAGCAAGGGAAGTTCTTGTCAGAAGTAGTTGGGAAAGTAATCCTCTGCAAGACAGGTGGACATGATAGGATTTCTGCCTATATGTTCAGCCTGATGACCAGGATTGTTTTTACTATTCCTACTGATTGGTCAGGAGTGATCTTTGACAAGATCAAAGAAGGAATCAAGAAGCCTAACATGGCTAGGATCATGAGCCTGTACCTCACTGGAGTGATTCCTGAAGTGATGCAGCAACTGCAAGGGAGTAAGATTAATCATATGAGAAGAATGGATATGAGATTGTTCTCAAGGTGGGATAGGGTGCTGTCCAAGGATGTGCCTGAAGAGAGCAGGCCAGACACCCCTGTGAAATCCCCTACACAAAATCAAGAACCTGAACAATTACAAGAAGACCCACTAAGGACACAGGTTGAAGAACAGCTTGCCTCATCTATAGTCCAGGAAGTGTCAACACCTGCACAGATGCAGGGGGAGGCAGTTTCCACTCCTGCTCCAAAGGTATCTACTCCTGCTCAGGTATAGGGGGAGCTAATGTATTTTACTATAAAAGACATTGCTCATATTCTTATTACTGCATAGGTTCAGGGGGAGCTAGTGTCCACTCCTACTCCAGATACTACAAATACTGAAGTGCAAGTACAAGAGGAAGCACAGTTAAACTTGTCTCAAGATTTAACTGCTGCAGAAGTTACAACTCAACTGGAATTTACTATGGAGGAGTTGTTCCCAGATATTGATACTACTGCTGATAAAGTAGGAGGTGGACCAGATATTGAGAAGTCCATAGGTATGGACATTGATCAGATAGCTGAAGTTGAGCCACAGGTTGAGGGTGAGCCAGTGGATGTTGAAGCTGAGCAACAGGTCCCTGGAACTGATACAATTCATCATCCTCAAGAAAGAATTCATGTAGATACTTCATCTGAAACAGAAACTGAAGAAGCCAGGGTGGCAAAGAAAAGAAAACTTGTTGTATTTAAGAGAAGAAGCAAGCATTATAAGCAGGCTTTACAGACCACACCTCTACAAGTATCTCCAGCCTTTGATTACAACAAATTTATGATAGATCTACAAGTAAAATTGGATGAACAAAGGATGGCTATGGAAAAGTATGTTGATGAAAATAGCAAGTCACTTCAGTTTGACTTAGCTCAGGATATAAAGTCCATCCAGTTTCAGGTCAACATGCATAAAAAGGAAATGACAGATTGCTTCCACAAGGGTGGCAATGCTGTGGTTTATCTAGCTAAACAACAGGAGGCTATTACTACAAAGGTGGATGACATTGCTTTGAAGCAAAGTTATGTTTTGGAAAATCAGATCAGAATGAATGAGAATTTAACTGAATCTCATAATGAGATCGTTGAGGAGGTAAAGAAGATTGTTCCAGGTCTGCCTGCAGATAGAGCCAAAGAAAGGGAAGAATTTGATAAGAATTTTCAAGCTGCAATTGCATCTGTTAAGACTGCCATCACAACCTCTCAAAAAGAAATATCTGAAAAGCTTCAAAGGTTAAAACCATTTTTCAAAGAGGGTGTGAATTATTTGGATGGCCAAATCCGATTTCAAAAGGAAGATCTAAGAGATCATGTATCTAGAGAAGCCATAAAGGGGGAGAGGATGCTAATTCATGCAGGCTCAGAGCACTCCAAATGGGTGACCAACAGTATCCGAGCCACTTTGGGATATCCCCCATTGTGTGATGATGCTATGGTGGCTGAATCAGGAATACAATCAAATCTACTTGAAGGCAATCAACCTGAGGTTGCCCAAGTCATTTACCCCCCTCCAGATTTTGACATGATTGATCAGAAAGTTCAAGGAATGTATAGTCCTCCAAAGGAGGTTACTAATATTGTCTTTGGAAAGGTTGATAAGCCTGAGGCTACTCTGAAAGAACAGCAAGATGCTCTATTAGCAAAGAAGAAATTCAGAGAGCAGGCTGTACTTAAGTCAGATTATGAGCAGTGGAGTCCTACTTCAAGGAACATAATACTCACTGCATGGAAAGCTGTACAAGATAAAGTTCATGAGAGAGGCAAGTGGTACAATGAAATAGAATGGCAGAAGTATGAGGCAAGACAAGAAGCAATAGTACAATTCAGAAGGAAAGCTAAGCTGGGAAGACTGCCATCAGATGCTAAGGAGCCAAGCAAATACTTCCCAAAGCCTTTTCATTATTTTGAAAGGCAAAGGATCAAGGAAGAAGCTCAGAAGAAAGCTGATCTTAAAGGAAAGAAGATAGCTGAAGAATCAGAAGCTCCTGTGATAGCTACAATTCAATCTGGCAAAGGGATTATAATTAGAGAGCCTGATCAATCCTGATTATGTTTTAAGTTTTTTTGTGTGTTTTGTAATGTTGTGATGTAATCATTAAATGTAAAACATTGTAATCAAACATTACCCAGTTATAAACAAAATGTTGTTTGGCATATTATAATGTGCATTCTGTGATGAATTGTTTTTATGTTTTGTTTATATTAAAGTATTCCTGTTATGTCATTAATCATCATTTAGTACTGTTTATAAATGGTGTATATCATTGGCTATAGGGGTTATGACTTCTCTAAATAGGGGGAGATTGTTGGGTACATTGGAAAATGTGTACCTGATTTGAAGAAGCCCAACCTAGCTCAATGATATACATCAAGGTGTATTTGATGTTGTTTTAAGTTGACATGTGCAGGTGAAGAATTGATAAAGTATGCAGAAAAATTCCAAGTCCAAGTGTCGACACAGAGGAAGCAGTGTCGACACATAGAAGAAAATAGTCGACACAACACTGGGAAGCAGTGTCGACACATAGCAGTTAGTCTACAACTACACTGGGAAAAAGTGTCGACACAGAAGAAGTAAGTCGACACATCACTGGGAATTTATGTCGACACAGAAGAAAAGAGTCGACACAACTCTGGGAATTTGTGTCGACACAGAAGAAAAGCGTCGACCTCAACATTGGGAGAATGTGTCGACACAGAAGAGTATAGTCGATCTCAAGATTGGCGACATCAGCTGAATGTGTCGACACAGAAGAAAATAGTCGACCTCAAGTTTGTCGACACCAGCAGAATGTGTCGACACATTGTGATTAAGTCGACACATTAAAGCAGATTTAAGAAATGAATGTGTCGACACCTGAAGGCTAAGTCGACACTTACTAAGTTATGATTCTACAACAACTGTGTCGACACACAGGACTTGTGTCGACACACTGAAGAGTCAAGACCAAGTTATTTTCAGAAGAAGCTGTGTTGACTCAAAGGCAACTTAGTCGACATCACTGAAGACTGTGTCGACACCAAAGTCAATTGTGTCGACACAGATAGACAGATGGTCTCGACACTTTCTGACAGACTGTGTCAACAACTTGTGATTCCAGACTAAGGCACAGGACTTGTTTGAAGACTTGACAGCTGTGGGTTACCACCGGTTAACTGAAGCTGTCAGACTTGTCAGAAAACGGTTAGAAACCGGATCAGCCGGTTACCATGAAGAATGTCTATAAATAGACAGATTCAGAAGGAGAATAAAAAACACAACAGATAGTCCTTTTGAATAACTTTGAATTAAAAAGAAAGAAGAGAAGGATCACAATCCAATTCATTTCAAGAAAGTGCTAGTCACTTAAGAAGATCTTCTCCGGGAGATCTAAGAAGACTATCTAAGGATAGATCTAAGAAGAGTTCTAATCAGAATTCAGAAGAATCTTTCAAAGTGCTGGATAGAGAGAGATCAAGCCAGAATTAGAAGAAGAAGAAAGAAACCACCAGTGGATTCTCAAGAAGCTGTTTGGAATCAACTCAGCTAAGTTCATTTTCAAGAAGCATTGAAGAAGGCTCAGATACAGTTGATTGCATCAGCTGATCAAGAATTGTCTTGGCCTTTCTCTCTCAACTTTGGCAAGACAGTTTAATAATCTTTTCTATATTTCTGTAGGATCTGTTTACACAGATCTGAGTTGTAAGCCTATGTTATAAAGGCTGAGTGTAGGAGTGTTGAACTCTGAGTGGTAGGGCTGTTTGCCTGAGTGTAGGAGAAGGATATTCTCTGAGTTGTAGGCCTTGGGGCAAGGCTGAGGTAGGGCAATTGTGCCTGAGTTGTAGGAACCAGTTGGGTTCTGAGTTGTAGGATCTGTTGATCTGAGATAAGGGGAAGTTTGGCCGAATCTAGCATACTGCTAGATAGGTGAAGGGGGAAAGTGGATGTACCCAGACCTTGGGGAACCACTATAAAACATTGTGCAATCTGTGATTTTTTATTTTCTGTGATTGCTGTGCCAATTGTGTTAGCTATTGAATTGAATTCTGCCTAGAAGTTTTTATAAGAAAAGCAGAACCTATTCACCCCCCCCCCCCTCTAGGTGTTTAGGCTGCCTTGAAAGTTAAACTATCAATGGGACTCACTGTCCCTGCTTGCTAAACTCCCGTGTTAGACTATCTCGTCTCCAAGCACACCGACCTCTTGGGCTGCATCTCCTTGTTCGTCTCCACGCTCCCCTAAAATGATTTGGTCAATGACTGTTAGTCTAAAAGACTTAGTCCTATCATCCCCAACCCCTCCCCTATGGCTCTTAGGCACCGAGCGGGGAGAAGGAAAGGGAATGTAATGAAGGTGGAGAGTAATAATGGTAAGCATGTGGCTGTGGAACTAGTCTATCATGAGTTTATAAATAGTGCAAGTATATGTAAGCAGTAGTAGGTAAGAAGTATAGTATACAAAAAAACAAGTGAGCAAGTATAGTATGAGAAGGTAAACTAAGAAAGTAACCATGACCTATAGGAATGCCCATACAAACCTATAGACCAAGTGGTCGTTTTGCAAGGCCTATTGTATAAAGTGTCCCATACCATTAATATAATAGGTGTCAAGGGTTATATGCAATGATGATACTATGACATACAAGTATGCTATGATGTTAACATGCATGTGCAACACACACACTCGACTCTGTGTGCTCAGATCTTTAGTTCCCCCTTTCTTGAGCCTAACCTCCCTGGATACCTCTGTAGTGGCAAACGAAAGCGGTGGGTTGGGCCTCGCCCACCTCTAAACCAGTATCAACACTACAAGTCAGACCTATCGTATGACTCGATGCAGGTGCACTATGCAGAGCTCCTGCATACTCTTGTTAGCTGCGCACTGGTCTTTATTTGGCCAAGTGCTAAACCACACTCGCCGATTAAATGTATTGGTGCTGGTGCGACGACTCTCCAATACCGAAGACGCACCACCTTATATGTTATGCACATGCAACCTTAATATACTTTTCCACCGAGCCAAAGCTCCCCTGACTATCCCGTTTGTCACACTTATCTACCGACCCAAAGCTCCCCGTACTAACCCGTCCGTCACAAATATCTACCAAGCCATCGGCTCGCCGGGCTAACTTACCCATCAGTAAAACCACCGAGACTACCGCTCGCAAGACCCAACCTAACTCCCATAACATCGGGGAGTGTGAGTGTAAGTGAAATCCTAGTTATGCTAATTACTCTTAAACATTGATTATGCTAATGGTTTAGGTTAGCCCAGGACTGCCCAAGGTATTCCCGGTGAAGGGCTCTAATAGGGCACTAGGAACTATGATGGTAGTTGAAGCCCATCGTTCCCTTTCGCAAGGCACTTACTATTATTGGTTATTACCCAATTCCCGATCCCTTTTAATATTATACTGGATCTAACCATACAGTATCTTGACTCCCTTTCTCTCCACATGAAAGGCGACCTTTCTTCGATCTCGAGCACCACCTAACACTAGCCAGCCTAACATTCCCCACATCAAGACTCTTAATGAAGCTCACTTTTTCATCTTACCAAATCAGCATACAATATTCCCCACTTCCTATGACCATCCCCAATGTTATCACAATTTCCGCAGATTACTAAATGCAGACTAACCTAAGCTATATGATGTACATGATAGGAAGTACTCCAAATTTTCATCAAAATTCCCTAAGATAATTATTGTGGGTCTATCATGATACATTTAGCCTAAATCTAGAAACTTGTAATTTTCCTAATTAATTTAAGATTTATTAGATTTTCCCAAAAGTTAGGACATGAGTAATTTTGAACAAGAAGTACTAAATTTCCTTAAGTTATGGCCACCAAAATATCATGATCACTTTAGAATGCCAAAATAACAGAGAATTCAATGTTTCACAAACTTTCATAAAAGTATTAGCCCCTAAATAATTAATTCAAGATAATCCAAATAATTAGAGTTAATGATGGGAGTACCATAAATTATAGTCCTAAATTTATATAAAAATTACCAGAGCCTTATAATAGTCATGAAAAACTACTGACTAAGTTTCATGAAATTCCAATATTAGTGAGACATGTATAAAAATACTTCAAATATTTCCATTAAAAGGCACTTTGTGAAGAAACATTCTTATAAACTCATCCAAATGACATGTGGTAAATTTTCTAGACTTCATTATGCCCTAAAAAGTTCTCTAGACAAGTAACACAATTTTCCAGTAGATATAATATTTATTATCTATTTATCAAAGTATGGTGTACTAGTTCACTTAACACATGAAGTACTACGAGGAAATGCCTAAATGATCCAAATAATTTACTAGTGCCTCTAAATGATATTTAATTAACCTTGTCAGAGTTTCATATCATTATAAGTTAATCTAACTATGGTTACTTCAAAATCATCAAAAAGGGCAAGGTGGAGATTATACCTACACGTATGAGCTGCTATTTCCTAAACATCATATAATAAATCTTAGAGGTTAATAGCACTATAAAGTTACTTCTACCAAAATTCCATGAAGATCTAAGATCATATGACCGTCCTATATTTTCATAAAAGGCATATGCCTAAACTATCTCTAATTGGTTTAAGTTGTGTGGCAAAGTCTAAATGTCACCAAATTTTTCCTAGGGCATTTTACCCCCTAAGATCACATGGACTAAACACCAAGTCCATACAAGGACGTATCACTCCATGTCCTTCACAAACCCCTAAAGTTCAACCTTAGGGCTTGAACTAGGGTCCTAGGGCAAATCCACCCCAAACCACCTCCAACTCAATGAGAGGGTGTTTTAACTAACCTTGGAGCTTTGGCCCATGTCCCGCCCCCTTTGGGTGTGAATTTTCCCCTCTATGCCCCAAACACTCTTTGCCCTAAATTACCCTTAAGGGACAAAACTTTAATCACACCAATACCTATTCAAATCAACCCCAAATGGGCTAAAATTTCTAGCAGAGTCATAATATGACCCTAAAAGATTGTCACCAACATTTTGGTGGGTTTAGAGGTCATTAGACCCCGTAAATAATTCTTACATGGTTTATTAAATTTTTACAAACACTTTAGGAAACTGTTTTCCAAAAATTCCCATTTTTGGATATGTTCTAGTTAAAGTTAAGAGTGACCTTCATCCAAAATTTCAAGTCATTTGGATGGCTGGATTGATGGGGGCACTCAAAATAATCTCTGGTCTAACCTAAATTTAGACCTCACCAAAATGAGTGTTGTGGCCTGGCCTGAACTCCAAAGTGGTTTTAACATAAACTAGACTCTTAGGGCTACAACTTTCATGTAGACCACTTTTTTTGAATAGGCCTCTAGGTATTTTTAATTTAAATTCCAAGGCAACTAATATTATGTGATGGAAAAATGCATAAAAAACATTTAATACAAGTAGATTTGCACAGATCTTAAAGCAAATCTAACGGCTGCTGGGTTTCTTCTTCCTCCAGCCAATGGCTGAGATCAACCTTACCTGGAGCATATTCCAAGCCCATTTCCCGGCCATCCGGCCACCTCCCTGGCCGGCCACCACCGCCACCACCTCCGTTGAGGTGGGGGCTATCGTCGGGCGGTTGCACGACCGCCGAAGGGGAGGTTTCTGACAAACCCACAAGGTAGAAAAAGCCATGAAATTCTGCAATTCCTCTCACCTGATCAGGCTCAATTGAGCCCGATTTCTCTCCTCAAAGATCTAAGATGCTAGCCCATGAAGAGAGGAGTAGATGAGGACCTGATTTGCGGCCTGAAGACGTGCGCTTTGCCTTCTCACCATTCCGGCCACCGAGCTTCTGAATCCTCTACAACTTCTACACCAACCCCAACGGAAATGAAAATTAATCTTGGGGAAATGATTGCCCGTGCCCTGGTGAAGGTCCTTAAAGATGGAATTTAAGAGAGGAGGATTGTGACTCCAAAATGTCATTAAACTCCATTAATAGTCATTAACTCCTCCCCTTCAGTTTCAACCAAATTAAGGGACTAAACCAAATTAATGGTCGGCCACCTCCAGAAACTCCTCCTCTCCCTCAGAGTAATAAAATCCACATAAAAGTGGGAGTTATGGAGCCTCCATGGCTATTACATTCGACAAACTCCGCTCAGCTTTGCTCGAGGCTTTCTGCTCAACGATTTCATCGAGCTCTGCTCGACGATTTCATCGGGAAGATCGTCAAGCTCTGCTTGACTATTTTGTCGATCTCTGCTCAATGATTTCATCGAGCAGATCGTCGAGCTCTGCTTGACGATTTCTTCGAGCTCTGCTCGACAATTTCTTCGAGCTCTGCTCGACGATTTCTTCGAGCTCTGCTCGACATTTGGTCGAGCTCTGCTCGATGATTTCCATCCAGCTCAGGCCAACTCTCAGTCGGTATTTTTTTTCGGTGTTACATTGGGTGTCATTGGACCCTTTTGTGCTTCCCATTGTTTTGTCATGACCTAGTCATGACAAAACCATCCAAGGGGTCTAGAAGACTGAGGGATGTTGTAGATAAGCTCTTTCTCGAGAACTCAACACTTTAAACAAAATCAATGCCAACCCTGGAGCTAATATTGCGGGGTTACTAGCTACCGCCGAGCGATAACCCCAAGAAAAGAATTTCTCGCCTTAAGAAATTTCGGGCGTTACACATCCTACACATGAAGAGCTTGAACAATATCAAATACAACTATGCTCTTAGTGTTGATGGTGATGCCTCTTCAAATCAAACCTAGGGAACATTGAGGTCAATATTCCCAACAATCTCCCCTATTTGAAGAAGGCAGAACACCCAACAATACTGAGAAGCATTTTCTCATAAAGTAAATATATTTGGAAGTAGCTGTAAGCTTTCTCACACCACTTGAAAATTCAGGACTGTATGAAAATTCAAACCAGCTTACATTTCTCCTCACTACTTAACACTTAAGTGGAGGACTTTCATCAATCCACTTGAGGGTGTAAACATAATATGCAATGGCTCAACATTGCTCTCTTCATATTACTTGAATGTTTTCAAGTAATATGCACTTACTTAACATGACCTGGTCATGCCAAGTATTGCTTCCACATCTACCCCAGGGCATATATTGTCAACCATCTCCCCTTATCTGGCATATAGCTCTACTCAGTTTGCTCTACTCCTCCCCCTTTAGGGTTTAAGGTATTTCCTACCTCTCCCCCTTTCTGGCTTCTTCAAAAAACATTTTCCTAATGAGGGAGGTTATAGGATCAAGGGAGAAATTTACTCTTGATCCTAGCCAATATCTTGTGTTGATGCCACTTAAGAAATTATCCTAGTGATCAAACTACTTGACTAGGAGTCATACCTTTTATGTTGATATACTGATACAAGACATCACTGCAGCCACTTGGGCTTCATGTTAATATTGTTCCACTTGAGTCAAAGCCACTCCTATACCACTTAAATCTTCAACAGAATGCAGTTATAGTAAGGGAGGTACTGGCTATTCCTCTTGTCCTGCAGCAGCATGTCTTTATAATAGCAATTATGACTACACAGTAGCAGCCATCTACTAGGGTTGATCTTCCCCTCAGACTATGTATTGTCTTGAGAACCTGCTAATCAGTTATGATGATCTTTAATCCACTACCACTGCTGGATTTGCTCCCTCTCAATTTGAGCATCTCTCATCTTCTCTTTACTAGACATTTGAGTCCATATTAGTCTTGATACCATTTGATATCACTTGAGAGTCTTGATGTCAAGTGATAGACTTGATAGTCTTGATACCATTTTGGAGACTTGTCTACCTACAAGAAGGGTGAATTCTACAACAAAACACAATTAGGAGCAACTAAAGCTATACAAAGTTCAGCATGCCCAACTCAAATTTGAAGGAGTTTAACATGACTTCATTTAGTGGATTAGTAAAGATGTCTGTCACTTTCTTGTGTGAGGGGACAAACTCAAGATATTTGTCTTCTTTTTCCACGTTCTCCCTAATAAAATAATATCGAATCTCAATATGCTTAGTCCTGCTATGAGAGACAGGATTCCTAGCAATTGAGATTGCACTAGTAGAATCACAAAACATGGGGGTTCTACTTATCTGAAGTTTATAGTCATGGAGGTGATGCTGGATCCACAGTAACTGTGTACAACAGTTACCTACTGAGATATTCTCAGACTCAGCTATTAAGATAGCAATACTGTCCTGCTTCTTGCTACTCCAAGAAACTAGTCAACCTCCCAAGAACTGATAGGTGCCTGATGTGCACTTCATGTCCTCTTTGCATCCTACAAAATCTGCATCTGAATAGCATGTTAGTTAAAATTCCCTATTTCTAGGGTACTAGAGGCTAAGATTTGGTGTGCCCTTAAGATACCTCAAAATCCTTTTTGCAGTAGAGTAGTGAGATTCTTTAGGGCTTGCCTGATACCTAGCACAAACATATTTAGCATACATGATGTATGGCCTACTTGCAATATGATATAGAAGTGAGCCAATTATCCCTCTATACAAAATTTCATCAACAGGTTTCCCTTTCTCATATTTTTCTATAAGCATACTTGATCCTATAGGAGTTTTCATGGTGGAGGCATTCTCCATACCAAACTTCTTGATCAACTCCCTAGTGAACTTAGATTATGAGATTGACAGTTCATCTTCAGTCTGCCTTACTTGGAGGCCCAAAAAGTACTTAAGCTCACCCATACTGCTCATCTCAAAATTCCCTTGCATAAGTCTGGCAAACTTCCTACAAAGGTTGTCATCAGTAGACCCAAAAAATATATCATCTACATAAATTTGGACAAGGATGATCTTGCCCTTAGATTCCCTTAGGAATACGGTCTTATCTATCTTCCCCCTTGAGAATTTGTTCTCAATGAGGAAGATATACAATGTCTCATAATATTCTCTAGGGGCTTGATTTAACCCATATAGAGCTTTCCCAAATCTATAAACAAATTCAAGTGAGTTAGAGTCAACAAAACCTGGAGGCTATTCAACATAGACTTCTTCCTTTAAGTCACCATTCAGGAAGGCTGACTTCACATGCATCTGGTAGATTTTAAATCCTTTGAATGTAGCATATGCAAGGAAGAGTCTGATGGCTTCCAAACTTGCTATAGGGGCAAATGTTTGATCAAAGTCAATACCTTCTTCATGTCTGTACCCTATAGCTACCAGTCTAGCCTTGTTCTTGATTATAATGCCATTTCCATCAAGTTTATTCCTGTAAATCCACTTGACTCCAATGAAATTATGTCCTTGTGGTTTGGGAACCAGCTTCTAGGCCTTACACCTCTTAAACTGGTTCAATTCTTCTTGCATAGCTACAATCCACAACTGATCTATGTTGGCCTCTTCAAATCTCTTGGGCTCAACCTGTGATAGGAAACCTGAATACAAAGCTGTATTAAGGTTCTTGCTTCTTATCACTACTCCTTATTTTGCTTCACCAATAATCTAGTGTCTTGGATGATCTATTAAATGCCTGATAGCTGGTGGCAATCTTATTTTAGCATTAGCTTCAATAGCAGCATCTTGTTGATCTTCATCCACTTCAAGTGTGCCTTGCCTTTCTTCTAGAATGTCCACCCCATCTTGGATTAATGGAGCAGCATCTTTGATGGTTAGCTTGTCCTTCAATAGCTCTGTACCTGCAATACTAGAAGTGGAGCTTGGCATCTCAATGTTAATTATAGTTGACTCATCAACAACTATATTAACAGACTCTTCTACAACTTTACTTTCTAAGTTGTAAATCCTATATGCCTTACAATTATTGTTGTACCCAACAATAATCCTATCATAGGATTTGGCAGCAAACTTAGTAACATTGGACTTCCCATTATTCAACACATAACACTTGAAACCAAAGATCCGTAGATAGGCTAGGTTTGGTTTTCTGCCCTTCATAATATCTTAGGGATTCTTCTTGTAGCTCTTTGTAATAGAGGCCATATTAAGGGCATGACTTGTAGTATTAACTTCCTCAGCCCAGAAATATTCTAGGAGAGATGTGTCATTCAGCAAGGTCCTATTAGCCTCTATGAGAGTTCTATTTTTCCTCTCAATAATCCCATTTTGTTGGGGTGTTCATGGAGGAGAAAATTCTTGATGAATCTATTGCTCTTCACAGAACCTTATCATGCTATCAGACTGGAATTCAGTCCCATAGTCACTTCTGATTTTGACTACTGTACAGTTTAACTCATTCTAAATTGCTTAACAAAGGTCTTGAAGACATCAGGGGTTTCAGACTTTTTCTTCAGAAAGAAAACCGAGGCAAACCTAGAATAGTCATCAATCACCACAAGGTTGTAGACATTCCTACCTAGTTTATGAGCTGGCATAGGACTAAACAAGTCCAAATATAGGAGAAATAAATCCCTCACAGAGTCTTTGGTCCTAATGCCCTTGAAGGAAGCTTTAGTTTTCTTGCCCTTTTGGCATGCTGAGCAAATGCCTTCCTTGGTGCATTTCATCTTGGGACCATTCCTAACTAGCTATTCACTAAAGAGCTTGCCAATAGTATTATAATTCAAATGAGCTAGTCTCTTGTGCCATTGTATAGAATATGAGACTTTATCATTTGCAACTAGACAAATAGGAGAGTCTTTATTATGACAACGAAAATTTAAGCAATAAACATTTCCACTCCTAGTGTTTGTCAAGATGACCTCTTGGTCACTTCACCTCTTAATTTGTCACTGATCCTTGTGAAAAGAAATGACATAGCCAAGATCACAAAGTTGGCTTATGTTTATAAGGTCGTATTGCAACCCTTGAACAAGCCACTTTTGAGATGACTATACCATTAGTAATCTTACCAAAGCTTCTTGTCACTCCTCTATCTAAACCGCCAAAAATAAATTTGGGTCCATCCTTCACTGGAGTTTATATACTCCTTTAAATTTATCATTGTTCCAGTCATATACTTGGAACAACTACTGTCCAAGCACCATATATGGGTATGGGCACTTAGACTAACCTGTAGCAAATGATTTATCTTACCATAGGACCCCAATAATTATTAGGTCTACAGTTCTGATTAGCATGAAAATAAACATGTCTTCTTATAGATTTTCTGACATGAGGTCTAACACTAGCTCTCGGCATAGTAAGATTGTGCCAGCAATCTAAAGCAAAATGCCCCACTTTCCCACAGCACCAGCACTCACGAATGTTGTATCTTCTTTTTTGAGTAGGTCCTGTAGCATAGTTTACTACTGACTAAAAAGAAGGAAGAGGTGCAACAGCCTTCTTCAAGTTCCTTTCAACAAGGATCTGTCTGAAGGTGAGCCTTTTAGCAGTCTTTCTTGGCTTTCTCTGACTACCATTTGCAACAGTCTTCTTTGTAGATGACATGTTGTTTATAGCATCAGAGATAGCTAGATTTGGCCTGCTAACAGACTTACGCTTGGCCTTAACCTTTGCTGGATGGGCTTGAGTGAAGGATATTGCCTTGTTCATGAGAGTGGGGGCTAGGGTACAAAAACCAAATGGTCTAGGATTGGCCATTTGAATTTCCTCATGGGGAGCCTTAAAGGCACTCATTACCATACTATACCTTCCACCATAGTTGTGAACATCTTTGTTCATACTAGTGGATCTACCATTCATCTAGTGATCATATATGCTTTCTTGGTCATACCTATTTGAAGGCAATATCAACTTCTTAAAAGGGATGGGAGGCTAAGAAGCCAGAGGCTGGACTTGAGCTTTCCCATTCCCTTTGGAAGGGGCAACTCTAGGGTTTGCCTTAAACCCCAACCCCTTCTTACCCTTCTGAGAGGAGAAGGAGTCTATAAAGGGAAACACAGTATTGGGCTTAGAGTAACTAGCCACAATTCTCTTCTCCCTCTGTAGCTTCTCATCAAGATCTCTAATGAGACTATTCTTGTACTTGATGGTGACAATCTGGATGAGAGTAATGTTCCTGAGTTGGCTGACCTCCCTAGCCTTATATTCCAGCAAGGATGCTGTCTCAGCCTACTGGGAAGCAGCTAGCTGAAGGGAAGTTATTTCCTGAGCCTGCTTCTTAGTCAACTTCTTGCTTTTCTTAAATGCATCCAGAAGTTCACCATACCTATCAATCAATTGATTGACATCTTCTTTAGATTCAAAGCACTCTTCACCACTGGATGAAGATGCACTTTAATTGGGACTAGTCTCATGGCTAGACTCAAAAGAAGAACTAGATAGAGAATTTACCTTCTCTAGACCTGGCTGATCCTGGTTGGGTTCTTCATCTGACTTGTCATCAGCCTATAGTAGCTGTAGGCATCTTCATCCTCATCATCATCCTCTGAGTCACAGTCTAAATGTGAAAGAGGGGCCCTGTTACTTATCCTATCATCATCATTGACTTCAGCTTCATCTGCCATTGCAGCCAGTAACCCAATGAAGGCTTCTTCTTCTTTAGGGTCTGAAGTAGATGAGTCACTCTCACTCCAATTCTTTTCCTTCTTTGTAATGAAGGTCTTCTCCTTCTTTCCCTTGTGCTGGTAGACCTTTTTATCAAAAGCCTCTCTTCTTTTGACTGGACAGTCAGCTATCACATACCCAGGTTTGTTGCAACAATAACAAATAACTTTAGTGCAAACATGTTTACTGGGTTTTGAGTCGTAATTCTCTCTATTGGAGTTGTTCTTCCTATAATGAGAGGAGGAGAAAGGTCTGCTCCTCCACTTCTTTCTCTTCATCAACTTCTGAAAATGCCTAGAGAAGACAGCAAAGTCTCAGACATGATACAGTCTAATGAGCTTGGCCCTGTGCTGTCTGAATCAACATGCCTTCTTAGTGGAGAGGGAATCATGTCCTTGCTCTTCCTGGTGCTGTCTGGTTTTAAGGCCAGAGATTTTTCCTTGGCCTGGGATTTGCATATGGTCACCTCCTCTTTCTTGGAAGCCAACTATATCGCATAAGAGAGCAGCTTTCCTAAAAGTGTATGAGCTAGAGTATCTGCTATCTTTGACACCACTCTGATGGCATAGATCTTGGTTTCCCAGTCTCTAGTGAGAGACCTCAAGAACTTGTAATTAAGCTCATAATGACTGAAGACCCTCCCATAGGTCTTCAGCTCATTCATTATCTTGAAGAATCTTTCATAGCAGTTAGTTATGCATTCTCCCTTGGACTGCCTAAAAGCCTCTTACTCCTGGTTGAGCATGGACTTTCTAGCATCTTTGACCTCTTCAGTTCCCTCCATGTCGACCACTAGATTATCCCACATCTCTTTGAAGGTCTTGTAGTGGACCAGATTCTGAAAGGTATAATCATCTATGGCACTAACTATTATGTTTTGTGCCGTCTTATCTTGTGTAGCTAATATGACCTAATCCTTGGTCGTTTCAGAATATGTCTTTGGTGCCTGGACTATTGTATCTAGGGCTACGACTTTCATAGGGATGAAAGGTCCCTCTTTGACAGTGACAAAGATCCTTAGATCAGAAGCTCCCATGAACAGTCTGACCATCTCCTTCAAGATTCAAAAACACTACTTTCTGAAGATAGGAAGTTTCATGGAACCTTGCTCCTTATGGTTCTCTCTTGAACCTATAAGTATACTTCTTTCAACAACCCTTTGAGATCTAGTCAAGCTGTTAAGTCCTTCTTGAGCAACCTCCCTCTGATACCACTTGAAAGTATTTAGTTTTCAAGGGAAGCTAAACACCTAGAGGGGGGTGAATTGGCTTTCGTCTCTTTTGAGTTTCCTTCTATAAGTGAGAGTTTTGATTTAGTAGATATAAGCTTTCTAGACACACCACACAAAGCAACTATAGAATTTATAGTGATTCCCCAGATTATGGTTACATCCACTTTCCCTCCCACCTCTCTAACAGTGTGTTAGATAAGGAACTTCTATAAATCTCGGCTACAAAGAGCTTACAATACAGATCCTGCAGGATCTCTCAGTCTCTTCCAAGACTTACCTCAGGCATAAGGACCTACCTCAGAGCAAGCTTGCTCATAAAACTCAGTGATCAGCAGATCACCTACCTCTGACGAAATCAATAGTCCTACACTCTGGTTAGGAGGATAGCCCTACCTCAGAGAGTAAAACTCTCCTACAACTCAGATCTGAACTAGATCCTACCTCAGGCCAAAGGCCCTACCTCAGGCCCACAAGACCTACAACTCAGATCCACACAAGGATCCAACCTCGGGCATAAAGGCCCTACAACTCAGATCCACAACTAGGTCCTACCTCAACCTTTATTTAATAGTCCTACACTCAGATCTATTATGATCCTACAAAAAGGAAAGGCTTTTTTTGTTGGTGATTTTTCTCTAGAGAAGTTCTCGGAGTCCTGCTTCCTGACTTCAGCAAATCCTAGCCCTAACTTCATCTCAGCAATAAAAAAGTTTCTCTTCAATAAGCTGCTACTTATGCTGGAAGTAACACAAAAACTCTGTCTCTGAACTTACTATTGAAGACTGAAGTGTTGATAGTTTTTGTTAAAATTCAACCAGCTAACCTTGACTGTAGAAAGTTGAAGGCTCTGCTTAGTCTTCTTTCTCAAAAAACTTTTATGAACTTGTTGTAGCTAATGAAGACTACTATAGCTAACTGGAAGAACTTTTAGTTCAGCGGGTTTGAAACTTCAGCTTCAAGATCTGCAATAATGGCGAGGAAGAAGATGATGAAGTTCCGCCTCTTTGCAAAATGAGAAAACCCTAAAAGTTCCATAGATGATTTATGTAGGAAACTAAAAGTGCCTAAAAATTCCCTTGGTCAAGGTGTTGTGGTCCAACCATAGACGAGAAGAGCACACCTTGGAACCGATGGATCTGATGCAGGAACGATATTCCAGACTCTTCACCTCGGGTATATCATAAGTATTTTTTTTGAAAAGTTCTTAAATTCTTGCGCATAGAAACCCCGTAGACCCGAACTTGAATTTCGGGGACGAAATTATTAATATTTTTTTTGGGGTTTGTAACATCACATTTCCTTCTAAACCCCTTAACAAAAATTAGAGTAAGACATGTGATGGATGCATGGGGATAGACTAGCATTGACCCAAGGGTTAGGGTGGATTCACATAGGACCCAATATGGGGTTCAATCAACTCTAACTTAGGAAAAGAATGTTCTAGAGTCAATTGGCATCGAGTTTGTTGAGTGCACTCGACGTAATTCGATGAGGCATTGAGTGCATTTACTGCACTCAATGTCATTCGACGAGGTGTTGAATGGACTCAATGCGGCGTTGAGTGGTCTCAATTCAAATAAACACTTTTGACTGAGAAACATTCTGAATGCTGAGGCGTTGAGTGGACTCAACGCGACGTTGAGTGGTCTTAACGCCAATCAATGCTTATGACTTAGAAACTGTGGAATGTTGTTGGCGTTGAGTATACTCAACACGGAGTTGAGTGGTCGTAACACTACTCAACGCTTTTAGATAGAGTATTTTCTTCTTACTGTTGGCGTTGAGTTGACTCAACGCGACATTGAGTTGTCTAGACACCAAACAATGCTTTTTAATAGTATTTTCATCTTGTTGTTGGCATTGAGTGGAGTCAACACGGAGTTGAGTGGTCTTAACACCACTCAACGCTTTTGGACAGAGTATTTCTTATTGTTGGTGTTGAGTGGACTCAATGCGTCGTTATGTGGTCTCATCACCACTCAACGGTTTTTGACAGTATTTTCATCTTGTTGTTGGCATTGAGTGGACTCAACGCGGCATTGAGTGTTCTCAACACCACTCAACGCTATTAATATAGATATATTCTTAATGTTGTTGGTGTCGAGTGGACTCAACGCAATGTTGAGTGTTCTCAACACCACTCAATACTTTTGACTGAAAACTCGGGACTAAACAAGGAGTTGAGTGGTCTCAACACCACTCAACGTTTTTGGACTTGAAGTATTTTTAGGTCTAAATAATTTCTTTACAAGTTTATATGTACAGGTTGAACCGAATTTTTCAGGATAAGTGCTGGAGGCTCATTAGACCCCATTTCCTCAATCAAGACCTAGTTAAAGAAATAAATGGCACTCTAATATTAGAGTGTCTTGAGGCCAAGACTAATTTAAAGTGATGATTAATAGTACATTATTAGGGTGACACGTGGAAAGCCACTTAAACCCAAACTCTTCTTATAAAAGGAAGAAATGAGAAGCCCAATGTCACCTTCATTCTTGCCAAGCCCACCATCACCTTCATTGAACCCATAGGAGTTGAAAACGACTGCTGGAGCTAAGCTTTTGCTGAAGAAACTATAAATCAATCTAACTCATCGTAGAAAGGGTCGGCCATGGCTCACCACTATCGTACCCGCCGCCAAGCTCGCATCCAGGTCCGTTTCTCCTCCCCTCCCTCGGTCTAAGTCTTCTATATCCACTAGGAGAGATATCAAGCTCAATTGAGCCCAATTCCATGAGAGGGAGAGGGAGAAATACTGAGCATTTCATCTTGCTCGGGTTCGCCGAAGGAACCGCCTCCGGTGGCCATGTCACCGGGAAAAGCTAGCCGCCACCTCAATAGAAGTGGTGGAGATAATCGTCGGTGCTTGCAGTGACCTAAGTGGCCAAAAATGGGAGATAATTATTGCCCAATTTGGGCTAATCTGGATCATCGGCTAGAGGAGGAAGATGCAAGGATGTCGTTGATTTAAATCTTATAAACTATAGCATAGTATTATTATTATGTGTATTTCTGTCACATGTTAAACAGCCACTTGCATGATAATTTTAGGCCTTGTAGAGGCATATTTAGAGGACACTTTAAGCATAAAAAATGTATCCCTAGGTCTTACCTTTATTTTGAATCACTAAACTTGCAATCTGGAGCACTGTAGCTCCTTGTAGGGTCATTCTCCTAAACTACTCCTATACTAGGGAAGAACTTCAAATGTTTGCCTAGGCTAATCCATAAGTCCACATGCAGTGAAATTTAGGTCAAGAATGTGTGTATACCATACTTAGACTATGTCCAAAAATGAGAATTTTTGGAGGATATTTTCCTATATTTTTAGTAAAAATTTGAATTATTAAATAATTATAATATATAGAGTTTTACAAATCCAAATATCCCCAAATTTGGGTGGAATGGCCATAGGGTCATCATATAACCATGATAAGCGTTTAAGACCATTTGGACCTTTGGAAATTGGGGAAATTCAACATACGTGGTGGAGGTAGATTTGTAAATGGTATACCAAAATAAAAATGGGAAAATGGGAAATTGGCACATTAGGACCAATTACTGTCCATGGGATTTTAGATAGATCCTCAAAGGGATGAAATACACCTCACATATAAAGATTGGGATTTTTGGATTAAAAATCCCATTAAATTGAATTATTGGAAAATTAGCTCATTTAGAATTAAAAATGAGAAATAGGGCTACTGACCTTAGAAAATTTCAAAGTTTTGAATCAAGCCCTAAGAGGACATTTCAAATCTCTGGAAAAAGTTATGAGCTTGTTTGAGAATTATATCTTATGTATTTAGTATATTTAAAATTTTACCCTTTTGGGATTTAAATTCAAAGTAGGGGCAATAATGTTTGGAAAATTATTGAAAAATGTATAGACTCTTATTTTTGTGATATAAACCATTATGAATTTATTAAAGAATATTTGGATGATTAATTATGCCTAAAACCTTAGTAGTGGCATTTTGTAATAATGTTCACATGTAATTATTTTAGGTCAAATCACTGACTAGGAGTATGAAATTCTGTTTTCAATACTATTATCACAAAGATCATCACAAGTAATTTTCTATGAATTTTAAGTTGAATATTTTAGGTACGTCATTTGGAAAATAGAATAATTGTGATTATAATCATAAGTAGAAAATGAGTGGTAAATCAAGTGGAAATATTAGCATCTTTGGTGAACAACCATTTTTAACCTAGATGAACTCCAGATAAATTATTTAGACATAATGGACTATTGGATATAGTAGTTCATGTTCAAAGTGACCATGGTCACCTTATTAAATGATTTAATTTATGGTCCTAAATACTAAGAAAAATGATGGAATTCTAAATGGTTAACTTCATAAACATGATAAACCCATGAAATATATATTTAGTGGCCTTTGTCCCAGGGAATTGGAAGTTATCTCATACAGGTTAGAATTAGACCATGGGCTGCGCTTAGTAAAAATTGACGTGTAATACTAAGACCCACGGGGAAATGATAGGTGGTTGGATTGAGAGACGTATAGGGAAGTTGAAACCCTACTTTGTGTCACGAGTATGCCACTACATAGTAATGAGTGAAGGAGTGCAAGCCACAAGGAGAACAACTATAATGGGGCCTGACAAAAGATCATCGCTCTCCCAATCAGTACCTTAAGTCATTAGGTTTACTCAAGAGTAATAAGGAGATTGGGGTATTAATAATGGGTAGACATTAATATAAGTAAGTGTCCTTGAGAAAGGTAGTTTTGGGCTTCAGCCTATTGTAGTTCCTAGTGCCCTCAAGAGCCCTTAATGGGCATGCCCAGGGCAGTCCAAGAATTAACCCTAAACTGTTATGTATAACAATAATTTGATAAGTGTAGTCCAATAGGTTAAGGGAACGATGTGACAAACTCACATGTATAGGGTTGGAGGGATGTAGGACGGGTTTAGTCCTGCGAGTGGGAGGTTCGAATGTTTGTATATAGGATGGGTTTAGTCCTGCGAGCTGGAGGCTCGGATGTTTGATACCAGGATGGGTTTAGTCCTGCAAGCTGGAGGCTCGGGTAGTTACTTCAGGATGGATTAGTCCTGCATGTTGGAGGCTCGGTTTTCAAAATAACTTGCATATGCATAGAACATATTAGTGGCGCGCCATGCGGTACTGGCCAATCCTCACACCGACGGTAGTACGGTGACTTAGGTGAGTTGTGAGGGTTTGAGGGGCCAATAGGTTGTTTATACTGTGGTCTGGAGGACAATCCCCAAAAACGCACACCTGACCAAAAATACTGATGGATTTGCCAGTAAATTAGTACATAAAGATTCTGGAATGTGCACCTAGGACGTGTACGGAGGCGTACGAAGGGTTTAGGCCTAGTAGTTTGTATACCGGCCTAGGATACGGAGACGCCCGCTCTACTGTTGACGTAGCCAAAACGGTGGTACCCGAGAGTTAAGCTAACTCCAAAAGGTGGGAACTAAAAGTCTGTGATCATAGAGTCGTGTGTGTGAGTTGCACTTGTATGAACGATAACCAGCATAACATATCATAGCATACATACATACCTAGATCATACGCACTGCAGATCCTTATCTTATAAATTAGTATGAGCTCTTTTATATGATAAGTTATAATTCCTGCAACCCTAACTTATAAGTTTGTATGGGCATTCATATAAGTTAAGGTACTCCTGTGTTGTTAGTGTAGTCTTAGATAGTTTACTTTCTGCTCAATTTCTTTACATTACTTAATGCACTTCTTTTCGGTACTACTTTACTTACTTCACTTCTTTTAGTACTGCTTTACTTACAATACTTGTGCTATATATATAAAACTGCTAATGTAAGGACATAACTATTAGAAATATATCAATGATAGAATAAATCCGCCGTCACTTGCTTCCATTTTTATACTACTTTGTTTTTCTCTGCTTTCGTCCTCCCACTTAGTGCTTAGGAGTCGCGGGGGTGAGGCGAGGACAAAATGGCTTAGTCTTTATGACTAACGGTCGGTTGTGACCATATCATTTTAGGAGCTCAAGGAACTAGAGCGCCAGTATGACCAGCAGGACGAGGTGGCAGGACATGAAGAACAGATACCACGTACTACTACCGTAGCTCACCGTCAGGTGATGCCGAGTGTTTCAGTTACCGCTTTAGCTTATTGTTGTTGTATGTGATAGAGAGAGATTTGATTCCATTTTGTCATGTACCGGGCATAAGCCCTAACTCTCTTTTTTTACTCATTGCGGACTGTTGTACTTTTCATCTATATATGTGATGATATTGATGTGATATGTGGACTTGCTAGTTTTTATAACTGCTCGATGTACTTCTATTCTCACTTGCACTACAGGTTAATGATTGTACAAGCCGATAGGATTGGCGTCTTGTGGTATCGACTAGTAGTGTGTGTTAGGTTTCACCGTAAGGAAGCAGTTCTGGGCATAAGACCGAGTAACCTCCTTATTAAGGGGGAGGGGGGGTCTTATAAACTCATATCACTTAACAAATGATCATATGAGAAAGAAGTCTACAACACTAGAACACCCCGCTTGAGTATTAGATTGCGGACAAACTATGCAGCGAAAGTAATTTTGTGCCCATGTGTAAAAAGTCACAGAAAATAGTCCATTTAAAAAAAATGAGTTAGGCTAATCCTAATATAAACCTTACTTCTGTGTAGCCCCCATAGGTCATCGTACAACAGGATGTCATTCCTCCCCCTCCGACTGCCACACTTTTCCATCAAATGGAGATGGGGCAGACTTTGACGACCATCCTCGATGCCTTCAGGGACTAGCAAGCCCCAGTTTAGTATAAAATTTCAGGATCGAGTTGGCCAAATGCTTTCAAAATAATATCTCCGCCAATGTACCACAGGATAGAGAATGCAGTGAAGACATAGGAGTGGCTAGAGACCATTTAGGAGATAAAGGTAGGAATCAGCTGCCCGGTCAGCAAGGCAGTTTTCTTAGCAACATCTGCACTAGAAATTCATGCAAAGAGGTGGTTGAAGTCCCTGCTGGACTCAACGTATGCTGATCGGGAGCTGTCAGACATCACTTGGGATAAGTTCAGTGAGGACTTCTTAGAGCACTTCGTGTCTGTTACGGACATAGATGTGTTAGAGGAGAGGTTATGAAACCTCAGGCAGGGGAGCAAATTAGTTATAGAGTACTAGAGGGAGTTCTCCCATCTGTCCAGGTTCGCGGGGATTCATGATTTGGATGATAGGAGATACGCAAAGAAATTTTACCGGGGACTTAAAGACTCTATGAGGTAGTCTCTATTATTCATCTCAAATGGAACTTTGGCTCAGATCATCGACATGGCAAAGAAACTGGAGGCAGACCAGCTGGTGGTACAAAGCAGGGAAAAGAGACCACTAGATGGGTCATTCTTTAGGGAGAGCGGTCGGGGCTCACTGAGAGGCAGAGTGATGAGCCACAAGAGGGGTGGAGGACGTTATCATCCTAATTTCATGTAGGAGAACATGCCTCCTACAGTACTAGCTCCTCCACCACTGCAGACCCATGACCCGATAAGACAGGATGATCGTGGACATCGACTAGTAATTTTTTATAGGTGCCAATAGCTGGGGCACGTCAAGGCACTACAACAAATATGGACATCGACCACATTTTTAAGAGTTTTTGGCGACATTTTTCAAACGTCGCTAATGTTTTTGCGACACTTTTATAAACGACGCAAAAGCATCGTGAATACAAACGTCGCCAAAAGTATTCACAACGTTTTCTCTATCTTTGTCGTCAGTATAATTATGACATTAGCGGCGTTTATGGTTATAAACGTGGCGGTATTTGGCCAAATTTTGGAGTGTAAAACATATCAAACTTTAGCCACGTTTTTTCTAAAAAAAACGTTGCAACTTTTAAAATTGTTTTGACCACGTTTATTAACAAAATGCCGCCAATATTATTTAATATATAAAAAAAATTATATCCTAATACAGTTGAACAGATTAGGCAATACGAACTGAAAATAGGCATTTCTTGAGGAAAAATATCTAGACTTAATTCCACATATATCAATAGTATCAATCAATCAATATGAAAATATATATTCCATAATAGTCTTGTTTCATTTTACAATAAAAAAACAAAATTGTCCATAAATTACAAAGTTTTAACAAAAAGATCTACGTTCCCATAAAGAGTACACATAAGCTTGTGAAACATGACCATGACCATTCTAAGAACCAAAAGGCAGATTCTACCTCCCAAAAGTCTTGTTGTAATTTGTGATCATGACCATATAGTCCATATTTCAGTAATTATATATATCCTGCAGTAAAATAATTTAATCGTTAGAAATATTGAATCAAATAAATCGAACACGTATCTCTTCTTTTTTATTATCTCAATTCAGACCAATGCATGTCATATAGTTGGGGGGGGGGGGGTAATTTCAAACATATACAATACTAATTTAATGCAACAAATCAAATAGTTGCAAGTCCAAATCTCAAACAAAATCATATGATTTCCTCTTTCTCTTAAATTTCTTTGCACCATGCCGGTGGCGGTTAACTGAATTTACATACAAGTAGAGTACATCATGCCAACATCATGCGAACAAAAATCATAGTAAGAAGAAATAAAATATGCATAACTAGATTGGATGTGACCATATGAGGATATATATCTCTACACTGCATCTCAGTCACATTGTCCATACACTCATACCTTTATTATTCATACATATTTCCCGCATGCCATTTCTATACAACACTCTCTATCTTTCTCTCTACTCAACACACATAATTTTGCTATATACTGCACAAATTATTATTCAAACATGCTGCCTTGTAAATACTATTATACGTACTCATGGCTCCCTCTTTTTTAGCCCTGCTTGTCTTAGTTCTTCCTCTTCCCATAGGTATAATAATTTAAAGAACCCTACAGTGGGAGCCAATGTAGGATAATAATACAAAGAAAGCCAAGAATAAACTGAAGTGTTTGGGAAAAAGGGACATGTAATTTAAAATTCATGTAGGAATATCAAAGAGGTATTTGATCAACATCTATACAGAATGCCACAAAACATAAAAATTACAGCCGTAAAGAGAAACTTGAAGCACTATTTTTTTCTTTTTTCAATTGTCTGTACTTCACGGAAGCAAGGAAAATCTGGTAAATATATATTATCATTTGTCCTTAATGTTGTCAAAACATGCTTCACTATTTATCATGCAACTGATAATTTAATCTTATGCACGGAGATATTTTGACCTTTCTATTAGTACGTTTATACAAATAGTTAATGTACAAACTGAAAAACATATGCTCAATTTTACATTACCATGTTCAGGGTGGTTTCTCGTATTAGGTTCCGTAGGAGGCGTATCATCATGATTAGACTAAGTATTTTGAATTGTTCTAGAAATAGTATTCATCATTCTTGCAAGTTACAAAAATATTAAACAAAAAGTATTAGAATTTGCTAGAATATAACTAAAATTTAAGAAAAAAGTATTATAGGTTGACTGATCGAATATCAATTATACCTGATCCGTAGATAGATAAACTCCAGGCCTCTCTGATGTTCCAGAATAATCTTCTCTAAAACCTTAGTGTGACATGGCATTCACTAGATAATCTATAGTTTTTTTGCATATTCGTCACTTGGAGTTTCAACTGATCAAACTCTCACATCTCCCTTGAATTTGTAGTGCCAGACATTTCTGAACGATGTGACAGATCAGGATACACTTGAATTATCGTGACACTAGATCCCATGATCCGGCAGCGACCATAATTCTCTTGTCGAAATGTAGACTGAAAAGCAGCCTCATGGAGTTCACCAATCGGTATGTCAAGAGGACATTGTGACATCTGCTAAGCTATCGCTTTTTCTAAAGCAATGCAAATATAAAAATTTCATTCACATAGAGATAATTTACATAATATTTGCATTTCAAAAAAATAAATCAAAGAATAAAGTTATGTAAACAATAAATTCAATATAATTCCTTCTAAGAGAAAATATCAAACATCTTAACTAAAAAAAAACAATGTTAATTCTGGTATATTTTGGGAAATTCTTCTGTATTACGAAATGTTATGTAAACTATGCAAGCTATCAGATTTGAAGGTGAAAACTGATAGCTCTCTCTCTACTTCTCTATGACATTGTTTCTATATATACACTGAATATAGCTCTAATTTTTGTGTGAAATATGTTTAATTTTTTTTCTTTGTTCAATCATCGTTAAGATATATTATTCATATGAATAAGAAAATTTATCAATGATCTGGTGTTAAAGATTATATTTTTAATACCAAGTTGTAATAGAAACTAGCTGTAATGTGGGCTACAGTTGCAAAGAAGTTCGTGGAATTTTTTATTTAAAAAAATGGAAGCCATACTTGTTCCTTTCAAGATCCATGTGTATATTTTCTCCCTGTATATTTTCTCCCTATCACGAAGAAAAAGAGGTCGATTTACTTACCAATGGATCGGGCCCATTCGAGGAAGGGAGAGGCGAGAAACTTGCACGTTATTGAAGGGAAAAAATCTTCAAAACACTAGTGAGAAGAGTGGTCGGGATGGTGAGGAACTTGCAGGCCGAGGAATTTGCACGCCGAGAACTTGCACGACAAGGCCGAGCGATACTAAGGGAGAGGGCTGTTGGTCGGCATAAATTGAGAAGTTGCGAGGGGATGTCTGTCGGAGGAAAAGCACAGTCACGGGGCTGTAAGTCGGTAGTCAGTGCTCAGTAGAAAAGGCGAGTCGATCTCGCGGTCAGCAGAATTGGGGGAGAATGGCTGAGGGTTTTTGGTTAGAAATGCTGCCAGGAGAGAGGATAGGAAATGAAATTTTGTTTAGTCATAATTTTTTACCATTTGCCCTTTGCCGCTAATATTTTCCCATCTTATGCTTTGCCGCTAATACCAAATGTTTTCATGCCCTCCTGCGCCCAAACCACAAATTATTTTTTTTGTAAAAAATATGTTAATAGCCAAGGTTTCTTACAAAATATCGCGGATATCAAAATAATTGGCCACGCTTCTACAAACATCGCAAAATAAACATGGTTATTAAATAAAAATGTTGTAGTGGGGCTGACTGCTATCAGCAGTTTCATCCACCACCTCCTCCTCCACCTCCAGCAGCCCCTCCAGCATAGTAGGGTCAAGGCTGAGGATAAGGTTGAGGCTGAGGTCGAGGATATTATGGTAGAGGTCGAGGACAGGAGTGGATGTATTCTTTGGACCTCGTCGAGTCGAGGAACCCTGAGGAAGTTATTACAAGTACTTAAATTTATTGCATGTAAAATTTCAACATATGTACCTTACGACCACTAGGACAACCACATGCTTTAACTTAAACCCTAGTATAAGGTATAGTCTTTGTTAACGGCAAGCCATCTCATACCTTATTCGATACGGCTGCTTCGCACTCATTCGTATCTGAAGCCTTCTCGGAGGGACTATCAGGCGTAGACCAATTCACCAGCATGACCAGGAGGGTGCGCCTACCAGATTGATCAGAGCTTCTAACATCTGACAAGTGTAACATGGAGGAAGAGATTGGAGGAAAGATATTCGAAGCATCGACGATGATTTTGAGAATGCTAGACTTTGATTTGATCCTGGGCATGACTTGGTTGTATTGGAACTATACCCGGATCAATTGCCCGTCAAGGAGGCTCACTCTACGGCATGAGGATGCATACATCATCATCGAAGTCATTAGACTTCTTTCTCGTACTCTTTTATCATCAGTGTAGGCTTTCAAAGCCCATAAGCAGGGTGATGAGGTGTACATAATCTGTTTCGAGATGGTGGAGACAGATTCCTCCATCACTAATATTCCAGTAGTTTGGGATTTCTACGATGTATTCCCGGAGACATTGCCAGGATTACCTGCAACTAGAGACATGGATTTCTGGATCCAGTTGGTGCCAAGAGCGAGACCTGTGTTTCGGGCACCCTACCAGATGGTACCCAAGGAGCTAGCAGAGTTCTGGACTCAATTATAGGAGCTGTCTAAGTCAGGTTTTGTTCGGCCAAGTTCATCACCATGGGGAGCACTGGTTCTGTTTGTGAAGAAGAATGATGGATCTGTGTGGCTCTGCATATACTACCGGGAGCTGAACCGACTAACAATGAAGAATACATATCTGTTGCCCCGGATTGATGAGCTATTTGACCAGCTATAGGGAGCCTTCTGGTTTTCCAAGCTCGACTTATGATTAGGATACTACCAGCTGTGAATTCAGGAGGAGGATATGCCAAAGATGGCCTTCAGTTCCCGATACGGACTATATGAGTTCACGGTAATGCCCTTCGGGCTCACGAATGCACCTTCCTCATTCATGAGTATGATGAACCGTTTGTTCGAACCATACTTGGATATATTCGTCATAGAATTCATTGACGATATATCTATTCTGGAACAAAGGAAGAGCACACCTAGCATCTGGCTCTGGTGTTGGTCAAATTGAGGGGGCATTACATGTACGTGAAGTTCTCTAAGTGCTAGTTCTGGCTAAAGGAGGTAGCTTTCTGGGGCATACCATCAATGGAGTTGGGTTGGCTGTGGACCTAGCCAAGATACAGGCAGTCAGAGATTGGCTGCGGCTCAAGTCATCTTTAAACATCCGTATTTTCTTGGGACTAGAGGGATACTATCGCAAGTTCGTGGAGGGGTTCTCAAGGATAACACTCTTCCTCACGTCCTTGAAGAAGAAGGATACAAATTGTAAGTGGACCGAGAAGGGCAAGACAGCATTTCAGGAGTTGAAGGACAGGCTCACCTCCTCCCCATCCTTGCACTTCCATCTGGGAAGGAAGGATTTCACATTTATACTGACACATCTTATCATGGGATGGGTGCAGTCCTAATACAGCATGGACACGTCATCTTAATACTTCGAGACCACTGAAGAAGCATGAGCAGAACTACCCCGTATGTTATTTGGAACTCAGGGTAGTGGTAATCGCGTTGACAATTTGGAGGCATTTCTTATATGGGGTTTATTGTGATATCTTCTCAGATCACAAGAACCTCAAGTATATTAACATGCAGAAGGATCTAAATCTGCGCTAATGGAGCTGGCTTGAGTTCCTGTGCGATTACGACTACACGATGCATTATCACCCAGGGAAGGCAAACACCGTGGTGGATGCCTTGAGATGGAGAGTCGACACTACTTGATAAGAGCCCCTAGTGATGGCTATGGAGCTAGTACGGATGATGGAGGAGATGTAGATTACTATAGTTTCTAGAGCTGAGCCAGATGTTTATTGGGAGTACTTGAAATCCTTGGTCATCGAGTGTGACATATGGGAGCGCATCAAGACACAACAGAGGCTATATGTAGCTTTGGAGCAAGTATTTAGAGCCCTAGAAGGGGGCGAGTCAGAGAATTATTCATTGCGTGATGACCTCATTCATTTCTGTGCCTACATTTATATGCCCACAGGAGGTGGTATCTGGGAGGATATACTCAAGGAGGCACACTGCCCTGAGTACTCGATGTACCCAGGTATAACTAAGATGACAGCGGACCTGTGGAGGAGCATGTACTTGCCGGGGATGAAGAGGGAAATCATATATTATGTGACACATTATGAGAACTTCCAGCGGGTTTAGGTAGAGTGGAAGAGCCCAGGTGGACTACTAAAGTCATTGCCGGTATCAGAGTGTAAGTTCGAGGATATAGCTATGGACTTCGTGCACGGTTTGCCACGCTCTCACTCTGATCATGATTCTATTTGTGTCATTATCGATAGACTAGACAAGGTAGCCAGATTTATATCGATCAGGAAGGACAACCCAGTTACTATTTTGGTGAAGTTTTTTTTAGAGCAGTTTGTCTGGTACCACGGCGTCCCTAGGACGATTATCTCGGATCATGACGGTCAATTCACCTCTAGGGAGTGGAGAACGGTGCAGGCATACTTAGGTTCTCAGCTTGCTTTTAGCACCGCTTTCCATCCCCAGACTGACGGCCAGACAGAGCGCACCAATAATACTATGGATGATCTGATGTATTTATGTATACTGCACATGGGGAAGCCCTGGGAGACACTGTTACCACTGATTGAGTTTTCCTACAGCAACAGTCACTAAGAGAGATTTGGGATGGCACCATATGAGGCCCTACATGGATGAAAGTGTCGGACAGCACTATCTTGGGTCCAGGATGAGGACTCCAGGGCACTTGTATCAGATTATATTGAAGATACAGATATTCAGATACGACTGATCAGGGATCGGATGCTCGAGGCACAGAGTAGGCAAGCCAAGTGCTACAATACAAGACATCAGAAGGTGGAGTTCTAGGTGGGGGACATAGTGTTCTTGAAGATACATCTGGTGCATGGTATCTCATGAGTGCCAAGGCACAAGAAGCTCAGCCCTTGATATATTGGACCATAATTGATCCTAGAGGGAATCGGTCCCTTGGCTTACCGGCTGGAGCTGCCGCTAGAGTCAGGGACTCTACACGACGTCTTCCACGTCTCCTTACTTTGGAGAGCACTACTTTGTCCAAAAAAGCACATCACCACTATAGTAGGCCCAGTGACACCTGATAGATCAGTTCATTTTGAGCCAGTTCGGATCAATGATATAATGATTCGAGTGCCGTGGAAGAAGAAGGTTCCCTTGGTCAAGGTGTGTGGTCCAACCATGGATGGGAGGAGCACACCTGGGAACTAATGGATCTAAAGTAGGAACGATATCCGGGACTCTTCACCTTAGGTATATCATAAGTATTTTTTTTGAAAATTTCTTAAATTCTTGCGCATAGAAACCCCGTAGACCCGAACTTGAATTTTGGGGACGAAATTATTTTTATTGTTTATTGGGGTTTGTAACATCCCATTTCCTACTAAACCCCTTAACTAAGATTAGGGTAGGACATGTGGTGGATGAATGGGGATAGACTAGGTTTCACCCAGGGGTTAGGGTGGATTCATATAGGACCCACTATGGGGTTCAATCAACTCTAACTTAGGAAAAGAATTTTCTAGTGTTAATAGACGTCGAGTGTGTTGAGTGCTCTCGACGCCATTCGATGAGGCATTGAGTGGACTCAATGCGGCATTGAGTTGTCTCAATGCCACTCAATGCTTTTTACTTAGAAACATTCTGAATGTTGAGGCATTGTGTAGACTCAATGCGGCGTTGAGTGGTCTCAATGCCACTCAATGCTTTATACTTAGAAACTGTGGAATGTTGTTAGTATTGAGTGGACTCAATGCAACATTGAGTGGTCTCAACAAGACTCAACTCTTTTGGACGGAGTATTTTCAACTTGTTTTTGGCGTTGAGTGGACTCAACGCGGCGTTGTGTGGTCTCAACACCACTCAATGCTTTTGGATAGTATTTTCATCTTTTAGTTGGCATTGAGTGGACTCAATGCAGATTTGAGAGGTCTCAACACCACTCAATGATTTTGGATAGAGTATTTTCATCTTGCTGTTGGCGTTGAGTGAACTCAATGTGGCGTTCAGTGGCCTCAACACCACTCAACGCTTTAGACAGTATTTTCATCTTGTTGTTAGAGTTGAGTGGACTCAACACGACATTGAGTGGTCTCAACACCACTTAATGTTGTTGACATAGAGATGTTATGAATGCTTTTGGCATTGAGTGGGCTCAATGCGGCGTTGAGTGATATCAACACCACTCAAAGCTTTTGACTTAGAAACTCGGGACTCAACAAGGCATTGAGTGGTCTCAACACCACTCAACTCTTTTGAACCTGGAGTATTTTACGGTCTAAAAATAGTTTTACAAGTTCATATATATAGGTTGAACTGGATTTTTTGGGATAAGTGATGAAGGCTAATTAGACCCCATTTCCTCGATCAAGACCTAGTTAAAGCAATAAAGTGCTATCCAATATTAGAGTGTCTCGAGGTCAAGACCGATTTAAAGTGATGATTGACGGTCCATTATTAGGGTGACACGTGGGAAGCCACTTAAACCCTAACTCTTCTTAAAAAAGGAGGAAATGAGAAGCCCACCGTCACCTTCATTCTTGTCAAGCCCACCATCACCTTCATTGAACCCAGAGGAGTGTAAAATGACTTCTAGAGCTATGCTTTTGCTGGAGAAACAACAAATCGAGCAAAATCGTCGGAGCAAGGGTCGGCCATGAGTCAACACTACCGTACCCGCCGCCAATCTCGCACCCAGGTCCATTTCTTCTCCCCTCCCTCGGTGCTAGTCTTCTATATCTACTAGGAGATATATCAGGCTCAATTGAGCTCGGTGCTAAGAGAGGAAGAGGGAGAAATAACGAGCTTTTCTTCTTGCTCTGGTTGACAGGAGGAGCCGCCTCCGGCAGCCATGTCGCCGGGAAATGCCAGTTGCCACCTCAACAGAGGTGCTGGAGATAATCGTTAGCGGTGGCAGTGGACCAAGTGGTCGTAAATGGAAGATCAATATTGCCTAGTTCGGGCTAATCTGGATCGTCGACTGGAGGAGGAAAATGCAAGGATGTCATCGATTTAAATCTTATAAACTATATCATAGTATTATTATTATGTGTATTTCTATCATATGTTAAATAGCCACTTGCATGATAATTTTAGGCCTTGTAGTGGCATATTTAGAGGAAACTTTCAGCATAAATAAATGTAGCCCTAGGTGTTACCTTTGTTTTGACTCCCTAAACTTGCAATCTGGAGCACTCTAGCTCCTTATAGGATAATTCTCCTAGGGCTGCTCTTATACTAGGGCAAAACTTCAAATGGATGCCTAGGCTAATCCATAAATCCACATGCAGTGAAATTTAGGTGAAGCATATGTGTATACCGCACTTAGACTATGTCCAAAAATGAAAATTTTTGGAGGATATTTTCATATAGTTTTAGTCAAAATTTTATTTATTAAATAATTATAATCTAGAGAGTTTTACAACACCAAATACCCCCAAATTTGGGTGGCATGGCCATAGGGTAATCATATGACCATGGTAAAAGTATAAGACCATTTAGACCTTTGCATGTTTAGGAAATCAAACATACGTGGTGAAAATTGATTTGTAAATGGTGTCCAAATTATAAAAATGGGAAAATGGGAAATTGGCCCATTAGGCCATATGCTTGTCCATGGGATTTTAGACAGAGGATCATAGGGTTGAAATACACCTCCCATAGAAAGATTGGGATTTTTTTTATCAAAAATCCCATTAAATTGGATTATTGGAAAATTAGCTCATTTAGAATTAAACATGAGAAATAAGGCAACTAACCTTAGAAAATTTCAAAGTTTTGCTTCAAGCCCTAATAGGACATTTCACATCTCTGGAAAAAGTTTTGAGCTTGTTTGAGAATTATATCTTGTATATTTAGTATATTTACAATTTTACCCTTTGGGGATTTAAATTAAAGTAGTGGTAATAATGTTTGGGAAATTATGGAAAAATGTATAAACTCTTATTTCTGTGATATAAACCCCTATGAATTTATCTAAGAATATTTTGATGATTAATTATGCTGAAAACCTTAGTAGTGGCATTTTTGTAATAATGCTCACATATAATTATTTTAGGACAAATCACTGACTAAGAGTATGAAATTATCTTTTGAGTACTATTATGACAAAATTAATCACCAGAAATTTTATATGAATTTTTCATTAAATATTTTAGGTACTTCATTTGGAAAATGGAATAATTGTGATTATAATCATAAATAGAAAATGAGTATTAAATCAAGTGGAAAAATTAGCATTTTAATGAACAACCATTTTTAACCTAGATTAACTCCAAATAAATTATCTAGACATAATGTACTATTGGATATAGTAGTTCATGTTCAAAGTGACCTTGGTCACCTAATTAAATGATTTTATTTATGGTCCTAAATACTTAGAAAAATGCTTAAATTCTAAATGGTCAACTTCATACACATGAAAAACCCATGATAAATATTTAGGGGCCTTGGCTAAAGGAATTGGAAGTCATCTTATACGGGTTAGAATTAGACCATGAGCTGCACTTAGTAAAAAGTGATGTATACCACTAGGACCCACAGTCAAATGATAGGTAGTTGGATTGATAGTTTTATTGGTAAGTTGAAATCCTGCTTGGTGTCACGATAATAACGAGATTGGGGTATTAATAATGGGTAGACATTAATATAAGTAAGTGTCCTTGAGAAAGTGAGTTTTGGGCTTCAGCCCGTCGTAGTTTCTAGTGCCCTCAAGAGCCCTTCACCGGGCATGCCATGGGCAGTCCAAGGATTAACCCTAAACTGCTATGTATAATAAGAATTAGAAAAGAGTAGTCAGATATGTTAAGGGAACGATGTGACAAACTCACACGTAGGGTTGGAGGGATACATGATGGGTTTAGTCCTGCGAGCTGGAGGCTCGGATGTCTAGATACAAGACGGGTTTAGTCCTGCGAGCTGGACGCTCAGATGTTTGATACCAGGATAGGTTTAGTCCTACAAGAAAGAGGCTTGGGTGGTTACTTCAAGATGGATTGGTCCTATGAGCTGGAGTCTCGGTTTTCAAAATAACTTGAATGTGCAAAAAACATATTAGTGGTGGGTCATGCGGTACTGGCCAGCCGTCAAACCAGCCATTTTACGGTGACTCGGGTGAGGTGTGAAGGTTTGAGGGGATAGTAGGTTGTTTATACTGTAGTCTAGAGGACATTCCCCAAAAATGTACACCCGACCAGAAAGACTGGTGTATTTGTCAGCAAATTAGTATGCAAAGACTCTAAAATGTGCACCTAGGACATGTACGGAGGGGTACGATGGGTATAGGCCTGGTAGTGTGTATACCCGCCTAGCATGCCGAGATGCCAGCTCCGTTGCTACCGTAGCCATATTGGCGGTACCCGAGATTTAATCAAACTCCAAAAAGTGGGAACTAAAAATCTATGATCATAGAGTCGTGTGTGTGAGTTGCACTTGTATGAACCATAACCCGCATAATAAATCATAGCATACATACATACCTAGATCATACACACTGCAGATCCTTATAATATAAATTACTATGGTCTCTTTTATATGATAAGTTATAATTCCTGAAACCCTAACTTATAAGTTTGTATGGGCATTCATATAAGTTAAGGTACTCCTGTGAAGTTAGTGTAGTGGTAGATAGTTTACTTTATGTTTAGTTTCTTTAATTTACTTACTACAATTCTTTTCAGTACTACTTTACTTACTGCACTTCTATTAGTACTGCTTTACTTACATTACTTTGTTGTATATAGAAATGCTAATGTAATGACATAACTATTAGAAATATATTCATGATAGAATAAGTCCACCGTCACCTGCTTCCTTTTTGATACTGCTTTATTGTCCTCCACTTTCTTCCTCCCGCTCGGTGCTTTAGAGACGTGGGGGTGAGGCGAGGAAAAAATGGCTTAGTCTTTATGACTAACGGTCTGTTGTGACCGTATCATTTTAGGAGCTCGAAGAGATAGAGCACGAGTGTTAACACCGGATTTGACTGCTCCCCAAGTGCCAGCGGCAAGGCCACCTCTAGCAGCCTGCCCATCTCCCCATGGGGCCTCCCCGGCTTGGCAGGCATCCAGGAGAAGTCAGTCAAGAGCTGTCTACCCGCCTATCCGCGCGACTAGGTGGCCCCCTCTCTATTTTTCCCCCCATGTATCTGGTCACCCCTGCCTGTTTCTCCTGTGCACGGGTAGCCGGTATTTCTAGCCATGCCCGTTGGGCACTCCCCCTAAGTCTATAAATAGACGTGAATAATACCTTTCTAGAGATAGTTTTAATCCCCAAGCTTGCCTCCTGTGGCATCGGATTCAAAATCCTTCTCCGACGGGTATCCTGTCCGCGCGGGCTCGAGAATCTAACTGTTGTAACCGTTTTCCCCATACATAAAAGAAAAGCCCGCCAGAAGAGAAGGATTCAGGCCGCAGGGGGCGAAGTCTTGTGTCGCCGCTTCGGGAGGCTTGTTCTGATTCTTGCCCTAACCGTTAGTAACCGACTCGCCGACAATCTTTTCCCTACTCCTTCCCCAGTGCTCGAAACTTTAGCTGGTGGTGCCCGACTCCCTTTTGCATTTCGTGCATCAACAGTTAACACGCGACCTTCAGATCTCAGTTGGCCGGTGAAAATCCGCGGCTAGATAATGTCAGACTATCAGATCGTCAGACCGTACAGAACAACCATCGTCCCGATGAAGATACTCTCTGGGAATTCATCATTAAGTTAGCTCGAGAAACTGACCAAATTCATCAGGAAATCGTTCAGCAGTCCGAAGCGACTAACCTCCTCTTAGCCATTATTATTCGTCGGCTAGACTCGCAGCCTACGGCAGCGATGATAACATCAGACAACTCGTCGTTAGCAGTAGACAACTCGCCCGTTAAGAAAGCCGCTTGTCCGCCTAGAGGACCATCTACCTATCCACTCTCCTGCCCGCTATACCTTGCGGCATCCTGCTTGCCAGTGGTAACCTCAACCCCCATGCAATTTCCAGTTGTTCGGCCAAAAAGGGTCTGTTCATACAAACCCAGTCCCCAGTTTGCCCCCTACCTGGCCAATCGTGCGAAGATAATGCAAAAAGCCCCTATTCATGCAAAAAAGAAAGCACACGCGTCAACTTTGTTTCGAGTCAAACAATGTGAGCATGAGACACTCTCTCATTTTATTGCCCGCTTCCAAAAGGAGGTTACAGAAGTTGAAGAGGGCGGACCGGATTTATATAAAATCTCTTCGATTGAAGGATTGAAACAAAGACCATTCAAGTTTGAAGCCACCATCAGGAGCGAAAAAACATATCAAGAGATAGTTAATCTTGCTATCAAGTACTCTGATGCTGGGAGGGGTAGTTCTCACTATGTCATAAAGAACAAACTAAATAGTAAGAAGTCCAACAACCCTGATCAATTCTGTGAGTATCACAAGGAAAAGGGTCACTTGACAGAAGATTGTCGAGCTCTTAAGCAATTAATGCAAAGGATGTTGAAGCAGGGTAAGATGCGCGACATATTCTCAAAAGATGACCATTCTGATCCGTCGACTTCAAAAGGCAAAGATGTGCCGTACATTCTCCCTGGCATGGAATAAATGGATCCAAAAGCCTCACCTTCAATGTCGAAGACAAATGGGTCAAGTTGTTTGTATTACTAACTCATCTCCTACAAACTTCTTTGTCGAATATGTTTTTCTATAATTTTTCCTTATGTTTCAAGGCCCCTCACTAACACTTTTCCCAGTGTTCTCTTTTCTTGATAGCTTAAAAAATAAGGACAACTGACTCCAAGAGACTGCTTTTCCATGCCATTTAAGTGATATCGTCACAACTCTGATGAGCACGCGAGGAAAGCGCTGCTACACGCACCTGCCCGCGAATCATCTTAGCGTGTGACCCTTGAATACTCTTTTGAACCCTCAAGAAGTGCCTGCAGGAGACCCACAACTGGGTTGATCTCAGGGGAAAGCAATGCTATATGCACCTACCTGAAAGATCAACTTAGGCTATACTCCAGGTAAGAGGGCAGTAAGTCCTTTCCCCTTGTGTAGAGTGTGGATTGTGTTTACAGCTTCTGTGACCCTGTGAGGAAAGCACTGTTACATGCACCTGCCCGCTTGGTCATTTAAGTGTGTAGCTCATTTCTCAGCTGGCAAAATTCTGGTATTCACTTCTGTCTGCAATAGTTGAAATATTAGATGACCGAGATATCTTCTTATTAAGTGATGAGAGCTATAGTTTTTGCGACCCTGTGAGGAAAGAACTGCTATATACACCTGCCCGCTTGGTTGCCTAAGTCTGTCGCCAACTTTCCTAGTGTCCGAGATTTATCATCAGAGTCCTTCGAAGAGCAGATTGGAATTGGTATTCGACAAAGTCTGGGTATTGATCTTGTTAAAGCAAGCAGTTGATAACATCTTTGCTGAATATGATAATATTCTCACTGATTAACCATACAATTAGAGGAGAGGTGGCCCGAATTATTCATTCGTATCGATTGGGATAGCGAATATCAGACGTAATTGCGCGAGTATGCTTTGTTTGGTAATCTTCTAATCATACGGCCAATATCAGACTTAATCGCATCAGTATTCTATGTTTGGCATCACGCGAGGACATTATGCTTGGTGATCATTATTAATCGTGCGAATGGGTTATTTTTGATCATTATTAATCGTGTGAATGAGTTATGCGTGGTGATCACTTCGTCTTACAGTTGGCTTCGCACTCAAGGATTCTCTAGTCGCCCGGGAAAGTAAACCAGTATTACGCATTTGTCAACGGATAACCTCGCTGGGCTTATCTATCTGCATCTATTCTGTTCTAATGTGTTCGTTTTATTCGTCTGTGGATCGTACAATGTACTATCCGGATAAACCAACGTGTTATAATCGTGCGGACACAAATATAATTTCGAGCGAATACATCATATCTATTAAAATCGAATAGATTATATTATTTACATTCTCAAAAAATTACAATATCTGTATCCGAGCGGCTTACATAAATCATACAGCGGGATCAAAAGAATCAATAATTACATATCAACTCTTTGTCTTTTTCTGATCTGGTTCATAGTCCGTCTCGCTAGAAGAACTTGAAGAACTACTTGCATCAGCTTATCCCGATGCCTGGGATTCCTCCTCGCTCGAATCGCTGGATGAGCTTGAGCTTTTATCCGCGATACCATCCGCGAGTACGTCATGCTATTCGTTTGTGGGCTCATCCTCTGCGAGGATCTCATCAACGGGTTCTTTTGCCGGACCTTCTCGCGCGGCTTCAAGCTCCTGGAAGCCGGGGAATAACTGGTCAAAAGTTATGTTTTCATGGTCGGGCTTAAGCGCTCCCCGCTCCCGCAGAATGTCCAGCATATCCTCCCCAGTTTCCCACAGGTGCACAGTAACCTCATTCACAAAGGCCGGATTCTCCGGGTCATAAACATTCTATAAAAGGAGATAAAGTAAGATTTGCGGTTAATGTTAGGGTAACCGGTAAAGCCGCGAGGTAAAAACTTCCTGCATTAATATTCTTCAGTTTCTCATTTTCCTCCTTGAGTTGCTCTATCTCATCTTCTAACCGCTCGGCGACTTCGACCACTTCAGCAAGGGCTTCAGCGACGAAGTGGTCCATCACAAAAATTCTCGTGTGGATTTGAGCGGCTAGAGCTAGGAGTTTCTTTGTTGGAATTGCCTGCAGATCGGTCAGTTTCTCCCTGCCGTACATCGCCCAGCTAACCGCGCCGGCGTGTTTGGATATTTTCTCATTCTTTCACAAGGGAAAAGCAGTGGAAACTTTAAAATTCTTCCCGCATGGATTCCATCTCATAACCGCCTTACCGCATCGGTCTTTCAAGTTCTCCCCCATTCCTTGGGGTGGGAAGGGCTCAAAATCGTAATCGGCGGCAACATCGTGCTCTTCGCGGCGGTCGTCCTCCCTTTCTTCCTAGCCTCGCTCTATGTCAAGAACGGGCTCTACTGGTGTAACCAGCTTGTTTGCTGGAACTTTCAAAACAGTTGCCAAGAGACAAAATATTTAGCCGCGCGCTAAGACGAAGCAATAAGTAACTAATCGCTGAAAGTATACCTTCTTCTGCAAGCAAATCCGCCACTATTGGCAACAACGGGATGTAGTGCAGGAAGTCTAGCCGCGAACTGGCAAGGATGTCAGCGATCTTTTTCTCGATGCCTTCGACCTCGAACCGCACGAACAGATTTGCCGGCCGAACTTGAGGATGGATAGGCAGAAGGCCTAAATTCCCCTCGAACATGAAGAATATGGTGGACCAATTTGGGAACTTGTTCGTCAAGTTCAACATCTTCATCCCAGTGCAGCCGAAGTAGACAACACCTTTGAAGATCTAGCTATCCTTCTTGTTGGAGATGATGGAGTGGATCACGATGCAGTGGCGGAAAAGATCCATGGTGAATCTTACCCGCTCGGTCTGCAGGTAGATGATGAAGATCACCATCGACGCAATCGTATTCGGCGAGAGCTGGCCGGGGATGATTCCGAAGAAGTCAAGAATCTCGACAAGCTCGATTAACGGCAGCCAACTGAAACCAAAGTCGAAGTGGTCGACCGGGATCACCACCAGATTCCTTCCAGAAGTGTTTATTCGCTCATCCTCTCAAGGTAGTCGCGCGACTACATCGGTATTTGTCATGTGGATTGCGATGAAGCGCTCAAGTTCCCTGGCAGTCATTTACGATCTCCTGTGATCGGCATCAAGGAAGGAGGTGGCAGCGGTAGCTCGCGCGAGTGCCATTGAATCTTGCCACAGGAAGTAGTGCACTTGGAATTTTTCCATATAATGCGGAGCTAGGCCATATTTATAGAACCAGCAAGACGAGTTTCAATTCGCGTGATTAGATCAAAGAAGCTGCCGAGATATTCATCATTTCCTGTAGGCATCTTTTCAATCATTTCAACACATTATAATTCGCGCGGTTAGATCAAAGAATCCGCTGATTTATTCATTTCCTGCAGATTTTGCAAGCATTATACGGAAGATCGCGCGAGCAAAAAATTAAATCGCAAGCATCTAAAGCATCACAGATTGCACTGGTACAATATCAAGTGACAAGCACATAAAAATTGAGCGAACAAACAAACCACACCACAAATATTATAAGGTATTAAAAGCAGTCAGCAACAAATAAGGTCAGTTCGATCGAACGCATTATTATTACAAATATCTCTCTCTCTCCTCACGCCGCTCCTCGCATTGCTCGCCGCTAGGTTCTGCGGGGTCCCTACCGATATGCGCGACTTGATCGCTAATGCCCAGTAAAATGGACATCGCGCTGATTAAGTGGTGGCTAAGGGTGTTCTGGGCCCGGTGAATCCAGGATGTATCCCGAACTATGCGGCTCATCGAAACGGTTAGCTCAATAAAAGCCACCTATTCGATAGGTCGCCAGAGTAGGGTTGCATGGCCGATCACTGGGGCAGAAGTTTCCCCCCTGCAGGGGCCGTGACCTGACACGCGTGGTTTCACCGAACTCGCAAAGTCAGGTCGCTGACCCTTCTCCTTTTCAACCCTCTCATAATATTTTCTCTTGAAGTATGCAGCATCGTCCTCCGCCCTTTATAGTGGCTTCCTCAGGACCAAGACTTGATCGCGAGCAACCCCATCTCGCTCGCGGCAACCGGCCAGTTCCGCGGACAGTGCCTTTATTCGCTCTTCCAGGCCTCGCCTCTTCCTCGAATTTGAGCTTCGCCTTTAGTCGCTCGAGGTTGACGAACAGTTCGGAGAAGGCGCGTTGGCCTTCATCATCCTGAAGCTGCCACACGGTCTCGTCCATGACAGCTTGAGAGTTTAGTTCCGCAAAAGCTGCATCGCAAAGCAAAGGACGGGCAGAATTAGTTTTACCGCACGACAAGATCGACAAGCAATGATGCTAAAAGAATAGGCACCCGAGCAGAGGCTATCTTCTCTAGTCACGACTGCTATCTGATGGCTAGAAAAAATAGGTCGCCTCAGTCTCTTAGGATCAATCTTCTTCAAGTAATTGACCCTCAGAAGTCGCTCGACCCACTTATTCTTTTCAAGCTCTTCGCGTGACAGAAGAAAGTCGTCAGTCTCGATTATTATGTTGATGGGCCTCTTTGACCGCGGCAGTTCCTTGTTAGGTGGTGGAATTTTTATAACCTTTGGGGCAGGTTTAATCATACCTGCCCGTAGAAGCTTAGCGGCAGCTATGCGGTCAGCTTCAGCATGCTCCGTAGCAAAAAAAACCAAGGGATCACAGATCTATTCTCTAGCGGTCAGCAGCTTCTTCTCCACAAGGATTCATTCCTGCAGTTTCACATTGTCATCAACCTCGGATGGTCATGGAATCTCCTTCCCTGCTTTCACCGACAGAATCTCCAGATCAGAGTCACCACCGAATAGCTAGTTGCTGCTAACTTCTTTTTCATTTTCCTGTAATGAAATCACAGTGGGAAACAAGGTTAGCTCTACTCGCTTACCCTCCCCCTTTTCAGTATGGCGCTCAAGATATCCGAAAACGTTTACCTCATATGTTCGCGCGGTCTCATCCTCAAGCTGATCGGGTACATCGAACTTGCTGGTCGCTGCCATGACCGCCACGGATTTCTTGTTTTCTCTCTTCTTCTTCTTCAGGAGGATTTCCTCTATCCTCTCCTCAACTGATGAAGTCGGCTTTTGCTTCCTTTTCTTTGTCAGGATGGCGGCTTCCATAACATCGAGGTTTTCCCTGAGCTTGTCGGCGGCATTGTTGGCAGCCTTTTTCTCCTTGTCAATAATATCGACGATTTCTCTGCTTGCTCGCCCAGTTTTAACCTCAGCATCCCCTTGGCCATTTTCTTCACTTGAAGGTGATGTGATGTACACATCTGAGCCCGCCAAAGGCTATGGAGTGTTCACCCAGGCAGACTCTGTAACCTTTCGACCCTCCATGTTCTCGGGCAGCTGTTTAGTAGGCTTAACCGCAACTGCTTCAATACACTGCTCCAGGTTCCCAGCGACTATTATCTTAGTTGTAAGCTTGTAGGACTGTTCGCCCTCCGATTTTTTGTTTACCGAGCTTAGTTTTTGCGAAGCCGCCTTGGCAGTATGCGTCTTGCATGGCATCTCACCGGCTTCGCGAGTAGATGTTCCCTATGGCGACTTGGAAGCGGCTAACCCATTGTCGCTTATCCTCACTAGGATGCTCTTCCTGGAAGACATGGCGGACAATAGAATCTTAATCGCAGTTGGAGAGAAGCGACCCGTCTCAAAGGCAGTTTTGTGAAATCATTGTCAACACCAGCGTTATTTATAGTTTTGAAGGCATTAACAACGTTCGCGGTCAGGCGGTTAACAACATTTTCAAAATTCCTCCTGAATTTAAAAATGTGCGTGGATTATGTTAACACTGGATTTGACCGCTCCGCAAGTGCCAGCGGCAAGGCCACCTCTAGCTGCCTGCCCATCTACCCGCGGGGCCTCCCCGGCTTGGCAGGCGTCCAGGAGCAGTAAGTCAGGAGTTGTCTACCCCCCTATCCGCGCGGCTAGGTGGCCCCCTCTCTCTTTTTGCCCCCTGTATCTGGTCACTACTACCCGTTTCTCTTGTACGCGGGCAGCCGGTATTTCTTGCCCTGCCCATTTGGCAGGCCCGCTTAGCCTATAAATAGACGTGAACAGTACCTTTCTGGAGATAGTTCGAATCCCCAAGCTTGCCGCCTCTGGCAGCGGATTCGAAATCCTTCTCCGATGGGTATCCTGTCCGCGCGGGCTCGAGAATCTAACCGTTGTAACCGTTTTTCCGATACATAAAAGAAAAGCTCGCCGCAAGAGAAGCATTCAGGCCGCGGGGGGAGAAGTCTTGTGTCGTCGTTTTGGGCAGCTTGTTTTGATTCTGGCCCTGAACGCTAGTAACCGACTCGCCGACAATCTTGTCCCTACTCCTTCCCCAGTGCTCGAACCGTTAGCTGGTGGTGCCCGACTGCCTTTCACATTTCGTGCATTAACAATAAGTATGACCAGCAGGACAAGGTGGCAGGACCTGAGGAGCAGATACCACGTAGTACTACCGTAGCTTAGCGTTAGGTTATGATGAGTGTTTCAGTTACCGCTTCCTCTTAGTGTTATTGTGTGTGTGTGAGAGAGAGAGATTTGATTCCATTTTGCATGTACCGGGCATAAGCCCTAACTCTCTTTTTTTACTCATTGTGGACTGTTGTACTTTTCATCTATATATGTGATGATTGATGCGACTTGTGGACTTGCTAGTTTTTATAACTGCTCGATGTACTTATATTCTCATTTCACCTACAGGTAAATGATCGTACAAGCCGGTAGGATCGACATCTTGCGGTGTCGACTAGCCATATGTGCTAAGTGTCATCGTAAGGCGGCGGTTCTGGGCATAAGACTGGGTAACCTTCCCAGTAAGTGGTAGGGGGTCTTACATTTGTGGACTTAGCCATTTTCATAGTTTTATCCCAGCCGTTGAGTGCGTTGAGTAAACTGGCTTCACTCAACGAATTTGTACTTAGCCACATTCTTATACACTATCAGGCATTGAGTGAGTTGAGTGATCCTTCATTTCTCAATGCTTTTATCCTTGTATAATATTTCTGCTACTGATACGTTGAGTGCGTTGAGTTAACCTTTATGAATCAACGCCCCTGGACTTAGTCGTTTCACTGACTATCTGCCTTCATGCTGAGGCATTGAGTGAACTTGCTTCACTCAACGCTTTTCTACTTAGCCGCAACTTTCTTTATGAATGCATTGAGTAAGCCTTCATCACTCAACACTTTTTCCTTTGCCTAGCATCTTGTTTATGAGGCGTTGAGTGAACTGGATTCACTCAATGCTTCTGTACTTAACCAATCTTCTTGATGAGCTTGCATTGAGTGAGTTTTCCTCACTTAATGCATATGGACTTAGACAGATTTTTATGTCTATCTCTATTTAGGCTTTTACTGATCATTGCTCTGTCGACTCCTTCTTTGGCGTTGAGTGAGGTGTCCTCACTCAACGATTCTGGACTTAGTCGATTTTCTTGCTTGCCACTACTGGATCTTTGACAGACATAGTTATACTCCACGCTTCTTGTTATATGGCGTTGAGTAAACAGCCTTCACTCAACGCCTGTGGACTTAGCCACATTTTTGTCATGCAAACTGTTGGCTTTGACTGCCCACCCTTTACTCGATGCTTTTTGGAATCAGGCGTTGAGTGAACTGGCTTTAATCAACACATGTGGACTTAGATGATTTACAGTCTTTCTAGCATCCTTCATTGGCATCTAGTGTTGAGTGAGCTGGCTTCACTCAAAGCCTGTGGACTTAGATAAATTTCTATCTCTCCACCTTTCTACCTTGTGACATCTTTCAAAACCACTTAGACAACCTGTCTAAACTAATTCCATGGAACATCTAGCACATGATGAGCTTGAACAACATCAAATATAACTATGCTCTTAGTGTTGATGGTGATGCCTCTTCAAATCAAACCTAAGGAACATTAAGGGCAATATTCCCAACAAGGACTAACAACATGGAGGAGGGTCTTGGACCACAGTCAGGGGAGTTTTCACCAACATCGGGTTTTTCCTAGTGGAAGAGTTTGTGTGACCCCTATATTGGGGTGCCAGCTGCTCCTATTGAGGTAAATACTGTTGGAACCGCTGTTTCACATTCCATATGTTTGAGAATATCAAATCCCAACTGTATTTGATCACATATTGTGTTGATAGAATGTGCAGGTTGACATATTCAAGCAAAGAAAAGAAGTCTTTTATGAATGCTAATGCCGAGCGATAGAAGTTACCGTCGTGCGGTAGCCGTGAATTAATTGGACAGAGCTCTCAGGAACCTACCGCTCTGCGCTAGTCCTAACGCCCGTGTTAACGCAAAGAATTATTTTGGTCGGCCTCTCGGGAAACTACCGCCTAGCGGTAGTGCTTATCGCACCGCGCTAGTCTCTCGATATGTGGAGAGAAGCATTCCTCGTGAAACGAATCTACCACAAGGCGATAGTTATTACCGCACTGCGCTAGCTTCTCGATGAAGGATTAGAAGGATTTCTCTAGTAACCGACCTACCGCCAGGCGACAGTGGTTAACATGTCGCGCTAGCTTTTTCACGAGAAGGATTCGACGACTATTGACCTAACGTGTGGCGCTACCTTCTACCGTTGTACGCTAGCTCTATGAAAAGGAAGAATATTCATTTTGAAATATTATTCCAAATTATGATGACAACTGGCACAGCAAGCACGCAAACCTACCGGCTGGCACTAGTATTACCGCCGGCGGTAGCCTATTTTCATGAAGACGTATAAAAGGCCTCTTCGATTTCTGTGCCCAACAATCCAAAAACCAAAAAGTAATGGGAGTTCGTGAATTCTAGGGTTAAGCCGCTCTCTCTTAGGTTCCATTCCAAAAGTCTCCATCGAAGAAGAAGAAAGTTGTCTCCCTCCCATTTGCGAACGAAGAACTCTGGCGATCTAAGATCTACATCGACTACGAAGAGCCGACCTGTTGCTTGCATACGAAGATATCAAGCAACGGCTGCGGATCACTCCACGGAGAAATCTTCAAGCGGGAGAACAAAACCTTTAGATTATTTATATCTTTCATTCTTGTAATCTTTTCTCTTTCTAAATCTTGTGGTGAGGAAAATCGAGCAGTAAGGTTCGTCGGAATTCGGGTAGCATTCCACTGTAAATCGTCTTGGGGATAGGGACTTCTAGATCAGTGGATCTAACGGGCCTCTAAGACCCTTCCTTGTGTGGAGGTGAAGAGTTGACATGAAGACCTTTCTCGGAGTGAAAGGGAGAGAGCCAATCGGTCCACGAAGAGGATCGGTATAGAAACCAAAAGAATTTTTCTCCTCACCAATTTCGATCTCTGGCGTCACGGAGATCACTGTTTTGTAATCATATAGAATAATTGACACTCTATTTCATGCAATGAAATACTTGTTACTGTGTTGATTACTTATGTGACTGTTCTTGTTTTGTTAAGTTAGTGTTGTTGTTGTGGGGCTTGATCAAGCATAACTTCCTAAGAAAATGAGTTATGAGACTTACCGCGCGTGTTAGCTTCCTAATGCCCCTTGGTAGCTTCCAAAACTCGATCTTTTGTGTCAAAACATTTTAAATTGTAATAAACTCGAGAAACCTTATTCACCCCCCCCCCCTCTAAGGTTGGCAACGAGATCCAACAAGTGCTATCAGAGGGAGGTTACTTTAAAAAGGCTTAAAAACCTGAAGTAAGATGGCCAACTCCATTCACGCATTAAATGAGGGACAAGGTGTGAGTAGACCTCCACTATTTATGAGGAGTGAATATAGTCATTGGTGAACACGCATGAGAATTTTTCTGATGACTCAAAGCATGAACATATAGGCCATGGTAGAGACGAAATACACTGCACCCAATATCACTATAGGGGACACCGTCCTAATCAAACCAAACGATAGGTGGGATGACGCAGATAAGCATAGATGCACGAACAATGCCAAGTCAATGAACTCTCAATTCTGCGCATTTGAAAAAACTGAATTCAATCGAATCTGTAACTGTGAAACTGCGTATGATATATGACGGTTACTTGAACTTACTCACGAAGGTACTTCGTAGGTGAAAGAGTCGAAGCTGTTCCGACTCGAGTCTGAATATGAACAGTTTCGGATGGAGATCCATTAGGAGGTTGACAGCATGTATACACGATTCACCAAGATTGTCAACGCCTCAAGATCCCTCGAGAAGAGCTTTTCAAATGGTGATCTAGTGAGCAAGATCCTGAGATCTTTGCGTCCTCGCTTGAACATGAAGGTGACTGCGATCACCGAATCTCAGGATATCAGCAACCTGGAGATAGAAATTCTCATCGGAAATCTGAATACACACGAACTTGAACTAAATATTCAAGCGGAAGAATATCCCAGGGAAATGAAGAAGAAAGGACTAGTGCTGAAGTCCGCAAGGGAGAGAAAAGCTACTGAGGATTTTGAGGAAGATGAGGAGGAGAGACTCTACATTTGGGTGTTCAAAAAATTCATCAAGAATCCTAAGAAGCAGGGACAGTTCAATAAATTCTTGAAGAGAGGAGCTGGAGAACGCAAAAGGTGGAACAAGCCATCAAAAGAGATGAAAAGCGATGATGAGAAGTCCCATCTGGAGTGCTGTCAATACCACAATCCTGGGCACCTAAAGAGAGAATGTCCAAGGCTCCAGAAGGAGGAAAAAATAAAGCAAAGCCGTCATAAAGGGAATAAGAAGGTGTTGAAGACGCTCACCTGGGATGAGGATGGATCTGACGAATCAAGCACAACAGACTCTGGTAGTGAAAACGAGGCAAATCTATGCCTCATGGGAAAGAATCAAGAAGAATATGACGATGAGTCCAGTGTCCAGAGCAACACTGAGGTAACCCCACCTACTTATACTGAACTTCTTGAAATTTATGAACACTTAGTTGATAAATTAGAAAGTATTATTTCTGAGAAAAAGTCCATGAGAGCCGAGAATAAGAAAATAAAAAAGGACTTAGAAAAATTAAAAAGTGAAGTAATTAGAAGTGGCAAAGAAAAGATCGATTGTCTAGAGTGCTCTCAATTGATGACAACGATCGAAGAACAAAAGGCAAGTCTCTCCAAGTCGTTGGTGAGAAAGAATAGCCTCATCAATGAAAAGAATGTCTTGGAGAAGAGACTTCACTTATCGCTTGCCAAGGTAGATGTCACAACCCGCATTTTCTCCGAATTAAGAATTATCAGAGTAAGAGAAAACACGCGTCATGATGCCACGTCAAGCAGGGGATAACTGCTGATGCTCAGGCAAATCCAACTACAATCTTTATGCAAGAAAATCATGTGCTTAATGAATAGAAAATCAGTTATGTTTAGAGTCCGTATCCCTCGGCTCAGTGGATCATCTATTCCACAAAAGAAAACTATATTTAAACGCTGTAGAAAAATACTTTAATTAGGTTTTACACCCTAAAGAGCGCATAAGGGTCCCAAGAGAACCACTCATGCTATGCAAGACACTACACTTAGTTTATATAATACATATAAGAAAACGGTTTTCGTACGTGATTTGGAAAATAGTGATTAAGTTTACAAAACATGCTGATCATGAGCTTTATTTATAATAATAATTATAGTTTAAAAATAACTAGCAACCTAGCATAAAACCTTCTCAAAGCAAGTAGACTATCTCCAGAAAAAAAAAATGGTAGCAGCAATAGTATATATCTAGTACAAGGTAAAAACTACTAGTGGGCGCCAACAACCTGACACGAACCCACCAGCACACATATATGTCTGTAAGAAAGTACTGAAAATAACCTCACAAACAAGGTAAACAAAACTCCAAAGTCCGGGAGTCCACCAACAACAACACCTCCAACTAGCCACTAGACTGGCTACAGCTCAGAACCTGAGGCATTCCAAAAGAAAACAGAATACCTCAGCAAGCAAAAATCAAGGTAAAACTGCATGAAAGAGTCAACCAAAAGGACAAAATAACAGAAAACATGCAGTAGAAAGAGTCACAACTGTCCAAAACAGGACAACAAGAAATGCACAATGTGCAAAGAAACAGCCACGACCCAGCCCAGGAACAACATCCTGCAGGGCCTACAAGGCTGCCAAGAGACAGAATGCTGCAAACTACCAAAGAAGAAACTTCTAACACCCTAAACTGCGGGAAGTGATAGTAGCAAAAACAACAATGAGGAACTGGATCGAAGGCAAACGCAGTCCCCCAATCCACCATGTCCAAGTCAAAAGCTCGAGGGTCAACACGTTAAAACACAAGGGACCTTCCACCCGACATGCCCAGCCCGTACCTGGAGCAAGAAATCCATGGGTGGCCTTGGCTATATCACACAACTCCACCCCCATAAAGAGCTACAACCACCACTACTAACCACGACCCACGATTCGGCCTTTAGGAAAATAAAGAAAACGGCCGACAAGGAAAACCCAGAAATACAATTGGAAATCCACTCGGAAATGAAACACAAGGTAAAGGAAGAGTGTTGAAATAAACCAACACGACTAGGCGTTGAGTGAAACGCACTCAGTGCCTACCTAAACTTTGGCGTTGAGTGAGCTAGCCTCACTCGCCGCCAAAATAATGTTACTACCCACAAACCCACTAAAGAATACGGAGCTCGACGACAGTCGAACGACCAAGGCAGAAGATCCAAAACTCGAGTAGTTGCCTGCCACTTGAGTATCTAAACTCCCGCACTCGAAACCATCTAAATTCGCCTAGCAACAGAAAATATACAAAGCGCACGATCAGTGACGCACGATCAGTGGTCATGCGCACTCATCGGCTGATGATCGTGCGAAGCGAACCTGGAAAACCTGACAGAAACCTAGCAGTTGCACACGATCAGTGTCGCACGATCAGTGGTCATGCGCACTATTGTCAGCGCTCGTGCGATTGCCCGAGACAGAACTTTGGAAACTAAAAGACAGCCGCGCACGAGCAGAGGCACACGACCAGTGGTCGTGCGCCCTAACGGTTGATGACCGTGCGCGGTCAACCTGCACCGTTTGGAATTTCCCGAACAACACCGGAACGCGCACACGACTCACGCCACTGCAGTATCAGTAGACAACTATCACGTCGCACGCTACTACCATTCAAACTATGCCTAACCATTCGAATAATACCTTAACGAAAATTGGCAACCACACCCCCCCTCCTAACTCTCCCTCTCGGCTACGCCCGAACCAGAGCAACAATCAGAGCAAGGGAAACAACGGCTTCACGCCGACAATTTGGATTCCAAACACCACAACATAGGGGGGGTTTCAGTAGGAAGAACTAAGCCCTATAGTTAGCAAAAAAAAAATGAGAACAACAAGGCCTCTAACCTGGGCTAACCGGGATTTCAATTTCAGCAAGTAAAAATCAAAGAAAACACTTGGCAAGGGCAAGAATACCACTTGCCTCAAATCTCAGCGAAGCTTTGGACTGCTTTCCTCCTCTTCGCACGGATCAAAACGGCCGCAACACCTAGAACAAAAACTCGGCCATTAATGGCGGAAAACTTCCAAAACCGAAAATTCCAATCCTTCCAAAACTCCACGAAAATCGAATTTCTTACCGCAGGAATGAAGGTCTCGACGAGAGCAATCCGAATCCACTCTCGGAATCGAATTCCGTGCACAAACGCTCCGGGAATCGGCGTCCGAAGGCATGGTAGGCGGTTTCTCCGTTTCTCTCGTACAAGGGGCCGGCGGTTTCTTATGGGGAAGATGAAGATGGCGGTTCCTTCTCATTCTATAAATATATATATATATATATAATTATATAATTATATTATTAATTACAAAATTACATAAAGCACCAAATCGACGCGAAAACCGAACTACCTCGGAATTCGACGAAATTCGCACCGTAGCTAAATACCCACGCTACGAACGCAACGGCGAAGTCGAAATTAACTTTCGACGAACAGAACTTGAGTTACACCCAAACAAAGCCAAACACAAACATCCCCCCGAGATGCCACACCGGGTCACCAAAACGACTCGGTTTGCTAGGGAGATCTTGCCAACAGGCTACCAAACAGGGCACTCAGTTCTAAGGAGCTAAACCGTACTCCACACATGGCACAAGCCACGGAAACGCGTCATCGTAACGCCAGACGAGAATAAAAATAATCGCTGAAAAAACGGGGCATTACAGCCACTCCCCCTAAAAGAAAGTTTCGTCCCGAAACTTTACGCACAACCCTCCTACAAAAGAAGGAAAAGTAACAAACAGAAGTTACAAAGGGAAACATACCGATCAAATCAGAGAAACAGGTGAGGGTACGCCCTCCTCATGGCCGACTCTAGCTCCCAAGTCGCGCTCTCCAAATCCTGATTTTTCCAAAGAATTTTCACCATCGGTATGGACTTCTTTCGCAGCACACGCTCCTGAGTATCCAAAATACGAACTGGCACCTCAACGAAAGAGAGGTTGGGCTCTAACTGGGGCACAACATCCAAGAGTTGCCCACTGCTGCGCACACACTTCCGCAATTGGCTAACATGAAAAACATTATGAACACCAGGGAAGTTCGCTGGCAAATCCAATCTATATGCAGACACACCAATCCGCTCCAAAATCTCGAACGGGCCCACATACCTTGGGTCCAATTTCCGATTTTTACCAAATCTCTTCACACCAACCATTGGAGAAACCTTGAGGTATACATGATCCCCTACTAAAAACTCCAAAGCAGACCTACGCCGATTGGCGTTCTTTTCATACCTCTCCTGAGCTAACCGAAGCTTCTCCCGAATAAGCTTCACGGCGACTTCCATCTCTTCCAGAGCATCAGGACCCAACAAAGGCTTCTCACCAGCCTCAGCCCAAAACAACGGAGTCCTACAGCGCCTCCCATACAAAGGTTCGAACGGAGCCATCTGCAAGCTTTCCTGATAACTGTTATTGTAAGCAAATTCCATGAGTCGCAGACGCTCATCCCACGCTCCACCGTGGTCTAAAATATAGCACCGGATCATATCCTCAACAATCTGATTGACCCGCTCCGTCTACCCATTGGTCTGAGGGTGGTACGCAGTAGAATACCTCAGATCCGTACCCAAACCCTCCTGCAGACTCTGCCAAAAACGAGAAGTAAACCGGGAGTCTCGATCAGAAATGATGCTAACCGGCACACCGTGGAGTCGGATGACTTCATTCAAGTACAACTCCGCTATCTTCTTCATCGGGTAATCAATCTTATAAGGCACGAAGTGAGCATACTTCGTCAATCTATCCACTATAACCCAAACAGAATCAAATCCTCTCGGGGATTTTGGCAAACCCGTAATGAAGTCCATAGATATACTCTCCCACTTCCAAGTCGGGATCTCTAGCGGAGTCAACTTACCACCAGGCCTCCCATGATCGGCCTTCACACGCTTGCAAGTGTGACACTCAGCAACATATCGGGCTATATCTCCTTTCATACCATACCACCAAGCAATTTGCCTTAAGTCACGGTACATATTCGTAGATCCTAGATGGTAGGCAACGCTGGAATCATGAGCCTCACTGCAAATCATACTCCTAATGTCCCCAACAGCGGGAACGCAAAACCTGCCGCGGTACTTCAAAGTACCAGCATCATCAATAGAAAAATCTGGCAACTCTCCCTTCTCTGTCCTGGTAAAAAGGTGCAACAGATCCGGATCGTCCTTCTGATGCAGTCTAGTCAAAGAAATCCAGGACGGCTCTTCCACTGATAAGCTACTCTGCAAACTACAGCATCCCACTGAAATATCCATAAGGAGGAACTCCTCAACTAATCGATCGGCGGAGAGGTTAAAGATCTTTCCCGTCTTTCGGCTCAGGGCATCGGCCACCACATTGGCCTTGCCCGGATGATACTGGATTTCTACATCATAATCCGCCACATACTCAAGCCACCGCCGCTGACGCAGATTCAACTCTTTCTGCGTGAACACGTACTTCAGGCTCTTATGGTCAGTAAAAATCTTGCACTGAGCCCCATAAAGTAAGTGCCTCCACAACTTCAACGCATAGATAACCGCTGCAAACTCAAGGTCATGCATAGGATAATTCCGCTCATGAGTTTTCAACTGCCTTGACCCATAAGCAATTACTTTTCCATCCTGCATTAATACGCATCCCAGTCCTATATGCGAAGCATCCACATATACATCATAATCCACGCCCTCAGTAGGAAGGGTCAGAACGGGAGCAGTACACAATCTCCTCTTTAACTCCTGAAAAGCTTCTTCGCACTTCTCGCTCCAAACAAATGCCACATTCTTCTGAGTCAGCTTGGTCAACGGTGCGGCTAGAGAAGAGAAACCCTCCACGAATCTCCTGTAATAGCCAGCCAACCCTAAGAAACTTCTGATCTCCTTAGGAGTATTCGGCCTACTCCAATCCGTCACTGCTGCAATCTTTTCTGGGTCAACCGAGATCCCATCCTTGTTCACCACGTGGCCTAGAAAAGAAACCTGAGGCAACCAAAATTCGGACTTGCTCAACTTGGCGAATAACTTGTGGTTCCTCAACTCTGATAGGACCAAACGCAAATGCTGCTCGTGCTCCTCAGCACTGCGAGAATAAACCAACACGTCATCGATGAAAACCACAACGAACTTGTCTAGGAAATCCTTGAACACCTTGTTCATCATATCCATGAAGGCTGATGGAGCGTTGGTCAGACCAAACGACATCACCAAAAACTCAAAGTGCCCATGCCTCGACCTAAACGCAGTCCGTGGAATATCTGCCTCACGGATCCTGAGCTGATGATAGCCCGAACGAAGATCGATCTTGGAGAACACCGTGCTACCACGCAACTGGTCAAATAAATCATCGATCCTCGGCAGAGGGTACTTGTTCTTGATAGTGACCTTGTTCAACTCTCTATAGTCGATGCAAAGCCGCATCGACCCATCTTTCTTCTTTACGAACAAAACAGGAGCACCCCAAGGCGACGAACTCTGCCTGATAAAACCTTTAGCCAACAACTCATCTAACTGAATTCGCAACTCCTCTAACTCACGAGGGGCCATCCGGTACGGCGCCTTAGCAATAGGACGCGTACCCGGCTCCAAATCAATAACAAACTCCACATCCCGTTTAGGAGGGATACCAGGAAGATCATCAGGAAAAACATCGGCGAAACCACGAACAATAGGAATCTCCTCCAAGCGTGGCACGCTAACAACGGTTCCAACCGCCGAGACTAAACAAACACAACAATCAGAAAGAAACAATCTCTGAACACATACCGCAGAGAGAACAGGAGAATCCTGACACGGATCAGCATACACGCTGCCGGGCTGACCGTCGTCCCTGATGAAGTCCAAGCGCTTTCCTTTGCACTGAATGACCGCATCATACCGAGAGAGCCAGTCCATGCCCAAAATGACATCGAAGTCCTCTAGATCAATCATCTTCAGATCCGCCTTCGCAAGAAAATCCCCCAACAATACCGGGCATTCCAAAATACCCAAATCTGACAACACAGATTCACCAGAGGGAAACTTGACACAGAAGGAATCCCGAACACGATCTAGAGACAACCGATGACGCTCCACAAAGGCTCTAGCCACGAACGAGTGGGTAGCGCCGGAGTCAAACAGAACACGCGCCCAACGGTTCTTCACCTTAAATTTCCCTATAGGAACGCACAAAGCTAAGGAACTAGCACAACAGTACCGCAAACAATCTAGCAACTAAACTACCAGGCTAGAAAGAAAAACAACTAACTACTAACCTGAGATCACCTGGGTCGAAGTCTGAGCCTCCTCGGAAGAAATCACGTTCAGCTTCCCTTTTCCCTTGTCCACACGCTGAGGTGTAGGTAAGGCCTGTAACGGAACTGCAGGAAGAGCTGGCTGAACCTGAGGACACCTCGACTTAACGTGACCCTTCTGCCCACACTGATAGCAGACTCTATCCCTGGACCAACACTGGGCTGCATCATGCCCGGATCGCTTGCAAACTGAACAAGAGACATCTCTCCTAGGAGCACCCTGAATCGCATGAACCTGCTCCTTCTTCTGAGCTGCCGCCTTCTTGAAACACCTCTCGACAGGATGGCCTGACCGGCCACAAAAACTACACACCACCCTACTCCTATTTCCCGGAACAGCATCGGGTACCAGGGGTTTCTTCTCCTCTACCAACTTCCTCTTATCCTTCCTCAACTGCTGGCCTCTGCTCTTCGCCGTCTCAATGGCCTCAACCTTAAGAGCAGCCTCTACAACTCCAGCATAAGTCACTGACCCATAAGTACTGGCCAACTGCTGCACCTCACTCCTCAAACCACCGAGGAATCGCTTAACTCGATCAGCCTCAACGCTGACCAATCCAGGGGCAAAACGGCTCAACTTACTAAACTCTATCTCATACTCACCCACCGTGAGCTGCCTTTGCTTCAGATAGAGGAAATCATTCATGAGGCGGTCACGCTCGACCGAGGGTAAGAACTTCCTCAACAGCATCTCCTTGAACACTTCCCAAGAGCATCCGGCTACCAGGCTCTCCTTCTCTCTCAGCCACCAACTCTTAGCCAAACCTTTGAGCTGATAGGTGGCTAACATCACCCTCTGGTCATCTGCAATCCCTGAGTACGAGAACATCTCCTCCATGGAGATCAGCCAGTCGTCTATCACCATGAAATCTGCCTTCCCATCATAAGTGGGAGGGCTCAGCCTCTGAAACTGCGAGATGAAGGCCATCTCTGCTGGCACCACCACTGGAGGTCTCAAGGGTGCAGGAGGAGGAGGAACAGCTAACCCCCCTGCAGGAACTTGCGCACCCTGAGCCTGCCCTGCCACAACTGCCACCAAAGACTGAATCTGGGCTTACACCTCCTCCAACTGCCTACCTATAGCTTCGCTACTCTGACGCAGACCCTCGATCACCGCATCGTTCTGAGCTCCAGAAGATTCACCCTCAGACAGGGCAGTCGATCGAGTCGCAGGACGCCTAGCCATCCTAAAAATCATTACAACGCAAATCAGATCCAAATCCCACGACTAGAACTGACTACCAGTACAGACAATACATATGTAGATATAGACTTAAAGCTGTTAAACTTGCTCTGAGAGTTTATCTTCTTCACAATAATTAGATGATATGCCCTAACCTAGGATGGTTAACCACCACCTTACTAACTCTTGTGCCTAGATCGGATGCATGAACTTATGTTAGTTTGAAAACTTATGTGTGTACATATATCTTCCTGCAAATCTTTAGCTCGGCGCGTTGTGCTTATGCAATGTTATGATATGCATGTTTGTGTTATGCATTCTAAAAAGGCCCTAATGCATGATATGAGCGGCGTACACATGAAAATGTTATGCATCCCATACTACATAACATTTCCATGCAACGAAAAAGAAACGTGCTAGTCGCAGTCATGTGGTGAGGTTATGCATCCCATACTACATAACCCTCACATGTAGCCCCTATGGTGGATCCATATACGAACACATATTATGCATCCCATACTACATAATATGCCCCGTATACTTCATGTTATGCTATGAGTGTAGTGTTCGTGCTTTTGCCAAGACGTGCTGATGACATATCGGTGTGTGAATGACATGGTGCTGAACTACTAAAAGCATCCAAGGAAGGTTGCCCAACTAACATGTCAAGCGACCTCCCTCTGATACCAACTGTCACAACCCGCATTTTCTCCGAATTAAGAATTATCAGAGTAAGAGAAAACACGCATCATGATACCACGTCAAGCAGGGGATAACTGCTGACGCTCAAGCAAATCCAACTACAATCTTTATGCAAGAAAATCATGTGCTTAATGAATAGAAAATCAGTTATGTTTAGAGTCCGTATCCCTCAGCTCAGTGGATCATCTAGTCCACAAAAGAAAACTATATTTAAACGCTGCGAAAAAATACTTTAATTATGTTTTACACCCTAAAGAGCGCATAAGGGTCCCAAGAGAACCACTCATGCTATGCAAGACACTACACTTAGTTTATATAATACATATAAGAAAACGGTTTTCGTACGTGATTTGGAAAATAGTGATTAAGTTTACAAAACATGCTGATCATGAGCTTCATTTATAATAATAATTATAGTTTAAAAATAACTAGCAACCTAGCATAAAACCTTCTCAAAGCAAGAAGACTATCTCCAGAAAAAAAAATAAATGGTAGCAGCAATAGTATATATCTAGTACAAGGTAAAAACTACTAGTGGGCGCCAACAACCTGACACGAACCCACCAGCACACATATATGTCTGTAAGAAAGTACTAAAAACAACCTCACAAACAAGGTAAACAAAACTCCAAAGTCCGGGAGTCCACCAACAACAACACCTCCAACTAGCCACCAGACTGGCTACAGCTCAGAACCTGAGGCATTCCAAAAGAAAACAGAATACCTCAGCAAGCAAAAAACAAGGTAAAACTGCATGAAAGAGTCAACCAAAAGGACAAAATAACAGAAAACATGCAGTAGAAAGAGTCACAACTGTCCAAAACAGGACAACAAGAAATGCACAACGTGCAAAGAAACAGCCACGACCCAGCCCAGGAACAACATCATGCAGGGCCTACAAGGCTGCCAAGAGCCAGAATGCTGCAAACTACCAAAGAAGAAACTTCTAACACCCTAAACTGTGGGAAGTGATAGTAGCAAAAACAACAACGAGGAACCGGATCGAAGGCAAACGCAGTCCCCCAATCCACCATGTCCAAGTCAAAAGCTCGAGGGTCAACACGTGAAAACACAAGGGACCTTCCACCCGACATGCCCAGCCCGTACCTGGAGCAAGAAATCCATGGGTGGCCTTGGCTATATCACACAACTCCACCCCCATAAAGAGCTACAACCACCACTACTAACCACGACCCACGATTCGGCCTTTAGGAAAATAAAGAAAACGGCCGACAAGGAAAACCCAGAAATACAACTGGAAATCCACTCGAAAATGAAACACAAGGTAAAGGAAGAGTGTTGAAATAAACCAACACGACTAGGCGTTGAGTGAAACGCACTCAGTGCCTACCTAAACTTTGGCGTTGAGTGAGCTAGCCTCACTCGCCGCCAAAATAATGTTACTACCCACAAACCCACTAAAGAATACGGAGCTCGACGACAGTCGAACGACCAAGGCAGAAGATCCAGAACTCGAGTAGTTGCCTGCCACTTGAGTATCTAAACTCCCGCACTCGAAACCATCTAAATTGCCTAGCAACAGAAAATATACAAAGCGCACGATCAGTGACGCACGATCAGTGGTCGTGCACACTCATCGGTTGATGATCGTGCGAAGCGAACCTGGAAAACCTTACAGAAACCTAGCAATTGCGCACGATCAGTGTCGCACGATCAGTGGTCGTGCGCACTGTTGTCAGCGCTCGTGCGATTGCCCGAGACAGAACTTTGGAAACTGAAAGACAGCCGCGCACGAGCAGAGGCACACGACCAGTGGTCGTGCGCCCTAACGGTTGATGACCGTGCGCGGTCAACCTGCACCGTTTGGAATTTCCCGAACGACACCGGAACGCGCACACGACTCACGCCACTGCAGTAGCAGTAGACAACTATCACGTCGCACGCTACTACCATTCAAACTATGCCTAACCATTCGAATAATACCTTAACGAAAATTGGCAACCACACTCCCCCCCCTCCTAACTCTCCCTCTCGGCTACGCCCGAACCAGAGCAACAATCAGAGCAAGGGAAACAACGGCTTCACGCCGACAATTTGGATTCCAAACACCACAACATAGGGGGGGTTTAAGTAGGAAGAACTAAGCCCTATAGTTAGCAAAAAAAAATGAGAACAACAAGGCCTCTAACCTGGGCTAACCGGGATTTCAATTTTAGCAAGTAAAAATCAAAGAAAACACTTGGCAAGGGCAAGAATACCACTTGCCTCAAATCTCAGCGAAGCTTTGGACTGCTTTCCTCCTCTTCGCACGGATCAAAACGGCCGCAACACCTAGAACAAAAACTCGGCCATTAATGGCGGAAAACTTCCAAAACCGAAAATTCCAATCCTTCCAAAACTCCACGAAAATCGAATTTCTTACCGCAGGAATGAAGTTCTCGACGAGAGCAATCCGAATCCACTCTCGGAATCGAATTCCGTCCACAAACGCTCCGGGAATCGGCGTCCGAAGGCAAGGTAGGCGGTTTCTCCGTTTCTCTCGTACAAGGGGCCGGCGGTTTCTTACGGGGAAGATGAAGATGGCGGTTCCTTCTCATTCTATAAATATAATATATATATATATATATAATTATATAATTATATTATTAATTACAAAATTACATAAAGCACCAAATCGACGCGAAAACCGAACTACCTCGGAATTCGACGAAATTCGCACCGTAGCTAAATACCCACGCTACGAACGCAACGGCGAAGTCGAAATTAACTTTCGACGAACAGAACTCGAGTTACACCCAAACAAAGCCAAACACAAACATCCCCCCGAGATGCCACACCGGGTCACCAAAACGACTCGGTTTGCTAGGGAGATCTTGCCAACAGGCTACCAAACAGGGCACTCAGTTCTAAGGAGCTAAACCGTACTCCACACATGGCACAAGCCACGGAAACGCGTCATCGTAACGCCAGACGAGAATAAAAATAATCGCTGAAAAAACGGGGCGTTACAGTAGAGGAAGGCAAAAAAACAATTTGCCAATTGGTGTGTAATGTTTGTGACTAAAAACAACGCCCTAAAGGGGAGGATCCATGATCTTAATTATGTCATCCAAAAGTTTGGAATAGGCCAAAAGTCTTTAAATATGTTGTTGGGTGCACAATGTCATGGATCTGGGAAGTTTGGACTAGGATACGTGAGTCCAACATCACCACCGAGCGGGTATAACTATCATTGCGAGCCTAAGTCCAACTTTAATAAATCTAAAGACAAGGTTAAGAGTTCTGGAGGGCTATCCCCATCCTCAAGCAAGAGCTCGAGAAACTCGATAAAGGCAGCATCCATTGCTTACCTTCATCTTCTTTTTAAGTTTGTGTGCAGGCTAAGGACATAAGGAACGTGTGGTACTTGGACTCTGGTTGCTCCAAACACATGATGGGAGATAAAGACAAGTTCCTTAGCCTGGAGAAGAAGAAGGGTGGCATGGTGACCTTTGGGGACAACATCAAAGGACAGATACTTGGAATCGGCACCATAGGTAAAAAGGCAATTTCTAATTCAAATGTTCTATTTGTAGATGGCCTTAAGCACATTCTTATTTCTATTAGCCAACTGTGTGATAAAGGTCTAAATGTGATATTTGAATCTTCCACAAACACATGCAAAATTATAGATGCCAAAACTTCTAGTGTTTTACTTGTTGCTCATAGAAATCATAATGTGTACACTGTGTGTTTTGATGATATATCTGCATCTAATCTTAAATCCCTAGTTACTATGAATGATGAATTAGAACTTTGGCATAAGAGACTAGGACATTCTGGAAGTAAGCTTATCGTAAATCTATCAAAAAATAAACTTGTTCGGGGACTTCACAACTTAAGAGGTAGTTTAAATATCTTATGAGCTCCCTGTCAAAAAGGCAAATTTGTTAAAACCTCTTTCAAGAGCAAAACTGAAGTTTCCACATCGAGATCACTCGAACTCATTCACATGGATTTGTTTGGACCTCTTAGTACGTATAGTTTAGGTGGAAAATGATATACCTTCGTTATCATAGATGATTATTCACGCTACTATTGGACGATCTTTCTTGCGAATAAATCTGACACCTTTAGCGAATTCTCAAATCTGTGCACGCGACTTCAAAATAAGATGGAGCTAAAAATAAAATGTATTAGATCAGATCATTGAGGAGAGTTTGAGTACTTCTCAAAGCTGTGTGACACCTTAGGAATTAAGCATGAATTATCTGCCACTCACACTCCACAACAGAACGGGGTTGTAGAAAGAAAGAACCGTACTCTTCAAGAATTAGCCCGCACAATGCTTGCCAAGTTTGGCTTACCACAATCCTTCTAGGCTAAAGCAGTTAACACGGAAAGATACGTGATGAACTAAGTCATGCTTCGGCCACTATTAAAGCGAATTGCATACGAGCTGTATTTCAAAAAGAAACCCTCAGTATCGTACTTTAGGGTCTTTGGTTGGTCGTTCTACATTCTAAACACTAAGGATCATCTAGGAAAATTTGACGAAAAAGTTGATCTAGGTAACTTCTTAGGATACTCGAGCAAGAGTCGGTCCTATAGGATCTACAATAAGAGGACCATAGTGGTTGAAGAATCGGCTCATGTGCATTTCGATGAAAATTCCCCAACTAATGAAAACAGGCTGAATGAAGAGGAGGTTGATGAGAGTGTACCGATAGGGGATAAGGGTGAGGAGAGAGTTGTGGCGAATGAAATACCAACTCTTGTACAAGGCTATAGGCCTCCTATTAACTTAAATTTTTTGAAGCAACATCCACACGAACTAGTCATAGGAGAGCAATCTCATGGAGTTAGAACTCTGTTAACCCCTCAGTCCGCAACCCGTACAAGATTCCATGGTCACCTACCTTACCTACTGTGAACTCAATTTTGCAGTCCACCCAGCTTGTCAAAGCGCCAACATATTTCCAAGTTCAGGTGCAGACATGATTCTTCAGTCCGCCTAGTTCGTCCTGATCCAGGAGCAGCTCAGGATCTTCTTCAGGCGGACATAGTGCTCAGTCCGCCCAGGCCGCGGCCCTCCAGCAGGATCGTTCCTTGCAGCATCAGAAGGAAGCTTCAGCCCGCAAGCCTAGTCCGCTCCTCCTAAGCAGACTAGTGTGTTTTCTTCTTTTCACTTCACGTCACTGCTACCTGGCTCTCCTGTACCCCGAGCAGTCGGTTATTTTAGCCCTGCCCGTTTGGGCAGGCCCCCAAACCTATAAATAAGGGGAAGTGGTGCACCCAAAGCATGCTGACTGGAGCCTTGGAGCCTACTTGTTGAAGGCTACAGACTCGAATCTCAGGCTTTGCGGACTCCAGCTTGCTCTATTCTTGTTCTTCCCCTTGTTCAACTTGTGACCAACCCTGTAATCAAACTCATTCTAATCAAAGAAAAGCCCGTTGCAAGAGAGGCATTCAGGACGCGGCAGGCAAAGTCTGGTGTTGTCGTGGCTCATGGCTCTGCTGCTCTATTTCTCTCGTCCGCTCAGTAGATTGCTGCTTGCAGTTTGCCTTTTCCCCTCCTTTCCCCTGTACACGAACCGTTATCTGGTGGTGCTCGACTCCCTTTCGCTTTTAGTGCATCAATAGTTAACATAGCCTTCAAATTCATGTAGTTTTTTTGAAACCAGCAGACAGACATGTCAGAATGCAAAGCCCGCCGTTCAGACTGCTCCAGTTCGCCAGAGGACTCGCTATGGGAGGCCATGGAACAGTCTCGCTGGGAGGCTGAACGTTCTCGTAGGGAGACCGATCAACGACTTGATAACATTAGTCAGGCCTTGCTCGTACTGACTCAGCGGCTAGCACCTCAGGCCGCAGAAGATATTGCGGACACCCCATTTCGCCAGACCCCAGTCCGCTAGACTCCATTCCGCCAGACTCCAGCTCGCCAAACTCCACTTTGGCGATCACCTGCAGTCACTCCTCCTCAGCCTCGCCATCAAGCTCAGCCCGTTGTTCCTCTACGGCCTTAGTGTTATTAGTTCGCCCCTCTGATGGACTTCTTCAGAGAGGCAGCCAGTGGAACTCCAGCTCGCCAGCTCGACTTCGCAGACTGCAAGTCCGCCGAGCCTGCAACCCCTTTCGTTCCAGTCCGCCCCTCCTACCCTATAGTGTTTGTAACTCCATCTCCCTTCGTCGATAGAATCTGATGGGAGTCTGCTCCTAATAACTTTAGAGAACCCCGTCTTCATTTCTACTCAGGGGAGACTGATCTCATTGCCCATCTACAGGCTTTCGAAGGGGCTATTGCATTGAGATGCCTCTCCGATGCCCTGAAATGTAAGCTTTTGGTTACGACTCTCGATGGACAGGAGAGAGAGTAGTTCTACGAGCTACCTCCGGGCACAATTTCTTCCTTCTCTTAGCTTCGCTGCGAACTCTTGCTGAGGTTTGCTACTGAAAGTTAGGGTTAGATCTGATATACTCTAGCGGGGGGGGGGGGGGGGTGAATAGAGTATGTCTGTGTGTTTTTTTATTTTCTTCTTTAATAATATACTATCTTTACCTCTAACAACTATATCTAACTATCACAAATTAAAGTAAATCAAAGATCACAGAATATCTGACTAACACAGCCACAATAAGAACAGAAAATAAAGCGCAACCAGACGACACAAGAAATTTATAGTGGTTCCCCAAACTGGGTACATCCACTCTTCTACCACCCTTGGTAGGAATCCACTACAGGTTTTGATCAGGTGACTGCCACCAATGAGCTTTTGATCAGGTGCTCAAAAACAACCCAAGTCTTTTGGAAGGAGACTTGCAACCAGAATAATTTTGAAGGGAATTAAAACCCTGTACAGAGGTGGGAATGAGAGAGTGATGTAAGTCTTCTTTTCTCAAGTCAAATTGAGAAGAGTGTATGGATTCTTATTTGTTGTCAAAGCTCCCCCTGAGTCTTGAATAGTTCAGGAGTGGAAGCTTTGTTCAAGGGTGTAGGCCTTCAGCTTTGATGATTGCTCGACATCAGGCTTCTAGACTGATAAGTATGTTTGTCTCTTGGAAAGCCTTGGAGCAGACCGAGGACAGATGAAGAAGATCAAGATGTTTTGTCTCTGTGTTTTGTTGATGTCGTGTATCTTCTTCTTTCAGCAGAATAAGGACTCATTCATTTGTAGACGACTATTTGAATTTTCAAAATACTCCTGTAATAAATGTTGATGATGTTGAGAATTACACGGCATTGATTACTTTCCCCAACTGTTTCATTGAAAAAAATGGCAGACAATAATTCTCATGAAGACCGTAATTAATGCTCTGTCTAAAAGTAATATTCAGAGAATGTTAGAGCATTAATTGCACAGGAATTACTGCAATATAATAGGAACAGAAGGAAGGAAATAACTTAGTCTGGAATCGTCGACCAGAAGACAGAATTCGTCGAGCTGAGTCCATAGTTCGTCTATCTAAGTATTGTTATTCGTCGAGCTGAGTTACAAGATTGTCGAACTTTGAATAGCTGACTGCTGCTTGATGAAATCTTCTTGTTCTGTGCTCTAAGTTCGTTGACCTGAGAACAACTTTGGCTTTGAGTGAATTATGTCGCTGAGTCCATTTTGGTGCTGAGAGATGAAGTATTAGTCGACTTGAGCTAGAGATCATCGAACTCTGTTAAGAGAAGTTTATCTCTAAGTTAGTCGAGCTGAGTATGACTATCGTCGACCTGAGATTGACGACCGTAGATCTCATTCTCTAAATCTTGATTTCTCTAAGTCTTGAGACTCTGGCAGTGATGGAGGCTGGTCCTTTGTACTGTTGACTCTAAGGACATGGCCTAGACTTAAGAAACACATAAAATTTGACCCTTCTATACAACATGGGTCACAACCAAAGAAGATAACCTAGCCCAAATCACATAGGGGTTCCAACAATCTCCCCCTATTTGGGTGAGGTTACTTCAAATAAACAAAAAAAATCACAAAACAAAATGAAGTAAACATAGCATTAAAATTGAGATAACTGATAGAATAAATAAGCTATCTTTATAAAGCTATGTACCCAGATTGTTAACAGAAAACACAGAAAATAAACAGTTTACATGTTCTTGTGAAGGTCAGAAGACTTAGCAAATTTGATTATCCTGTTTGGATCATGAGCTTGCTTCATAATCATGGTCATATCAACATCACCAATAGTATTTTGTGAGGTAGTTCTTGAAACCACTGCTTCAGGATGTAGACTCATGTATTCATCAACATTGAATAATTTCCCTACTTGATATCTTTCAAACTCTTTCTTCCTGTTGCTAGACATAATAGAGAACTGAGAAGAGTCTTGACCTTTTTCTTTGGCTTGCCTGATTTGAAAGAGAGCCACAGATTCCTTGAATCAAGCCATTATTGTAGTTGGACTAGTTTCAGGATTATAAACTGGAATTGGAGGTTCTTCAAGGTCATTAGCTTTGCCAGGAGATGGAGGAGGGGAAAATGTTGGCTTAGAAATAAACTGTTGAGCTGACTGATGTCTGGAATAAGACTGATGTCTCTGTTTGTGCTGACTGTCTCCAAAAGAATGAGAAGGTCTTCCCTGTCTCTGATAAGTTTTAGTGTGAGTAGGTTTAGTGAATACTTCTGAGCTCTGAGATAAGGTTCCTGAGGCACCTGCAGCTGGAGGAGGATGAGGAGGATCCCTTTTTAATTTCTGAGATAGAGGGGAGTATCTTCTGCCTTTCTTCCTTCTCTTTTGTTCATTCTTGGATAGCCACATCCAAGATGGCATACCCTTATAAGGAGTTATGTTTTGTAGAATGTAGTATGGAATATCATTAGTAGACTTAGGTTTTGGAGCAGGTGGAGAAGGTGCTTTCCTTTTCTTGGAGATTTGTTTCCTCTTTGGAGCATCATCGGAATCATCATCATCAGAAGAAGAAGAAGACAAAGGATTGTCATACATTTCATCAATCTGACTGATCAGATCCTTGGGAATTTCTTTGTGAGCTGGAGTGGGAACAACTTCAGCTTCAGCTGCTTCAGCTTCCACAGCAATGTCCCTATTTATTAGATCATCCAAACTAGGAATAATGCTATTATCCATGATATAAGTTGGCCTAGGAGGGCTAGATCTTTGTTCATATAATGCTACTGGAGGAGCTATCAGACTTTTCTTTATAATGTCTAATACTTTAGAACTTGCAGGGGAGGTGTAGCATATTATTGCTCTGGATGATTGAGTGGGAAAGGAGAGGCAGAACTGAATATAAGATCCAAAGATCTTTAGCAGAGTATGTAGATTTACTTTAGATTTAATGAAGTAGATCCTTTCAGGCAGAACTTTTGGCAAGCTGGTCTCTTGAGCATTGGATACTATAATATCTGTACATTAAAAATATACATCTGCTACTGAGTCAATTATCTCTATATCAACTGATTCCATATCAGTATCAAGAAAATGTAGAGAATCTGGTTGCATATCAATAAGAAAATGTAGAGAATCTGGTTGCATATCAACATTTATTCCTGCTGCTGCTGCTGGTGCTGTTGTTGCTACTACATCATTAAGTATAATATCAACATTTGTTCCTTCTACTGCTGCTGGTGCTACTATTGCTACTTCATCATTAAGTATCTCCCCCTGCCTAGTTTCAGTATGTACTGAAGCCAGGCCCCTAGATGAAGAGAGGGTAGAGGTGAGGGTAGAGATTTGAGCAGAAAGAGATGATATGGAGATAGACAGAGGGGAAATAGCCTCTGTAATGATAGTTTGGAGGATAGGCTTGAGGAGCTCAAGAAGTGGTTGGATGATAGAGGGATTCAAAGATGTGGAGTCAGATGTTTTGGCAGGAGGTGGTTGAGAAGGTATAGAGGTAGTGATGATAGTTTTTGGAGGAGATGGTTGATTGGAAGTGTCTGTAAGGCGGTCTTATTAAGGAGATTGTTGAGGAAAAGGAGTGTTCAGAGGAGATGAAAGTAAATTGAAAGATGGGATTGAAGAGAGTTGAGAGGGGGATATCAGCAAGATGAGATGGAAGAGGAGATTGGGGAGGAGTAGGGATTGATGTATCAGCCCTAGAAGAGGGAGAATTGGAAGGAATATGTGTAGGGGAAGAAGGATTTGGAGATGCTGGAGGTGTAGGGGTATGTATTAGAATAGAAATGGAGGCTGGGGTTTGTTGAACTTGAGGCTGAGATGGATCTTGGGAATCAGGAGGTGGTTGAGGGGTGGATGGACTCTCTACAGAGGGGTGAGGAGTGGCTGATATAGCCCTTGTACTTTCAGAAGATTTAGAGGAAGAGGACTTGCCCTTAGATGGCTTTATTATAGTCCTCTCCCATCTGCCAAAGAGAGCACGGGTAAGTCTCTTTGAGGAATTAATGGATATGGTCGGGGAGACCAGGGATCCGACAGTCTTTTCTTTGAGGAAGATCCCTAGGATCCTTCCGAAACATACCTCCTTTTTATTGTTCTTCTTTTTGATAAGATCAAACAAAACTTGAGCCCAGTTAAAGGCTTTCTTGTTTACTATTGCACACATAACCAATAATTGATGCCTGGTAATGTAATCATGTGCAGAGTGCTTTCCTAGCAGTACTTTCCATACAATATCTGCAAGGAACTTATATTCAGCAGATAAATGTTTTTTAAGCAGTTTTTGTGGGGTTTCTCCTGAATAACCCATGAGGCTCAACATCATATCAAACTCTTCAGTTTCAATTTCTAATTCCTCCTCACCATTATGCAATCAAAATATTTCAGTTAAAACTACGGGAGTGAGGGAGATGGCATTACCAGTGATAGTCCCTGTCATTACGTTCTCCTCCGTGGTAGATGTATAGACCCATTCCCTGATCTCTGTTCCAAAGATTTTTATGCGTGTTGATAGCAGAGTCTTGAGATATTGGTCTTCTAGAGTTTGCATAATGTTCAAGAATACAGGATCAGAGTATTGGAAGGATTCGAAATCCATATCGAATCCTGTATCAAACTTCATCGCTGCAAGAGAGCCCTCGGGGATCGCCATGAGAATACCTGCAAGAAAAGTCGAAGATCAAGTGCAAGAGAATTGGAAGCGCGGGACGGAGGTCGAAGAAAACCTAAATATAGTATTTTCCTGAATATGAACCGACAGACTCTGTTCCACGAAAAATGACTAGATCTTCGATCTGAGGTCGACAAAATAATTTGGACTTAAATGATTCGTCGATCTCAGTCTGAAGGGTTGAAAACATTTCATCGATCTTCGTTCGACGAAAGTTTTCTAAAGTAGGTTCGTCGATCTCAGTTCGACGAAACTAACTTCACACAGAGAGTTCGTCAATCACCGTTTGACGAATATCTCACAAACTTCCCCCAGTTCGTCGATCTCCGTTCGACGAACTTTGAAAAATTCATCGAGTGCAGACAGAAATTAAACTAGTTCTTCTCCATTTATCATTCCAAGCTGATTTATGAAGAACAAATGATTTCTTTCATCCAGAGGTTTGGTGAAGATATCATCTCTTTGTAAATCAGTGTAAATATAGACAAGATTAATTTTATTTTTGTCTACACACTCTCTAATGAAATGATGTCTAATGTCTATATGCTTAGTTCTGCTGTGATGAACTGGATTTTGTGTTATGGCTATAGCACTTGTGTTATCACATAGTAATATTGAATTATTTAAGTTAAGACCATAGTACAGTAGTTGGTTTTGAATCCACAGCATTTGGGAACAGTAACTGCCAGCTGCAATATATTCTGCTTCAGCAGTTGATGTAGACACAGATGACTGCTTCTTGCAAAACCAAGACACTAATCTCATACCAAGGAACTGATAAGTTATTGAGGTAATTTTTCTGTCCACTCTACATCCAGCAAAGTCAGTATCTGAGTATCCAGTTAATTCAAACTCTGACTCAGTAGGATACTGGAGACCTAGACTAGCACAGCCCTTTATATATCTCAAAATTCTTTTTAGAAAAACTAGATGAGATTCTTTAGGGTTCACCTGGAACCTAGAAAAAAGGCATGTAGCAAACATAATATCAGGTCTGCTTGCTGTAAGGTATAGTAAGGACCCAACAATGCCCCTATATAGTTTCTAATCCACAAGTTTCCCATGTGCATCAGAGTCTATTACAGTATTTATAGGCATGGGTGTTTTCTTTGCTGAGGCATCAGCCATCCCAAACTTCTTTATAAGCTCTTATGCATATTTAGCCTAGGAAATGAAGATGCCATCAGGGAGCTGCTTCACTTGGAGACCAAGGAAGTAGGAAAGCTCACCCATGCTACTCATCTCAAATTTTGAATGCATTAGATCAGAAAATCTCTTGCATAATTTTGAATCAATAGACCAAAATATTATATCATCTATATATATTTGTACTAAAGGTATTTTATTATGATGCAATTTGGTAAACAAAGTCCTATCAACTGTGCCTCTTGAAAAACCATGCTCTAATAGAAAGCTGGCTATGGTCTCATACTAAGCTCTTGGAGATTACTTTAAACCATAGAGAGCCTTGTACAACTTAAATAGAAAAGAGGGATGAGTTGGAGAAATAAAACCTGGAGGCTGTTCAACATAAACCTCTTCTTTAAGTTCCCCATTCAAGAAGGCAATCTTCACATCCATTTGATAGACTTTTAACTTTTTTAATGAAGCATAGGCCAGAAATATCCTTATTGCTTCTAGCCTGGCAACTGGAGCAAAGGTTTGATCATAGTCAATCCCTTCCTCTTATCTATACCCTTGAGAAACAAGTCTAGCCTTGTTCCTCACAATCACACCTTGGGCATCAAGCTTATTTTTGAATACCCATTAGGTTCCAATTACTGGGTAGTCTTTTGGTCTTGGAACCAAATACCAAACCCTGTATCTCTCAAACTGATTGAGCTCTTCTTGCATTGCAATGATCCAGTGGGGATCTTGCTCTGCATCAGATATGGATTGAGGCTCAATTTGAGAGAGGAAACATGCATGCATCAAGTCCTGATTAAGTTGATGCCTTATTTGTACACCTACTGTTATGTCTCCAATCACATGGGATCTGGGATGATCCCTTAGTGTGACAAGATAAGTAGGTGGGGTTGTGTCACAACCCACATTTTCTCCGAATTAAAGAATTATCAGAGTATGAGAAAACGCGCGTCATGATGCCACATCAAGAAGGGGATAACTGCTGATGCTCAGGCGAAACCATCTACTATACTTTATGAAAGAAATTTATGAGTTTAATAATTAGAAAATCAATTATACTTTAGAGGCCGTATCCCTCGGCTCGGTGGATCACCTAGTCCATAGTTAAAAAACTATACTTAAGCGCTGCGGAAAAATATTTTATTCAGGTTTGACATCCTAAGAAGTGCATAAGAGCCCTAAGAGGACCACTTATGCCATGCAAGACTCTACATTTAATTTATATCATATATAAGGAAACGATCTTTATACGTTGTTTGGAAAATAGTGATTTACCTTTATAAAACATGTTGATCATGCGATATACTTATAATAATAATTGTAGATTTAAAATAACTAGCAACCTAGCATAAATCCTCTCCAGAGCAAGTAGACTATCTCCAGAAAATGGTAGCAACAAAAGTAATATATCTAGTACAAAGGTAAAAACTACCAGTGGGCGCCAACAACCTGACACAAACCCACAGGAAAATACGTATGTCTGTAAGAAAAGTACAGAAAAACTACCTCACTAACAAAGCAACAGGATCTCCAAAGTCCAAGAGACCACCAGCAATACCACCGCAACCTAGCCACCAAACTGGCTACTGCTCAGAACCTGAGGCATTCAAAAGAAGAAATAATACCTCAGCAAGCAAAATAAGGAAAAATTGCATGGAAGTGTCAACCAGGGAATAAATAAAAGAGGAAAACACACAGCAGAAAAAGGCACAAATGCCAAGGCAAGACAACAAGGAATGCACTACGTGCGAGGAAACAGCACCAACCCTGCCCAGAAACTACATCCTGCAGGTTCTACTAGGCTACTAAGAGCCCAAAGTGCTGCAATCTACCAAGGGAGAAACTTCTAACACCCTAAGCTATGGGAGATGGTAGTAGCAAAAACAAACAACATGGATCCAGGTTGGAGGCAAACTCAGTCCCCCAACCACCATTTCAAAGCCAACAAGCTCAAGGGTCTACATGTGAAAGCATAAGGGACCTTCCACCCCCTTGCCCAGCCCGTACCTGGAGCAAGATAGAACAATAAGGGTGTCCTTGGCAAAATTACACAACACCTCCCCCATGAAGAGCTTCAAACCACCACTACTAACCACGACCCACGATTCGGCCTTTTGGAAAAAAAAAACATGGCCGACAAGGAAACTCAAAATAAAATAAAGGAATTCACTCGGGAACGAAAATCGAGGAAAGAGAAATAGTGTTGAATTCACTCAACACGGCTTGGCGTTGAGTGGAACCCACTCAGCGCCTAACCAGACCTTGGCGTTGAGTGAGTAAGCCTCACTCAGCGCCAGAACAGCCATGGCATTGAGTGAGAATCACTCACCCAACGCCCTCCGTAATAACAGCTCTGGCGTTGAGTGAGCTATCCTCACTCAACGCCAAAACAACCATGGAATTGAGTGAGGTCCACTCCCTCAACGCCTTCAGCAAAAGAGGCAGCGGCGTTGAGATAGCTAACCTCACTAAACGCCAAAACAACTATGGCGTTGAGTGAGGTCCACTCCCTCAACGCCTTTAGCAAAACCACAAAACCCAACGGTGGCGTTGAGTGAGTCCACCTCCCTCGACGCCAAAGCAGCTTTGGCGTTGAGTGAGGTCAACTCACTCTACGCCAAAGTTCACTCCCGCAGGAAAACCCTAAACCATCGCCAACAAGAGGAGGTCGGCGGGAATGCCGACTGATTCTCGCCGAATCGGCGGGAATGCAGGATGATTCTCGCCGAATTGGCGAGAATCCAGGATGATTCTCGCCGATCGGCGGGAATCCAGAATGATTCTCGACGAATCGGCGGGAATCAAGGATGATTCTCGACGAATCGGCGGGAATCAAGGATGATTCTCGCCGATCGGTGGGAATTCATTGACGATACACGTCGAAATCGGCGGGAATCAGTTGGTGATTCCTGTCGATTTTTACTTAGACGAAAATTCTCACTCAATCACCCCACCACTCAGCCGAAAGGAACAAACCAAACTATGGCTTTGAGTGTGTCCACCACACTCAACACCAAGTCCGGGCGGCCTTTGGCTTTGAGTGTGTGCACCACACTCAACACCAAAACCCGAGAGTCTACCAAGACTGGTTCTAACCAGAGCCCTACCACAACTTCCTCCCTCACTCTCTCTCTCGGCCCCACCCGTAAAAGCACCCAACTAGAATTACAAATCTGGAGTCTAAATTGTGACCACAACTAGCAAGTTGAGCAAACAGCACAAGGAGGGGGCTCATAGGAGAATCTAAGCCTTAAAATTTAGCAAGATAAAAGAGAATATGCTTGGTTTCTACCCTAGGGATAACCGGGAAACATTCCAAAATTCAAAAGAACAACAATGGAAAGGGCAAGAATACCACTTGCCTCGATTTCCAGCGAAGCTTGGTCGACTTTCCCTTCTCTTCACTCTGCACTAGAAGGAGCAACACCTAACAAGCAAACCCGCACTTTAATGGCGGAAATCACAAGAAACCGAAAATCCAAGTCTCCTAAAACTCCACGAAAAACAAACCTCTTACCGTCGAAATGAAGATCTGAGTGAGAGCAAGACAACGCCGCTTTGGGAATCGAAATCCGTCCACGAACACTCCCGGAATCGCCGTCCGAAGGAGAAGCAGGTCCGGCGGTTTCCCCTGTTTTTCGCGAACAGGAGCAGCGGTTTTGGTCTTGGGGAGAAGAAGAGAGGAAAAGTGGGCCCGCCACTTCTTAATGAGGCTTTTATACAAGCTTTAAAGCATCGGTTCAGCAAAACCGAGCCATACCGCCTGCTCCTTAAATAAAAAGAAAAAGAGAATTTCTTCTAGTCTTTCCTAATGGCACACCCAAAGCGACGCGAAAACCAAACTATCTTGGAATTCGACGAAATTCACACCGTAGCTAAATATCCACGCTACGAACACAACGGCGAAGTCGAAACTAACTTTCGAAGAACAGAACTTGAGTTATACCCTCCCGAAGCCAAAACACAAGCATCCCCCGAGAGGCCACACTGGGTCACTCCAAACGACTCGGCTTGCTAGGGAGATCTTGCCAACAGGCTATAAAATAGGGCACCCAATTCTAAGGAGTTAAGACCACACTCCACAGATGGCGCAAGCCAAGAAAATGCGTCGACGTAACGCCAAACGAGAATTTAAATAATCGCAGGAAAACAAATCGGGGGCGTTACAGTCACTCCCCCAAAAAGAAAGTTTCGCCCCGAAACTTTACGCACAACACCTCTACTATAGAACGAAAGTAATAATCCAAACATTACAAGAAGAAAAACAAACCAAACTAATCAGGGAAACAGCTGAGGGTAAGCCTCCCTCATAGCCGACTCTATCTCCTAAGTCGCGCTCTCCAAATCCTGATTCCTCCAAAGAACTTTCACCATCGGAATAGACTTCTTTCGCAGCACCCGTTCCTGAGTATTCAAAATACGGACCGGCACTTCAACAAAAGAGAGGTTGGGTTCCAACTTGGGCACAACATCCAAGACTTACCCACTACTGCGCACGCACTTCCTCAATTGGCTAACATGGAAAACATTATGAACACCTGGGAAGTTTGCTGGCAAATCCAACCTGTAAGCTGACAAGCCAATCCGCTCCAAAATCTTAAATGGGCCAACATACCTCGAGTCCAATTTCCGATTCTTACCAAACCTCTTTACACCCACCATCGGGGAAACTTTAAGAAATACAAGGTCCCCTATAGAAAACTCCAAGGCAGACCTACGCTGATTGGTGTTCTTCTCGTACCTCTCCTGAGCTATATGAAGCTTCTCTCGAACAAGCTTCACTGTGAATTCCATTTCCTCGAGCGCATCAGGACCCAACAATTGACTCTCACCAGCCTCAGCCCAAAACAATGGAGTTCTGCAGCGCCTCCCATACAAGGCTTCGAACGTAGCCATCTGTAAGCTCTCCTGATAACTATTGTTGTATGCATATTCCATAAGTCGCAGTCGCTCATCCCATGCTCCACCGTGGTCTAAAATGTAGCATCGGATCATATCCTCAACTATCTGATTCACTCGCTCCGTCTGCCCATTAGTCTGTGGGTGGTACGTAGTATAATACCTCAGATCCATACCCAAACCCTCCTGCAGACTCTGCCAAAAACGAGAGGTAAACCGGGAGTCTCGATAAGAAATGATGCTAACCGGCACACCGTGCAGTCGAATGACTTCATTCAAGTACAAATCCGCTATCTTCTTCATCTGGTAATCAATCTTATATGGCACGAAGTGAGCACACTTCGTCAATCTATCCACTATGACCCAAATGGAATCAAATCCTCTCGGGGATCGCGGTAAACCCGTGATGAAATCCATAGATATACTTTCCCACTTCCAAGTCGGGATCTCTAACGGAGTCAACTTGCCACCAGGCCTTCCATGATCGGCCTTCACCCACTTTCAAGTGTGGCACTCCGCAATAAATTGGGCTATTTCTCCTTTCATGCCATACCACCAGGCAATTTGCTTTAAGTCACGATACATCTTTGTATTTCTTGGATGGTAGGCAACGCTGTATCCATGAGCCTCTCTACAAACAATACCCCGAATGTCCCCAACCGCGGCGATGCAAAATCTGCCGCGGTACTTCAAAGTTCCCGCATCATCGATGGAATAATCCGGCAACTCTCCTCTCTCAGTCCTGGATTATAAGCGTAGAAAATCCGGGTCGTCCTTTTGGTGAAGTCTGGTCAAAGAAATCCAAGACGGCTCAGCCACTGACAAGCTACTTTGCAGGCCACAACATCCCACTGATATATCCATAAGGAGGAACTCCTCCAATAAACGATCGACGGTGAGATTAAAGATCTTTCCCGTCTTACGGCTCAGGGCGTCGGCCACCACATTGGCCTTGCCTGGATGATACTGGATCTCTACATCATAATAGGCCACATACTCTAGCCACCGACGCTGGTGCAGATTTAACTCCTTCTGCGTGAACACGTACTTCAGGCTCTTATAGTCGGTGAAGATCTTGCACTGAGCCCCATAAAGTAGGTGTCTCCACAGTTTCAACGCATAAATAACCGCTGCGAACTCGAGGTCATGCGTAGGATAATTCTTCTCATGAGTCTTTAGTTGCCTTGACCCATAGGCAATCACCTTGCCAACCTGTATTAATACACATCCCAGACCCACATGCGAAGCATCCACGTATACATCATAATCCACACCCTCAGCAGGCAGGGTCAGAACGGGAGCAGTGCACAATCTCCTCTTTAACTCCAGGAAGGCTTCTTCGTACTTCTCGCTCCAAACAAAAGCCACGTTCTTCTGAGTCAGCTTAGTCAAAGGTGCAGCTAGGGTAGAGAAACCCTCCACAAACCTCCTGTAGTAGCCGGCCAATCCTAGAAAGCTCCTGATCTCCTTGGACGTGCCCGGCCTACTCCAATCCATCACTGCTGCGATCTTTTCCGGGTCAACCGAGATCCCATTCTTATTCACCACGTGGCCCAGAAACGAGACCTGAGGCAACCAAAATTCGCACTTGCTTAACTTGGCGAATAACTTATGGTTCCTCAACTCCGATAGAACCAAGCGCAGAAGCTGCTCATGCTCCTCAGCACTGCGAGAATAAACCAACACGTCATCGATGAAGACCACCACGAACTTATCTAGGAAATCCTAGAAAACCCGGTTCATCATATCCATTAACGCTGATGGAGTGTTGGTCAATCCAAACGACATCACTAAGAACTCAAAATGTCCATGCCTCGATCTAAACGCAGTCCGTGGAATATCTGCCTCACGGATCCTAAGCTGATGATAGCCTGAACGAAGGTCAATCTTGGAGAAGACCGTGCTACCGCGCAACTGGTCAAATAAATCATCGATCCTTGGCAGAGGGTACCTGTTCTTAATTGTGACTTTGTTCAACTCCCTATAGTCGATGCAAAGCCGCATTGACCCATCTTTCTTCTTCACAAATAGAACAGGAGCACCCCAAGGCGACGAACTCTGCCTGATAAACCCTTTCGCCAACAACTCATCTAACTGGACTCGCAACTCCTCTAGCTCTCGAGGGGCCATCCGGTACGGCGCCTTAGCAATAGGACGCATACCCGGCTCCAAATCGATCACAAACTCAACATCCCGCTCGGGAGGAAGACCAGGAAGCTCATCAGGAAACACATCGGCGAAATCACGAACAACTGGAATCTCCTCTAAGCGCAGTACACTAACATCGGTCCCAACCACCGAGACCAAACAAGCAAAACAATCTGAAAGAAAAAACTTTTGCGCACATACCGCAGAGATGATAGGAGAATCCTGGCTCAGATCTGCATACACGCTTTCGGGCTGAGCGTCGTCCCTGATGAAGTCCAAGCGCTTCCCTTTGCACTGAATGACTACATCATACCTAGACAGCCAGTCCATGCCCAAAATAACATCGAAGTCCTCCAGATCAATCATCTTCAGGTCTGCCTTTGTAAGGAAGTCCCCCAACAAAACAGGGCAATCTAACATGCCCAAATCTGACAACACAGATTCACCAGAGGGGAACTTGACACGAAAGTTATCCCGAACTCGATCTAAAGTCAACAGATATTGCTCTACAAAGGCTCTAGCCACGAACGAGTGGGTAGCGCCAGAGTCAAACAGAACACGCGCCCAGCGGTTCTTCACCTTAAAGTTCCCTATAGGAACATATATAACTAAGGAACTACCACAACAATACTACAAACATTCTAGCAAGACAAGAACAAAACATTTAGGATGGAAAGACAACTAACCTGAGATGACCTGAGTCGAAGCTTCAGCCTCCTCGGAAGAGATCACGTTCAGCTTTCCCTTTCCCTTGTCCCCAAGCTGAGGTAGAGGTAATGCCTGAAGAGGAACTGCATGAAGAGCAGGCTGGACCTGAGGAGACCTAAGCTTGATGTGTCCCTTCTTCCCATACTGAAAACAGACCTTATCCTTTGACCAGCACTGGGCAGCATCATGCCCGGGTCGCTTGCAAACCGAACAGGAGACATCTCTCCTAGGAGAACCCTGAATCTCATGAACTTGCTCCTTCTTCTGAGCTGCTGCCCTCTTGAAACATCTCTCGACAGGGTGGCCTGACCGGCCACAGAAACTGCACACCACTTTGCTTTTCTTTCCAGGAACCGTACCGGGAACCTAGGGTTTCTTTTCCTCCACAGACTTCCTCTTATCCTTCCTACATTGCTGTCCTCTGCTCTTCGCGGTCTCAATAGCCTCCACCTTCAGAGCAGCCTCCACTACTCCTACATAAGTCTCTGACCCATAAACATTGGTCAACTGCTGCACCTCACTCCTCAAACCACTGAGAAATCGCTTAACTCGATCAGCCTCAATGCTGACCAATCCAGGGGCAAAACGGCTCAGCTTGCTGAACTCCATCTCATACTCACCCACCGTGAGTTGCCTTTGCTTCAGATGGAGGAAGTCGTTCATGAGGCGGTCACGCTCGACTGAGGGTAAGAACATCCTCAATAGCATCTCCTTGAACACCTCCCAAGAGCATCCAGCTACCAAGCTCTCCTTCTCTCTCAGCCACCAACTCTTAGCCTAACCTTTAAGCTGGTAGGCGGCTATCATCACCCTCTGATCGTCTGCAATCCCGGAGTACGAGAACATCTCCTCCATGGAGATCATCCAGTCATCTATCACCATGAAATCTGCCTTCTCGTCATAAGTGGGAGGGCTCAGCCTCTGAAACTGCAAGATGAAGGCCATCTATGCTGGCACCACCACTGGAGGTCTTAAGGGTGTAGGAGGGGGAGGAACAACAATCCCCCCTGCAGGGCCTTGCACTCCCTGAGTCTGTCCTGCCACAACTGCTACCAAAGACTGGATCTGGGTTCGCACCTCCACCAACTGCCTACTCAAAGTATCGCTACTCTTCCGCAAGCTTTCGATTACCGCATCATTCTAAGCTCCAAATGACTCACCCTCAGACAGGGGAGTCGATCTAGTTGAAGGACGTCTTGCCATCCTAAAGTCAAAGCTACACTAGTTAGATCTTAGTACAACGGCTAGACCCAACTACAAGTACAGACAATACATATAAAGATATGAACTTAAAGCTGCTAAACTTGCTCTAGGAGTTTATTTTTTTTTACAAAAATTGATGTTATGCCCTAACCTAGGATGGTTAACCATCACCATACTAATTCTTGTGCCTAGATCGGGAATGCATGACTTTATATTATTTTTGTTGGGTATTGTATCCACAATGTACCTGATTTGAAGAAGCCCCTAAACAAGCTAAGGTGAATTGACTATGTATTTGATGAAATCCTTCTAGTTGTGCTTGCAGCTATTCATTGCTAAGTACACACCAATGTCAGGGTGCAGTAGGTCAATATACACGGGTCTGCACAACGTAATCCCTCGTTGTGTAGATCAGTGGGTTGGCTTACGTGTACTCTCTCTATTGGAGTGTACTTATTTCCAAGCACAGGGTCATGAAAGATCAAGAGCAGACAAGGAGCAAGGATGGGCCAAAGACCAGCTCACGAGTGGAAAGACGAGAAATCGTCTAAGTACTAGCTGATTCTCGCCGGTTGGAGCCGGCAGTCTCAACGCCGCCAGAAATTTCTCTAAGGCAGAATCGTCGAGAATCACTAAGTGATTCTCGCCGATTCGTCGAGAATGTCTTTGCATTCTCGACGATCCGGCGAGAATCAAGTGTGACTCCCGCCGATTCTCCCCGGCTTCTATATCAGTGCAGCCAGAATTCTGCTAAGTAGAATTTGGCGAGAATCGTAGGTGATTCTCGCCGATTCGTCGAGAATCACCTATGATTCTCGCCGAATTTGACTTGGGCAATTTTCCGATTCTTTCTAGACCGGTCCATGTTACCTGCGGTATTTCGAACCGGACTTAGGTCTTATTGTGGGTGGGGACCACAACGGTCATGTTCTTGACCTAATGTATATATACCTCCGTATGTATGAGCGGAAAAAACACGAAATACGCGAATTCAAAAAGAACAGCCGCCGACGTGACCTAGATCGCGATCTTGCTCCGCCGACCGCCTCTGTCGTTCGTGCAATTGTCGCCGCTGTTGATCTCAAGTTCTTCCAGATCTCCGGCGACAGAAGCTTAGGCTAGCATAGCATATCACGCGTCTAACCAGAGATCCCTTGTCTCTTGATTCGTTGATCGGGAAAAACCTTCCCCTTCTGAATCGATCGAGACGACTGATCCTAGTGTGACCGTTGAAGACCTTGCTTCCTTTGCTACGAAGTTTGAATCCCCATAGCACTGCAGCAGCTCTCCGTCGCCGCCGCCTATTCCGAGAACCTTACCGCCGCTCCAAGCCGCCGCCGGTTTCGGGAAGATTCACTCCAAGAGAGATCTAAGGTTGTAGACTCTTCGTTGACTTCAAGAACACGTCGTCGAATGAAGAGGGACACCTTAATCTCCATAAGTTGTTTGTATTCCTTATACATTCTAGTTTATATTTCTTTGTAAAGGAACGGTTGGTTCCTAGTTGTAAGGGTTCGGTGCAACCCGTGTTGTGGGAGTGGTGACTCCTACGTGTGGAAGGGTTCCTTCCGTTAGTGCAAGGATTGGATTTCAATCCAGTTGGTGAAGTGACCGAGTCGTCCCTGGTTGGGAGATAGGTCGAAGGGTGAAAGTGGACGAACCCAAATCAGGGAATCACTATAAATTGTTTGAGTCTTTTCTGTGCTGTGTTGTTTGATTTACTTGTGCAGGTACAGTTTTTAATTCCGCAAAAACCCCACAAGACACTATCCCCCCCATAGGTGAAGCTAGTTGGCACTAGGTGGACTTTCAAGTGGTATCAGAGGGAGGTTACTCATCAAAAAGGTTCACACCTTGAGTAGAATCCTGCCACCAGTGTCAAGAAGAAGACCGATATCTTCCATGGACGAACTCAAGTACTCCGGCAAAATCCCAGTGTGCACCAGACTGAACTTTCCTATCTAGAAGGAAAGAATCAGATTCTACATGGAAGCAGTCGACCCCCTGACTATTCATGATCGTGGAGGAGGGACCTTACATTCCCACTAAGGCCTCCACCATTGATCCTACCAAGAAAGTGCCCAAGAAACTTTCGGAAATGGACAAGGACGAAATGGTGCTGTTCGGACTCGACAAGAAAGCTCAGAACATCCTGGTAAGCACAGTTGACGACTCTATGATGTAGAACTTCTGCAACTGCAGGACAGCCAAGGATCTCTGGAGCTGCCTGATTGTATTAATGGAGGGCATAGATGAAGTGAGGGATGATCGGAGATCCCTCCTCACCCAGAAATATGAGGCCTTCAGGCAAGGGCCCAAGGAGGAGATCGGAGTTACCTTGGAAAACTTCCTCAAGATCGTCAATGCACTAAAGGGATATGGAAGAGTGTTCACTGACGGTGATCTCAATGATAAGTTCCTTAGGTCCCTTACTAAGGAATGGGACACGAAGATCTGCGCCATCCGGGAGTTTGGCAGACTTGCGGAAACCGACCCTCAGATTCTGTTCGGGAAGCTCATGTCCTATGAGCTTCAATTGAACACAAGGAAGGCTAAAGAGGATGCAGAGAAAGCCGCAGCCAAAGAAAAGACCGTGGCCCTAAAAGCCATTCATTCCAGAAAGGGTAAGGGTGATGCTTCTTCCCGTGCGTGGAAGAAGGATGAAGAGGAAGACTCTGAGCCAAGCTCCTCTGGCTCAGAATTGTCTGAGGAAGACTTCTCTCTTATCACACGGGAATTCAAGAAGTTCCTCAAGCTGAGGAATCAGAGAAAGAGAGACGGCTCCTCCTCAAGGGATCAGAAGAAGAACTATTCTTCTGACAGGTATGTTTCCAAACCGAACAAACACCGCTCATCTGACATTATTTGCTTTGGTTGCTGACGAGTCCCTATTTTATACCTTATTTTGGACTCATCTAGGCCTTTTTCCTCAGCTTTGCACTATCTTTTAGCGCCATTAGTACTCCTTTTGGTTAGCTACGACATTCCACGCCCTGTGCACCTTTTTAGCCCATTTCTGTGCTTGTGTGCATTTGCATTCTTGCTATGATTATTATTGTTTGCTGCGGCTGCCGCGATCGATGTCCCGTGCAGTTTTCCTGCAGGTTTGGGGATCGTGAGGTCATTTGGGATAGGCGTTTCACTATTTTTGGCAAAGGAGTCAGTGGTCGTGCGTTTTTACCCACGCACGACCATCGACCTCTTGGCGCACGATCACTGATCGTGCGCAGCCCAGACTCATTTGTGAAATCTCTGTCTTGATCCTTCCGCACAATCACTTGCCATACCGCGCACGACCACTGCTCGTGCGCCGCCAATCGTGCTTAGTCATACCTATTTTACAAACGTTCTGCCTGGCTATTTCCGCACGATCATCAGCATTGCCTCGCACGATCACTGATCGTGCGCTGCTGATCGTGCGCGACCATTAATTTTCTAATGCAGGTCTACTGGTTGCTCGCGCACGGGCGCTGACCTTGGTCGCGCACGACCACTGGTCGTGCGCCAGTGGTCGTGCGCCCTATTTATTCTGCAAGCTATAAAAAGCCCTGTTCCGCGAATTAGGGTACGGACATTGTTACGAAACCTCCGCCAGTCCATCTTTCACCCTCCAGCAGTTCCATTCGCCTCCACCTTCATCCCTACCATCGGGAGGACCTTCTTCGGCGATTCCAAAGCATTCCGCATCCTCCGGTGATCCTCCCAGCCATTGAAGCATTCATCTCCGAGCTTTCCACCAAGGAAGAAGACGAAGCAAACCTAGAGAACGGAATTACAGGCCCTCGAGGTGACAGCTCGGTGGTACCGGAAGCCCTCCTCGGACTGCGCTTGGAAGCAGATTGACAACCCGCACCTCCGGCCAACAACTGCGGTGGATCTTCAATCTCGTGGTTTTGCATTTTCTATCTTTTCTTGTTGCATGGAATGTTTATGCATGTAATAAACATCAATTTCTAGTGTTAATTTGATCATTTGTGTTTCAACTTGCTTATGAGAATTATTCTTTGATGCGCCTCGCTCCATCTCGCTCCACTCCACACGTTCGTTTCACTCAATTTCACTCCGCACTAATCACCTCACTCGCTAGACTTCCGTCCACTAACCAACCGAAGTACGGCATCGCGGCCACTACATCCATCTCGCCTTGAGAAGCGGTGAATGCGACCCGCATAGTTTACATTAGTGTAATCGGTCGTAAGACCACCAACCAAAGCCCCTTCTTTTTCTGTTTATTTCAATTAACTCTCATAACAATAGTTTTAGAGTCTAAATCGTTCGACGCTAATTGCATTCCTCAAGAGACCGACATCCGGGGATTTATTCCCAACATTATTACTTGTGCAACCGGTACGCTTGCCGTATTTTACGCGCATCAAGTTTTTGGCGCCGTTGCCGGGGAATGCAACTGTTGAACGATTATGATTTCTGGAAGTATTGGTATAAGAGTTAGTGCTTTTTGATTTTTGTTTCTTTGTTTTGTTGCTTCAGTGGATACAGGGACGTGGTGCAAGAGATCTCGTTACTTACGATCCTGAGATCGAGCGAACTCTTCGTGCGCAAAGGCGTGCCGCTGCTATCAATCCAATCACAATGGGAGATCAGTTGAACAATGACAACAGAGTTCGTGTTGGAGGGAACCTCCATGATTACCGGAACGGGGATGAGAATGAGGTGAATCCGCCGCATGTCCGAACCATGAGAGACTACACCACTCCCACTATAGGGAGCATTTACCCTGGGTTTGGACCGGCAATCGCAAACCAGCAGTTCGAGATCAAACCAGCAATTCTTAACATCATCCGGAACAACGCAAAGTTCTCCGGAATGGCCACGGAGGATGCCCATCTTCACTTGGCAGACTTTTCGGAAATTTGCGCTACTTTCCGCTATGCTGGGATTCCTGATGATACGGTCAAGCTCCGTCTCTTCCCCTTCTCTCTACGTGACAAAGCCAAGTCATGGCTTCATGCCCTTCCTCCTGGAACTACCACAACCTGGGAGGCTCTTACCACAAAGTTTATAGCCAAATTCCATCCGGTCGACCGTATCGTGAGCTTGAGATGGGCCATCGCTAATTTCAGGCAAAACGACCAAGAGAGCTTAGCGGAAGTTTGGGAGCGCTTCAATGAGTTGCTGCGGAAGTGCCCCAACTACGGATTCCAAGCGTGGAATCTCGTGGAAAGCTTCTACTTCTCCATCGAACCTCAACACCGCGCCATGATTGATGCCGCCTCTGGTGGAACAATTATGAACCTTGCTCCTGAGGATGCTTTGAGAGTTTTGCAGGACACCGCCACGCATAGCGCCTTTTGGACCGCAGGAAGGAATACCCCCCGTGGGACAAGTGGAGTCTTTGCTGTGGAAGCATCAAGGCCCGCTGCTGCTGCTCCGGTGTTGGCCATTTCGTGTCAAGGATGTGGAGGAGTCGATCATCATAGCTTTGAGTGCCCTGGAGCGGAGGTAACGTTTGACCCCGCCTTTTCCAATGAAACTGTTAATTTTATCGCAAATCAAAACAGGGGTGTGCCTTATGGAAATGTGTATAATCCGGGTGCGAGAAATCACCCGAACTTCTCGTGGAATCAAAACGCATCGGGCCAACGATGGCAACCGGGGCAACATCAAAATGATGCCTCCACCTCCGGAAGCCAACCGCGGCCGCCTCACCCAAATTACCCCCAAGGGCCCCCCGCCGTAAAAACCAATTCATTGGCTGAAATGTTTGAAAAATTTGTTGAAGTTTCCCAGATGAACATGACAAACCAAGCTGCTTGAATGCGTAAGCTTGAGGCACAGTTGGGCCAATTGGCTCAAATGGTCTCCGAGCGCACTCATGGTACTCTCCCAAGCAACACCGAAAAAAATCCCCACGAATAAGGGAAAAGCCTTGGGGAGGAAAGGCTGGGGAATAACAACGAGCTCGTGATTAGTTATATGATCAACAATGTTGAAACCACTGCTTTATGTGATTCCGGAGCATCTAGCAACATCCTAACTCTGCAGGATGTCGCGAAGATGCAATTGCAAATAAACACCGAAGACCGGAAATCACTTATTTTAGATAATGGAAATGTGGTTGATACTGAAGGTGGTGTGAGGGAAGTTGAGATCGAGGTTAACGGCAAATATTTTACCACTGATTTTCAGGTCATGGGACCAAAAGAAAATGACTCCATTCCGATACTTGGTGTCCCATTCCTGACGGCCAGTGGCGCATCCCTGGATTTTTCCAAAGGACGCGTCACCTGGCCGGCGCTCGATAATACTTCCGTACACCCATCTCTTGTTCAAAATGACGTTTTTCTGAGTAGTGCAGATTTCAAGGAAGATTCTGGAATCCAAGCTTTAAAGGCAACCCTTATGGATGAGAAAACAAAGGGAGGATTGACCGAGACGACTGATGAGAAGAATGACTTATTGACCACGAAGATGTTCGAGTGCACCAAAGACACGGCGACCGTGCCATTTCCCACCGATGCTGTTGTTGAGCATGACATTCCTAGTTCCATGCGGGAGAAATCCCTAGACATTTATTCTTGTAATAATATTCATGACTGTGCTAAGCGTTCTGTCGCTTAGGCTGATCCGATCGCCGTCGCGGTGCCAAAAATGACGCCATCGATCATAAAATCTTGGAAAACTGTGGAATCCACTCCTTGGGAGTCTCCATCGGTTGAGAAGCTGAAGGAGGCCAAGCGCTTGCGCGATAAACGTTATTCTTCCTTCCGGCGCGAAGACACGCACCATCTGAGCAAGGGGAAATCCCCTTCTCAAGATGATATGAAAAATTCTGCTTCTCCTTCGCTCTCCACCGGAAAGACTGACCACAAATCGGCATATAGCTGATTGCTTCTTTGCCGCTCTGCCTCGCTTTTCTTGCTTATTTTCCTAGTTTCTTTGGGACCTTATTTCGCTCTCTATTTCGTAGCTTTTATTTTGCTGCAAAAACATTATATACAACTGCTATTACAGGTATTTGGTCCACCTTAAGGACGGTAAACAAAAGGGCTATTCGGGAGACAACCCAAGCTTGGACCTTTTGGTCCCCTCGTTTATGCTTTTTATTTTTTGTTTTCTATTTTTTGTATTTTCTGTTGTTCGGCCTAATTCGCAGGTTCAGCTTATCTTTTGTGCGAAGCAGCAACTCCCGCGAATCATCACGCAATCTTCTGGCATGCTCCCCTCTTTGGAGCATAGGTACTCTCTCTCGCTTCAGATTTCATTCCTTGATTGAATGTCTATTTTACTTGCTTATGTTTTCATTCAAGTCTGGGGGGAAGAGCCGCTTGTGCACTCCACGAGCACATTTAATTTCGCATGCCAGTAGTTTTCCTTTTTGCTTCATTGTTTTAGACTCCTGCTGCACACACTTTGGCACCCGCATGAGCGCGCACTTGACCATGCGTGCGGCTCGAGTTGATGTATTATTTCGTATAAACTTTAAGATGGTGGTGCTGACGTAGGATTTTGATTTAGAGTAGTTCGAAACTCGTGCAGTGCTCCTAATCGAGTGCTCACGTTGTGTAGAAATTGTATAGATTTAGTTTTTCTTTATGCTTGCAATTTATATTTTTTTGCACTCGTAAATACTGTCTGTCCTACACAAATCTATGAATCCGGAGTAATCACTCGGTAGTGTAGGAATGTGTGTAGGTGTCGCTAGCTTTGTATTGCTCGAGTCGGGAGGACGGATCACTTTTCTCCGTGACTAAGAACTTGCCCCAGGATACTTTCGAAGCATTGGTGCACGGTTAGTCGAGTGTGAGCGTGACGTAGGCCATCACTTTGGCTCGGTTGAGCCTTGCACCCGTCCTAACATAGCCCTCGCTAGCCCCGTTGAGCCTACCTTCCTTTTGTTTCAGCTCCACACTCAATTCACCAATGCCTCAAGCCAATCCTAGTCGCACACCCGCGTCGAGCTCAAGTTCCAAGCATTTTCTCGTTGGGTTGTTGATGTGGGAAGTGGTTTTGTGAAAAATGTGGATTTTCCATCTTGTTATATTTGCTGAAATTCAAGAATTTGAAAAAGAAAAATTTATAAAAGCAAAAAAAAAAATTGTGAAAAAGAAACGAAAAAGAGATAATAAAAAGTATAAATGAAAATCTATTTTTGAGAAATCTGTTTTGGGGTAGGCGGTGCACACACCCATGTTGTAAAAACAAGGTCTGGGGGTGTGGTGCACTCGCATTCATTTTGCTAGTGGGAAATCTGTAATTGTGCGAGCTCCGTTGGGTTGTGCGCAGCCTTCATTTTCATCTTTTTCATCCATACCTACGTCTACACCCAAGCCCCAACTCTTCACCTAAAGTCCTACGGATTTATGCTCGAGTCGAACTAGCATCGTGGAGAAAGTGTGAACGGGCAAGCATACGGTCCCCGACACTAGTGGATTCCTTTGGAGGTGATCACGAGCCCCGATCTTTGGCAATGCTCCACCATCCGACTTGCCTATTTTCTTCCTACACATGTCCGCGCGATTCTCCGGAAATTCAATCTTGGAGTAGTGACAGTATTTATTTACATTTATCGAAAATTATAAATTGCATAGCATGATTAAAAACTCCTTCTATTATATATTCTATGCACTTGTGTTTCTCGATTTCTCGTCCTACTGTATTTTGAAATTACTACATCAGCTAGCCATTTTTGAGTCCACAAGGTGATTATTTGCCCGGGACGTGCAAATGGTTAAGTCTGGGGTGTGATGAGTCCCTATTTTATACCTTATTTTGGACTCATCTTGTAACGTCCCAATTCGCGCTAGGCCCCTCGCACGTGTTCTGAGTCAAGAGACTCAACTCGGGCTCGGGGTGCACCTACGCGAGGTGTCAGGTGCATAGAATAAGTGTAGGGTTGGGTTCAAGGTTACCCCAACTAGTAGCCGAGATGAGGGAACTCGGCTAAGTAAAAGTCGTCGAGAATGGAGGTTGATGCTCGTCGATCGTCGAGAATGGAGGACTGATTCTCGCCGATTCGACGGGTATCGGTGGTCGATACCCGCCGGACACAGAGCTGCAAGTAGACTAAGGGAAATTCGGCGAGAATGCTCGGCGATTCCCACCGATCGTCGAGTATCGCTGAGAAATACTCAACGCAATCAACGCAGGATGTCCAGTAAAAAGGCAAGGGAAAATCGCCGGGAATCATTGTTGATTCCCGACAAATTCGTCGAGAATGACCTGACGGTTCTCACCGATCATCGAGAATGACCTGACGATTCTCGCCGATCGGCGAGAATGGCGACTGATTTCCGCCGAATTTTACTTGGGCGTTTTCTTCGCCCAGGCAGATTCGCCGGCTTGTACAGGCGGACTGAACCGGACTTCGGGATTTGTGCTGAATGATCCTTGGACCGGTCACTTCAAATGAACCTAATTTGGGCGGTCCAATTAGAGAGTGACACGTGGCGGAAGGGGTTTAGCCTAATATGTAATATAAAAAGGGAGTAAACCAAACCCTAGCCGATCGTTCTTGCCGAGCCGTCACCGTACAAACTGACAGGAGCGGAAGAGGAGATATCGTGGGTCGCCGGAGCCGGATTCTCGAGGAGAAGCTCCGCCGTTTCCGTGGAAGAACACTGCTAACGAAGCCAAGGATGCCGCCACGAAGAATAATGCGATCCATGGCCGACAACGGAGGAAATGCCGGAAATGAGGTGAGTTTCCTCCCTCTCCCTTGGTGCTAGATCTATAGTTATTCTTAGGCGAGACATCGACTCAAATGAGTCTTGATGTGTGAGATGAAGCTTTCTAGGAAGGCCATGCTAGAGCTTGTGCTCTAAAGCTTAGTCGTCTTCAACCTCCCCTCGCTTCAAAGTGATGATAGGGGTGGTCTCATGAAGAGGAAATGGCCTCAAGAGGGAGAATAAGGGTGGAGGAACTTCTGGCTGCGATTTGGGGAAAATCGCTTAAGGTGGAAGATGAACGGATGCCGTTCACTTCGCTTCAAGATGCGTGCAGAATCTGTATTCTGCGCGCAGCGATCTTCTTGGCTATTTTTAAGCAAGAAGGGGGCGGATCTGAGCTTTCGACTAAACACGAAAGTTGTATCCCTTGAAATTACCTTTCCAACGAGTGGTTGCACGTTTCCATGCGATACCTGTAGCCACAGGAAAGTCCGTTTGAATCTGCTGCGGTTGGAAGTTAATGTCCAGGAATTCTTTATCCTGTACGCAGCAGACTTTGAGTTGCATTTCTGGTATGATGTGACCAGATCTGGGCTTTCGACTAAACACGAAAGTTGTAGCCCTTGAAATTACCTTTCCAACGAGTGGTGGCACGTTTTCGGGCGATATCTGTAGCCATGGGAATCCTCAGTCAACCTTGCTGACCAGATTATATACAATTCTAGGTGATTATAATATGAACTTGGATTCGATGGAATAGACGTTGCAATTCATCTCGAGGTTGGGTGGATTCCTTTGTGTTAATCACCGAGGTAATGTGAAGATTGATGTTTGAGGATTTGAATCCCTATGCCGAGATGTGAATCAAGCCTAAGAGAATGAAAGGCTTTGTTATATTTGTTAGATCACCATTATGCACATTATCTATAATATGTTGAATTCATTTGGAAGGATTTGTAATTGGTTAAAACTATGGCCAGGATGTGTATTAGATTGATGGAAGGGAATGGATAGTCCAATGCTTAGAGGGTCGTTTCCCCACGGGTAACATTGTGAATGTTAACAAGTGCGGTGTTGACCGTCACTAATGGGAATGAGGTTAAGTTGGATAAAATTGGACGGTTGGGCTTGGTCCTCGGTGTTCACATCCCGAGGCTCCTTCCGTATTTGATGGATGGTTGGGCTTGGTCCTCGTGCTTTCTCCGAGGCTCCTTCCATGCCACGGAATTTTGGAATTGCATGTGGTGTGAGTCGACACTTGGTGTCATAATCCCGGGTTAAGGATAGTGTGGCAGGTCTACGGGCTCGCCAATCGTCACACCGATGGGAGTTGACAGTTAGACCTTGGGCGGTTGGGCTTGGTCCTCGGTGTTCACGTCCCGAGGCTCCTTCCATGCCAGGTGAACGGTTGGGCTTGGTCCTCGTGCTCATTTCTGAGGCTCCTTCCGTGTCATACCATAGGCCAGACAGGGGCTAGGATCTTGGTGCTTATTTACCCGAGAGAACCCGCTGAGCCGTAGTATGCATGTGAGCTCCGCTGTTGTGTACTAGCGTGGAGGCGTACGGAGGCCTAGGCCAGGTAGTGTGGAGACCAGCCTAGTAGTGGAGATGCCCGCTCCACTGTCACCATTTGGCCACGACGGTTGATGCCTGAGAGGTTAGCTACCTACTCGAATAGTGGGAACTATAAGTCTGTGTCGACATAGCGATTGCATGTGCTTGAGCATGGGTGTGTCATTGCATTGCATACATAGCATCGCACTTCATTATATACACAAGACCCTCATCGTATAAGTTTGTATGGGCACTCCTATACGATGAGTTACTTTCTGCTGAACGACCCTCAACTTATATGCTTGTATGGGCATCCATATAAGTTGAGTTACTTACTGTTCTAGTTATATACTCTCTTGCTGCTGTAGTTCGTAGATTTGAAATAAGAGCTTGTTTATTATACACTGCTAATGTTGCTGCTTATAATATATATACTCACTTCACCTGTTGTACTACTGTTATTTATATATTGTACCTGTTCCTTTCTCCGCCCGGTGCCGAGGAGTCGCCGGGGGAGCGGATGTGAAACCACTTAGTCTTTGACTAACGGTTGCTACGTCTTCCTTTTAGGAGGAAACCCCACAGGTGGAGCAGCAGGCTATGCAGACGGACAGCCAGGCCAGGGTGACAGGGCCTGAAGGGACGGTACCGTCGCTACCGTCGGTTACCAATGTGAGTGAGAGAGAGATTTTGTTGTAGCCCTTCAGGGCAATTCTGTTTACGTACTCTGATATTAGAAGCTTGTTGTAGCTTCTTTATTTATGATATTATGGACATATGCTTGGTGTGGATTTGACTTTCATATTATTATGGTTGGTTTGGCATTTATCTGTTGATATTGTTGGTAGCCGGCAGAATAGGCGTCTTGTGGTACAGGCTAGCCTGGGTGCTAGTGTTACCGCAAGGCTGCTGTTCTGGGCATAAGACCCCTCTCGTGCCGTGTCTTGTGTTCCGGGAGGGGGGGTCTTACAAATGGTATCAGCTTGCTACGATCCTCCAAGGCGAAAGTCACTTAACAATGGTACCACCCGCGTTTGATTGGTCAGTTTGTGGACAAGCTGACTTAGCGGAAGCAGTGGTGTGCCCATATGTAATTCACACTAAGTTGTCCATCTTTAACCTTAGATTAGCCAACCTAACCCTAAGTTTGTACCTTATGTGTAGATCCCAGCACTTGTTGAGCCAGTAAGGGGCACCCCCGCCCCGTCCGTACCTACACAATTCCAAAAATCAGAGCTGGGGCAGGCGCTCACAGCTATTCTGGACGCCTTTAGGTCCCAATCTTAGCAGACACCTGTACAACAACAGGGTCCGGGATCTAGTTGGTTAAGCGTTTTCTGAGCTCTCTCCCCTCCCGCTTATGTTGGGACAGAGTCGGCAGTGCGTACGGAAGAGTGGCTCGATACTATACAAGAGTTGTTGGCAGGAATAAGATGTCCAAACAACATGGCGGTGACCCTTGTGGTGACACTCTTAGAGCTGCACGCCAAAAGGTGGTGGAAGTCCCTCATGGGCTCCACTTTTCGTGGAAGAGTGTACACGAATATTAGTTGGAGCGAATTCTCCGAAGCCTTCTTAGAGCATTTCATCCCCTCGGCCGCTCGGGATGGCCTGGAAGAGAGATTTTTGCAACTTAAGCAAGGGTCCTTGTCGGTGACGGAGTACCAACGGGAGTTTCAGCACCTGGCTAGATTCGCTGACTCCTATGAGCTGGATGATAGAGGGTATGCCAAAAGATTCTACAAAGGCTTGTGAGACCCCCTAAGGCAAGCCCTTTTGTTTATAGCGGACTCTAGTCTGGCGGAGATTATTGATATGGCGAAGAGATTGGAAGCGGACCACTTGGGAAGTGGTAAGAGGCCAGTAGAGGGCGTGATGGAAGCCGGCCCCAGCAACAGAAGGAGGTTTGACAATAAAAGAGGAAGAGGATATAGGATGGGTGGCGGGCGTTTTCCCCAGAACTTTGGAGAGGAGCGCCCACAACCGCCAGCATTACCTCCACCTCCACGGTTTCAGCAACACGGCGGAAGGCTGGAAAGGGTGTGCTTCGAATGCAACCAACCGGGCCACATTCGACGCTACTGCCCACAACTGTTTGGTGATGCGCCTCTTGCCTTCCCTCCAGCAGCCCCTCGGGGGCGGGGATATGTGCGTGGTCGAGGACGAGGACCACGAGGAAGAAACCCCGGACCCGCTCGAGATCAGATGTATGCCCTGGACATGACACAAGAGAGGAACCCTCAAGAGATGATTGCAGGTACGATTCGAATTGGTCATTTTGCTTTCATCAATATCCTCTAGTTGCTTGAGATATACTAGACATCTAGCTTGAGTATTATTGATGACACTTAGGCACCGTGATGGTCGGCGGGAAACCGGCTCATACGTTATTTGATAAGGGTGCCTCACATTCATTCGTGTCTGAAGACTTCATCAAAGATATACACGGAGTGCAATATTTCACTAGTATTGCTCGAAGAGTATGCCTCCCAGACGGATCTGAGATGACGGTAACCGCAAAGTGTGAGTTAGAGATAGCCATTGGGGGGAAGACCTTTGATACCCCTACCACAATTTTGAGAATACCAGAGTTCGACCTTATCCTGGGTATGGCGTGGCTGGATTGGCACAATGCGAGAATCGACTGTGCGGAGAAGCGTATCTATTTGAGACATGGGGATACTGATGTAGTCTTCCAAGGTATAAATTTCGCACCACGAATCCTTTTATCCTCGATCCAGACCTTGAAAGCTCATATGAGAGGGGATGAAGTCTACATGATACGATTCGAACTAAAAGAGATGAAGCTAGATGTGAAGGATGTGCGGGTAGTACGGGATTTCCCTGAGGTATTTCCCGAGAAACTGCCAGGGTTACCCCCGCATAGAGAAGTGGATTTTCAAATTAAGCTTGTACCAGGAGCTAAGCCTGTCTCCAGGAACCCTTATCGGATGGCCCCAAAAGAACTTGCAGAGTTTAGAGTGCAATTGCAGGAGTTGGTAGAATCAGGGTTTGTTCGCCCCAGCTCGTCGCCTTGGGGATCCCCTGTTCTATTCGTCAAGAAGAAGGATGGAACCCTGCGTTTATGTATAGACTATCGGGAACTTAACCGACTGACAGTACGGAACACCTACCCGTTACCTCGGATCGATGAGTTGTTCGACCAACTGGTGGGAGCGCATTGGTTCTCCAAGTTAGACTTGCGCTCGGGGTATTACCAATTGAGAATACAGGAGGATGATATACAGAAAACGGCTTTCAGCTCAAGGTACGGCTTATATGAGTTCACAGTGATGCCGTTTGGACTCACAAACGCCCCATTGGCTTTCATGAGCTTGATGAATAAAGTGTTTGAGACCTATTTAGATGTCTTCGTCATTGTGTTCATTGACGACATCCTAGTCTACTCAAAGACGGAGGAAGAGCATGCCGTACATTTGGCCTTAGTTCTAGAGAAGCTAAAGGAGCACACCCTGTTTGCCAAGTTTTGCAAGTGTGAATTCTGGCTTAAGGAGGTTGCTTTCTTGGGCCATGTAATCAGTGGGGCAGGACTAGCTGTGGATCCAGCCAAGGTGCGCACTGTGAAGGAGTGGTCACCTTTGAAGTCGGCGGCCAATGTGAGGAGTTTTATTGGACTTGCCGGATACTACCGCAAGTTCGTAAAAGGATTCTCCAAGATTGCCCTCCCGCTTACTTCCTTGACAAAGAAAGGAGCGCTATTTGAGTGGACACCCCAGTGTGAAGCGGCATTCCAGGAATTGAAGGATAGACTTACCTCCGCCCCCATCCTTGTCCTTCCGTCTGGGAAGGAAGGATTTCAAGTCTATACGGATGCGTCTTATTAGGGGTTGGGAGCGGTGTTGATGCAGCACGGGCACGTAATTGCTTATGCTTCAAGACAATTGAAGAAGCATGAAGTCAATTACCCGGTGCATGATTTGGAGCTAGGAGCGGTGGTGTTCGCCTTGAAGGTATGGAGGCATTATCTATACGGCGTCCACTGCGAAATCTTCTCGGATCATAAGAATTTGAAGTACATTCATACCCAGAAGGAATTGAACTTAAGACAATGGCGGTGGTTAGAGTTTCTATGCGACTATGAGTTCACCTTGAACTACCACCCCGGAAAAGCAAACTCGGTAGCCGATGCGTTGAGTAGGAAAGTACCCGGCTCGAGCCCAGAATCTCGGTTGATGAGCATGGAGTTGACACGGATGATCGAGGAGATGGACATCACCTTAATATTTAAGGCTTCTTCGGAATATACAGAGTACCTGTCCAGCATGAGTATAGTTTGTGATATCTGGGACCGGATCTGAATGGAGCAAGGATTAGATGCGGCTTTGGCCCCGGCAATAAAGTTAATTGAAGACGGGACTACCGACGAATACACACTAAAGGACGGCCTCGTTTACTTTCGCGGCCTACTCTACATTCCCAAAGGTGGCAGAATCCGAGAGGATATTATGAGAGAAGCACATTGCTCTCAATATTCCGTGTACCCAGGAATTTCAAAGATGTACGCCAGCTTACGAAAGACGATGTGTTGGCCAGGGATGAAGAAAGATGTCCGGTACTTTGTCACGTATTGTGAAGCCTGCCAAAGAGTGAAGGCGGAATGTAGGAGCCCTGGTGGCCTGCTGCAGTCATTGCCAATCCCCGAATGGAAGTTCGAGGATACCTCGCTCCCGCTCAGGGAATGATTCAGTATGGGTGATCGTTGATCTCCTGACGAAGGTTGCCCGGTTCATACCTATGAAGAAGGAGGCTCACGTGGATGTCTTGGTACGCCTGTTTGTGGAACAATTTGTACGGTATCACGGCGTACCTAAGACGATAGTTTCGGATCGTGATGGTCATTTCACCTCCAAGGAATGGAGGGCGGTACAGACGTATTTGGGCTCACGTCTTACCTTCAGTACCGCATTTCATCCTCTGACGGACGGACAGTCTGAGCGGACCATCCGAACATTGGAAGATCTGTTGAGGTTGTGTGTGATAGATAGGGGAGAGCCGTGGGAAAGACTCTTGCCCTTGGTGGAATTCTCCTATAACAATAGTCATCAAGCTAGTATTGGCATGACGCCCCACAAAGCCCTATATGGAAGGAGGTGTAGGACCCCCTTGTCTTGGGTGCAAGATGAAGACCCGAAGACTCTGGGAATTGAGTACATAGATGGCACTGATGCGGTGGTTAGGCTAATAAGGGATCGCATGTTGGAGGCTCAAAGTCGGCAGGCGAAGTATTACAACGCATGGCACCGTATGGTGGAATTTCAAGTGGGTGATAAGGTGTTTCTAAAAATTCGGCCGATGCATGGAGTGTCACGAGTGCGAGGAGTGAAGAAGCTCAGTCCACGGTATGTTGGGCCCTATGTCATATTGGAAAGGGTTGGCCTTTTGGCCTACCAGCTGGAGCTACCGCCCGAGCTAGAGAATCTCCACGATGTGTTCCATGTGTCGTCGCTTCGGAAGGCGCTGTTGCGGCCCGAACAATACATCCCCACAACTGATGGTACTGTGGCGTCTGACAGATCTGTGCAACTGGAGCCGGTGCGGATTGTTGATAATGAGATAAGAACCTTGCGCCGCAAAAGTGTCCCCTTGGTAAAAGTGTTATGGTCTAATCATGGGAAGGAGGAATTCACATGGGAGCCAATGGATTTGATGCAAAGACGCTACCCAGAGTTGATTGCTTCAGGTAACTTTATTTAAAAACATATTTTGTTTTCTGTATGCTTTACTCCCCACGACCTTAGCCTGATTTCGGGGACAAAATCTTTTTATTTTGTTTATAGGATTTGTAACGTCCCAATTCGCGCTAGGCCCCTCGCACGTGTTCTGAGTCAAGAGACTCAACTCGGGCTCGGGGTGCACCGACGCGAGGTGTCAGGTGCATAGAATAAGTGTAGGTTTGGGTTCAAGGTTACCCCAACCAGTAGCCGAGATGAGGGAACTCGGCTAAGTAAAAGTCATCGAGAATAGAGGTTGATGCTCGTCGATCGTCGAGAATGGAGGACTGATTCTCGCCGATTCGACGGGTATCGGTGGTCGATACCCGCCGGACACAGAGCTGCAAGTAGACTAAGGGAAATTCGGCGAGAATGCTCGGCGATTCCCACCGATCGTCGAGTATCGCTGAGAAATACTCAACGCAATCAACGCAGGATGTCCAGTAAAAAGGCAAGGGAAAATCGTCGGGAATCATTGTTGATTCCCGACGAATTCGTCGAGAATGACCTGACGGTTCTCACCGATCGTCGAGAATGACCTGACGATTCTCGCCGATCGGCGAGAATGGCGACTGATTTCCGCCGAATTTTACTTGGGCGTTTTCTTCGAACAGGCAGATTCGCCGGCTTGTACAGGCGGACTGAATCGGACATCGGGATTCGTGCTGAATGATCCTTGGACCGGTCACTTCAAATGAACCTAATTTGGGCGGTCCAATTAGAGTGTGACACGTGGCGGAAGGGGTTTAGCCTAATATGTAATATAAAAAGGGAGTAAACCAAACCCTAGCCGATCGTTCTTGCCGAGCCGTCACTGTACAAACTGACGGGAGCGGAAGAGGAGATATCGTGGGTCGCCGGAGCCGGATTCTGGAGGAGAATCTCCGCCGTTTCCGTGGAAGAACACTGCTAACGAAGCCAAGGATGTCGCCACGGAGAATAACGCGATCCATGGCCGGCAACGGAGGAAACGCTGGAAATGAGGTGAGTTTCCTCCCCTCTCCCTTGGTGCTAGATCTATAGTTATTCTTAGGCGAGACATCGACTCGAACGAGTCTTGATGTGTGAGATGAAGCTTTCTAGGAAGGCCATGCTAGAGCTTGTGCTCTAAAGCTTAGTCGTCTTCAACCTCCCCTCGCTTCAAAGTGATGATAGGGGTGGTCTCGTGAAGAGAAAATGGCCTCAAGAGGGAAAATAAGGGTGGAGGAACTTCTGGTTGCGATTTGGGGAAAATCGCTTAAGGTGGAAGATGAACGGATGCCGTTCACTTCGCTTCAAGATACGTGCAGAATCTGTATTCTGCGCGCAGCGATCTTCTTGGCTATTTTTAAGCGAGAAGGGGCGGATCTGGGCTTTCAACTAAACACGAAAGTTGTAGCCCTTGAAATTACCTTTCCAACGAGTGGTTGCACGTTTCCATGCAATACCTGTAGCCACGGGAAAATCCGTTTGAATCTGCTGCGGTTGGAAGTTAATGTCCAGGAATTCTGTATCCTGTACGCAGCAGACTTCGAGTTGCATTTCTGGTATGATTTGACCAGATCTGGGCTTTCTACTAAATAAGAAAGTTGTAGCCCTTGAAATTACCTTTCCAACGAGTGGTGGCACGTTTTCGGGCGATACCTGTAGCCACGGGAATCCTCAGTCAAAGTTGCTGACCAGATTACATACAATTCTAGGTGATTATAATATGAACTTGGATTCGATGGAATAGACGTTGCAATTCATCTCGAGGTTGGGTGGATTCCTTTGTGTTAATCACCGAGGTAATGTGAAGATTGATGTTTGAGGATTTGAATCCCTATGCCGAGATGTGAATCAAGCATAAGAGAATGAAAGGATTTGTTGTATTTGTTAGATCACCATTATGCACATTATCTATAATATGTTGAATTCATTTGGAAGGATTTGTAATTGGTTAAAACTATGGCCAGGATGTGTAATGGATTGATGGAAGGGAATGGATTGTCCAATGCTTAGAGGGTCGTTTCCCCACGGGTAACATTGTGAAAGTTAACAAGGGCGGTGTTGACCGTCACTAATGGGAATGAGGTTAAGTTGGATAAAATGGGACGGTTGGGCTTGGTCCTCGGTGTTCACATCCCGAGGCTCCTTTCGTATTTGATGGATGGTTGGGCTTGGTCCTCGTGCTTTCTCCGAGGCTCCATCCATGCCACGAAATTGTGGAATTGCATGTGGTGTGAGTCGACACGCGATGTCATAATCCCGGGTTAAGGATAGTGTGGCAGGTCTACGGGCTCGCCAATCGTCACACCGATGGGAGTTGACAGTTAGACCTTGGGCGGTTGGGCTTGGTCCTCGGTGTTCACGTCCCGAGGCTCCTTCCGTGCCAGGTGAACGGTTGGGCTTGTTCCTCGTGCTCATTTCCGAGGCTCCTTCCGTGTCATACCATAGGCCAGACAGGGGCTAGGATCTTGGTGCTTATTTACCCGAGAGAACCCGCTGAGCCGTAGTACGCATGTGAGCTCCGCTGTTGTGTCCTAGCGTGGAGGCGTACGGAGGCCTAGGCCAGGTAGTGTGGAGACCAGCCTAGTAGTGGAGATTCCCGCTCCACTGTCACCGTTTGGCCACGACGGTTGATGCCTGAGAGGTTAGCTACCTGCTCGAATAGTGGGAACTATAAGTCTGTGTCAACATAGCGATTGCAAGTGCTTGAGCATGGGTGTGTCATTGCATTGCATACATAGCATCGCACTGCATTATATACATAAGACCCTCATCGTATAAGTTTTTATGGGCACTCCTATACGATGAGTTACCTTCTGTTGAACGACCCTCAACTTATATGCTTGTATGGGCATCCATATAAGTTGAGTTACTTAATGTTCTAGTTATATACTCTCTTGCTGCTGTAGTTCGTAGATTTGAAATAAGAGCTTGTTTATTATACACTGCTAATGTTGCTGCTTATAATATATATACTCACTTCACCTGTTGTACTACTGTTATTTATATATTGTACCTGTTCCTTTCTCCGCCCGGTGCCGAGGAGTCGCCGGGGGAGCGGATGTGAAACCACTTAGTCTTTGACTAACGGTTGCTACGTCTTCCTTTTAGGAGGAAACCCCGCAGGTGGAGCAGCAGGCTATACAGATGGACAGCCAGGCCAGGGTGACAGGGCCTGAAGGGACGGTACCGTCGCTACCGTCGGTTACCGATGTGAGTGAGAGAGAGATTTTGTTGTAGCCCTTCGGGGCAATTCTGTTTACGTACTCTGATATTAGAAGCTTGTTGTAGCTTCTTTATTTATGATATTATGGACATATGCTTGGTGTGGATTTGACTTTCATATTATTATGGTTGGGTTGGCATTTATCTGTTGATATTGTTGGTAGCCGGCAGAATAGGCGTCTTGTGGTACAGGCTAGCCTGGGTGCTAATGTTACCGCAAGGCGGCTGTTCTGGGCTTAAGACCCCTCTCGTGCCGTGTCTTGTGTTCCGGGAGGGGGGGGGTCTTACACATCTAGGCCTTTTTCCTCATCTTTGCACTATCTTTTAGCGCCATTAGTACTCTTTTTGGTTAGCTACGACATTCCACGCCCTGTGCACCTTTTTAGCCCATTTCTGTGCTTGTGTGCATTAGCATTCTTGCTATGATTATTATTGTTTGCTGCGGCTGCCGCGATCGATGTCCCGTGCAGTTTTCCTGCAGGTTTGGGGATCATGAGGGCATTTGGGATAGGCGTTTCACTATTTTTGGCAAAGGAGTCAGTGGTCGTGCATTTTTACCCACGCACGACCATCGACCTCCTGGCGCACGATCACTGATCGTGCGCAGCCCGGACTCATTTGTGAAATCTCTGTCTTGAACCTTCCGCACGATCACTTGCCATACCGCGCACGACCACTGCTCATGCGCCGCCGATCGTGCGCAGTCATACCCATTTTACAAAGTTCTGCCTGGCTATTTCCGCACGATCATCAGCATTGCCTCGCACGATCACTGATCGTGCACTGTTGATCATGCGCGACAATTGATTTTCTTATGCTTGTCTACTGGTTGCTCGCGCACGGGCGCTGACCTTGGTCGCGTACGACCACTGGTCGTGCGCCAGTGGTCGTGCGCCCTATTTATTCTGCAAGCTATAAAAAGCCCTGTTCCGCGAATTAGGGTACGAACATTATTACGAAACCTCCGCCAGTCCGCCGTTTCACCCTCCAGCAATTCCATTCGCCTCCACCTTTATCCCTACCATCAGGAGGACCTTCTCCGGCGATTCTAAAGCATTCCGCATCCTCCGGTGATCCTCCCGGCCATTGAAGCATTCTTCTCCGATCTTTCCACCAAGGAAGAAGACGAAGCATACCTAGAGAATGGAATTACAGGCCCTCGAGGTGACAGCTCGGTGGTACCGGAAGCCCTCCTCGGACTGCGCTTGGAAGCGGATTGACAACCCGCACCTCCGGCCAACAACCGCGGTGGATCTTCAATCTCGTGGTTTTGCATTTTCTATCTTTTCTTATTGCATGGAATGTTTATGCATGTAATGAACATCAATTTCTAGTGTTAATTTGATCATTTGTGTTTCATCTTGCTTATGAGAATTATTCTTTGATGCGCCTCGCTCCATCTCGCTCCACTCCACACGTTCGTTTCACTCAATTTCACTCTGCACTAATCACCTCACTCGCTAGACTTCCGTCCACTCACCAACCGAAGTACGGCATCGGGGCCGCTACATCCATCTCGCCTTGAGAAGCGGTGATTGCGACCTGCATAATTTACATTAGTGTAATCGGTCGTAAGACCACCAACCAAAGCCCCTTCTTTTTCTGTTTATTTCAATTAACTCTCATAACAATAGTTTTAGAGTCTAAATCGTTTGACGCTAATTCCATTCCTCATGAGACCTACATCCGGGGATTTATTCCCAACTTTATTACTTGTGCGACCGGTACGCTTGCCGTATTTTACACGCATCAGTTGCAACAAGCCAGGACACGTCGTGGCCGACTGCCATCAAGGCAAGAGGGAGAAGGGAAAGGGAGAGGAGCACAGGCCCTCAAAAGACAAGAAGAAGGAGAGGAGTTACATCGCGAAGAAGCCAAAGAAGCTGAGCGAATCTGACACGTCAGACACCAGCAATGACGAGGAAGCCTACTTTGGGCTAATGGTCGCTGTGACTTGGAAGGAGATTGCCCCCCATTTACTAGGAAGGTAAAAGCTCACACCCCTCTCTCCGACTCTGACTATGATCCCGAGTCTCAGGATGATGACCCTGAGGATAGCCCTTCGGCCCGTGAAGCTGAGCTCCTCGATATGTATGAGCTTCTGCTCAATACTTTCGAGGAATGTCGAAAGAGACTGAAGGCTGAGAAAAAGGAAGTTAAATTCCTTAAAGGTGAGAGTGTATCCCTGAGGGAAGAGATCACCAGTTTGATCTCCCTCCGACAGGAGCACTTGGACCTGACTTCAAAGCATTCAGAGTCCCTTAAGCTCCTCGATCTTAAGCAAGAGGAAATCGACAAGTTGGAAGAACAACTTGCGATAGAAAAGAAGATCGTTAAGAGCTTCTCTGTGCCTAAGACAGTTCTTCCACTAGTTGATACCTTCACTGCTCAGACCAAAGGAGCTGGTTTGGGGCACGTAGGTGCACCTCGTTCCTCTTGCAGGAGAAACAGGAACCAGAGGAAGAATAAGGCTGCTAAGAAGGCCTCTGCTGCTGAAAAGGGAAAGGCCCCACTCAGCCCTGTTGAGTTCAGAAAGCCCAGCTTTCCTTGTAACCAACATGATTTTGAGTCAACATATGGCCATCACTACAGGCCCTCGGTTGCAAAGCCAAAGAGCCGGTATGATGGTTGGACCTTTCCCCGCAACTTTAATGAGAGTGTCTTCAAGGCACCTTTTGAGGAAATCCGCGTGCAAAATTATGGTCACTTCTCTAGCGGCCATAATCGGAAGAAGGCACCTAAGGCCAAGCCTGTCACACTGAAAAGCCAAGAGGTGCAGAAATCATGTGACTGTGGTCATCTTGATGCCTCCACCTCCAGGTCCTCGGCCCCAGTTGAACCCTACATTCCAAGGGTGAAGCAGGGGCCTAAGAGGAGGTATAACAGGTTTGACTGCTGGTGCTGTGGCAAAGTTGGTCACTTTGCCATGGATTGCTGGTTTAATCCAATGAATAACGAGACTCCTCATGTTGGCAATGCGAGGCTGACCACTCATAGGGTTAACCAATCGAGGGGGAGTATGCTAACGAGGAATCTAGGACCCAAGTTTGATTGGGTTCCTAAGGCAAATTAATTCTGTTTTGTAGGAATGTCCAAAGGCCAACAAAACTCCCATTTGGTATTTAGACAGTGGATGCTCCCGTCATATGACTGGGACAAGAAGCCTGCTGCGGGAGTACTCTCCAGTCGAGAATGGACCCAAAGTTATATTTGGGGGATCTGATCGGGGAGTCACTAGAGGTTATGGTACTATTTCCAACGGTATACTTTCTATCTCTAACATAGCTTATGTTGAGGGGTTAAATCATAACCTGATCAGTGTAAGCCAGTTATGTGATAAAGGGTATGATGTTAAGTTCTGCAAGGATAAATGCCTGATAATATCATGTGCCTCTTCGGAGACAGTATTAACTGGCATTAGGAGCAGAAATATTTTCTGCTTAGATTTTCTCAGTCTAGATTCTTCTACCCCAGTATGCCTCGTTGCAAAAGGCAGTGCATCTCTTTGTGAACAATGGCACAAGATATTAGCACATATTAATTATAAGACAATTAATATGCTGTTTTCCAAAGACTTGGTAAGGGATGCTCCCATTATTAAGTGCATTAAAGATAGTCCCTGTCCTGCATGCCAGATGGGCAAGCAGACTCGGGCTACCTTTAAGGGCATCCCAAACAAAGACTCCTCCAGATGTCTTTATCTTTTGCACATGGACTTGTTTGGTCCAATGCAAGTTCATAGCTTAGGAGGGAAGTCTTATACGCTAGTGATTGTAGATGATCACTCTCGGTTTACTTGGGTGTTCTTTTTAAAACGCAAGTCTGATACGTTTGACATCTTCACCAGCTTTGTCAAGCAGATTCAGAACGAACTTAACTGCTCAGTGGTCAAAATCAGAAGTGACCATGGGATAGAGTTCGAGTCTAGTGCTATGAGGAGAGTTTTGTGAAGAACTTGGTATCTTTCATGAGTTTTCCTCCCCGCGCACTCCTCAACAAAACGGAGTTGCGGAGAGGAGAAATAGAACACTCATTGAAGCCTGCACGATAATGTTGAATGACGCTTCACTCCCAGAATACTTCTGGGACGAGGCTGTCAATACGGCTTGTCATGTTCAAAACCGGGCGTTGATCAACAAAAGTCATCGTAAGACGCCCTACGAGCTATTGAAAGGCAGGAAACTAACCATGTCCTATTTGAGGATCTTTGGTTGCAGATGTTATGTACTGAATATTGGGAAGTACCCGCGTACTATGTTTGGTGAAAAATGCTTCGAAGGCATATTCATGGGCTATAGTAGCCATAGTCGGGCTTATAGAGTTTTCAACAAGAAAACCCTAGTGGTGGAGGAATCAATAAATGTTGTATTTGATGAAGGAAGTTTGCTTAATTGCAAGTCTTCTAGTGGTCTTCTTGAAGATGCAGGTGCCAGACTCGAAAAGCTACACCTGGATGAGCCCGAGAAAGATGCAACTCCTAAATACGTCAAGGACTCCACCTCAACGCCAATCGGAGAGGATGATAATCAGGATAGAGCAGTCCTCCCTGAAGAGGAAGGAGCCCAGAAATCGCTAGAGCTCCTGCTGCAAGACTTCTAGAGCTCCGACATGTGAGGGATCATCCTAGAGATCAGATCATCGGAGATCCTCGCGACGGTATCAGAACTCGAAGAGGTACTATTAATGAGATTTTGCATCTTAGTTTCCTATCACAGGTTGAGCCAAAGAAGTTTGACGAGGCGAACAAAGATGCAGCATGGATATTGGTCATGCAAGATGAACTACATCAATTTGAAAGATGCAACGTCTGGATGCTGGTTCCCAGACCAAAGGGGCAGAACGTTATCGGCACCAAGTGGATCTTCAGAAACAAACTGGATGAACATGGTGTCATCATAAAGAATAAGGCCAGGCTGGTGGCTCAAGGATACCGACAGGAGGAGGGAATTGACTTCAACCAGACGTTTGCGCTAGTTGCACGGCTCGAGGCAATCCGTCTGTTCCTAGCCTATGCTTCTCATAAAGGATTCACTGTCTATCAGATGGACGTGAAATCGACATTCTTGAATGGAGACTTGAAAGAGGAAGTATACGTCGCTCAACCTCCAGGTTTTGTCAATCCTACTTATCCTAATCATGTCTACTTTCTCAATAAAGCTCTATATGGGTTAAAACAAGCTCCTCGAGCTTGGTATGAGACCTTGTCTAGTTTTCTTCTTGAGAACAAGTTCTCTAGAGGAAAAATAGACAAGACATTATTTCTCTGGGAAGTCAAAGGCAAGATCTTGCTGGTTCAAATCTATGTCGATGACATTATATTCGGGTCAACGGACAACAATCTTTGCAAAAAGTTTTCTAAACTTATGCAAGGAAAGTTAGAAATGAGCAGTATGGGAGAGCTAAAGTATTTCTTGGGACTTCAAGTGAAACAGTCTGAGGAAGGAATTTTCATTTCTCAGACAAAGTTCACCAATGAACTCCTCAAGAAATTCAGAATGGAGAATGCAACCTCTATGAGGACTCCAATGGGATCCACCATGTCTCTGGATAAGGATGAGAAAGGGAAACCTTTTGATGAAACCAAATACAGAAGCATCATTGGATCCCTGCTCTATCTTACTGCAAGTAGACCGGATATCATGTTCTCCACATGTGTTTGTGCCAGATATCAGGTGAACACTAAGGAATCTCATTATGTCGCTGCAAAGCGAATACTTAGATACCTTAAAGGTACCCCTAATCTTGGCTTGTGGTACCCGAGAAACAATGATGTCGAGCTAATAGGTTTTTCAGATGCCGATTTTGCAGGGAGTAGGGATGACAGGAAAAGCACTTCCGGGACGTGTCAATTCCTCTGAAGAAGGCTCATCTCATGGAATAGCAAGAAGCAGAATTGTGTAGCAACCTCCACAGTAGAGTCTGAGTACATCTCGGCTGGCAGCTGTTGCGCACAACTCCTATGGATCAGAAATCAGTTAGCAGACTATGACCTTCAGTTCAAGGAAGTACCAATGTACTGCGACTCCTCCAGTGCAATTGATATTGCCAACAATCCGGTATCGCACAGCAGAACGAAGCATATTGAAGTGCGCTACCACTTCATTCGGGAGCACGTGGAGAACAAGAACATCTCTCTCTGCTATGTCCCCACGGACAAGCAGATTGTAGATATTTTCATAAAGCCCTTAGACGAGGCCAAGTTCAGTCTCTTCAAAACTGAATTGAGGATGCTAAACTATGAGGAATGAAGACTACAGAAGCTCAAGGCTCATGCATCTAGGGGGAGCATCTGCCAGGAACTCAAGTGTAAGCACATGTGCAAGAACTGAGGGGGAGCATGGTGTCAAATGCACCAAACCCAGATTTGCAGAAGCCGAAAAGGGGGAGATTACCCTCTCGGTCGGCTAAGGTGCTAAGGTGCTAAGGTGTATGCTCCAAATGCTCTAAAGATAATGGTATGGAATTTCAACTCACTCTCATTTTTCAAAGTTGTGTTTTCTTCCAAGCCGTTATATTCACCTTAGCTTGTAAGGTTTAGGCTTCTTCAAATAGGGGGAGATTGTTGGGTATTGTATCCACAATGTACCTGATTTGAAGAAGCCCCTAAACAAGCTAAGGTGAATTGACTATGTATTTGATGAAATCCTTCTAGTTGTGCTTGCAGCTATTCATTGCTAAGTACACACCAATGTCAGGGTGCAGTAGGTCAATATATACAGGTCTGCACAACGTAATCCCTCGTTGTGCAGATCAGTGGGTTGGCTTACGTGTACTCTCTCTATTGGAGTGTACTTATTTCCCAGCACTGGGTCATGAAAGATCAAGAGCAAACAAGGAGCAAGGATGGGCCAAAGACCAGCTCACGAGTGGAAAGATGAGAAATCGTCTAAGTACTAGCTGATTCTCGCTAGTTGGAGCCGGCAGTCTCAACGCCGTCAGAAATTTCTCTAAGGCAGAATCGTCGAGAATCACTAAGTGATTCTCGCCGATTCGTCGAGAATGACTTTGCATTCTCGATGATCCGGCGAGAATCAAGTGTGACTCCCGCCGATTCTCCCCGGCTTCTATATCAGTGCAGCTAGAATTCGGCTAAGTAGAATTCGGCGAGAATCATAGGTGATTCTCAGCCGATTCGTCGAGAATCACCTATGATTCTCGCCGAATTTGACTTGGGAAATTTTCCGATTCTTTCTGGACCGGTCCATGTTACCTGCGGTATTTCGAACCAGACTTAGGTCTTCTTGTGGGTGGGGCCCACAACGGTCATGTGCTTGACCTAATGTATATATACCTCCATATGTATGAGCGGAAAAAACACGAAATACGTGAATTCAAAAACAACAGCCGCCGACGTGACCTAGATCGCGATCTTGCTCCGCCGACTGCCTCCATCGTTCGTGCAGTTGTCGCCGCTGTTGATCTCAAGTTCTTCCAGATCTCCGGTGACAGAAGCTTAGGCTATCATAGCGTCTCACACGTCTAACCAGAGATCCCTTGTCTCTTAATTCATTGATCGGGAAAAACCTTCCCCTTCCGAATCGATCGAGACGACTGATACTTGTGTGACCGTTGGAAGACCTTGCTTCCTTTGCTATGAAGTTTGAATCCCCATAGAACTCCAAGAGAGATCAAAGGTTGTAGACTCTTCGTTGACTTCAAGAACACGTCGTCGAACGAAGAGGGACACCTTAATCTCCATAAGTTGTTTGTATTCCTTATACATTCTAGTTTCTATTTCTTTGTAAAGGAACGGTTGGTTCCTAGTTGTAAGGGTTGGGTACAACCCGTGTTGTGGGAGTGGTGACTCCTACGTGTGTAAGGGTTCCTTCCGTTAGTGCAAGGATTGGATTTCAATCCAGTTGGTGAAGTGACCGAGTCGTCCCTGGTTGGGAGATAGGTCGAAGGGGGAAAGTGGACGTACCCAAATCGGGGAACCACTAAAATTGTTTGAGTCTTTTCTGTGCTATGTTGTTTGATTTACTTGTGCAGGTACAGTTTTTAATTTCGCAAAAACCCCACAAGACACCTATCCCCCCCCATAGGTGAAGCTAGTTGGCACTAGGTGGACTTTCAATTTTTGACTCGAAAACTTATGTGTGTACATATGTCATCCTGCCAGTCTTTAGCTTGGCACGTTGTGCTTATTCAATATTATGCTATATATGTTTGTGCTATGCATTCTAAAAAGGCCCTAATGCATGTTATGAGCGGCGTACGCATGAAAATGTTATGCATCCCATACTACATAACATTCGCATGCAACGAAGAAAAGAAAACGTGCTAGTCGCAGCCATGTCGTGAGGTTATGCATCCCATACTACATAACCCTCACATGTTGCCCCTATGGTGGATCCATATACGAACACATATTATGCATCCCATACTACATAATATGCCCGTATACTTTATGTTATGCTATGAGTGTAGTGTTCGTGCTTTTGCCAAGACGTGCTAATGACATATTGGTGTGTGAATGACATGATGCTGAACTACTAAAGCAATCAAAGGAAGGTTGCCCAACTAACTTGTCAAGCAACCTCCTGATGAGTATAAAAATATACAATTTTGTTTCATATTAAATATACATATTTATAAATAAAAACCTTAGTTTTGATATATAAAACTAACTAATTTTATTATATTGTATTTTTTTGTTTTAAAATTAATTTTTAAGTTTTTCTGAAATTTTGTATTTTTTTCTTAGGTCACGCCCCTAGGTCACGCCCGTGACCTAGGGCGTGACAGCTCCTTTTAAATTCCTTTTTTTTGCTGTTTTGCTGGACAGATAAAACTCGGGAGATCGATGGACACGCCTGCTGAACACGCCCGTGCCAAAGCCAACACGCCCGTGACCTTTTGAAGTTCTATCAAAATGTCGCGCTGTCGCCATGCCCGCTACCTTCTGGATGAATCAGCAAGCTAACACGCCCATGACGTCATCAACACGCCCGTGACATGCCCAAATTCTATCCGAAGTTTCAACCAGCTCGACACCTGTCCAGACACGTCATCAGTCACGCCCGTGACCCTGTCACGCCCTACCCGACACGCCCGTGTCAGGGGGCGTGTCACCTGAAAATTTTTTCTATAAATAGGCCGGCAGGGATTTGTAAAATCATTCGAACTCCAGCAGATTCCTTAAGAACTGTTAGGACTCCCCAGCTCTCTGACAAGGAACTGGTAGTAGCTTTCAAGTAATCTAAAGTTCTGTAAGTTGTAATTTTTCAGCTTTATTTTCAGCTTTTTAGAAAGTTGTAATATTTTCGGACTTTATAAAATAGACTCTTTCAATTTCAATTCTGAGTACTTTACTGCTTTCTTTTACTTTATTTTTTTATACTATCCCGAATGAAAGGCGAAGCTCTGCTTATGTCCTGGATTAAGATAGTGTAAAACTGCTTTCAAATCTATTTTCAAAACCCTATTCTTTCATACTATCCCAAATGAAAGGCGAGGCGAAAGCCTAAGTCCTGGATTAAGATAGTGCGGAAGCGCTGCAAAATTTTAGTTTTTACTACCCTATCCAAAAACAAAGGTGAAGCGAAAGCTTAAATCCTGGATTGAGATAGATAGGTAGATATTATTTTCTGTACTTTATACCGCCCCCATCCTGAGAAGAGGCTAAGAACCCTTAGCACTTGGTCAAGATGAGCTCTGGGCTGGATACTATTTTCAACTATTTCAACTCTACTTTCTAGTTATTCTAACTAGGGTTTTCTGTTAATTGATCATATACCTGGTGACGAGACACTACGTTTACGTTAATCCGTTTAAACGCAAGCCTTCCCGGTCGTACTTTTGAGTCAGTGATGCTACCAAAGGAACCCTCTCGTTAAGTTAGTTAATTAAGAAATAAAGTTGTTCTTTAATAGGCGAATTAATATCCGCTCAAATTGATTCTGAAATCAAGGACTAAACTCTAAGTCCCTATCTTAATAAAATCACGTATATAAATTTTTTTGTATATTTTAATTTTAAAAATAAACCCAACTCCGTTCTTTCGATAAAATAATAGTCAGTTCTAAAAAGTAGAATAATTAACACCGATACCAGGAAAAATACGACCTTGATATTTTCTATAAAATACTATACTCCTATGCGATAGGTACTCTTGCCTTAATCCACAGGATATAAGTAAGTTAAAAAAAGAGATAGACTTATATACGTAAAAGATTATATAAAACCAAATCTATCTTCTTTAAAACAAAATTTACTTATCAAGCTTTTTGGCGCCGTTTCCGGGGATTAGTTTATTTGTGTTAATATTTGAAAATAAAAGAACGCTATTAATTTTATCTTTTTCTTTTTCTTGTTATTTAAAAACCTTAGTTTTTATAAAAATAAAACAAAAATAAAATTCCCTGAATTTAAAACTTTGTTTTTATAAAACCTAATTTTTTTTTAACAAGTTTATTAACCACTAACGAATTCTAACAGAAAAACCTAACCTACTTTTTAACGTATTTTATATAAAACTTGAAAAAAAAAGTAGTTTATAATAAAAAACCTGCTTTTATTATAAAACTTCTTTTATAAAAAATCTTGTTTTATATAAAATAAAAACAACCTGTTTTTAGTTATTTTCCGTTTTAAGTCTTTTTGTGTGTTTGTATTTGAATGTTTTTGTAACTTAGTTTTTTTTTACTTAGTTTTTTTTATATACAAAAGCCTTTTTTAGTGTATGACCCGCAGAACTCCATCTGATTTAACTCTTGGACTTGATCCTGAAATCGAACACACCTTTCGCAGGCGCCTCCGATCTCTGAATCAAGAGCTCGTATTAAATCTGGAAGAGTCCGTAGGCACGGCACACGTTCAAGAAATGGCAGCAGAGCAACAACAAATGCCAGAGGTGGTCCCCCAAAGGACCATGTCTTATTATGCACGACCTAATTTAGATGACACCGGGTCTAGTATCGTTTGTCCACCAATTGCTAATAATAACTTTGAGATTAAATCGAGTATAATCCAAATGATTCAAAATTCCGTTCAATTCGATGGATTGCCCGACGAAGATCCAAATACGCACTTGTCAAATTTCTTAGAAATATGCGACACATTTAAGATAAATGGCGTCACTGATGATGCCATCCGTCTTCGCTTATTTCCTTTTTCTTTACGAACGAAAGCCAAACAGTGGCTAGGTTCTCTCCCTAGAGGATCTATCACCACTTGGGCTGAAATGACCGAAAAATTCCTTACAAAGTATTTTCCACCTGCAAAAACCGCATGTTTGCGTGCGGATATTTCTTCCTTTGTACAAGGCGAGTCTGAGTCTCTTTATGAGACTTGGGAACGTTTTAAGGAATATCTACGTCGGTGTCCACATCATGCACTGCCAACATGGCTCCAGGTACAAATATTTTATATTGGTTTGAATATTCAAACCAGACAAGCCATTGATGCTGCCGCTGGGGGCACGCTCAATAACAAAACCCCCGAGGCCGCTCAAACCCTCTTTGAGGAAATGGCCATGAACGCGTACCAGTGGAACGTGCCAAGGTCACGCCCTAAACAAGCTGGGATTTATGAGCTCGACACTTCTTCTACTTTAGCACTCCAAGTAGAAAATTTAACTAAACAATTGGCTGGAATATCTGCTTCCTCCGCCACTACTTGGAATCCGAATAATAATATAATTGAAGAAATCGATTATATGGGGAACTCTTATAGACCTTCCTATAATCCTAATATTAACTTAAATAATAATTCTTACAATCCAGGATATAGGAACCATCCAAATAATTCGTGGAGCAACCCCAATAATGCTCAACGCCCTCCGATTGCAAATCCAAGTGGATTTGCACCGCAACCCCCACAACCACAAACACCACCACCACTACCGAACCAATTTAGGCCAACCCCGATAGAAGACATATTTACGAAATATGTCAGTATTAATGAGTCCAATATCCGGAACCTGACCGGATCAATTAAAAATTTAGAAACACAAATTGGACAAATATCAAAAATGCTATCGGAACGCCAACCTGGTAATTTGCCAGGAAATACGGAACCAAATCCGCGGGATACTGGCCATTCCAGTAACCCAAGTTGACAAGCCGTCCAACTACGAAGTGGCAGGGAGCTACCACCACCCGTTAGGGTAGAAAAAGAAGCTAAGGTTAGCCTTCCTACACCACTTCCCGTTACGACTCTGCCTCCTCAACCCCCGCGAATTTCTTCCCCACATGTTGTTTTACCTTATCCATCTAAATTAAAAGATGAGCGAGAAGATGAACAATATAAAAATTTTCTAAAAATGCTAAAACAAATTCAAATAAATATACCTTTCTGCGAGGCAATTGCACAAATGCCTAAATACGCAAAATATTTAAAAGCGTTATTTTCAAATAAAAAGAAACTCGAAGATATTTCGAGAGTTTTTCTTAACGCCGAATGTTCAGCCGTTTTATTACATAAATTACCCCCAAAATTAAACGATCCGGGACGATTTTCTATCCCGTGTCTTTTCAGTAATCTATTAATAAAAGATGCGTTAGTAGATTTAGGTGCTAGCATAAATTTAATGCCCTACTCGCTCTTTCAGAAACTAGGATTAGGTAACCCCAGCCCAACTAAAATGAGCATCCAGTTAGCAGATCGTTCTATTAAATATCCAATAGGGATAGTAGAGGATGTTTTGGTCAAAATAGACAAGTTTATCTTCCCGGTAGACTTTGTTATACTTGACATAGAGGAAGACGCCGATGTTCCCATAATTCTCGGTCGTCCTTTCCTCGCAACCTCTCGCGCGATAATAGACGTAAGTAACGGTAGACTTCTCTTACGAGTAGGAGATGACGAGGTTACTATCGATATAGATCCCTCTATGAAAAATTCTTTAATAAATGACGATTCCTGCTATCTTGCAGAAGCCTCTTTTGAGGAAAATGGTTTTCCCTATTATGAATTGCTTTCAATAACTGTAGAAGAATCGTACTTGGCATACTTACCCATTTCAAATGAAATGCCTATCGATGACCCTTTAGAACCTTTTATATCTTTAACTTCTACAACTTTAAAAACTCCAACTTCATATGAAAAACCACCAACCCTCGAGCTGAAAACACTTCCTGCACATTTAAAATACGTTTTCCTTGAAGCTGAATCTAAACTCCCTGTTATCATTTCTACCGAATTAAATGATAAGAAAACGTCTGAATTAATAGAAGTGTTAAAACAACATCGCCGTGCATTAGCATGGCAAATTTCTGATATCCAAGGACTCAACCCATCTTTTTGTACGCATAAAATATTTTTGGAAGATAACCCTCGTAAATCTATCCAGCCCCAACGACGTTTAAATCCTAATATGAAGGATGTCGTAAAAGCTGAAGTAATGAAATTATTAGACGCAGGAATTATCTATCCGATCTCAGATAGCACATGGGTTAGTCCCGTACAAGTCGTCCCTAAGAAGGGCGGTATAACGGTAGTGCCAAACGCTAATAATGAACTAATTCCAACACGTACTGTTACGGGTTGGAGGATGTGCATCGATTATCGAAAATTAAATGATGCCACCTGTAAAGATCACTTTCCACTACCGTTTATAGATCAAATATTAGAGCGACTCTCGGGTCACTCATATTATTGTTTTCTCGATGGTTATTCAGGGTATTTACAAATTCCTATAGCCCCTGAAGACCAAGAGAAAACTACGTTCACTTGCCCCTTTGGTACTTTCGCCTATAGGCGAATGCCATTTGGACATTGTAATGCGCCAGCTACATTTCAATGATGTATGCTAGCTATTTTCGGCAAGTTAGTAGAGGACGTTATGGAAGTGTTTATGGATGATTTCTCCGTATTTGGAGACTCATTCCATACGTGTTTAGATAACCTCGCTCGTGTTCTTCAACGCTGTGAAGACACGAATTTAGTGTTGAACTGGGAGAAATGCCATTTTATGGTCCGCGAAGGTTTAGTTCTCGGTCATAAAATTTCTTCCCAGGGAATCGAGGTCGATAAGGCCAAAATAGAAATAATTGAAAAACTTCCTCCTCCAACAAATGTAAAAGTTATTCGAAGTTTCTTAGGCCATGCAGGTTTCTATAGACGGTTCATTCAAAATTTCTCTAAAATAACAAAACCGTTAACTCATTTATTAGAAAAAGAAGCCCCATTTATATTCGATAGTGAATGCTTAGTAGCATTCAATATTATTAAAGACAAAATTATCAACTCTCCTATTTTAGTAGCCCAGACTAGTCCTTTCCTTTTGAGATCATGTGTGATGCGAGTGATTATGCGGTAGGAGCTGTCTTAGGACAACGAGTAGACAAATATTTTCATCCTATCTATTATGCAAGTAAAACCCTCACATCTACACAAACCAATTACACGACCACGGAAAAGGAACTACTGACGATTGTATTTGCATTTGATAAGTTTAGATCTTATATTACACTATCGAAAGTTATAGTTTTTACGGATCATTCTGCTTTAAAATATTTACTAACAAAGGCAGATGCAAAACCCCGTTTATTACGTTGGATTCTCTTATTACAAGAATTTGATTTAGAGATCCGAGATAAGAAAGGCGTAGAGAATTTAGCAGCTGATCATCTTTCTCGACTAGAGAATGCTGCAACAGATACACTCGTGGAAGCCGACATCGAAGATAAATTCCCTGAAGAAAGCCTCCTCGCCCTCGAAAAGGTAACAAACTCTTCTACTCCTTGGTTCGCAGACTTGGCTAACTATTTAGTAGCCCGAGTCCTTCCAAAAGCTTTTTCATTTCAAGAAAAGAAGAAATTCTTTTCTAACTTGAAAAACTACTTTTGGGAAGACCCGTATTTATTCCGAGTCTGTGCCGACCAAGTAATTCGAAGATGTATTTCGAATGAGGAAGGACTAAAAATACTACGGCACTGCCACGAAGGACCAACCGGCGGACACTATCAATCCAACCGGACTGCACGTAAAGCCCTTGAAGCAGGATTCTTTTGGCCTACTTTATTCAAGGACGCTCAAAAATTGGTAAGCGTTTGCAACCGCTGCCAACGGTCAGGTAACATTTCCCATCGGAACGAAATGCCCCAAAACTTTTACTTAGAATGTGAAATTTTTGATTTGTGGGGCATAGATTTTGTAGGCCCTTTACCTCCTTCTTTTAAAAATCGTTATATTTTAGTAGCGGTTGATTACGTTTCACGATGGGCTGAAGCGCAAGCTTTACCCACTGCTGACTCGAGAGTTGTCGTTAAATTTCTGAAAACCTTATTTTCACGTTTTGGCACGCCTAGGGCTATAGTTAGTGACCGAGGTACTCATTTTTGTAACACCCAGATGGCTAAAGTGTTAGCCAAATATGGAGTTACTCATAAACTCGCTACCGCTTATCACCCCTAAACAAGCGGCCAAGTGGAGGTAGTCAATAGAGAACTAAAGCGCATATTAGAAAAGACTGTAGATACCAATCGAAAAGATTGGTCCCTCAAATTAGATGATGCACTTTGGGCCTACCGTACAGCATTCAAAACTGCGATCGGTTGTACACCTTATCGTTTAGTATATGGAAAAGAATGTCACCTACCTGTAGAATTAGAACATCGCGCATACTGGGCGCTCAAATTTCTTAACTTAGATACAAACTTAGCCGCCGAACAACGTAAATTTCAACTCAATGAACTTGAGGAATGGCGTGCAAACGCCTATGAAAATAATAAATTTTATAAAGAGCGATCTAAGTTTTATCATGATAGGAAAATTAAATTTCCAAAATCTTTTTCACCAGGTGATCTTGTCCTACTATATAACTCACGCCTTAAATTATTTCCAGGAAAATTAAAATCCCGATGGACCGGACCCTATACAGTTAAACAAATTTGGCCATATGGGACTGTTCTTATTTCTCACCCTGAACTAGGAATTTTCAAAGTAAATGGGCACCATTTAAAACTATATTTTACTGGGGACCCTTTTCAAAAAGAACCTGACACCCTAACACTACTCCATAACCTCAAAATATAAATTCCTTTGTATATTTCCATCTTTTATGCTTTTGTATATTCTGTACATATTTTTCACTTCATACATATGCCTAACATAAGTATGGGGGTGCTTTTAGCTACAAGTTATTTTCACTTTTATGATATCTCTTATGTTTTCAATAAAAGTATTGTTTATTTTAGTACTCATCCAAAACAAGTCAAATTTTTTTTTTAAAACCATACTATGTAAATATATTCCAAAAATCTGAGTTGATCAAAAATGCAAATTATTCAATTTTCAAATTTACTACTCCTTCTCATAACTAGATAGATATAAATATCCAGAATAAATTTGTAAAATCCTATCTTATAAATTTCATTACAATCAGAGTTATTATTTTAGCAAGCCTTCTTTTAATATCAAAAGAAATACATATATATACGATAGAAGCAAACATATTATGTTCACCAAACAATTGTAGACTGTAATTATCCTTACTCCATTCTTAACGAAATATAAGAAATACAAACTATTATAGTTGCTCTCAAAATTTTTTATCCAACTCTTGAATATTTATTTATTTCTACTTGGCATGTTTTCTTACGCAAGCAAGTATCTAGGAGTATGTGCTCCTAGTAAAAGAAAAGATCTTATGTCAATGGGAATAATATTTCATTCCGTACACATAGGCATCCAATAAATATGAAAAGATTATATGGAAAGGAGTATGTGCTCCTCTAAATATACATTGGATTCAAATAAAAACTCAAGTATGCTTTGTATTTTTTTTGCCACTTTGGAATTACATTCCTTAGTAGTTATAACAACGCATAACTTAGATAAAAAGATGATAGAATACAAAAATCTATCACTTCTACAAAAGCCTATTGTATAGGTAAAATTCCACCCTTCCAAAGTTGATATTCTATTTTTGTTTAAAATTTTGAGAGAGCATAAATAATAGAATGCACATTTTCCAATATATCTCGTATAAAGATATAGTAATCATAAAGCTAATCTATCCTTGTTATATCTGATTTTAATATATGCTTACTATTTGTTTTCAAAAACTTTTATGGCTATAAATTCTAACTCTGGTATCAATGATATGTACGATAACATTCAAATCTTTATTCATCGGATGTTTATACCTGTTTTATCTTGAAGAATTAAATTGATAGTAAATAGAAAATTTATTAACCTTGTAAATATACTCAACTCTATAATTGCTCTGGAATAGCAAAATCTAAGTATGGGGGTATTTGATGAGTATAAAAATATACAATTTTGTTTCATATTAAATATACATATTTATAAATAAAAACCTTAGTTTTGATATATAAAACTAACTAATTTTATTATATTGTATTTTTTTGTTTTAAAATTAATTTTTAAGTTTTTCTGAAATTTTGTATTTTTTTCTTAGGTCACGCCCCTAGGTCACGCCCGTGACCTAGGGCATGACAGCTCCTTTTAAATTCCTTTTTTTGCTGTTTTGCTGGACAGATAAAACTCGGGAGATCGATGGACACGCCTGCTGAACACGCCCGTGCCAAAGCCAACACGCCCGTGACCTTTTGAAGTTCTATCGAAATGTCGCGCTGTCGCCATGCCCGCTACCTTCCGGATGAATCAGCAAGCTAACACGCCCATGACGTCATCAACACGCCCGTGACATGCCCAAATTCTATCCGAAGTTTCAACCAGCTCGACACCTGTCCAGACACGTCATCAGTCACGCCCGTGACCCTGTCACGCCCTACCCGACACGCCCGTGTCAGGGGGCGTGTCACCTGAAAATTTTTTCTATAAATAGGCCGGCAGGGATTTGTAAAATCATTCGAACTCCAGCAGATTCCTTAAGAACTGTTAGGACTCCCCAGCTCTCTGACAAGGAACTGGTAGTAGCTTTCAAGTAATCTAAAGTTCTGTAAGTTGTAATTTTTCAGCTTTATTTTCAGCTTTTTAGAAAGTTGTAATATTTTCGGACTTTATAAAATAGACTCTTTCAATTTCAATTCTGAGTACTTTACTGCTTTCTTTTACATTATTTTTTTATACTATCCCGAATGAAAGGCGAAGCTCTGCTTATGTCCTGGATTAAGATAGTGTAAAACTGCTTTCAAATCTATTTTCAAAACCCTATTCTTTCATAATATCCCGAATGAAAGGCGAGGCGAAAGCCTAAGTCCTGGATTAAGATAGTGCGGAAGCGCTGCAAAATTTTAGTTTTTACTACCCTATCCAAAAACAAAGGTGAAGCGAAAGCTTAAATCCTGGATTGAGATAGATAGGTAGATATTATTTTCTGTACTTTATACCTCCCCCATCCTGAGAAGAGGCTAAGAACCCTTAGCACTTGGTCAAGATGAGCTCTGGGCTGGATACTATTTTCAACTATTTCAACTCTACTTTCTAGTTATTCTAACTAGGGTTTTCTGTTAATTGATCATATACCAGGTGACGAGACACTACGTTTACGTTAATCTGTTTAAACGCAAGCCTTCCCGGTCGTACTTTCGAGTCAGTGATACTACCAAAGGAACCCTCTCGTTAAGTTAGTTAATTAAGAAATAAAGTTGTTCTTTAATAGGCGAATTAATATCCGCTTAAATTGATTCTGAAATCAAGGACTAAACTCTAAGTCCCTATCTTAATAAAATCACGTATATAAATTTTTTTGTATCTTTTAATTTTAAAAATAAACCCAACTCCGTTCTTTCGATAAAATAATAGTCAGTTCTAAAAAGTAGAATAATTAACACCGATCCCAGGAAAAATACGACCTTGATATTTTCTATAAAATACTATACTCCTATGCGATAGGTACTCTTGCCTTAATCCACAGGATATAAGTAAGTAAAAAAAAAGAGATAGACTTATATACGTAAAAGATTATATAAAACCAAATCTATCTTCTTTAAAACAAAATTTACTTATCACCTTCCTCTGATACCAACTGTCACAACCCGCATTTTCTCCGAATTAAAGAATTATCAGAGTATGAGAAAACGCGCGTCATGATGCCACGTCAAGCAGGGGATAAATGCTGACGCTCAGGCGAAACCATCTACTACACTTTATGAAAGAAATTTATGAGTTTAATGATTAGAAAATCAGTTATACTTTAGAGGCCGTATCCTTCGGCTCGGTGGATCACCTAGTCCACAGTTAAAAAACTATACCTAAGCGCTGCGGAAAAATATTTTATTCAGGTTTGACATCCTAAGAAGTGCATAAGAGCCCTAAGATGACCACTTATGCCATGCAAGACTCTACATTTAATTTATATTATATATAAGGAAACGATCTTTATACGTTGTTTGGAAAATAGTGATTTACCTTTATAAAACATGTTGATCATGCGATATACTTATAATAATAATTGTAGTTTTAAAATAACTAGCAACCTAGCATAAATCCTCCCTAGAGCAAGTAGACTATCTCCAGAAAATGGTAGCAGCAAAAGTAATATATCTAGTACAAAGGTAAAAACTACCAGTGGGCGCCAACAACCTGACACGAACCCACAGGCAAATACGTATGTCTGTAAGAAAAGTACAGAAAAACTACCTCACTAACAAAGCAACAGGATCTCCAAAGTCCAAGAGACCACCAGCAACACCACCGCAACCTAGCCACCAAACTGGCTACTGCTCAGAACCTGAGGCATTCAAAAGAAGAAAGAATACCTCAGCAAGCAAAACAAGGAAAAACTGCATGGAAGTGTCAACCAGGGAATAAATAAAAGAGGAAAACACACAGCAAAAAAAGTCACAACTGCCCAAGGCAAGACAACAAGGAATGCACTACGTGCGAGGAAACAGCACCAACGCTGCCCAGAAACTACATCCTGCAGGGTCTACTAGGCTACTAAGAGCCCAAAGTGCTGTAATCTACCAAGGGAGAAACTTCTAACACCCTAAGATGTGGGAGATTGTAGTAGCAAAAACAAACAACATGGATCCGGGTTGGATGCAAACTCAGTCCCCCAACCACCATTTCCAAGCTAACAAGCTCAAGGGTCTACATGTGAAAGTACAAGGGACCTTCCACCCCCTTGCCCAGCCCGTACCTGGAGCAAGATAGAAGAATAAGGGTGGCCTTGGCTAAATTACACAACACCTCCCCCATGAAGAGCTTCAAACCACCACTACTAACCACAACCCACGATTCGGACTTTAGGAAAAAAAACATGGCCGACAAGGAAACTCAAAATAAAATCAAGGAACTCACTCGGGAACGAATATCGAGGAAAGAGAAATAGTGTTGAAGTTACTCAACACGGCTTGGCGTGTAGTTGAACCCACTCAGCGCCTAACCAGACCTTGGCGTTGAGTGAGTTAGCCTCACTCAATGCCAGAACAGCAATGGCATTGAGTGAGAATCACTCACCCAACGCCCTCTGCAAGAATAGCTCTGGCGTTGAGTGAGTTATCCTCACTCAATACCAAAACAGCCATGACGTTGAGTGAGGTCCACTCCCTAAACACCTTCAGCAAAAGAGGCAGCGGCGTTGAGTGAGCTAACCTCACTTAACACCAAAATAGCTATGGCGTTGAGTGAGGTCCACTCCCTCAACGCCTTTAGCAAAACCACAAAACCCAATGGTGGCGTTGAGTGAGTCCCCCTCCCTCGACGCCAAAGCAGCTTTGGCATTGAGTGAGGTCAACTCACTCTACGCCAAAGTTCACTCCCGCAGGAAAACCCTAAACCATCGCCAACAAGAGGAGGTTGGCGGGAATGCCGACTGATTCTCGCCGAATCGGCGGGAATGCAGGATGATTCTCGCCGAATCAGCGAGAATCGAGGATGATTCTCGCCGATCGGCAGGAATCCAGAATGATTCTCGACGAATCAGCAGGAATCAAGGATGATTCTCGACGAATCGGCGGGAATCAAGGATGATTCTTGCAGATCGGTGGGAATCACTGACGATACACGTCGAAATCGGCGGGAATCACTTGGTGATTCCCGTTGATTTTTACTTAGACGAAAATTCTCACTCAATCACCCACCACTCAGCCGTAAGAAACAGACCAAACTATGGCTTTGAGTGTGTCCACCACACTCAACGCCAAGTCCGAGCGACTTTTGGCTTTGAGTGTGTGCACCACACTCAACACCAAAACCCGAGAGTCTACCAAGACTGGTTCTAACCAGAGCCCTACCACAACTTCCTACCTCACTCTCTCTCTCGGCCCCACCCGCAAAAGCACCCAACTAGAACTACAAATCTGGAGTCTAAATGGTGAAAACAACTAGCAGGTTGAGCAAACAGCACAAGGAGGGGGCTCATAGGAGAATCTAAGCCCTAAAATTTAGCAAGATAAAAGAGAATATGCTTGGTTTCTACCCTAGGGCTAACCAGAAAACATTCCAAAATTCAAAAGTACAACAATGGCAAGGGCAAGAATACCACTTGCCTCGATTTCCTGCGAAGCTTGGTAGGCTTTCCCTCCTCTTCACTCTACACTAGAAGGAGCAGAACCTAACAAGCAAACCCGCACTTTAATGGCGAAAACAGCAAGAAACCGAAAATCCAAGTCTCCTAAAATTCCACGAAAAACAAAACTCTTACCATCTAAATGAAGATCTGAGCGAGAGCAAGACAATGCCGCTTTCGGAATCGAAATCCGTCCACGAACACTCCCGGAATCACCGTCCGAAGGAGAAGCAGGTCCGGCGGTTTCCCCTGTTTTCCGCGAATAGGAGCAGCGGTTTTGGTCTTGGGGAGAAGAAGAGAGGAGAAGTGGGTCTGCCACTTCTTAATGAGGCTTCTATACAAGCTTTAAAGCATCGGTTTAGCAAAACCGAACCCAACCGCCTGCTCCTTAAATAAAAAGAAAAAGAGAATTTCTTCTAGTATATACTAATGGCACACCCAAAGCGACGCGAAAACCAAACTATCTCGAAATTCGTCAAAATTCGCACCGTAGCTAAATATCCACGCTACGAATACAACGGCGAATTCCAAACTAACTTTCGACGAACAAAACTCGAGTTATACCCTCCCGAAGCCAAAACACAAGCATCCCCTGAGAGGCCACACCGGGTCACCCAAAACGGCTCAGCTTGCTCGGGAGATCTTGCCAATAGGCTTCAAAATAGGGCACCCAGTTCTAAGGAGTTAAGACCACACTCCACAGATGGCGCAAGCCAAGAAAATGCGTCGACATAACGCCAAACGTGAATTTAAATAATCGCAGAAAAAAAAAATCGGGGGCGTTACAAGTTGGTTCAGCAACAACATTTGGGAAGGATTCCTGTTGTGGAATTACTTCTATTGTTGTGGGGGGTTCGACTACATCCATATTTTCTTCATCACTTTCTTCATTGGCTTATTGAGAAGACTGGGATGTAAATTTTAATTCATCCAATTTCTCACACAAGTTGTTTACCTGCAAGGGGTTTCTGGTAGAAATTTCTTTCTCCTTGTAAAATATGTTAGTCTCATCAAATATAACATGCATGGATTCTTTTATTTTCAATGTGGATTTATTAAAAACCCTATAAGCTTTGCTGACTTGGGAATATCCTAGAAAAATTCCCACTGCAGCCTTTGCTTCAAACTTTCTAATGTGCTTTTTGTCATTATTATGAATATAGCATACACAACCAAAAACTTTAAAATAGTTAATTTTTGGATTCTTCCCTTTGAGCAATTCATAGGGTGTCTTATGTTTTAGTTTGTGTATCAAGCTTCTGTTCAGGACATAGTTTGTTGTGCTCACTGCCTCTGCCCAATAGGATAGTGGCATGTAAGCATCTGCAATTAATGTGCCTGCAGCTTCAATGAGTGTTCTATTTTTCCTTTTAGCTACCCCATTTTGTTGAGGAGTTCTAGGAGATAGGAAGTAGTGTCTTATACCTTCTTTACTATAGAACTCTAGCATAAGAAGAGACTCAAACTCAGTGCCATGATCACTTCTGATCAATGCAACTTGAGTTGAATACTCAATCTGTATGTTCTTGAGAAAATCTGTAAGAACTTGAAAAGTATCTAACTTTGCTCTCAAAAAGAAAACCCAAGTAAATCTGGAGAAGTTATCTACAACCACTAAGGTATAAGACTTCCCTCCTAGGCTTTGTACAGTAATAGGGCCAAAAAGGTCCATATATAGTAAGTACAAAATCCTAGGTGAATCACTCTTATTAATGGATTTAAAACTAGATTTATTTTGCTTGCCTTGTTGACAAGCCCTGTAGAGGCCTTTTTTTGTAGGGACCAGAAGGTAAACCTCTAACAAGATTGTCCTTAGATAACCTAGTAATTTTTTTAAGATTTACATGTCCTAATCTCTTATGCCATAAGACATTTTGACTACTAACTAAATTAAGCAGACATATATCTGAAGTAATAGACTTGAAATTAACTAAATATATGTTTCCTTGTCTACTGCCAATTAAAACTGGTTTGTTTTCTCTTGAGGTAATAGTACAGGATTCAGAGTTGAATGATACCTGATAACCTTCATCACAGAGATGGCTAATGGAGATGAGATTGTGCTTCAGTCCACTCACATATACAACTTTCTTGAAAGTTACAGCTCCAATCCTGATTTTTCCATAGCCCTCTGTTTGGCCACAATTTGAATCACCAAAGATGACCTTTGGTCCTAGCTTGGACTTATAGTCAATTAAGTTGTCCTTACTGCCTGTTGTGTGCTTGGAGCAGCCACTATCCAGATACTAGTTTTGATTATATGCTGGATAGGTCTTCATCTGCAAGTATAACACTTAGTTGTTCTTGACCCAGGTTACCTTGGGTCTTTGTTGATTTACATAGGAATAACTGGAAATATATGAGCATTCAGGTTGATCTTTATAGCCTTTGGGATGATATCTTCTGGGTGGTATTATCCATATGCTAAAGGGATTAAAGTTGCTCTTAGAATTTTGATTTCTGTTGTTAAAATCTGGGATCGACGATTTCTGGTTGGATCGTCGAACTGAGCTCGACGATGTTGGATGAGATCGTTGATCTCTACTTGAAGAATGAGAGTATTCATTCATGGAGTTCCAAAATCATCGATCTCTATTCGACGAACCATACTGATGTCGTCGATCATAGATTGAAGAATGATTTTTACTCAAGTTTGCGTTCAGAGATCGTCGTTCTAAGTTCGACGATCTGTTCATATATCGTCGATCTGCGTTCGACGATAATTGCTGAACATTGTCATTTTTGTTTTTCTGGTTATTGAGGTTATTTTTAATTTCAATCTGTTCAAGAACTTTATTAACCCTATGTACTTGTTCAGTATTTTTCTTTCCTTTGTCAGATATAAACTTTACTAGTTTGGAAATAATGTTTTTTTTGAATTATAGGTGGATTACTAGGGGAGGCACCTAATCCTAGTTTACTATTGTTGATCCTAGCATTTACAGTACTAGTGATATCTAATAATTATAGACTTCTCCCATTTAAGGATTCTTCTAATATCTTGGCATTGCTAAGTTCAGATTTCAAAAAGGATATTTGTTGATTAGTAGAGATAAGTTCATTTGTTAGGTTAGCATTCTCTGCAATAGTTTTATCTAGGTCATTTAATTTTTCTTTGAGAAGTTTGATTTCCTTCTCAGAGCTGATTAAGTCAAAGCACAAAATTTTAAATTCAAGTTTAAATTCCTCTAATTCAAAATCATAATAGGCTATTACCTGATCCTCAGCTGATAAGAGCTCTTCATCTTCAGACTGATCAGCATCTTATGTGCTACTGCCTGCCTCAATATCCATGAGGCAAACTTCTTAGGCCTTCTTCTCTTCTTCATCCTCACTGGAGCTGGAGGAGGTTGACTCTTCTTCAGTATCACTCCATGACTCAGCTACAAATCCCTTGTCCTTCCTCTTGTGCTTGCTTGAGGAAGGCTTGCTGTAGTGACCCTTCCTTGAGTCACCCTCCTTTCTTTTATCCTTCTTCTGAACTTTTGGGCACTCAGAGATGAAATGCCCAGGTTTCCTGCAGCCAAAACACACTACTTCTTTAGATTGTGTTTTGTCATACCTTGGCTTGTCTTCATACTTGGATGGTTTCCTTCTGAAATCTTTTTTAGCCATCTTAAAGAATCTCTTGGCAAAGAGACTCATCAATTCTCCATTCACAGAAATGACTTCAGAGTCTCCTACAGCTTTGAAAGCTATGTTGTGCTCTTTCCTAGTGGTGTAGGAGTCTTGACTTCAGCTACTGCTTCCCTTGATTTTATCAACTGCTCATAGGACTTTAGCTTTCCTAGTAGAGCTTCTGTTGAGATCTCTATTGTGCTTCTAGCTTCTCTGATGGGCCAGATTCTTGAGTCCCATGTGCTGGGCAAGCACATGAGGATTTTGTAATTTACTTCAGTCAAAGTTATTTCCTTATCAAGAGTCCTTAGCTCACTGATAATGGAGCTAAGTCTGTTGTACATCACTTCCACTGTTTCAGCTTCATCCTTTTTGAAGTTTTCATATTGAGTGATGAGGTTGGATCTTCTATCCTTCCTCTCATTTATTTGTTCAACCACCATCTGGTTCATGGATTCCCAAATGGCCTTGGCTGATGGTCACTCAACAACCTTTTGAAATATCTCATCTGACATTGTTTGAGCCAATATGTTCATGGCTTTGGCATCAGCTATCTTTTCCTTTCTCTATGCATCTATCCATCCAGGGGGTGGAACTGCACTCATGTCTGTTGAAGTTGATGAGGTTGAAGTCATTGGAGCTGGTGGTCCTGTTAAGATGGAATTAAATATATCCTCATCAATATAATTCATGTAGAGTCTGATTCTTGCCTTCCAGAGTGTGAACTTGCACAAGTTACACACCGGAGGTCTTGTGCTTGCATATTCTTTGTTCTGTGCCATGTTGTATAGATCTAGAAGATGTAAGAGAACATATCAAACTTATGATCTTTGGTTCAAGGGTTAGCTTGTACAACCAAAAGAACCTGCCTTTGATACCAATTGAAAGTTAGGGTTAAATCTGATATACTCTAGAGGGGGGTGAATAGAGTATGTCTGTGTGTTTTTTTAAAAAAAATTTCTTCTTTAGCAATATACTATCTTTACCTCTAACAACTATATCTGACTATCACAGATTAAAGTAAATCAAAGATCACAGAATATCGAACTAACACAGCCACAGCAAGAATATAAAAGAAAGAGCAACCAGACGACACATGAAATTTATAATGGTTCCCCAAACTGGGTACATCTACTCTTCTACCACCCTTGGTAGGAATCCACTATAGGTTTTGATTAGGTGACTACCACCAATGAGCTTTTGATCAGGTGCTCAAAAACCAACCCAAGTCTTTTGGAAGGAGACTTGCAACCAGAATAATTTTGAAGGGAATTAAAACCCTGTATAGAGGTGGGAATGAGAGAATGATATAAGTCTTCTTTTCTCAAGTCAAAATGAGAAGACTGTGTGGATTCTTATTTGTTGTCAAATCTCCCCCTGAGATCTTGAATAGTTCAGGAGTGGAAGCTTTGTTCAAGGGTGTAGGCCTTCAGCTTTGATGATTGCTCGACAGCAGGCTTCTAGACTGATAAGTATGTTTGTCTCTTGGAAAGCCTTGGAGCAGACTGAGGACAGATGAAGAAGATCAAGATTTTCTGTCTCTGTATGTTGTTGATGTCGTATATCTTCTTCTTTCAGCAGAATAAGGACTCATTCGTTTGTCGACGACCATTTGAATTTTCAAAATACTCCTGTAATCAATGCTGATGACGTTGAGAATTACACGACATTGATTACTTTCCCCAACTATTTCATTGAAAAAAATTGCAGGCAATAATCCTGATGAAGACCATAATTAATGCTCTTTCTAACGGTAATATTCAGAGAATGTTAGAGCATTAATTGCACAGGAATTACTGCAATATAATAGGAATAAGAAGGAGGGAAATAACTTAGACTAGAATCGTCGACCAGAAGACAAGAATTCGTAGAGCATAGTCCATAGTTCGTTGAGCTAATTATTGCTGTTCGTCGAGCTAAGTTTCAAGATCGTCGAACTCTGAATAGCTGACTGCTACTTGACGAAATCTTCTTGTTCTGTGCTCTAAGTTCGTTGACCTGAGAACAACTTTGGCTTTGAGTGAATTATGTCGCTGAGTCCATTTTGGCACTGAGAGATGAAGTATTAGTCGACCTGAGAATAGAAATCGTCGAACTCTGTTTAGAGAAGTTTATCCTTGAGTTAGTCGAGCTGAGTACAACTATCGTCAACCTTTGATCGACGAACGTAGATCTCTTTCTCTAAATCTTGATTTCTCTAAGTCTTGAGTCTCTAGCAGTGATGGAGGCTGGTCCTTTGTACTGTTGTCTCTAAGGACATGGCCTAGACTTAAGAAACACAAAAAATCTGACCCTTCTATACAACATGGGTCACAATCTAAGAAGACAAACTAGCCCAAATCACCTAGGGGTTCCAACAACTACCTCAAAAAAGAGAAATGATAGACCAGTGGCTCTCTTTTACATCAACCAGAGGGATATTGAATCAGTTGCACGGTTCATTGATCGCTTTCAGAAAGAGATCCAAGTGGTGAGGAATGTGAACCTCGATTATTATAAAGTTGCCCTGATTCATGGCCTCCGGGAAAGGCCCTTAAAGTTCAAACCAACAACGAAGGCACCAACAATCTACCAAGAATTGATCGCAATGGTCAATCGCTTCATCGAGGGCAAGAAAGCCAACCCAACCTATACCTCATCCCAGACAGCTAAGGCTGAAGGAAGGTATGCTTCCAACTCTTCTTCTAATAACCATCATCACAATAATCCTCCTCGGCCCGACTTCCAGCCTCATTCTCAATGGGGGCGAAACCTCCGCCATAAGAAACCCTTCATCGGCCATCAAAAGTTTCATGATCAGAGACTGCCATTTGCCACCACTCCTGTCATACCGCTTCAAGCGCTTCCTATTCTTTAGAATGCCTTGCCTGCTCCAAGGCCGCATGGGAACAGCTCCGTGGAGGAGCTTGCAGATCTAGGATTCGATAGTGGAGAGGTTGTCCAGATCATTCAAAGAAAATCAGAGGAAAAGAGACAAGGGCCTCAAAGAGAGTTTAGGCCAAGGAACAATTCCCAGTACTGCGAATTCCACAGAGAGAAGGGTCACTTAACTGAATACTACAAGGCCCTTCGAAAGTTGGTTGAAAGATTGCTTGTCGAGGGCAAGATCAAGGAAGGTAAGAAAAGTGATTCTTCGAAGCCTTCCACCTCAAAGGGCAAGTAGGTGGCTGAAGTTCAGTTAGAGTGTGTGGAGATAGAGGATGTAGGCCATCTAGGGCCTATTAATGTTCGTCCTGGGTGTTTTGATGTAGATTATGAGGGTGCCCTGGGGCGACTCTTCTACATCCATGGAGGAGCTGGGACCGAAGCTACTCGGAAGTCTTCAATCACGAGGGTTTCTTGGGCAAAGGTCGCCTCTTCTTCCTCCTCTGCTCCATCTAGTGGAGATATTTTCTTTGGCAAGGAAGATCTTCCTAAGACTGCCAATCCGTTTGATGACGTTGTTGTAGTCAAGGCAGCCATTGAATATTATACAGTGGATAGAATTCTAATTGATACAGGAAGCTAAGTCAATCTACTATTCAAGTCAACCTTCGAAGCCCTGAGAACTGGGAAGCCTTTGCTTTCCACCGAAGGGCCGCTCTATGGTTTTTCAGGAGAAAGGAAAGAAGTCGAGGGGAGCGTCACTCTCTCGGTAAAGCTTGGAGGTGCAATCAAGCCAATTTAGTTTATAGTGGTCGATGCTCCTAGTTGATATCATGCAATCTTTGGAAGGCCTTTGCTTAACAAATATCAAGATGTGGTTTCAACTTCCCACCTTGCAATAAATTTTTATGCCGATGGAAGGATGTGCATGGTTAGGAGCAACCAAAGGCATGCTAGAGAATTCTATCTTCGAACATTCAACATGATTGAAATCGCCCCTCTCGTCTTCCCAGTAGCAGCAGAAGCATCTTCTCAGTCAGAGGATTTTGTGGATAGTGAAGGAGCTCACCTGTAATCTACCCAGGTGACGCAAGGAGTTCCCATTACTTAGGGGGAGGAGAGAAAGCTCTCCATCAACTCGGAGCACCAGAAGATTAAAAGGCCGAGTTGATCTCTTGTTTGCTGAAGAACCTGGATGTCTTCACTTGGGAAGCGGAAGTCATGCCAGGCATTGATCCGAATGTTTCTTGCCATAATCTCAATGTTGATCCCAACTTCAAGTCAGTGCAGCAGAAGAAGAGGGATATGGTAACAAAGCTTGCTGATCCAATCAGAGAGAAGCTCTCGAAGCTTCTCAAAGGAAAGTTTATTTGTGAAATTCAATACCCTTCCTAGATATCAAATGTTGTAATGGTTAAGAAACAAGGAGGGAAGTGTGAATGTGTGTCGATTTTACTCGTTTAAATAAAGTGTGCCCCAAAGATTTTTACCCCTTGCCTTAGATAGATTCTTTAGTTAATTCTGCGATAGGGTACTCTTTTATGAGTTTTTTAGATGCACTCTCTGGTTACCACCAAATAAGAATGCACAAGCCCGACGTTGCTCATACATCCTTTATTACCAACGATGGTTACTATTGTTATCTCGTAATGCCCTTCGGGCTTAAAAATTGTGGTGCGACCTATCAGCGCATGATGGATCATGTGTTTAAGGAACAAAAAGGAAGAAACCTTGAGGTGTACGTGGATGATCTTCTGGTCAAAATCAAGTCTTTTTCACTATACCTGCAAGATCTAGCAGAGACTTTCTCTACTCTGCATAGATATAAAATGAAACTCATCCCATCAAAGTGTACTTTTGGGGCAAGTATGGGGAAATTCGTTGGTCATCTCCTCACTACAGAAGGGCTTGCCCCTAACCCTGACAAAGTTAAAGCCATCCTCTATATGGCTCCTCACAGTTCTCCAAAAGAAGTTTAGCAGTTAGGGGGAGGTTTGCAAGTCTCGGGAGGTTTATCTCTCGAGTTGGAGATAAGAGTGCATCGTTCTTTAAAACTCTTCGAGGAGCGTCCAAGTTTCAATATAGGGAAGAGTGCTCCCAAGCCTTTGAACTGTTAAAGAAACAATTGAATTCAACACCTTTATTATCGAGCCCCCGATCAGGGGAGAAGTTGTTCTTAAACTTAGGAGTATGCCCTGAGGCGGTCAGCTCGGTTCTCGTTCGAGAAGAAAACAGGAGGTAGTTCCCAGTTTACTATGTCAGTCATATTCTCAAAGATGCAGAAATGAGATATCCAATCCTGGAAAAGTTGGCCTTAGCATTGGTTATGTCTGCTCGTAGACTCCTTCCTTACTTCCAGGGACACTAAATTCAAGTAGTCACTGATCAGCCTTTGAAAAGTGTGCTGGAGAGACCAGAACATTCAGGCAGGTTGGCTAAATGGGCAATTGAATTAAGTGAGTTTGAAATTTATTATGTGCCTAGGACATCTATCTAAGCTCAGGTTCTAGAAGATTTCCTAATTGATACTGCAGAGTCCAGTTCTGATCAAGCGGAAAGGTCTCCTTTGTCTTGGACCATCTATGTTGTTGGTGCCTCAGGCAGAAATTCTTTTGGAGCAGGAGTGGTTCTTATCAATCTAATAGGCATCAAACTTGAGCAAGCAATCAAGTTCTATTTTCCAGTTACAAATAACTAAGCAGAGTATGAAGCCTTGTTAGCAAGCTTGAGGCTTGCAAGAGAGCTCGGAATTGACCATGTGAACATAAAGACTTACTCTTTTGTGATGGCGTCACAAGTTCTCATAAACTTTGAGACCAGGGAGCCTGTGTTGAAGAAGTATCTTACTCTTGTAAAAGTTGAAGTTGGTAGATTCAAAATTTTCACTATTGAACACATCCCAAGATCAGAAAATGAGGAGGCAGAGTGCTTGCCAAGTATGGACTTCCCTCAGGAGGAACAACTTCTGAACTCTTCTGCCTGGCAGTGGATGAAGAAGAGTTGATGCAAATTGATCAATGTCCCTCTTGGATGGATGCACTCACTCTTTACTTGTCAACTGGAAACTTTCATCAGTCAATCAAAGATAAGAAAAGATTCAAGATAAAAGCAGCCTACTATTACCTGGTGTCTAGTATTCTATATATAAAAACCAACTTGTTTGCAATGGCAAGATGTATTGCAGAAGGTGAAATTCCTGCTATTTTTCGCGAAGTGCATTCTGGTAAGTGTGGAAGTCACTTAGAAGCAAGAACCTTAGAAAGAAGGATCCTGCAGCAAGGTTATTTCTGGCCTACTATGAAGAAATATTCTGAGGCTTATGCAAGAAAATGTTTTCAGTGCCAGAAGTTCGGTCCACTTCAGCATCAAGCTGCTCAGTCACTCAGATCAATCATAACTCCTTGGCCCTTTGCATATTGGGGAATGGATCTCATTGGTCCTTTTCCCATGGCAAGCGGACAACGACGCTTTATCATAGTGATGATTGATTACATCAGCAAATGGATCGAGGCTAAGGCATTGGCAAAAATAATGACTCAAGTCGTGAAGAATTTCATTTGGGGCGAGATAGTCTGCCGGCATGGTATCCTAATGGCAATAATCACTGACAATGGACCACAGTTCAACAATGCTAAGATGGTTGATTTTTTCAAGCAGATCGGAAAAGAGATGCGCTTTGTGTCAGTCCATAATCCTAGAAGTAATGGTCAAGTTGAAGCAGCTAAAAAACAGATCCTCAGCTTGCTCAAAAAGAAAGTGGAGAATCTCAAGGGCAGTTGGGCTGATCGACTTCCTTCGGTTCTCTGGTCCCTGAGAACAACGCCTTTATCTGCAACAGGAGAAACTATATTCAAGCTTTCTCATGGTTCGGAAGCTCTTATTCCAGTTGAGTTTGAAGCCCCGTCACCAAGAGTTCTGCTTACTAGACAAGGCATGGAGGATTTGCTTGAGCTGAATAATGAAGAGATGAAGTTTTGATTGGAACATATTGAAGAAGTCAAAGGTAAGGCGACAATAAGGCAAGAAGAAATCAAGAGAAGAATGGTCTGCTACTTTGATAAGAATGTGAGGATCAAACACTTTCAAGTGGAGATCTGGTTCTTAAAAAGTTTGATATTACTACAAGAGCCGGCTCAGTTTGGAAGCTTAATCTGAATTGGGCTGGGCCATTCATTGTCAAAGAAGTGCTCAAGAACGGGGCTTATCACTTGCAAATGTATGAAGGAGAAGATGTGGCACATACATGGAGTGTAGATGATCAAAAGAAGTTCTATTCCTTAACATCTTCCTCTTTTTTCCTTCCTATGTAAACTTTTCAGAGATTTTCATTGATAAAAAGCTCCTTGCTAACACTTCTTCAAATGTCTTCTTATCTCTTAAATATTGACAGTTAATGCATTGAGCAAGAGCGATTTCAAACAGTTATATCGCTGAACCTTATCTTTTCACTCTTATGCAAGTTTCACAAAAGTTTGTATTGATCAAAGTCTTCATACTAACACCTTTTTTAGTGCTGTCTTTCTTTTGTTTCCTGAACAACTCCAACAGTTGCCTAATACCAGGAGACATCGTCGAGTTCTGCTGAAACCTCCCTTAGAAGCGTTGTCATTAGCATAACACCACGAAGACCTTGTGTTGCGGGGAGATTTTGCACCGTGTAGTGGGAGCTTGTCGGTTCTAGTACGGTAGGATACTTGATTTCAGATCCCAGCTAGTACCTGACCCCACCTCTGCATTATGGAGGGACAGGGTGCAGGTTAGCTCTACCATACCGTTTAAGGGATATCATTACAACTTTGGTGATCACGTGTGGAAATCAATGTTATACGCACCTGCCCGCGGATCATCTTAGTTAGTGACCCTCGAACACTCCTTGGTACCCTCAAGCAGTGCCTGAAGGAGACCCACAACCTTGTTGATCTCAGGGGAAAGCAATACCGCTCCGGCCGCACCTGACCAAAAGATTAATTTGGACTGTACTCCAGGCAAGAGGGCAGTGAATCGTTTCATTAAGTGTGCAGATCTTAAGATCCAGTGTGGAAAACAATGTCGCTCTGGTCGTACCTGCCCACTTGGTCTCAAGTATGCAGCTCACTTTTCACATGAATTTGATTATGAGCGGACTCTGGTTTTCTAGTCCGCCCAGTCCGCCGATTTACCTTGGGTTGATCTTAATAGTTTGTGGCCCAGTGTGGAAAGCAATGCCGCTCCGGCCGCACCTACCCACTTGGTCACAAGCAATAGATCATTTCTATTTTATTATGTGCGGACTCTAGTTTTCTAATCGGCCCAGTCCGCTTGATTCATTTGGGTTGACCTTATAGTTTTCGTGTCCTTGTAAGAAAAGCAATGCCGCTCCAGTCTCCCCTGCCCGCCTGGTCGTGAACTATGGGTCATTTCTATTTGTAGTTAAGAGCGGACTGTGATTTAATATCCGCCCAGTCCGCATACTTGGTCAGGTTTATCTTTTTTTCAATTCGCAGTCTAGCAACTATTCTAAGACCACAACTTTTATTATCAAAGATCTCTTGAGCTTTCAAAGGTTTATTCAATTTTGGCAAAGGAAATGGCGGACTGCTATTAGAACTCGTCAGAGTCCACTTAATGGTTCATTATTTTGGCAAGCAATCAGATAACATTAATCTTATTCATATTGCGGCGAGCTGTAGTTAAATTGTTTGATAAGGTTTCTTAATTGACGAGTTGAAAAGTTATATGGTGCAGATAATATCTACATTGCGATGACTGATGTATGGACTTCGCCCCTTAACTATAGATTGCATTTAAACAATAAAAAATAAGAGCATTGCAGATGACACATGTTGATCCCAAAATATCCTTTTGTATTTCATAAATCAAGTTACAACTTTCAAGTGTTTAGCAGACTCAAATCTTGAGTCTGCCGCCTTTACAAAAATAACAAAAATACATTATGTATCACTCCTCTTCTATTTTTTCTCTATAGGTTCGTCAGAGTTTATACCATCAAGATCGATTTCCGGGGAGTAGCCCTCCGATCCGCTTCTACTGCTGCTATCTGAGCTATTGTTGACTGTAGACTCGCTAGGCGAGATCTCATCAGCAGAGCCATAAGTGGACGCGTCGGACTTGGCGGACTTATCTCTACCATGTTGGCTTGAACCAGCGTATGTAAGACCCCCCTTTTTTTTCTTTTTCGAACACCGGGGTCTTAGCCCAGAATTACCGCTTTGCGGTGGAACCGACACACGGGAAGGCCGCCACTACAAAACGCCAATTCTGCCGGCCCTTTTCGATCACAAAGAGAGAGAAATAAATATTACACTGAATGTAAACAAGTCCACAGAAACATGTATGAATAGAAATCACAACACGTCCATCAATAGATAATAATAGAAAATAAAGGTACTGCAAAGATCAGTTCCGATGAAATATAGATAAACAGGCTCGAGCCCGGTACATCAGAGTCCTCACTACAAATCACTCATCGCAGAAGCTATAAAAACACTAATCACTCACGGAGCTGGTCGTAGGTGCACCAGTGCTAGACTGACCTACCTCCATGCGCACCGTACTCCGCTGGTGCTGGTCCCTGGACTGCTGGTCCCTGTCTCCCATCCAGAGCTCCTGTAATGTTGTGGTTTGAAAACCATTAGTCATAAAGACTAAGCCCTATCATCCCCTACCCCTCCCCCCACGGCTCCTAAGCACCGAGCGGAGAGGAGGAAAGGTAAGCTACAATGGTGGAGAATAAACAATGCAGGTGACGATGGAGCTAGTCTAATAACTATAATAGTGTATAAACAACTATCTAGAATAAAGTACATCTAGCAATTCTACGGTAGTAAGCAATAAAGTAGACATGTAGTAAGTAGCAAATTTATAAGAAGACAAATAGAAAGCAAGTAAGTAAATAAGTAAGTAACCTTAACTTATATGAATGCCCATACAAACTTATAAGTTAAGGGGTCTTTTGCAAGGCTCCCATCGTAAAAAAAGTCTTATACCGATTTATACGTTGGGGTGTCGGTTGTATGCAAATATGAGTGTAGTGATATGCTATTCCATGATTCATGCAAGTGCAACTCACGCACACGACTCTATGCACACAGACCTTTAGTTCCCCCTGTTCGGGCAGCTAGCTTGACTCCTAGGAACCTCCGTAGTGGCAAACAGAGACCGTGGGTCGGGTCCCCCACTCCTAGGCGGGTATCCACACTACCGGGCCTAGCCCTTCCGTACGCCCCTAGAAGAACACAACCTAGAGTATTCGCGTACTAGTGCTGGCTATATCCACCAGACTTTCTTTGGCTAAGTGTCCCACACTGCCAAGTCAACGTACCGATGTCGGTGTGAACGACAATCAAATACCGAAGACCCAGCACCTTATTCTGTATTCAAACCCTCGAGCCCTCGGCTCCCCGGACTGTTCCGTCCATGCATCTACCTTCAGATCTACCGTCTGAATGGCAACCAAACCAACTTATTCTACCTCCTTAGCTACCGGGGTGTGATAATGTGCAACCCTAGATATTCTAGTTGCTTTTTTAATTTATTATACCTACGGTTTACGTTAGCCCAGGACTGCCCCCGGTATTCCCCGTGAAGGGCTCTCAAAGGGCACTAGGAACTATGATGGTAGCTGAAGCCCACCGTTCCCTTTCGCAAGGTACTTATTATTATTGATTAATTTCCCTTACCCATTCCCTTTTTATATTACGGTAGACTAAACCTAAGGTGATTTTGACCTTTCACTCTACGGGGAAGACGATCTTTCGTCGAACCCAAGCACCACCTAACACTAACCAACTCACATCTCACTACTCAACCTAAACTTCTAGGATGACTCATCCACATCTACAAAATCCAACAAGATGACTAACTCCAACTATGCCAAATCATTTCCTAATGATATTTCAATAACTTACTAAATGCAGACCAACAGATACCTTATGGTGTTCATGATAGAAGGTCCTTCGATTTTTCATCCAAAAGTCCTAAACTATTTACCGGGGACCTATCACGACATAAACAGCCTAAATGCAGAGAATTAAAATTTTCTTAATTAATCTGATATTTAAGTAATTTCTTAAAAGGATCCAAAGGCTATCACTTCAACATGAGGTATACTTTTCAAACATGTTTACAGCCTTATAAATTCATGATAAATATTAGGGTATCTAAAAACTACAAATCCAAAGTTTGATAATTTTTGCTAATATCTGGGGGCCTTAAAACTATTTTAGCAATATTTTCTATCTTCCATGATTTGTGAATCAACCACAGAAAATTGTCATCCAAATTTTATGAATTAATTACATTACACTAATACCATCCAACAAATATCATTGGCTAGGTTTCATAAATGTTCACTGGACATTAAAATCTAGGTAAATCAAACACTAAAATCTTAAATTGACATGCTCGTGAATCAAGTACTGTAAATATACTTCTAAAAATCCTGAATAAATTCCTATAAGTAAACATCACCCTAATAATATCAGTGGCCAAGTTTCACATTTTTAGAAGGTATATTTATCTCTAACTGATTTATTCACCAAAATTGACCTTTATGAAATTTGTGAAGGCAGTGTTAAATAAAGTCCACTAAAATTAATAATAAAATTAAGAGACATTCATTTAGGTCTAAAACCTCTACTGACCAAGTTTTATCAGATTCCAATGAACAGAATGATCAAATTAATTCAAATACTATTTTGGGAAAATTGCTATCTACCAAAAGAAGTACTAAAAATGTATTCCATAAAATTCCAATAAAATATCCAAGGGTTTTATCTACTCTAAAATTCACTCTACCCAAATTTCACAACTTTCAGATAGTGATTAGTGACTGTTTTGACCTAATAGTGTTTCTACCGTAAAACTAGAGTTTGGATTTTGAGGTATCTTCCTACCTCTAACTTCTCTAATATTCTAACCAGAGGATTAAATATAAGTTATCTGCCTCTCTACTAATTTACAAGGCCATACAAGGGCATTTGCCCTTATGTCCTTCACAACCCTCAAAAGCCCTTCCTTAGGGTTTGAGTTTGGATTCTAGGGTAAATCAACCCTAAACCACCGCATTTTCCCAATGGGGGTGATAATCATCATACCAAGCCAGTGGTCAAAATAACAGCCTCTGCTGAGGTGAGTTGACCACTCAAACCCCAAGTACACTTTTACTTAAAAATCCTTCCTTAAGGTAGAACTAGGGATTGATCATTCCCTAACCAAAACATCTTCAAATGTGGTGAAATTTTGTACAGAGTCATGCAATGATGTCAGGGACCACTCACCAAAATTTGGGAGGGTTTGAAAGTCATTTGACCACTTTACTAAATCATGCATGGATTATTAAATGTTTACCAAAACTATAGAAAAAGTATCTCCAAAAATTACTATTTTTGGACTGGCCCTAGGTATAACTAATGGTGGCTCCCTATCCAAATCTCATGACATTTGGACAAGAGATGAAGTGTGGTCACTCAATTTAGTGTATGTCCAACCCTAGGTATAGGCCCCATAGAAACGGGTGTTGTGGTTAAACCACTTACCCAAATGGGTTAAAATTAATTTTAAAATAATGTAGACTCAAAGGCCTAAAACTTTTGTGATTGGCCATATTTCCTAAATCGGCCTCTAAGGGCTTCATTTGGCAACATCAAAATGTGTATTCTTTTAGGCTACTATTCACTATATAATATATATAATTTTTATAATATAAAATCGCACTGTTCATCTTCTTAAAACAAACCGAAACCAGTAACTCTAAAATGCCATTTCCTGAAGCTCTTGCATGACCCACTGCCAGCCACCCAGCCACCTCCCTGGCCAGCCACCACCACCACCGCCTCTTTTGAGGTGAGGGCTACCGTCGGGCGGCGGCACGGCCGCCGGAGTGGCGGTTTCCGGCGAACCCGACCACCATTTATTTTTAAAAAACCATGGAAAAGCTCACTCAACCTTGCTCCTTTGAGCTCGATATCTCTCCTAAATAATTTCTAAGATCTACCCATAGAAAAAGGAGTAGAGGAGGACCTTGTTCGCGGGCTGGAGGCGTGCAGACCGTTGGGATGCCATTGGTGCGGTGGTGGCATCGCCGGAATTCTCAATAGCACAATGGGAGGCTCAAAAACTTCAGGTAAAGGCTGGTAAAACCTCCTATTGGGCCTCTGAGGGTGATTAAAAGCTTGGTCAAGGAGGGGGAACGGCCAAAACTTCAATGGCCGGTATTGGTCCATTAAAGCTTGGGTCAGCCATGGTGGAGGGGGGCTTAAACAGTTCTGTGACAGCTAGCTAACGGCTGGAAACTCCTCCTCTTCCCTAGAGGAGTTGAATCCAGTCGTAAAAGGGGAGGGGAAGGGCTGCCAAGGCGTCAAGTGCCATTACTGGCTATGAAGGCCGGGCTCGGCCATGGCCGTAACTGCTCCTTTTGCAAAACCGACGGTCCACGTGACACAGCTTCCCTTGACCGTTCAACCTTCTTTAAAATAAGACTTAATTGGGTCTTATTAAAAGAAATGGTTTAATAATGCATTTGGGCCCACCATCTAGACCGCCCCGGTTCAGCAGAACCAGCACACAGCCAAAAATGAAATGCAAGAAAATTCTAAGTACAATGGTGTTGAGTGAGCTCTGCTCACTCAACGCCATCCTTGCTACGGTGTTGAGTGATCTGCTCACTCAACGCCATCCCATATACGGCGTTGAGTGAGCTCTGCTCACTCAACTCCATCCAGAATGGCCTCCCAGACTATGGCGTTGAGTGAGCTCAGCTCACTCAATGCCATCCGAATTATGGCGTTGAGTGAGCTCTACTCACTCAATGCCATCCAGAATATGCCCTTTTTAAACGATGGCGTTTAGTGAGCTTAGCTCACTCAATACCATCCAGATTATGGCGTTGAGTGAGCTCTGCTCACTCAATGCCATCCAGACAACACCAAATGGCATTGAGTGCAGTCAGTGCACTCAACGCCGTTCAATTTATGGCATTGAGTGCACTCAACGCACTCAACGCCATCCCGCTTGACAGATTACAGCGTTGAGTTAGCTAAGCTCACTCAACGCCATCCAGTCTACGGCATTGAGTGAGCTCAGCTCACTCAACGTCAACCTGACGACACTAGATGGCGTTGAGTGCAGTCTGTGCACTTAATGCCGTCTAGCATATGGCTTTGAGTGAGCTAAACTCACTCAATGCCATCTAGACTACGGCGTTGAGTGAGCTTAGCTCACTCAATGCCATTCCAAGGTCACGGGCATGATGGATCGGTCACGAGCGTGTCAGGCCCATGTTGAAATTTCTAAGCTCGCTGATCGTCTTTCTTAGGTAGACGATCGTCGAAGGGGTCACGCCCTAGGTCACGGGCGTGACGGGTCGGTCACGGGCGTGACCACCCCTTGACTCAAAATCTTGGTCGATAAACTTCAATTCCTGGGTTTCCTAGGGTTCTGTTATGACAAAACCACTCCCAGGGGTCTAGTTGGAAATGGGATGTTAGAAATCCCAATAAACAAAACAAAGATTTCGTCCCCGAAATCAAGGTTAAGCCTACGGGGGCTCCTATCGGGAGAAAAAGGCTTGTAACATCCCATGAGAGTTGAAAGATTTACATCTCCATGTTACGTTTGCTATGTGCGGTTTCAAATCTAAGACCAATTCGTCCAATTGACTAGGTATATACCCCAATAAACAAAAGATTAGCCCCTATTCTTGAAATTTCAGTCCTATTGATTTAAAACAGGAAAGTAAATTGATTGTCCAGAGGGGTTGTGAGGTATACCTGACTGAAAAGTTCCGGGTATTTTTGTCGCATCAAAACCAGTGGCTCCAATGTATTCTCCTCCTGCCCATGATTGTTCCACAGGACCTTGACTAACAGAACCTTCTTACGTCGCAAGACACGCACTGCCGTGTCATCGATCCTGATAAGCTCCAGGTTGACTGACCGATCCGAGGCCACCGGGCTGTCTGTCGAGGAAATCAGCTGCTCAGGGCGTAGCAGGGACCTCCGAAGTGAGGAGACGTAGAAGACGTCATGCAATCCCGCTAACTCCGGCGGTAGCTCTAGTCTATAAGCCAAGGGGCCGATCCGCTCCAGGATCCTGTAAGGCCCCATACATCTCGGACTGAGCTTCTTCCGCCCGCGAACCAGCGAGACTCCGTACATCGGCCGTATCTTAAAGAAAACTCGGTCTCCCACCTAGAACTCCACTTGACGATGCCTCGCATCATAATATTTGGCCTTCCTGCTCTGGGCTTCCAACATCCTGTCCCGGATCAATCTAATCTGAGCATCTGTATCCCCCATAGACTCCGAGCCTAGTGCCTGCGGATCCTCATCCTGAACCCATGATAGTGGGGTCCTGCACCTCCTTCCATACAACGCCTCGTATGGAGTCATGCCTATGCTAGACTGATGGGCGTTGTTGTATGAAAACTAGACCAGTGTCAGCAATCTCTCCCAAGGCTCGCCGCGGTCCAAAATACACAGGCGCAAAAGATCTTCTAGTGTACGGTTGGTGCGCTCTGTCTGTCCGTCTGTCTGAGTGTGAAAAGCTATGTTGAATGTCAACCGAGAACCCAGATAGTCCTGGACCGACCTCCATTCCCTGGATGTAAACCGCCCATCTCGATCCGAAACGATAGTCTTGGGCACCCCATGATAACGCACAAACTACTCAATGAACCTCCGTACTAATACACTAACCGAAGCGTCCTTCGCCACTGGAATGAATCTGGCCACATTTGTTACCCTGACCACTATCACCCAGATCGAGTCATTTCCCGCACGGGATCGAGGTAGCCCATGTATGAAGTCCATGGATATATCCTCAAATTTCCACTCCGGCACCGAAAGTGGCTGCAGCAAGCCTGTCGGGTTCCTACACTCTGCCTTCACGAGTTGGCAGGCCTCGCAGTGCATCACAAAGTACGTAATGTCTTTCTTCATACCTGGCCAGTACATCGTCCTCTTCAAATCTTTTACCATCTTGGTGATCCCCGGGTATACCGAGTATCGGTTGCAGTGAGCTTCTGTCATAATGTCCTCCCGGATCTGGCCTCCTACCGGTATGTAGACCCTGCCTCTGAAACACAGGAGGCCATCCCTCAAAGAGTAATCTCCTGTCGTGCCTTCCTCCAAGGCTCAGAATATCGGCTCAGCTCTCACATCCAGCTTCTGCCCATCTCTGATGCGGTCTCGAATATCATTAGTAGTGACCATCGACCCCAGGTACTCCATGTATAACTCCGGGTCATCCTCGGACACTAGTGATATCTGCATCTCCTCGAACGATTTAACCAACTCCAAGGCCATCAGTTCCGGGCCTACTCTTGACGTACTCGCTCTCCGGATCAGAGCATCTGCGACCACGTTCGCCTTCCCCGGGTGGTAGTGCATGGTATACTGGTAGTCCGACAGAAAATACACCCAGCGTCTCTACCTGATCTTTAACTCCTTCTGGGTGTCGACGTACTTCAGAATCTTGTGGTCAGAGAAGATATCGCAAAGTACTCCGTAGAGATAGTGTCGCTAGATCTTAAGAGCAAAAACGACTGCCCCCATCTCCAAATCATGCACGGGGTAGTTCTGCTCATACTGCTTCAACTGACGGGAGGCATAGGCTATTACGTGCCCGTTCTGCATCAGAACGGCACCCATCCACTGATAGGAAGCATATGTGTACACCTGGAATCCTTCCTTCCCTAACGGAAGAGCAAGGATGGGAGCCGAGGTAAGACAATCCTTCAGCTCCTGGAAAGCAGATTTGCATCGTGGAGTCCAAAAAAAGGGGACTCCTTCTTTGTCATAGACGTAAGAGGGAGGGCAATCTGAGAGAACCCATTTACGAAATTCCTGTAATAACTGGCAAGTCCCATGAAACTTCGAACATCCGAGGCCGACTTTAGTGGTGGCCAATCCCGTACTGCCTGGACCTTCGCCGGATCCACTGCTAGACCTGCTCCACTGATTACAAGGCCAAGAAAGGCCACCTCCTTTAGCGAGAACTGGCACTTACTGTACTTGGCATACATCTCATGCTCTCGCAGCTTCTCCAAGGTCAAGGCCAGATTTCTCGCGTGCTCCTCCTCTATCCTTGAATAGATAAGGATGTCGTCGATGAATACGATAACAAAGACATCCAGATACTATTTGAACACCCGGTTCATCAAGGTCATGAATGCGGAGGGTGCATTCGTGAGCCCGAAAGGCATCACGGTAAACTCGTACAAACCATATCTGCTGCTGAAGGCCATCTTCGGGATGTCCTCCTCCCGAATGCGAAGCTGGTAGTACCCCGACCTCAGATCCAGCTTTGAGAACCAATGGGCTCCCTCGAACTTGTAAAATAGCTCGTCTATCCTTGGCAAGCGGTAAGTATTCTGGACCGTCAGCCTGTTCAGGGCCCGATAATCTATACACAGCCGAAGGGTTCCATCCTTCTTCTTGACGAATTACACTGGAGCCTCCCATGGTGAAGAGCTAGGCCGAACGAACCCGGCCTCCACTAACACCTGAAGCTGGCTTCGAAATTCCACCAACTACTTTGGGCCCATTCGATAGGGAGCTCTGGATACAGGCTTAGCCCCCAGTACGAGCTGAATCTAAAAGTCCTTCTATCGGTGCAGGGGTAGCCTTGGTAGCTTCTCCGGAAACACATCGGCGAAGTCCCGCACTACTGGAATATCTGAAATGGAGTCCTTCGCCACGACCGCCTCAAAAAGGACCTGATAAACTTCTTCCCCCTACAGGTGGGCCTGAACGCCTGCACAGACGATAATAAGGTGCAGGTTGCTGGTATAATACCTTCGATGACAATGAAGGAGTCGCCGTGTCTCACGGTGCTCCTCTTTGCCACGCAGTCAATCTGGACATGGTTCCAGCAAAGCCAAGTCATGCCCAGGATTAGATCATAATCTGACATCTTCAGAATCGTCACTAGTGCCTCAAACGCCTTCCCGCCAATATTCGCTTCCATATTGCAATTAGCAGAGGTCATTAGCTCTAATCCATCGGGTAGGCGCACCCTCATCATCTTCCCGGTGAATGGCTCCACACCTACCAGTCCTTTAACGAAATCTTCCGACATAAACGAGTGTGAAGCACCGGTGTCGAAGAGCGTGTGAGCGGGCTTGCCGCTAATGAAGACTATGCCTGAGGTAATTAAGTGTCTTAGTTTTCTTGTTATAGTTTTCTTCTCTTAATTTCTAACTAGGTTTTGTCTAGAAAACTAGTTCATAGGAAGAAACTTAAAAGCATTGCCATACCTGTGATAACCTGCTCCGGGTTCCGGGGCTGTGTCAGGTCTAGAGCATACACTTGTTCCCTCTCTTGCCTGTGGCCTCGGTCCTGAAATCCTCGTCCTCGATCATTTCCTCGTCCGCCAAACTGTCGGGGAGGTGGAGCGCCCTGTTGTACTGGTGGGGGTGCTCGCCTCATAGGGTAGTTCCTCTTGATATGCCCCAGCTGATTGCACTGAAAGCATACCGGTGCCTGCTCTGATGTCCTTGACATCTCCAGCATCTGTAATGGCTGGGGAGCCAATACCCCATGACTCCTCTACTCCTGCCCAAACTCCTGACGAGGTTGATCCCCGTTCCTTCTCTCCCCAATAACCTGGCCTCGAGGACGGTCTCTACGACCTCCAATCACTGTATCATCAGCTGGTCTCTTCCAGCTCTTCACTGTAAGCTGATCCGCTTCTCTCTTTTTAGCCATCTCCAGAATCCTGGCCAAACTCCCCTCTGAGACGAAGAGGAGGGCCTGTCTCATATCGTCTTGCAGCCCCTTATAAAATCTCCGGCCATAGCCAGCGTCGTCCAACTGATAAGCGTCCGCATAGCGGGCCAGCTGAGTGAACTCCTGATAATACTCCACCACAAGCCTGTTCCCCTGCCTTAACCGCAGGAACCTATCCTTCAGGTCATCCCTCGCCGACTGAGGTACAAAATGTCCCGGGAGTGTTGCTTTGAACTCCTCCCAAGTAATATCAGCGCAATCCATCCCTGTAAAGGTGGTGTCCAGCTGAGATTTCCACCACCTCTTTCCATGTGACACCAGGCAGGAGACTGCCAAAGCAACTGCCTCCTCAGTGGGGAATCGAATCCCTGCAAGAGTCTCGTAAATGGTATCCAACCATTCCTCAGTACGTACTGCCGATTCCGTCCCCAGGTAAGATGAAGGGGAAATTCACCGGAAGACGCTCATCCAGTTGGCCCTGGGATTTGGCTGTTGAGCTGGGGCTTACTGAGCTCTGAAGGCCTCCAGATTGGCCGTCAGTGTTTGCCCCATCTCTGTCTGCTGGAACGGACCTGGAGCCGGCGGAGGCGGGACCACATTCAGAGCCTGAGGTGTCCCCTGCTGTGATGCTGGGTTCGTCGCAGGCTACAAGGAAGAATTCCATTTGTTAGAGAGCGAATGAATGGAATTTAAGAATGGGTAGGATAGACTTTCACATGTGATTTCCCTTATGGGCACAACACTGTTTCCGCTGCTAGTTTGTCCGCAAACTAAGCTCGCACGGGGGTGGCCCAAGGTTTTGTGGACTACTTATCTTCCGATCGAGGTCTGCTTTGATACCATTTTTAAGCCCCCCCCCTTTTTTTCTTTTTCGAACACCGGGGTCTTAGCCCAGAATTGCCGCTTTGCGGTGGCACCGACACACGGGAAGGCCGTCACTACAAAACGCCAATTCTGCCGGCCATTTTCGATCACAAAGAGAGAGAAATAAAAATTACACTGAATGTTAACAAGTCCACATAAACATGTATGAATAGAAATCACAACAAGTCCATCAATAGATAATAATAGAAAATAGAGGTACTGCAAAGATCAGTTCAAATGAAATATAGATAAACGGGCTCGAGCTCGGTACATCAGAGTCCTCACTACAAATCACTCATCGCGGAAGCTATAAAAACACTAATCACTCACGGAGCTGGTCGCAGGTGCACCGATGCTAGACTGACCCACCTCCATGCGCACCGTACTCTGCTGGTGTTGGTCCCTTGACTGCTGGTCCATGTCTCCCATCCGGAGCTCCTGTAATGTTGTGGTTCGAAAAACATTAGTCATAAAGAATAAGCCTTATCATCCCCTACCCCTCCCCCCACGGCTCCTAAGCACCGAGCGAAGAGAAGGAAAGGGAAGCTACAAAGGTGGAGAATAAACAAGGCAAGTGATGATGGAGCTAGTCTAACAACTATCATGGTGTATAAACAACTATCTAGAATAAAGTACATCTAGCAATTGTACAGTAGTAAGTAATAAAGTTGACATGTAGTAAGTAGCAAATTTATAAGAAGACAAATAGAAAGCAAGTAAGTAAATAAGTAAGTAACCTTAACTTATATGAATGCCCATACAAACTTATAAGTTAAGGGGTCTTTTGCAAGGCTCCCATCGTATAAAAAGACCCATACCGATTTATACGTTGGGGTGTCGGTTGTATGCAAATATGAGTGTAGTGATATGCTATGCCATGATTCATGCAAGTGAAACTCACGCACATGACTCTATGCGCACAGACCTTTAGTTCCCCCTATTCGGGCAGCTAGCTTCACTCCCAGGAACCTCCGTAGTGGCAAACGGAGACAGTGGGTTGGGCCCCCCACTCCTAGGCGGGTATCCACACTACCAAGCCTACCCCTTCTATACACCCCTAGAAGAACACAACCTAGAGTATCCGCGTACTAGTGCTGGCTATATCCACCAGACTTTCTTCGGCTAAGTGTCCCACAACGGCGAGTTAACGTACCGATGTCGGTGTGAACGACAATCAAATACCGAAGACCCACCACCTTATTCTGTATTCAAACCCTCGAGCCCTCGGCTCCCTGGACTGTCCCGTCCGTGCATCTACCTTCAGAGCTACCATCTGAATGGAAACCAAACTAACTCATTCTACCTCCCTAGCTACCGGGGTGTGAGAATGTGCAACCCTAGATATTCTAGTTGCTCTTTTAATTTATTATTCCTACGATTTACGTTAGCCCAGGACTGCCCCCGGTATTCCCCGTGAAGGAATCTCAAAGGGCACTAGGAACTATGATGGTAGCTGAAGCCCACCATTCCCTTTCGCAAGGCACTTATTATTTTTTGTTAATTTCCCTTACCCATTCCCTTTTTATATTACGGTAGACTAAACCTAAGGTGATTTTGACCTTTCAGTCTACGGGGAAGACGATCTTTCGTCGAACACAAGAACCACCTAACACTAACCAACTCACATCTAACTACTCAACCTAAACTTCTAGGATGACTCATCCACATCTACAAAATCCAGCAAGATGACTAACTCCCACTATGCCAAATCATTTCCTAATGAAATTTCAACAACTTATTAAATGCAGACCAACAGATACCTTATGGTGTTCATGATAGGAGGTCCTTCGAGTTTTCATCCAAAAGTCCTAAACTATTTACCGGGGACCTATCACGACATAAAAAGCCTAAATGCAGAGAATTAAAATTTTATTAATTAATCTAACAATTAAGTAATCTCTTAAAAGGATCCAAAGACTATCACTTGAACATGAGGTAGACTTTTCAAACATGTTTACAGCTTCATAAATTCATGATAAATATTAAGGTATCTGAAACCAACAAATCCAAAGTTTGATAATTTTTGCTAATATCTGCGGGCCTTAAAACTATTTTAGCAATATTTTCTATCTTCCATGATTTGTGAATCAACTACAGAAAATTGTCATCAAAAAATTATGAATTAATTACATTACACTAATACCATCTTACAAATATTGCTGGCTAGGTTTCATAATTGTTCACTAGACATTAAATTCTAGGTAAATCAAATACTAAAATCTTAAATTGACATGCTCGTGAATCAAGTACTGTAAATATACTTTTAAAAATCCTGAATAAATTTCTATAAGTAAACATCACCCTAATAATATCAGTGGCCAAGTTTCACATTTTTAGAAGCTATATTTATCTCTAACTGATTTATTCACCAAAATTGACCTTTATAAAATTTGTGAAGGCAGTATTAAATAAAGCCCACTAAAATTAATAATAAAATTCAGAGACATTCATTTAGTCTAAAATCTCTACTGATCAAGTTTTATCAGATTCCGATGAACAGAATGATCAAATTAATTCAAATACTATTTTAGGCAAATTAATATCTACCAAAAGAAGTACTAAAAATGTATTCCATAAAATTCCAATAAAATATCCAAGGGTTTTATCTACTCTAAAATTCACTCTACCCAAATTTCACAACTTTAAGATAGTGATTAGTGATTGTTGTGACCTAATAGTGTTTCTACCGTAAAACTAGGGTTTAGATTTTGAGGCATCTTCCTACCTCTAACTTCTCTAATATTCTAACCAGAGGATTAAATATAAGTTAACTGCCTCTCTACTAATTTTCAAGGCCATACAAGGGCATTTGCCCCTATGTCCTTCACAACCCTCAAAAGCCCTTCCTTAGGGTTTGAGTTTGGATTCTAGGGTAAATCAACCCTAAACCACCCAATTTTCCCTAAGGGGGTGATAATGATCATACCATGCCAGTGGTCAAAATATCAGCCCTTGTTGAGGTGAGTTGACCACTCAAACCCCAAGTACACTTTTACTTAAAAATCCTTCCTTATGGTAGAACTAGGGATTGATCATTCCCTAACCAAAAAACCTTCAAATGAGGTGAAATTTTGTACAGAGTCATGCCATGATGCCAGGGACCACTCACCATAATTTGGGAGGGTTTGAAGGTAATTTGACCACTTTACTAATCATGCATGGATTATTAAATGCTTACCAAAACTATAGAAAAAGTATCTCCAAAAATTCCTATTTTTGGACTGGCCCTAGGTATAGCTAATGGTGGCTCCCTGTCAAAATATCAAGACATTTGGAAAAGAGATGAAGTGTGGTCACTCAATTTAGTGTCTGTCCAACCCTATGTATAGCCCCCACAAAAACGGGTGATGTGGTTAAACCACTTACCCAAATGGATTGAAATTAATTTTAAAATAATGCAGACTCAAAGGCCTACAACTTTTGTGGCTGACCATATTTCCTAAATCGGCCTCTAAGGGCTTCATTTGGCAACATCAAAATGTGTATTCTTTTAGGCTACTATTCAATATATAATTTTTATAATATAAAATCGCACTGTTCATCTTCTTAAAACAAACCGAAACCAGCAACTCTAAAACGCCATTTCCTATAGCTCTTGCATGACCCACCGCCGGCCACCCAGCCACCTCCCTGGCGGCCACCACCACTACGCCTCTGTTGAGGTGAGGGCGGGGGGACACCGGTCGGGGGCGGCGGCACGGCCGCTGGAATGGCGCGTTTCTGGCGAACCCGCCCACCATTTATTTTTGAAAAACCATGGAAAAGCTCACTCAACCTTGCTCCTTTGAGCTCGAGATCTCTCCTAAATAATTTATATGATCTACCCATAGAAGTAGAAGTAGAGGAGGACGTTGTTCACGAGCTGGAGGCGTGCAGACCGTCAGGATGTCATTGGTGCGGTGGTGGCGTCGCCGGAATTCTCAATAGCACAGTGGGAGGCTCGAAAACTTTAGGTAAAAGGCTGGGAAAACCCTCCTCTTGGGCCTCTGAGGGTGTTTAAAAGCTTGGTCAAGGAGGGGGAATGGCCAAAACTTCAATGGCCATTATTGGTCCATTAAGCTTGGGTCGGCCATGGTGGAGGGGGGCTGAAACGGTTCTGTGACGGCTAGCTAATGGTTGTAAACTCCTCCTCTTCCCTAAAGAAGTTAAATCCAGCCGTAAAAGGGGAGGGGAAGGGCTGCCAAGGCGTCAAGTGCCATTACTAGCTATGAAGGCCGGGCTCAGCCATGGTCGTAACTGCTCCTTTTGCAAACCCTACGGTCCACGTGGCACAGCTTCACTTGACCGGTCAACCTTCTTTAAAATAAGATTTAATTGGGTCTTATTAAAAGAAACGGCTTAATAATGCATTTGGGCCCACCATCTAGACCGGACCAGTTCAGCAGAACCAGCACACAGCCAAAAATGAAATGCAAGAAAATTCTAAGTACAATGGCGTTGAGTGAACTCTGATCACTCAACGCCATCCTTGCTACGTTGAGTGAGCTCTGCTCACTCAACGCCATCCCAGATACGGCGTTGAGTGAGCTCTTCTCACTCAACGCCTTCCAAAAAGGCCTCCCAGAATATGGCATTGAGTGAGCTCAGCTCACTCAACGCCATCCGGATTATGGCGTTGAGTGAGCTCTGCTCACTCAACGCGATCTAGAATATGCCCTTTTTAAACGATGGCATTGAGTGAGCTTAGCTCACTCAACTCCGTCCATATTATGGCATTGAGTGAGCTGGGCTCACTCAATGACATCCAGACAACACCAAATGGCGATGAGTGTGGTCAGTGCACTCAACGTCGTTCAATTTATGGCGTTGAGTGCACTCAACGCACTCAACGCCATCCCGCCTGACAGATTAAGGCATTGAGTGAGCTAAGCTCACTCAACGCCATCCAGTCTACGGCATTGAGTGAGCTCAGCTCACTCAACGCCAACCAGACGACACCAGATGGCATTGAGTGCAGTCTGTGCACTCAACGCTATCTAGCTTATGGCTTTGAGTGAGCTAAGCTCACTCAACACCATCCAGACTACGGTGTTGAGTGAGCTTTTCTCACTTAACGCCATTCCAAGGTACGGGTGTGACAGATCGATCACGGGCGTGTTAGGCCCATGTTGAAATTTTTGAGCTCGCTGATCGTCTTTCTGAGGTCGATAATCGTCGAAGGGGTCACGCCCTAGGTTACGGGCGTGACGGGTCGGTCACGGGCGTGACCACCCATTGACTCGAAATCTTGGTCGATAAACTTCAATTCCTGGGTTTCCTAGGGTTCTGTTATGACAAAAACACTCCCAAGGGTCTAGCTGGAAATGGGATGTGACAGCATCACCCGCAATAATCTCAGCTTCACCGCCTCCTTCTTCTTCTTCTTCCAATTCTTTTTCTTCCTCCTCAGCAATCACATCCTTTCCTTTTGCAGTCTGCCCCATGGCGGCGACCTGCTCCTCCAACTCATGGAAGAGCTGCAGAAAAAGGGACACCATCCACTCCATCCTTCTCGAAGCCTCCGCGAATAAATCGCTCAATAGCATTCTCAATAGTTTCTTTCACAAAAGGGATAATGACGGCCTGCAAGTTGTCATTCTCCAAGTCATACACGATCTACAAAAGACCAAAAAATAGAAACAAATGTCAATTCGCCGCGGACTTCAAACAGAGAGCGCTGTAAAAACCAAACTTATCGCCAACTTTTCTTTCTGCATAATGACTCTCTTCCCTACCGCTTGTTTCTTTCATTGACCAACTTTGTCTCTTTCCTAAATTTCTCATTTTGTCTGAATAGATCTCTTGTCAGGGAGTAGACAAAGTGGTTTGTCACAGTGCTGTTTGCGCTTTCCTGGGCGGCCAGCAGAGGGAGGTCGGCAGGGGCAACAATTTTCAGGTTGCACAGGTTGCGCTTCCGGTATAGTGCGGAGATCACAACATACGCGTGACGGGTGATCTTCAGACTTTTCCATGAAGGCAGCGTGGTTGATAGGCGGACATATTTGTTCTTGCTATGCCAATGGATCATTGGGTTCCCCCTCAGATCCTTCTGGCGGTCACCAAAGACTTACATCGCAAAGCTTTCAGATGAGGAGCAGTACGCCACGGGATCCCCCTCCTCTTTCCTTTTCCTTGCGATTTCTTGTTTTCTTTCCCTCTGTGTAGGGGTAAATCCGCTTGGCGTTTGCGGCAAGTTTCCTGCACAGCTAAGGTCGCTATAAGAAAAGAACGAGTGTTAACACAACAGGTCACAGCGGATACTAAAATGAGTCCGCTGAAGCATTCTTTCTTCGCGGTTCACTCTATCCAAGCTCGCCAGCAATGGGATGTAATGCTTGATGTCCAACCTGGCTCCGGCGAGAAAATCGACAATGGCGAGCTCCACTTCATCAAGCCAGGCGCTCTTAAAGGCAGTGTCCGCGCGCTCCTGCGCATAGGTTTTCACGAACCCAAGGTCGCCCTCAAAGATCAGGAACCTGGACATCCAATTATGGATCTTGTTAGGCAGACCCATGACCTTCATTCCTCTACTGTAGAAATAAATGACCCCTTTTTATGGAGGGCCACCAGAAGGTGTTATTGAGCGAGCTGAGAATATTTTTCGGAAAATATTAAGAGAGAATGTGATCTTCTCAGACCGCAAATAGGAGAGAGCTATAAATTGCAGCAACTGTTTTGGGTGCGAGCTGGCCTGACACCATCCCATTGTGCTCGAATATCTCCACCATCTCCCATAGCAGTGGGAATTGGAACCCGCTATCAAAGTGGTCGACAGGTATAGTGACTTGGGTCGCTGTTGAAAATTTTATTCTTTCCTCGTGGGCGGGCAGGAAGACAAGCAAAGCCAAGCCCGACATATGTCTCTCAACGAAGGCCTCAAGGTCGGCCTCCTTTAGTGTGCATTTCCTGTGATCAGCAGCCTGGAAAGCAAACGCGTCATCAGTTCTGGTGGGCACAATATCTTCAGGCCGCAGGGTCCTCTGTTACAGCTACTTTCCTGCATAGAAGAAACAACAGGGCTATATTTATAGCAGCTGGGTCTGATAGCATTTTAGCCAGACCACACAGCTTAATCTTCTAGTCCACAGAGATCGTATAAAAATTAATTTTCTCATCTCCAAAATAAAACACCGCGAACACAAGCTTGAGTCCAATTCAGTTCGCAATTTGCAACTTCCTATGCATCTGCCAAGCTAATTTCAAAGCACAATTTAAGCAAACATAATTTGAGTCCGACCATCTCGCAATATTTCTCACCTGCAGATTAATTCACAAGTTAAATTCATAAAGATGGACGCAACATCAGTCCGCACAGTTCGTCACAGATCACGACACAGTATAAAGAAACAAGCGCAATTTCACGTCAGAATACGTAGATATCGCATTTAGTCCGCATAAACACAGCATTGTTCAAGACACAAGTCACACAGAACAAAGAATTGTTCCCATATTGTACATAACAGTTCATATCGATGACGGTGTCAGCGATCTCTCCGCTCAGGTCGCACAGGTTGCCCCTTGTTGAAGTATGAGACCGGGCGGTCTGGCGGTTTGAGCCTGGCGGGTTGTAGACCGCGCGGTCTGGCGGTTACTCTCCAGCGGTTTAATATCCAGGCTATTGCTGTTTGTGGTCCGGCGGTCTGGCGGTTTATCTTCGATGGCTTGGAAACCGGGCGGTCTAGCGGTCTCCTACCGCATCTCTCTCTCTTGCTTCTGGTATTGCCGAGCGGTTAGCACATTGCCTAACCGCGCGGCCTGTTCCGGTCTGTTGTTCTAGCCGCTCAAATTTTGTATAGCTTTAGTCCCATATTGTTAGTTTGTACTCTCTCCTCTCTCCTCCATTCTATAAAAGGGAGGTCATACCTTTGTAAATGATAACTTTTTGGATAATAAAATTTTCAATTATTCAAAATTCCGGCTTGTTTTTTAGTCGTTGTTCGCTACTTTCACATGGTATCAGAGGACTCGATCTTCTCCTCCTGATTCTGTGCTCCCTATCCGCGTGGCTTGCTTCTTCCTCTCGCGACCTGTTCTCGCGGCTTGTCTCTTCCGCCTGCTTGCGCCCTGTCCGCGCGGCATCTTTTTCCTCCTTGTCATTGTCGTGTGTGCGCGGCCTCTTTTTTTCCTGATCTTCAGTCACCGCGACCTGTTGCATTGTTCGTCGCGACTAGCTGCCTTATTCGCCTTATTTGTTATTCACTTCTGTTCGCGCGGTCTATCTTCTACCCGTTTGACTTCTTTCCCTCTGCTTGGGTCTGCGGCTTGGTCGTGGCTTTTTTGGCCGCTGGTGTCTAACATCGTGACCGCTGCAGCTCGTCTTCTTCCTATCCGCACGACTAGTTTTCTAACCGCGCGGCTTCTCGTTGGTTTCTCCTATGGCCCTTTTTGAAACCTCAACTACCACAACTCCTATTGCCACTCTGGCTCCGCCTCCTACTCCTTCCGGAAACCTTTGCACAGTTTCTAAACTTATTGGTTCCAACTATCCGGATTGGAGCGTTTCTTTCACCTTTCTCCTTCGCTCTCAGCGCAAACGTCATCACCTCACCGATGACCCTCCTCCTCTAGACTCTCCTCAATTTGACGATTGGGATGCCAATGATGCGCTTGTCCGCACTTGGTTGGCTAACATCCTCTCCGATGAACGCCTTCTTGTCATACGCCATGATGAGATGGTCAAGACCGCATGGCTTCACCTTGCTGCTCTCTACTCGAAGGGGCCCCAGACATCCCACATTTATACTCTCTATGCGGATCTCTTCGCTCGTCCTTCCATGTCTCCTACTGCGGCTTATCAACAAGTTCAGGCTCTTGGCGCAGAAATCGTCCAGAATCGCCCCTTCTCCGCGGACTTGGCCGAGCAGCACAAACACTTCCAGGAACTCCTGGTTGTTTGTTATCTTCTACAACTCCCCGAATCTTTTGATATGATTCGCCAGCAGATCTTGGGAGAAGTAGAGTCTCACACTTTGGATGCCACCGCGGCTCGCATTGTCGTTGTTACTTCGCTGCTCAAGCGTCCTTTGTTGTCCTCCCCTCCTCCACAGGACTCCTATGCTCACCAAGTTCAGCGGGGTGGCAATAGTGGTCGCAGCCAGTCTGGCACGCGCGCTCCGTCAAAGTTCCTATAATTCTCTAGTGTCGACTAAATCCACCTATGGGGGGGAGAAGTGTCGTGCGGTCTTTTGTGGAATTAAATGTACCTGCACAAATAAACAAACACAGCACAAAAAATACATAAAGAGTTATACTGGTTCCCCGATTTGGGTATGTCCACTTTCCCCCTTCGACCTATCTCCCACCAAGGGACGACTCGATCACTTCTCCAAACGGATTAAAATCCAATCCTCACACTATGGAAGGAACCCTTCCAACAAAAGAGTCACCACTCCACCACCACAGGTTGCACCCAACCCTTACAACTAGGAATTAAAATTCCTTTACAACAAAACCAAAATAGAATGTATAAGAAAATACAAACAACGCTTATGGAGAATCTGATGTCCTTCTTCGTTCGTTGAGGCTTTCTTGAAAGTAACGAAGAGTCCACACCCAGATTTCTCTCTTTGAGAGGATCTTGACAAGATCGGCGGTGGCAAGTGAATGCAGTGGCGATACTTTGTAGATCCAAACTTCTTGACGAAACAAGCAAGGTCTACGAACGATCTCAGTCGAATCAGTCGTCTTCACCGGTTCGGAATGGAGAACTAGTCTCGTTCAACGAATCGAGAGACAAGAGATCTCAAGAGAGATGCGTTAGACGCACTTCTAGCCTCGGTGCTGTCGCCGGAAGATCAAAGATGACCGGAGATTATCGACGACGACGAACTGCGAGCGGCGACAAGCGATCGGCGTTTCCGCGATCGGCTAGGGCACGACGTCGATTGCTTTTGATTTCTCGTGAATAGTTACTGTAGAGGTTCGAAATATGCATGTTTATATACCTGAGGCCAACCCTAAAGTCCGTTGTGGGACCCACAAGAAGAAGCCCTAGCCCTGGTCGAAACAGCGCAAAACACCTTGGTTCGGTTCAGCAAGAGAAGAAAATTGCCTAAGGCAAAATCGGCGAGAATCGTTGGTGATTCCCGTCGAAGTCGGAGGCAATCACTCGCGATTCCCGTCGATTCTGCCTTGGCCTAATTCTAGTTGGAAACTTTGTAAGCCGAAGTAAATTGGCGGGAATACAGACTGATTCTTGTCCAATCGGCGGGAATCACTAACGATTCCCGTCGAAATCGGCGAGAATCACTTAGTGATTCCCGTCGATTCTGCCTTGGCAGAATTTCTGTTTGGAAAACTGATAGCTGGAAGAGGTCGGCGGGAATGCAGACTGATTCTCGTCGAATCAGCGGGAATCACAAACGATTCTTGTCGAAGTCGACGAGAATCACTAAGTGATTCCCGTCGATTTTGACTTAGATGAATTTTCTCTTCCTTCCCTTGATGACTTGATCTTTGACCCAGCTTTGCTCCTTCTTCTGCACTTGATCTGCCTTAACCTTGTACTTGAAAAATAAGTACACTCCAATAGAGAGAGCACGCATGATTCAACACACTGATCTGCTCAACGAGGGATTACATTGTGCAGACCTGTGTATATTGACCCACTGCCCCCTGGCATTGGTGTGTACTTTGCATGGAATAGCTGCAAGCACCACTTGATAGAAGATCGTCAAATACATTTTCAATTCAACTTAGCTTTTTCAGGTGGCTTCTTCAAATCAGGTACATTGTGGATACAATACCCAACAGTTCCTCTGCTCTCACTGTGGTCGTACCGGCCACACTATTGACCGCTGCTGGCAGAAGCATCCTCATCTACGTCCCTCCAATGATACTTCTTCCTAGACCTCTCGACAATCTGCTTCTGTGGACACGACCTCAGGTAGTGCACACGTCGTTACCCAAGGTAAATGGCTGATTGACTTGGTGCTACAAATCACATGACCGAAAACCCTCAATGCTTCTCTCTCCTAGAAACGCATGATCGGTTACCCCTGGTTCTTATTGCGGATGGTTCACCTTCCCCGGTTCATGGGACGGGCATGGTTCAAGTGATGTAGGCTTGCACGTTTCACACCGAGTAAGACTACGTTCTAACGCCACGCCACTCTTCGATCCAATCCCTACACTCGCACAACCGCTCTACGCGACACCACGCAATTAAATCTATCAATATTATGCTAGCATACGGGGGGGGGGGGGGTAGCCAAACCGGTTGGATCCAACAAGAGCTATAGGGCCAATGTTCGATCGAGCTAAAAGGACCAATATTGGGTCCGACCGAGCGGCGTTGTACCAAAAGAGATCTAACGAAAAACTTCGATTCGGAATGGGTAGATCTCTCCCAACGAAAAGATTGCGAAAGTTCGCCAAACTTCTTGAATGAAAAATAACAATAAAGAGAATAACAAATCAAGATAAAATCAACCACGATGAAATCCGAATATTTCAATAGTTAACGCTACGGATAAAAACCACCACTTGAATATTTATAAAGAAAGAATCTCACAAGAGTGGAAGTATTTCGTTACCCAATCGGAATGGGTGATTCTGATTAATCTCGACTTGGATCATTCTCCAACGGCTCCACCAGAGTCGCGTCGGAAGGAGAAGAGAATCTCGCTCGCCAATATAGCTTCACGTCGGGTTGGAGATCCACAAGGTGAGTTGTAGGAGATGATGTAGGTGGCTGGATTTTGAGAGGAGGGAATATGGGGAGGTTTTCCTTAACAAGGAGAGGAGGAGGGGAAAATGATAGGGAGGAGGAGATGGGAAGAGGCCGGCGGCCAAGAGGGAGGATGGGGAAGGAGAAGTTCGGCCAAGGAGAGAAAGGAGAGAGATCTCAAGAGGGAGACAATTTGGGTTTCAATTTTATTACATCAATCAATACCTAAAAATGAAAATATTCATGCCTATATATAGGCATACATCAAACAACAAGGGAAAAGGCTACATGCAGCCCAAAATTAAAATACAAATAATAGTGGTTCAAAACATAACCATGCCACATATTATGAAAATTAAATAAAATGCTTAAATAAAATAGAACCAAAATGCATAAATAATTAATAATAATTTTAGTAATAATTATTATTAATTATTTAAATATAGGCTTGCACCGCGGGTGGATATTTGGGCGACGCGCCACATATTCTTCACGGCGTCGCACGTCACTACTTGGAGACAGAGAAATATCTTCCGTAAGCACACCGTCCTCGTCTTCAACCTGTTGAGGGCCGTCGTCTCCATCATCAAGTCACCCCATCGCTTCGCTTAGCGGACACTCTCTATGTCCCGAAGTTCCCGTGCAATTTGCTATCCGTTACTACTTTATGCAAGCAACTTCAGTGCTCTGTCTTATTTACTCCTACTTCTTGTTGTTTTAAGGACCCGAGGACCAAACAGACGATTGCTATTTGGACTGAGAGCGGTAGCCTCTACTTCCTCGACAATGTTTTTGCTCTGTCTGCCTTCTCTTCCTCTTCTACCATTCTGCTTCAATGGCATCTTTGCCTTGGACATCCTCCTCCTCGGATTCTTCGTCAACTTCTTCCCAACTTACCTCAGACCAGTCTTCCGCTCAACTATGATGCGTGTCAGCTTGGCAAAGATCACCGCTCCTCCTTCCCGCCGAAGCAAGGCCGTGGTTCCTCCCGCCCTTTTGATCTCATTCATTCTGATGTCTTGGGTCCTGCTCCTACTCTCACCGTTGGTCAGGGTTATTCTTACTTCGTAACTTTTATTGATGATTTCTCTAAATGTACCTTGTTGTATCTACTAAAAGATCGCTCTGAACTCTTATATGTATGGCAATCCTTTTATAATATTATTAAAACTCAGTTTGCTATTTCTATTAAAGTACTATGCTCTGATAATACTAAAGAATATCTCAGTCATGAGTTTTCGTCTTTTTGTATGCAACATGGTCTTATTCATCAGACCAGCTGTGTTTACATATCCCAGCAAAATGGGGTGGCGGAGCGTAAAAACCATCATCTCCTCAATATCGCTCGCACTCTCATGACGCAGATGCAGGTGCCTCGCTCCTACTGGGGCTATGCTGTTTTCCTCACCTGCTATCACATCAATCGCATTCCCTCTTCGGTTCTCCACGGCAAAACCCCCTTCTCCATTATCTACCCGGGCAAGGAACCCTTTCCTCTTCCTCTCCGTATCTTTGGGTGTACGGCTTTTGTGCATGCTCCGTCTGCTACCCTTGACAAGCTTTCCCCCCGTTCTAAAAAATGTGTCTTTTTGGGGTACTCGACCACTCAAAAAGGCTATTGTTGTTTTGACCCCGTTCTGCGAAAACAGTTTGTTTCCGCAGACGTCACCTTCTTCAAAAATGGATCCTACTTTTCTTCTCAATCCCTGTTTCCTCCTGCTACCTCTGACTCTCCACCATCTCTCTGTATTCCTTCCACGCATATCGACGTCTCCCCTCCTATATCATCTCCTCCTCCATATTCTCCTATCTCCATTATACCCCCTCCTTCTTCTCCGCAACAGTCTCTCTCTAGTCCCGGACCATCTTTCTCCGCCACGGACGCTCTGGTCCCTAAGGCATGAGACGACCTGGATCTTTCCATTGCTCTTCGCAAAGTGGTGTGGGTGTGTACCCAACACCCGCTTGCTGTTGTTGTTTCCTATGATCGGCTTTCTCCTTCTCGCAGGTGCTTTGCTTTGGCCATCTCGGCTATTACCACTCCCCGCACTTACCAGGAGGCTCTTGTTATTCCTCATTGGAAATCTGCTATGGATGAGGAAATCGCCACTCTTACTGAAAGGGGTACCATGACCCTTGTTCCTCCACTAGTAGGTACTGATGTGGTTGGCTGTCATTGGGTGTTCGTTGTGAAGTTTCGCTCAGACGGCACTGTGGATCGTTACAAAGCCTGGCTGGTGGACAAAGGCTTTACTCAGACTTATGAAGTTGACTATTTTGATACTTTCTCCCCAGTTGCTCGCCTCAGCATCATCCGGGTTCTTCTTTCTGTGGCTGTCAACAGGGAGTGGGCTATTTCCCAGCTTGATGTCAAGAATGCCTTTCTCTATGGGGATCTTCAGGAGGATGTCTATATGGAGCAACCTCCTGGGTATGTTGCTCAGGGGGAGACACGAGTATGCCAGTTAAAGAAGGCCATCTACGTCCTAAAACAGAGCCCTCGGGAATGGTTCGACAAGTTTAGTGGCATTGTGGCTGCCATTGGCTTTACAAGAAGTTCGGTCGATCACTCATTGTTTATTCACAAAACCGCATCGGGCCTTGTGCTGTTAGCGGTGTATGTGGATGATATTCTTCTTACCGGTGATGACCAGGCTGGGGTGGACTTGACAAAGAAACACCTCCGTCAACATTTAGTCATGAAGGATATAGGCTCCATGAAATATTTCTTGGGGATAAAAATCTTTCAGAAGCCCGACTCGTTGGTTCTCTCCTAACAGAAGTATGCTCTTAATCTTCTACAAGAGGCATGTGAGGATTTAACCGGTGCCAAACGGCCCAGTTATTCATGGGCTACTGTGAGGACAAAACATGGACATGAGGACTCACATCTTATATCGATTCCACGAGGTTATAGACGTCTAGTGGGCAAACTCATTTATTCACGGTGAGACATGACCGGAGATCGCCTTGCTGTAGGCAAGGTCAGTCAGTTAGGCAAGATCCCAAGGAACATCATCTTCAATATGCTTTGAAGATGCTAGAGTATGTCAAAGCAGCACCGGAAAAGCTACTCTTCAGAAGCATGGTTAATCTGAGAGTTGAAGCCTACTCAGACTCAAGCTATGCGGATGATAAAGGTGACAGTAAATCTACATCAGGTTTTTGAACATTTGTTGGAGGTAATCTTGTGAGCTGGAAGAGCAAGAAGCAGTCTGTTGTCTCAAGGTCCAGTGCAGAAGACGAAATACCGGTTGTATGGCGTCAACCACGTGTGAGTTAAAATGGTTGGTGGGCTTCTTCATGCTTGACCTCAGGAGAGGTCTATGACTTTCCTCTACCTATGTTTCTGTGACAACAAGTCCGCTATATAACATATCAAAAAATCGGTCTTCCATGAGAGAATGAAACATATAGAAGGTCGACTGCCATTTCATCCGAGAAGAGGTCTTGAAGAGATAGATTTGCACTCCGTTCGTCACCTCCGACAAAGAGTTGGCAGATATCTTCACCAAGCCGGTTTCTACTTCCTTCTTCCACATTTGTGACAACCTGGGCATGATTGATATCTATGCTCCAGCTTGAGGGGGAGTGTTGAAGTATGAGACCGGGCGGTCTGGCAGTTTGAGCCTGGCGGGTTGTAGACCGCGCGGTCTGGCGGTTACTCTCCAGCGGTTTGATATCCAGGCTGTTGTTGTTTGTGGTCCGGCGGTCTTGCGGTTTATCTCCGATGGCTTTGAAACCGGGCGGTCTAGCGGTCTCCTACCGCATCTCTCTCTCTTGCTTCTGGTATTACCGAGCGGTTAGCATATTGTCTAACCGCGCGGCCTGTTCCGGTCTGTTGTTCTAGCCACTCAGATTTTGTATAGCTTTAGTCCCACATTGTTAGTTTGTACTCTCTCCTCTCTCCTCCATTCTATAAAAGGGAGGCCATATCTTTGTAAATGATATCTTTTTGGATAATAAAATTTTCAATTATTCAAAATTCCGGCTTGTTTTTTAGTCGTTGTTCTCTACTTTCACACCCCTACCGATCCCTACACAGATAAGCAGCCCGGTTGTTCACCCGGAGTATCTTGCCAAAAAGCTGGTAGAGATTGTGATACATAGAGATGCAGGACCTGTACAGATACGTGGACTCCCGGTCCACCTAGCTCAGAGGGATCATTGGCCTTGTTGCTAGCCTTAGCTACTCGCCCGCAGGGGGCTGGCTACCCTCTACTGGGTCTGCTTCCTTTAGAGCGATGCGATCTGTTAATCGTGGCCTCTCTTCTGCGACCTCAATAGCCCGCTTGCCCTTATCTTCCCGTGTCATCGCCAAATATTTACCTTTGTAGAAGCGAGAATCATCGGCAAGTCGCTTCCTATCCCTGTCAGATCTTTCCAGCGCCCTAGAGATGTTGGCGACCTGATCCTTCAAATCTTTCTCGCGCTCTGCTACCCCCTTCTCGCGCTCTGCAGCCCTCCTTAACTCTGCTCGGATTTATTTAATTTCATCTCGAAATTCCTACTCTAATATTGCGACTTTGCCTAGGTGGGACTGCTCATATTTGGCAGACTCATCAAGCGAGACCGTATCAGCTACAGCATCCGGCGTGGTCACGATCTCACCAGTCTGAACAGATTCTGGATGAGAATTCCTTCCTACAACAAAGAAAACCAAGTTCACATTCAAATCCAGTCCGTAGCGGACTCAAAATATTGAGATAAAAGATCACTTTTGGCAAAGGCAACATCGAGCTGGCGATTATCGAACACAGGCCGCCTTTTCTGCTCCGAGTCAAAAGTGCTTAGTCATTTCCTCCACTCACAGTGAGCCGAAGTTCTCCTCTCAGCCGCCAAGCTCGACGATACTACTAAATCGCCAGTTTCTGTGATGATCTTGACTGGCCTCGACTTCCGTGGTGGAGACCTATATAGCTACTAGCACTTAAAGTATCTTGGAGCCGGTTGAAGTTTACCTATCCGCAGTAGTTCAGCTGCAATTCGCCAATCTTTGTCTTCTTTGTTATCCGTATTTTTTTCCGAGGCCGCCTCTACTATCGCCATATGGGTGGTGATCTGCCTCTTCTACTCAGCGATCTTCTCCCTCAGATTTTCTTCTCCCTCTGTAGTTGATGAAGAAGGGTGCTCTCCAACCTTGACTCCCAAAATTTTGTCCTCGGCTGCAACACCTCCAGCAAGGATTTGTTGATAAGATCAAGCTGCTCGAGATCAATGGAATTCAGTATTTCGTCAGTTGACAGACTGACCGACTAAAGGGAATTATTTCCCTAGATTTGGGGGTCCGGAGTAACGAGGTCGCCCTCAGATACTTCTTTTTCCCGCAGCCTGTGTTGCAAGCTTATAATCCCAGTCCTCACTGAGACATTTTTCTCCTTCCTAGCCCACAGTTTCTTCCCTACCCGCTCGGCCATAGTGGACTTGTCCCTCTTCGTCTTCTTCTCAGAGGGGTCCATTTTTTCAGTGGATTCTGTGGAGGCCTTGCCTAAGTCCGGCTGGCTTTCGCGGACTGTCTCGGGGATTGCAACGACCAACGCCTGTGAAGGCGCGACTTTCTCAACTTACTCTCCCGCAGGTTGCCTATCTTCATCAAGGTTAAAGATTGGCTACGGGTCGTTCGGTGAAGATACCTCAGCTTCGACATTAATGCGGACTGTGTCCGCTGAGTTTGCGGATTTCTGGATACTAACAATCTGTAGCGGATTTAGCGTCTTATCCGATCTCTTTAATGGCTGTTCTGAGTGAGATACGGGGGCATCCCCGGACTTCTTATATGCAGGCACGTTAGTCTGGCAAACAGCTTCTATAACAAGTTTCTTACTCTGGGAGCTCTCTTCTACAGAGCGGACTGACAGCCCTCCTCGCTTTATCACCTTTTTTGTTTTCATTGGTGTTATTGATTTTTCATTCTTTGCAGTAAGGCTATTTAAGAATGCACAAAGTCACTCCATGCCGGACTGCAGATTTGAGACTGCAAGGGGTTAGTAGCGACCTGTGGCGTTGATAGCTTTTGGCAAAAACAGAACCTCCGACGATATTTATAGTGCCGACAGCATTAATGAAGCTTGCGGACTCGGCGGTTAAGCTAACATTTTCGAAGTTTTCAGAATCTTAAAAATGTGCGGGGATTATGTTAACCCCTAATTCAGCAACCTGTACAATATTCAAAGGTCACCTACCTCACCGGCTGCAGACTCAATTAAGCAGTCCGCCCAGCTCGTCGAAGCCCCGACATATTTCCATGTTCAGGTGCAGACTCGATTCTTTAGTCCGCCTAGTTCGTTTTGATCCAAGAGCGGCTCAGGATCTTCTTCAAGCGGACATAGTGCTCAGTCTGCCAAGGCCGCGGCCCTCCAGCAGGATCGTGCGTTGCAGCATCAGAAGGAAGCTTTAGCTCACGAGCCCAGTCTGTCCCTCCTGCGCGGACTGGCGTGTTTTCTTCTTTTTGCTTCCCTTCACCGCTACCTGGCTCTCCTGTACCTCGGGCAGTCGGATATTTTAGCCCTGCCCGTTTGGGCAGGCCCCCAAACCTATAAATTTGGGGAACTGGTGCACAAAAAGCACGCTAACTCAAGCCTTAAAGCGTACTTATTGAAGGCTGCGGACTCGAATCTAAGGGTTTGCGGACTCCAGCTTGCTCTGTTCTTGTTCTTTCCCCTTGTTAAACTTGTGACCAACCCTGTAATCAAACTCATTCTAATCAAAGAAAAGCCCGTCGCAAGAAAGGCATTCAGGCCGTGGCGGGCGAAGTCTGCTGTTGTCGTGGCTCACAGCTCTGTTGCTCTTTTTCTCTCGTCCGCTTAGTAAATTACTGGTTGTAGTTTGCCTTTTCCCCTCCTTTCCCCAGTGCTTGAACCGTTAGCTTGTGGTGCTCGACTCCCTTTCGCTTTTCGTGCATCAATAGTTAACACACGGCCTTCAGATTCAAGTGGGTTTTTAAAACCAGCGGACATACATGTCAGACCGCTGAGCCCGCCGTTCAGACCGCTCCAGTTCGCTAGAGGATTCTCTATGGGACGCCATGGAATAGTATCGCTGGGAGGCTGAACGATCCCGCAGGGAGACCGATCAGCGACTTGATACCATCAGTCAGGCCTTTCTCGTGTTGACTCAGTGGCTTGCTCCTCAGGCCGCAGAAGATATTGCGAACACCCCAGTTTGTCAAACCCTAGTCTGCCAGACTCCGTTCCGCCGGACTCCAGCTCGCCAAACTCCACTTCAGCGATCACCTGCAGTCACTCCTCCTCAGCCACACCATCCAACTCAGCCCGCAGTTCTTCAATGGCCTCAATGTGTTCAGAGAGGCGGCCAGGGGAAATCCAGCCCGCCAGTACGACTTCACTGACTGCCAGTCCGCCGAGCCCGCAGGCCCTTTCGTTCCAGACTGCCCCTCCATTTGGGTACACTGAAAAATATGTACCAGATTTGGAGAAGTCTCATCTTACTCAATGATATACATCAATTTGTATTTTATGGATGTTTGAGTTTCTTTGTGCAGGTGTAAGGTTTGCAAGAAATTTCTCTAAGTACTAGTGTAGACACTTGTGAAGAATTGTGTCGACACCCAGAAGTTGTGTCGACACTAGAAGCAAGGCCTATTTCGACAACCAGAATTGTGTCAACACCTAAGGCAGGAATTGTATCGACACCTAAAGCAGAAGTTGTGTCGACACCTAGGAGTTATGTCGACACCAGAAGAAAGGCATGTGTTGACTCTCAGGGATTGTTCGACACCTGAAGAAGGTTTTTGTCGAGACACAGGACTTGTGTCGACACACACTCAATGCCATTTGTCTACATCAACTAAGTCAAGACCAGAAGCAGTTATGTCGACACATAAGACTTGTGTAGATACACACTCAACGACATCTGGACGACACTCAACTCCATCTAACATTAACAGCTATATTGAGTCTGAAGGCTTTTGTCGACACACAGGACTTCTGTCGAGACACACTCAACGACAGCTGGACATACACTCAATTCCATCAGCCAGCATCGGTTATGTCGAGACCAGGAGCAGTTGTGTTGACAAATAAGACTTATGTCGATACATACAAACACAAGCTATGTCGATTAGCAGAAGAATGACTGTGTCCACACATGGAGTGTTGTGTCGACATCATAAAGACTTGTGTCGACACTTAGTCTATTTGTGTCGACACGTGTGAAGTTGTTTGCTTAGTGGTTCATGCTGAGTTGTAAAGTTTTTGAGGAATCAACTTTCATGATTGGTGACTCGACAACTGTCATAACCAATAGGTCTGACACCTTTGTCAGAACTGGCAGAAGTTTGTTACAAACAGGATCAGCTGGTAATCATGAGAAAACTCTTTATAAGGGATTGATCCTTGACAAACACAACAACAACAAAACTAAGGAAGTAATCAAGCAATTACGGGAAAGAGAATCTGACAACAAGAAAAGGGGAAACCCTTAAAAAGACCGATCCAGAGTAGTCTGTAAGAAAGATTCAGATCTAATTCTGAATCTAAGGAAGGAGCTATCTGAAGATCAACTTATACATCAAGTGAAGATCAACCATATTTTGTTCTATCAAGAAGCATTGAAATAGCTAAGTCAAGTTGGATCTGAAGATTCAGTTTATTCAAGAACTGATCAAGAAGCTCACACCAATAGAGAGGTCTATCTGGTGAAATCTTTGTACCCTTTAAAAAATTCAATTATCTTATAAGATCTTTGTAAGATCTGAGTTATAAGCCTGTAATTATAAAGGCTGAGGTAGGGCTGAGTGCATGAGGTGTAGTGTCACAACCCGCATTTTCTCCGAATTAAGAAATATCAGAGTATGAGAAAATACGCGTTATGATGCCACGTCAAGCAGGGGATAACTGCTGACATTCAGGAAAAACCACCTACAAACTTAATGAAAGAAAATCATGAGTTTAATGATTAGAAAATCAGTTATATTTTAGAGATTGTATCCCTCGGCTCTGTGGATCACGTAGTCCACAAAAGAAAAACTATATTTATACGCTGCGGAAGAATAGTTTATCAGGTTTGACGTCCTAAAGAGCGCATAAGGGTCCCAAGAGAACCACTCATGCTATGCAAGACCCTACATTTAATTTATATAATATATAAGAAAACGGTCTTTATACGTTGTTTGGAAAATAGTGATTAAGTTTTATAAAACATGTTGATCATGATCTTTATTTATAATAATACTTATAGTTTAAAAGTAACTAGCAACCTAGCATAAATCCTTCTCAGAGCAAGTAGACTATCTCCAGAAAACGGTAGCAGCATAAGTAATATATCTAGTACATGGTAAAAACTACCAGTGGGCGCCAAAAACCTGACACGAACCCACTGGCATACATGTATGTCTGTAAGAAAGTACTGAAAAACTACCTCACTAACAAGGCAAATGGATCTCCAAAGTCCAAGAGACCACCAACACCACCACAGCAAACTAGCCACCCAACTGGCTACAGCTCTGAACCTGAGGCATTCCAAAAGAAAACAGAATACCTCAGCAAGCAAAACAAGGTAAAAACAATTGCATGTAAGAGTCAACCAAAAGGAAGAAGTAACTGAAAAAAAAACATGCAGTAGAAAGAGACACAACTGTCCAAAAACAGGACAACAGAAAGTGCACCACGTTCAAGGAAACAGCAACAACCCAACCCAGGAACAACATCCTGCAGGGCCTACTAGGCTACCAAGAGACAAAAGTGCTGCAAACCACCAAAGAAGAAACTTCAAACACCCTAAATTGTGGGAAGTGGTAGTAGCAAAAACAAACAATGAGGAACCGGATCGAAGGCAAACGCAGTCCCCCAATCCACCATGTCCAAGTCAACAAGCTCGAGGGTCAACACGTGAAAGCACAAGGGACCTTCCACCCAACATGCCCAGCCGTACCTGGAGCAAAAAAAACAAGAGTGGCCTTGGCTACATCACACAACTCCACCCCCCTGAAGAGCTACAAACCACCACTACCAACCACGACCCACGATTCAACCTTGAAGAATATAAAGAAAACGGCCGACAAGAAAATTCAGCAATACAACAGGAAAAAAAATGCACTCGGGAACAAAAATCAAGGTAAAGAAAGAGTGTTGAAATGAATCAACACGACCAGGCGTAGAGTGAGACCCACTCCATGCCTACCTAAACCTTGGCGTTGAGTGAGCTAGCCTCACTCAATGCCAAAACCAAACTCTAACCACAATCCCACTAAGGTAACACGGAACTCGACAATCGTCAGTCAAAAGTCGATGATCGTCGATCGGCTGAAGGCCAAAAATAAGCTTGACGATCATCATCCTGGGGGTCGACGATCGTCGAAGGCTAAAGGCGAGCGAAGCTCGACGATCTTCCTCCAAGAAATCATCGAGCGCTGATCGGAGATCAGACAAGAGCTGAGCTCGACGTTTTCCTCCCGGAAAAATGTCGAGCGTCGAATGGCTCTAAGATAGAACGAAGCTGAGCTCGACGCTCATCGAGCGTCGAACGGAGCTCGACGCTTTTCCTCCCGGGAAAGTGTCGAACGGAGCTCAAAGCCAAACCAGAAAGCTGAGCTCGACGCCTTTTCCTCCCGGAAAAGCGTCGAACGGAGCTCGAAGCCAAACCAGAAAGCTGAGCTCGACGCCTTTTCCTCCCGGAAAAGCGTCGAGCGGAGCTCGAAGCCCAAAACAGAAAGCTGAGCTCGACGCTTTTCCTCCCGGAAAAGAGTCGAACGGAGCTCGACGTTTTCTCTCCAGGAAAAGCGTCGAGCGGAGCTCGACGTTTTCCCTCCGGGAAAAACGTTGAGCGACGATCAGAGCCAAACAGAAGCTGAGCTCGACATTTTTCTTCCTAGAAAAGCGTCGAGCGGAGCTCGATGTTTTCCAGTAATACCTTAACGAAATCGACAAACACACCCCCCCTCCTAACACTCCCTCTCGGCTACACCCGAACCAGAGAAAAAAATCTGAGTAAGGAACAATGGCATCACGCCGGCAATTTTGGATTCCAACATCACAAAGTAGGGGGGGTTCAATAGGAAGAGCTAAATCCTATAGTTAGCAAGAAAAAGAGAACAACAAGGCCTCTAACCTAGGGCTAACAGGGATTTCAAATTCAGCAAGAATATTCAAAAAGAAACTTGGCAAGGGCAAGAATACCACTTGCCTCAATTTTCAGCGAAGCTTGGACAGCTTTCCTCTTCTTCACACGGTACAAACAGTCGCAGCACCTAGAACATATCTCTCGGCCATTAATGGCGGAAAACTCCAAAACCGAAAACCCAAATCTCAACAAAACTACACGAAAATCGAATATCTTACCGTCGAAAAGAAGATCTCAGAGAGAGCAAGACAACGCCGCTCTCGGAATTGAATTCCGTTCACGATCAAGCCCGGAATCACCGACCGAAGGAGGTACAGGAATGGTGGTTTCTCCTCTGTTTTCCGCGAACAAGCAGGGATGGTTTTACAGGAAGAAGAAATAGAAAGAAGTGGGCCGCCACTTCTTAAGAAAAGCTTTTATACTAAAGCTAAACGCCGGTTCAGCCATAACCGAACCCTAAAAACGCCTAATCCCTTAATTACCTTAAGTAAATTCGAAAAAAAGGAATAAGCCAATATATGGCTGCCACCAAGGCAAGGCAATAACTGCCCAATTAAATTCTCCCGCAGAATTTAATAATCGGCCAAAAAAATCTGAAGGCTACAGGACAGCCAAATCAATTTAATTAATTGATCACATATACTAATAACACACCAAACGACACGAAAATCGAATCACCTCGGAATTCGACGAAATTCGCACCGTAGCTAAATACACATGCTACGAACACAACGGAGAAGTCGAAATTAACATTCGACGAACAGAACTCGAGTTATACCCAAATAAAGGCAAACAAAAACATCCCCCTGAGAGGCCACACCGGGTCACCCAAAACGACTCAGCTTGCTAGGGAGATCTTGCCAACAGGCTACAAAATAGGGCACTCGGTTCTAAGGAGCTAAACCACACTCCACACATGGCACATGCCACGGAAATGCATCATCGTAATGCCAACGAGAATAAAAATTTTCGCAGGAAAAATCGGGGGCGTTACAGTCACTCCCCTAAAAGAAAGTTTCGTCCCGAAACTTTACGCACAACACTCCTACTAAAGAAGGAGAAGTAACAAATAGGAGTTACAAGAAGGAAAACATACCAATCAAATCAATGAAACAGGTGAGGGTAAGCCCTCCTCATAGCCGACTCTAGCTCCCAAGTCGCGCTTTCCAAATCCTTATTTTTCCAAAGAACTTTAACCATCGATATGGACTTCTTTCGCAGCACACGCTCCTGAGAATCCAAAATACGAACCGACACCTCAACAAAAGAGAGGTTGGGCTCCAACTGGGGCACAACGTCCAAGAGGTGCCCACTGCTGCGCACACACTTCCGCAATTGGCTAACATGAAACACATTACGCACGCCTGGGAAGTTCGCTGGCAAATCCAATCTATACGCTGACACACCAATCCGTTCCAAAATCTCAAACGGGCCCACATACCTTGGGTCCAACTTCCGATTCATACCAAACCTCTTTACGCCCACCATCGGGGAAACCTTAAGAAATACAAGGTCCCCTACAGAAAACTCCAAAGCAGACCTACGCCGATTGGCGTTCTTTTCATATCTCTCCTGGGCTATACGAAGCTTCTCCCGAATAAGCTTCACTGCGACTTCCATTTCCTCCAGTGCATCAGGACCCAACAAAGGCCTCTCACCAGCCTCAGCCCAAAACAACGGAGTCCTACAGCGCCTCCCATACAAGGCTTCGAACGGGGCCATCTGCAAACTTTCCTGATAACTGTTCTTGTAGGCAAATTCCATGAGTCGCAACCGCTCATCCCACGCTACACCGTGGTCTAAAATATAGCATCGGATCATATCCTCAACAATCTGATTCACCTGCTCCGTCTGCCCATTGGTCTGTGGCTGGTACGCAGTAGAATACCTTAGATCCGTACCCAAACCCTCCTGCAGACTCTACCAAAAATGAGAAGTAAACTAGGAGTCTCGATCAGAAATGATGCTAACCGGCACACCGTGGAGTCGGATGACTTCATTCAAATACAACTCCGCTATCTTCCTCATCGGGTAATCAATCTTATAAGGCACGACATGAGCGCACTTCGTCAATCTATCCACTATAACCCAAACAGAATCAAATTCTCTCGGGGATTTTGGTAAACCCGTAATGAAGTCCATAGATATACTTTCCCACTTCCAAGTTGGGATCTCTAGCGGAGTCAACTTACCACCAGGCCTTCCATGATCGGCCTTCACACGCTTGCAAGTGTGACACTCAGCAACAAATCCGGCTATATCTCCTTTCATGCCATACCACCAGGCAATTTGCCTTAAGTCACGGTACATCTTCGTAGATCCTGGATGGTAGGCAATGCTTGAACCATGAGCCTCACTGCAAATCATCCTCCTAATATCCTCAACAGCAGGAACGCAAAACCTGCCGCGGTACTTCAAAGTACCAGCATCATCGATAGAAAAATCAGGCAACTCTCCCTTCTCAGTCCTGCTGAAAAGGTGCATAAGATCAGGATCGTCCTTCTGGTGCAGTCTAGTCAAAGAAATCCAGGACGGCTCTGCCACTAACAAACTACTCTGCAAACTACAGCATCCCACTGAAATATCCATAAGGAGGAACTCCTCTACTAAACGATCGGCAGAGAGGTTAAAGATCTTTCCCGTCTTTCGGCTCAGGGCGCCAGCCACCACATTGGCCTTGCCCGGATGATACTGGATCTCCACATCATAATCAGCCACATATTCCAACCACCGCCGCTGACGCAGATTCAACTCCTTCAGCGTGAACACGTACTTCAGGCTCTTATGGTCAGTAAAGATCTTGCAATGAGCCCCATAAAGTAGGTATCTCCACAACTTCAAAGCATAGATAACCGCTGCAAACTCAAGGTCATGCGTAGGATAATTCTTCTCATGAGTCTTCAGTTGCCTTGACCCATAGGCAATCAACTTCCCAACTTGCATCAATACGCATCCCAAACCTACAAGCAAAGCATCGACGTATACATCATAATCCACACCCTCAGTAGGCAGGGTCAGAACGGGAGCAGTGCACAATCTCTCTTTTAGCCCCAGAAAAGCTTCCTCGCACTTTTCGCTCTAAACAAAAGCCACATTCTTCTGAGTCAACTTGATCAAAGGTGCGGCTAGGGAAGAGAAACCCTCCACAAATCTCCTGTAGTAACCAGCCAACCCCAAGAAACTCCTGATCTCTTTTGGCATACTCGGTCTACTCCAATCCATGACTGCTGCAATCTTTTCTGGATCGACCGAGATCCCATCCTTGTTCACCACGTGGCCTAGAAAAGAAAGCTGAGGCAACCAAAATTCGCACTTGCTCAACTTGGCGAATAACTTGTGATTCCTCAACTCTGTCAGAACCAACCACAAATGCTGCTCATGCTCCTCCGTGCTGCGAGAATAAACCAACACGTCATCAATGAAGACCACAACGAACTTGTCGAGGAAATCCTAGAACACCCGGTTCATCATATCCATGAAGGCTGATGGTGCGTTGGTCAGACCAAACGACATCACCAAAAACTCAAAATGTCCATGCCTTGACCTAAACACAGTCCGTGGGATATCCGCCTCACGGATCCTGAGTTGATGATAACCAGAACGAAGATCAATCTTGGAGAACACCGTGCTACCACGCAACTGGTCAAACAAATCATCGATCCTCGGCAGAGGGTACCTGTTCTTGATAGTGACCTTGTTCAACTCTCTATAGTCGATGCAAAGCCGCATCGACCCATCTTTCTTCTTTACAAACAAAACAGGTGCACCCCAAGATGACGAACTCTGCCTAATAAAACCTTTAGCCAACAACTCATCCAACTGAACTCGCAACTCCTCTAACTCACGAGGGGCCATCCGGTACGGCGCCTTCGCAATAGGACGCATACCCGGCTCTAAATCAATAACAAACTCAACATCCCGATCAGGAGGAAGACTAGGAAGATCATCAGGAAAAAAATCGGCGAAACCATGAACAATAGGAATCTCATCCAAGCGTGGCACGCTAACAGCGGTTCCAACCGCCGAGACTAAACCAACACAACAACAAGAAAGAAACAACCTCTGAGCACATACTGCAGAGATGACAGGAGAATCCTGACACGGATCAGCATACACGCTGTCGGGTTGACCGTCGTCCCTGATGAAGTCCAAGCGCTTTCCTTTGCACTGAATGACCGCATCATACCTAGACAGCCAGTCCATGCCCAAAATGACGTCAAAGTCCTCCAGATCAATCATCTTCAGGTCCGCCTTCGCAAGAAAGTCCCCCAACAAAACCGGGCAATCCAAAATGCCTAAATCTGACAACACAGATTCACCAGAGGGAAACTTGACACGGAAGGAATCCCGAACACGATCTAGAATCAACCGATGTCGCTCCACAAAGGCTCTAGCCACGAACGAGTGGGTAGCGCCGGAATCAAACAGAACACGCGCCCAGCGGTTCTTCACCTTAAATTTCCCTATAGGAGTACCCAAAACTAAGGAACTAGCACAACAATACCAGAAAAAATTCTAGCAAATAAAACTACAAGGCTAGAAAAACAACAAACAACTAACCTGAAATGACCTGAGTCGAGGCTTGAGCCTCATCGGAAGAGATCACGTTCAACTTCCCCTTTCCCTTATCCACACGCTGAGGTGGAGGTAATGCCTGTAATGGAACTGCAGGAAGAGCTGGCTGAACCTGAGGATACCTAGACTTGATGTGACCCTTCTGCCCACACTGAAAGCAGACTCTATCCTTGGACCAACACTGGGCCGCATCATGCCCGGATCGCTTGAAAACAGAACAGGAGACATCTCTCTTAGGAGCACCCTAAATCGCATGGACTTGCTCCTTCCTCTGAGCTGCCGCCTTCTTGAAACATTTCTCGACTAGGTGGCCTGACCGGCCACAGAAACTACACACCACTTTGCTCCTCTTTCTCGGAGCAGCACTGGGTACTAAGGGCTTCTTCTCCTCCACAGACTTCCTCTTGTCCTTCCTCATCTGTTGGCCTCTGCTCTTCACGGTCTCAATAGCCTCCACCTTTAGAGTAGCCTCTACAACTCCAACATAAGTCACTGACCCATAAGCACTGGTCAACTGCTGCACCTCGCTCCTCAAACCACCGAGAAATCTCTTAACTCGATCAGCCTCAACGCTGACCAATCCAGGGGCAAAACGGCTCAACTTACTGAACTCTATCTCATACTCACCCACAGTGAGTTGCCTTTTCTTCAGATAGAGGAAGTCATTCATGAGGCGGTCACGCTCGACCGAAGGCAAGAACTTCCTCAACAGCATCCCCTTGAACACTTCCCAAGAGCATCCAGCTACCAAGCTCTCCTTTTCTCTCAGCCACCAACTCTTAGCCAATCCTTTAAGCTGATAGGCGGCTATCATCACCCTCTGGTCATCTACAATCCCTGAGTATGAGAACATCTCCTCCATGGAGATCAGCCAATCATCAATGAACATGAAATCTTCCTTTCCGTCATAAGTGGGAGGGCTCAGTCTCTAAAACTACGAGATGAAGGCCATCTCCGCGGGCACCACCACTGGAGGTCTCAAGGGTGCAGGGGGAGGAGGAACAGCTAACCCCCCAGCAGGAACTTGCACCCCCTGAGCCTGCCCTGCCACAACTGCCACCAAGGACTGAATCTGGGCTCGCACCTCTTCCAACTGCCTGCCCATGGATTCGCTACTCTGACGCAGACCCTCGATCACCGCATCATTCTGAGCTCCAGACAACTCACCCTCAGACAAGGGAGTCGATCGAGTCGCAGGACGCCTAGCCATCCTAGAATCATAACAACACAAATCAGATCCCAAAACATCAACTGGAACCAAATACAAGTACAGACAATACATATATAGATATATACTTAAAGCTGCTAAACTTGCTCTGAGAGTTTATCTTTTTTTTTTAACAAAAATTTGATGTTATGCCCTAACCTAGGATGGTTAACCACCACCTTACTAACTCTTGTGCCTAGATCGGGAATGCATGACTTTATATTATTTTGAAAACTTATGTGTGTACATATGTCATCCTGCAAATCTTTAGCTTGGCACGTTGTGCTTATGCAAAGATATGCAATGCATGCTTGTGCTATGCATTCTAAAAAGGCCTTAATGCATGTTATGAGCGGCGTACGTATGAAAATGTTATGCATCCCATACTACATAACATTCCCATGCAACGAAAAAGAAACGTGCTAGTCGCAGTCATGTGGTGAGGTTATGCATCCCATACTACATAACCCTCACATGTAGCCCCTATGGTGGATCTATATACGAACACATATTATGCATCCCATACTACATAATATGCCCCGTATACTTCATGTTATGCCATGAGTGTAGTGTTCGTGCTTTAGCCAAGACGTGCTGATGACATATCGTTGTATGATTGACATGATGCTGAACTACTAAAGAAAACAAAGGAAGGCTTGCTCAAGCAAACCTGACAAGCAAACCTCCCTCTGATACCAACTGTCACAACCCGCATTTTCTCCGAATTAAGAATTATCAGAGTATGAGAAAATACGCGTTATGATGCCACGTCAAGCAGGGGATAACTGCTGACGTTCAGGCAAAACCACCTACAAACTTAATGAAAGAAAATCATGAGTTTAATGATTAGAAAATCAGTTATATTTTAGAGACCGTATCCCTCGGCTCTGTGGATCACATAGTCCACAAAAGAAAAACTATATTTATACGCTGCGAAAGAATACTTTATCAGGTTTGACGTCCTAAAGAGCACATAAGGGTCCCAAGAGAACCACTCATGCTATGCAAGACCCTACATTTAATTTATATAATATATAAGAAAACGGTCTTTATACATTGTTTGGAAAATAGTGATTAAGTTTTATAAAACATGCTGATCATGAGGTTTGTTTATAATAATACTTATAATTTAAAAGTAACTAGTAACCTAGCATAAATCCTTCTCAGAGCAAGTAGACTATCTCCAGAAAATGGTAGCAACATAAGTAATATATCTAGTACAAGGTAAAAACTATGAGTGGGTGCCAACAACCTGACACGAACCCACTGGCATACATGTATGTCTGTAAGAAAGTACTGAAAAACTACCTCACTAACAAGGCAAACGGATCTCCAAAGTCCAAGAGACCACCAACACCACCACACAAACTAGCCACCCAACTGGCTACAGCTCTGAACCTGAGGCATTCCAAAAGAAAACAGAATACCTCAGCAAGCAAAACAAGGTAAAAACAACTGCATGTAAGAGTCAACCAAAAGGAAGAAGTAACTGAAAAAAAACATGCAGTAGAAAGAGACACAACTGTCCAAAAACAGGACAACAGAAAGTGCACCACATGCAAGGAAACAACAACAACCCAACACGGGAACAACATCCTACTGGGCCTACTAGGCTACCAAGAGCCAAAAGTGCTGCAAACCACCAAGGAATAAACTTCTAACACCCTAAACTGTGGGAAGTGGTAGTAGCAAAAACAAACATTGAGGAACCGGATCGAAGGCAAACGCAGTCCCCCAATCCACCATGTCCAAGTCAACAAGCTCGAGGGTCAACACGTGAAAGCACAAGGGACCTTCCACCCAACATGCCCAGCCGTACCTGGAGCAAGAAAATAAGAGTGGCCTTGGCTACATCACACAACTCTACCCCCCTAAAGAGCTACAAACCACCACTACCAACCACGACCCACGATTCGGCCTTCAAGAATATAAAGAAAACGGCCGACAAGAAAACTCAGCAATACAACAGGAAAAAAATGCACTCGGGAACAAAAATCAAGGTAAAGAAAGAGTGTTGAAATGAATCAACACGACCAGGCGTAGAGTGAGATCCACTCCATGCCTACCTAAACCTTGGCGTTGAGTGAGCTAGCCTCACTCAATGCCAAAACCAAACTCTAACCACAATCCCACTAAGGTAACACGAAACTCGACGATCGTCAGTCAGAAGTCGACGATCGTCGATCGGCTGAAGGCCAAAAAGAAGCCTGACGATCATCATCCTGGGGGTCGACGATCGTCGAAGGCTAAAGACGAACGAAGCTCTACGATCTTCCTCCAGGAAATCGTCGAGCGCTGATTGGAGATAAAACAAGAGCTGAGCTCGACGTTTTCCTCCCGGAAAAATGTCGAGCGTCGAACGGCTCTAAGACAGAACGAAGCTGAGCTCGACGCTCATCGAGCGTCGAACGGAGCTCGACGCTTTTCCTCCCGGGAAAGTGTCGAACGGAGCTCGAAGCCAAACCAGAAAGCTGAGCTCGACGCCTTTTCCTCTCGAAAAAGCGTCGAACGGAGCTCGAAGCCAAACCAGGAAGCTGAGCTCGACGCCTTTTCCTCCCGGAAAAGCGTCGAGCGGAGCTCGAAGCCCAAAACAGAAAGCTAAGCTCGACGCTTTTCCTCCCAGAAAAGTGTCGAACGGAGCTCGACGTTTTCTCTCCAGGAAAAGCATCGAGCGGAGCTCGACATTTTCCCTCCGGGAAAAACGTTGAGCGACGATCAGAGCCAAACAGAAGCTGAGCTCGACGTTTTTCTTCCTGGAAAAGCGTCGAGCGGAGCTCGTCGTTTTCTCTCCAGGAAAATCATCGAGCGGAGCTCGACGTTTTCCCTCCGGGAAAAACGTTGAGCGACGATCAAAGCCAAATAGAAGCTGAGCTCGACATTTTTCTTCGTGGAAAAGCGTCGAGCGGAGCTCGACGTTTTCCAGTAATACCTTAACGAAATCGGCAAACACACCCCCCCTCCTAACACTCCCTCTCGGCTACACCCGAACCAGAGCAAAAAATCTGAGTAAGGAACAATGGCATCACGCCGGCAATTTTGGATTCCAACATCACAAAGTAGGGGGGGTTCAATAGGAAGAGCTAAATCCTATAGTTAGCAAGAAAAAGAGAACAACAAGGCCTCTAACCTAGGGCTAACAGGGATTTCAAATTCAGCAAGAATATTCAAAAAGAAACTTGGCAAGGGCAAGAATACCACTTGCCTCAATTTTCAGCGAAGCTTGGACGGCTTTCCTCCTCTTCACTCGGTACAAACAGCCGCAGCACCTAAAACATAACTCTCGACCATTAATGGCGGAAAACTCCAAAACCAAAAACCCAAATCTCAACAAAACTACACGAAAATCGAATATCTTACCGTCGAAATGAAGATCTCAGAGAGAGCAAGACAATGCCGCTCTCGGAATCGAATTCCGTCCACGATCAAGCCCGGAATCACCGACCGAAGGAGGTACAGGAATGGCGGTTTCTCCTCTGTTTTCCGCGAACAAGCAGGGACGGTTTTACAGGAAGAAGAAATAGAAAGAAGTGGGCCGCCACTTCTTAAGAAAAGCTTTTATACTAAAGCTAAACGCCGGTTCAGCCATAACCGAACCCTAAAAACGCCTAATTCCTTAATTACCTTAAGTAAATTCCAAAAAAAGGAATAAGCCAATATATGGCTGCCACCAAGGCAAGGCAATAACTGCCCAATTAAATTCTCCCGCAGAATTTAATAATCGGCCAAAAAAATCTGAAGGCTACAGGACAGCCAAATCAATTTAATTAATTGATCACATATACTAATAACACACCAAACGACACGAAAACCGAATCACCTCGGAATTCGACGAAATTCGCATCGTAGCTAAATACCCATGCTACGAACACAACGGCGAAGTCAAAATTAACTTTTAATGAACAGAACTCGAGTTATACCCAAATAAAGCCAAACACAAACATCCCCCCGAGAGGCCACACCGGGTCACCCAAAACGACTCGGCTTGCTAGGGAGATCTTGCCAACAGGCTACAAAACAGGGCACTCAGTTCTAAGGAGCTAAACCACACTACACACATGGCACATGCCACGTAAACGCATCATCGTAACGCCAACGAGAATAAAAATAATCGCAGGTAAAATCGGGGGGGGGGGTTACATGTAGGACTTAAGAAAGTCTGAGTTGTAAGCCTAGTGATAAAGGCTGAGGTAGGGCTGAGGCCTGAGGTAGGATTCTTGGGTAGAATCTGAGGTAAGACTTATATAAGTCTGAGCTGTAGGAACGATTCTGGTTCTTAGTTGTAAGATCAGTGGATCTGAGTCAGTGGAAGGAAGTTGGGCTAAATCCAGTTCTTTATTGGATAGGCGAAGGGGGAAAGTGGATGTACCCATACCTTGGGGAACCACTATAAATCTGGTGTACTGTACTGTGTTTTGATTGGTATGTTGTGATTGATGTGTTGTGACTGTTGTGCTGAGAATTATTTTTATCTGTGCTAAGTTAGAACAAAAGTTAATTGCCTAAAGTTTATTAAAGAAAATTAGAACCTATTCCCCCCCCCCTCAAGGTGTCTAGGCTCTTGAAATCAAGTCTTTCAAGTGGTATCGGAGGGAGGTTACTCAAAGATAGACCTAATAGTGTGAGTGAATTTCCAAGGCATTTAACAGATTTCAGGAATGGGTTCAAATAAGAATCAGAAGGAATTTGGATCTATGAAACTGCCTATTTGCAGGAAAGAATGCTTTGGCATATGGAAGGAAAGGGTAAGGTTGTTCATGGAAGAATCTGATCCAAGAATCTACATCACAATACAAGAAGGCCCCTTCATTCAAATGAAGGTATCAGTTCTGGATGCAAATGTTGGAACTCGAAAGAGTTACTCTGAAATGAGCAAGGATGAAATCATCCTGGCAACATTAGACAAAAGAGCACAAAACATTATTGTAAGTGCTATAGATGATGCCACATTTTAGAATCTGGTGCATTACAAAACCTCTAAGGAGATGTGGTACACCTTGATTATATACATGGAGGGAACTGAAGAAGTCAGATAAGACAGGAAATCTATGCTAAATAAGGAATATGAGAGCTTTAGGCAAGCCATGTCTAAAAGCATAAGTGAATGTTACAAGAAGTTCTTAAGGATAGTAAATGAGCTGATGACCTATGGAAGAGTCTTCAGCACATATGAACTGAATGACAAGTTTCTTAGGTCACTAACAAAGGACTGAGACACAAAAATATATTCCATTAGAGAACTGGCTAGGCTTGCTGATACACCTCCACCAATACTATTTGGAAAGCTGCTATCCTATGAAATGCAGCTCACTGCTAGAAAAAAGGAGGAGAAAAATAGTAGGTCAGAGTACAAAGAGAAGTCAGTAGCCTTCAAGGCTGAAGGCACAAGAAAGGGTAGGAGAAAGTCTCCTTGTCCACCCAGAAGGAGTGTTGAGGTAGACGAAGAAAATCCTGATAACAATATATAAGATAGCCATACCAATGATGAGGAATTTGCTTCCTTTACAAGGCAGTTTCAAAGGTTCTTGAAAAAGAAGAAATGGAGAACCAGTCCATCTACATCATTCTCCAAGGATGAGTATTACAAGAAAAAGAAGACTCCCAAGGAGGACATGTATGCCTCAAAACCTAGTAAACAAACTAATTCTATGATTATTTGATATTGTTGCAACAGGTCTGGACATGTCATAGCTGACTGTCCAGACAAGAGGACTGAATCTAAGGACAAGAAGAAACATCAAGTGAAAGACAAGAAGGAGAAATCCTTTGTTGCTCAAAAGCGGAAGAGTTGGACAGACTCTTCATCTTCAGGATCAGGAGAAGAAGATGATGTAGAAGCATATGTTGGGATGTTCTCAACGGAAGAGAATTCTAGGTAACTAGAATTCCTACAAATGCTGGACTCCATAAATGGAGTGAAATACTATTGTTGTAGAGGGCTGATGGCTCTGTCAGAAAATGATCATTGCTAGGATCAGCCTGGTCCAAGCAAGGTATACAATTCTCCCTCAGCTTCTGATTATTTCACTAGATCAGAATCAACACATCAACTTCAAGAGAAGTGGATGGTTCTGATTCTGAGGGGGATATACATCAACTCATTAATGAGTATGGTGGGCTGTTGCAAGCTCTAAAGAGGAGCATGGTTCTTATCAAGGAGCAGGCCAAGTAAATTGAGTCTCTTAAGCAGGCTGCATCAGATTCAGCCATGTTGATAGATTTAAAACTGAAGGTGGTTGTCAAACTGAAAAACATTACTGTTATTCAGATGGGCACAATCTCTTTCAAGGAAAATCATATCAAGAAACTAGAGGAAAAACTTCAGCAAGAAAGAGAGTTAGCGGCTAAATTCTCTTAGCCAAAATCCATCTTGCCCATAATAGACAATTTCATTTCTCAAAAAGGAAAGACTGGTCTAGGTTTTAAGGGAAGAACTAGGGCCACCAATTCTCATAGAAAAGGTAAGGCCCTAGTTCAGCCACTAGCTAAAAAGTCCCCTATTTTCTTTAGGAAAGTGATGCAACCTACAAACAGGTATGATCATGATCTTACTCATGGTCACTGTGAGTACGGAGATCTCATGGGCAAGGATGCAAATGCTAATAGGTCACTCTATAGGCAAGCCCATCAGGTTCAAAAGGAATTCTTGGGATTTGCTTCTCCAGCACCTACACTTAATAGGTCCACTGGAAACAAAGTTGTACCTAAAAGAAGGTACAATAGATTTGAGTGTTGGTGTTGTGGCAAGGTGGGCCACTTTGCCATGGATTGCTGGTTAAACACAAGTGTTAAAACCAAGAATAGTTTACGTATCAGAATAGCTACAGGATTTAAAACTAACAAGGACCTAGGAACCAATAAAAATTTAGGTTCTAAGGATAAGTGATTCTTTATTTGATGCAGGTGAATCCAAGTGGTCATACCCCTATCTGGTACTTGGATTGTGGATGTTCTAGACACATGACTAGAACAAGAAGAATGTTGAGGTATTATGTACTTTTAGAGAATGGACCCAAAGTAATCTTTGGTGGATCAGAAAAAGGAATCATCAAAGGATTAGATAACATTTCTAATGATTCAATTACTATCACTAAAGTTTCTTATATGAAGGGTATAAAACATAACCTGATTAGCATAAGTCAACTTAGTGTTCTAGGTTATGACATCTCTTTTTTCAAAGGGGAGTGCCAAATAAGGAGATAAAGTGATCAAGAGATCATTTTGACTAGCACTAGGAAAGGGAGTGTATATTGTCTTAACCTTGATTGTTAGTTTAACATCTCACCCATTTATCTAATTGCAGGAGAGAAAGCTTCACTATATGTCAAATAGCACAAGAGGCTAGCTCATCTGAACTATAAGTCTATAGGACAGCTGTTCAGCAAGGGGTTAGTGAGGAATGATCCTCAAGTCAAGTGCATTAAAGAGGGTGTGTGTTCAGCTTACCAAAAGGGCAAACAGACTAAGTCCTCTTTCCATGCACTAGATACCAAAGATTCAATGAGATGTTTATATCTCTTGTATATGAATTTGTTTGGTCCTATGTCAGTTCATAGTCTTGGTAGGAAAGGATAAACATTTGTTATTGTGGATGACTATTCTAGATTCACATGGGTTTTCTTCTTGAGGCAGAAATCTGAAACTCCTACTATTTTCCAGACCTTTGTTAGACAAATTCAGAATGAATTTAATAATTCAGTGGTCAAAATCAGAAATGACCATGGAACTGAATTTCAGTCTGAATGTATGACAAAGTTCTGTGAAGAACTGGGGATCCATCAGGAGTTCTCCTTACCTAGAACACCCGAGCAAAATGGTGTTGCTGAAAGAAAGAATAGGACTCCAATTGAGGCTAGTAGAACACTACTTAGTAACACTACTCTCCCTGAGTACTTTTGGGCAGAGGTAGTAAATACTATATGTCATGTACTCAATAGAGCCTCCATCAATAAGAAACATAAGATGACTCCCTATCAAATTTTGAAAGGCAGAAAACCAAACATTTCCTACCTCAGAATCTTTGATTGCAATTGTTATGTCCTAGTTAATGGTAAGCACTACCAAACTAAGTTTGCTGTCAAATCCCTAGAAAGGATATTTGTTGGGTACAAAAATAATAGTAGGGCATACAGGAACTACAACTTGACTACACAAGTTGTAGAAGAATCTCTCCATGTAGTATTTGATGAGTCTAAGTTGATTAACGGTGAATTGTCTAGCTCTTCAAATAGTTCTACAGGTTTAAAGGATAGGCTGGACAAGCTTACAATCAATGAAGAAGAACCTGCTAGGCTTGATGAAGAAAAAGATGCATGTTGTCCAGGGGGAGAAGAAGACTCACTGGATGAAGAAGACAATGAGAAGTATCAGGTTTAGGAAAATGAAGAAGGCCAGGAGATTGGAAGTTTTCCTCGATCACTGCATATTTCTTATCACAGATAGAACCCAGGAAGTTTGAAGAAGCCATGCTAGACACAAACTGGATTGATGCTATGCAAGAAGAGCTGAATCAATTCAGAAGGTGTAAAGTCTGCGAACTGGTTCCTAAACCAAAGGATCACAACATTATAGGAACCAAGTGGATCTACAGAAACAAACTTGATTAGAATGGTACTATAATCAAGAACAAGGCAAGACTGGAAGCAAAAGGCTACATGCAAGAGGAAGGATTGACTTTGATCAAACCTTTGCCCCAGTGGCAAGGCTTGAGGCTATAAGGTTGTTATTGGCCTATACTGCCTATCATGGTTTCAAGGTATATCAAATGGATGTAAAGTCAGCATTTCTGAATGGTGACTTAAAAGAGGAAGTCTATGTTGAACAACCTTCAAGTTTTGTAGATTCTCATTATCCTGATTATGTATATATGCTTAGGAAAGCCCTATATGGTTTGAAACAAGGCCCTAGGGCTTGGTATAAAACCTTGTCTGTTTTTCTTATTGAGAATAAATTCTCTAGAAGAAAGATAGACAAAACTCTATTCTTTAGGGGATCTAAAGGCAAGATAATCCAAATCCAGATATATGTTGATGACATAATCTTTGGATCTACTGAAAGCAACCTTTGTAGAAAGTTTGCCAAACTTATGTAAGGAAAGTTTGAGATGAGCAGTATGGGTAAGCTGAAGTTCTTCTTGGGACTTCAAGTAAGACAGACTGATGATGGATTGTCCATATCCCAGTCTAAGTTCACCAAGGAGTTGATTAAGAAATATGGTATGTACTCAGCCTCCACCATGAAAACTCAAATGGGAACAAGTATGCCTATAGGCAAAGATGAGACAGGGAAACCTGTTGATGAGTCTTTGTATAGAGGGATAATTTGCTCCCTACTCTACTTGACTGCTAGTTCACCTGACATCATGTATGCAACATGTGTCTGTGCTAAGTACCAAGCTTGCCCAAAGGAATCTCATTATACAGCAGTTAAGAGAATTTTGAGATATCTTAAGAGCACACCTAATCTAGGTCTTTGGTACCCTAAGAATAAAGATTTCTACTAACAGGCTTCTCAGATGCAGACTTTGCAGGATGCAAAGAAGACAGGAAAAGTACTACAGGAACTTGTCAATTCCTAGGTGGAAGGCTGATTTCATGGTGCAGCAAAAAGCAAACAAGTCTAGCTATCTCAACTGCTGGTTCAGAATATATAGCTGCAGGAAGCTGCTGTGCACAGTTGATGTGGATAAAGCATCAACTTGAAGACTATGACATCAAGGTAAGTAGAATTCCACTATTCTGTGATTCTACTTGTGTTATTTCTATCACTAACAATCCTGTATCTCACAGTAGAACCAAGTATATAGAAATTAAGTTTCATTTTATAAGAGAACATGTGGAGAAGGAAGATATTAATGTAGAATTTTTAAACACAAATAGTCAAATTGCTGATATTTTTACAAAACCTCTGGATGAAACTAAATTCAATTATTTTAAAATTGAATAACGTATGTTGAACTTAGAATAGGTCAGCTCATGCATTCCTAAGTAGAATATGTAAGTACAATATTTCTCAGGAAATTTGTCTAAGTACAAAGTTTGTGTCGACACAAGCAAATAGTGTCGACACACTCAGTATGTTGTGTAGACAAAAAAAGGATGTGTCGACACAGAAACAGTATCTATGTCGAGAGAAGAATAGGTGTTGACACAACTATATCAAGACATGACCAGCCCGTATCGACACTAACACAAGTATGTAGACACATAGATATGTCCACATATAGACATATCGACTAAAATTAAGTTATGTCGTGACCTAAGTCTTTTATGTCGACACATGTACAACTATGTAGACATGTATTTTTACTAAGTAAGGTGCGTCCTTTGACCTACCCTTTACCAATAGACTATAAATAGGGGAAGACAAAATCTGGTCGACTACGCCTTCAGATTTATCAACTCTATACCTTGTGTCGACATAGATATTCACTTCTCTTCTCTTCTCTCACTCTCCCTTTCGTCAATGGCGCCCCTTAAGGACGACATGTGAATGAAGGGTATGAGCTTGTTCGTGGTGGATTCATGACAGCATCACAAGACATCCAAGGAGTAATTACCCTAATTTTGGAAAATGGGTTGGAGTTCTTGGTCTCAGAACCAACTAAGATTTTCAAAAAGGAAGTAATGGAATTTTATTCATCAGCAACTATGGACACTGACGGGAAGAAAATAAAAGGAACAGTTCAGGATTCCCGAGTGAAACTTACACTGAAGATGATCATGAAGTCACTCCAACTTCCTAAGGTTAAGGATGATGATGAACTAAGTACATCCATGACAAAAGATGCATTAAGCTAGTGCGGGCTAAGCCCTAATACCAAAGTTGGATCATCCATTAGAAGGAAAGGGATGAATTCACAAGGAAAGTTTCTGTCTGAAATCGTAGGCAAGGTGATTCTGTGTAAAACAGGTGGACATGATCGAATTTCTGCCTCTATGTTCAGTCTAATGACAAGAATAATATTCAGGCTAAAAATAGACTGGCATCAATAGTATTTGACAAAATATAAGAAGGAATTAAGAAACCAAATCTGGGAAGGATCCTCAGCTTATGTCTAGCTTCTATAATACCAAAAGTTATGAACCAACTACCAGGATCCAAGATCAACAATATGAGGAGATAGATGTAAGGATTCTATCCAGATGGGATAGAGTATTGACCAAAGAGGTTTATACTCCACATAAATAGGTCAAGAAAGATAAGAAAAAGAAAGAAATTGTTCAGCAAGAAGAATCCTCCTGTTATTCTGAGGAGGAGGTAGTCTTCAGTTCAGATGAAGACCAACAATAAAAGGAAACTCAAGATAAAATAGAGAGCAGTCAGCACCAACAACAACAGATAGCCTCAACTCCAGGGGGAGAACACCCTGAACCAGCAGTACAAGTGACTGAATTATCTGAGCTGCCTGCCCAAGGGGATGGTATTACTGAAGCTACTCTAGAGAGTGAGTATGCTGCTGATATAGTGATGGACATTGTATCAGATATAAAAAAGAAGCACTGGACATTGTTGAGAAGGAAACACACGATGTGCAGATAAAAGATACAGCTCAGGATGAGCAGTAAGTATCTCCTTTATAGAGCAGGCCCTGGACAAAAATGTTGATGTCTAGGGATAAACTTTTGTTTTCCAAACAAACCTTGTTCTTCTTGTACAGATGCAGCAAGAGGTAACTATGGAAGAGCTATTTCCTGATTTACCAGCTGCAAGGTCTGAGGGGGAGCAATTATAGGTAGAAAAGGAACTTCCAAGAACTGAGGGGGAGGAGCTACTAAATGACCCATCTAATAAATAAAAAGTTGACATAGAAAGCTCATCACAACCCTGTGATGATGAGGAAGCCTCTATGGCTAAGAAGAGGAAGATGGTTGCAATTAAGAAAAGAAGCACAAGCTACAAAATGGCCTTACAAACAGTCAATCAACCACCTGCTCCAAGCATGGACTTCCGTTCATTACTGGTCCAACTGTAAGTAAAACTGGATGAACAAAGGGAGTCCTTAGAAAAGTGTGTGGATGAGTCAAATAAAGAACTGCAGTTTCATCTGGCTCAGGACACAAAATCAATCAGATTTAAAGTCAATCTGTATAAGGAAGAGATGACAGATTGCTTCCATAAGGGAGGCAATGTTGTAGTATATTTGGCTGAGCAATAACAGCTGCTGAATACTTAGGTTGTGGACATTACCACCAAGCAAGGATATGTTTTAGAAAATAAATTCAGGTCTAATGAAAATCTCAAAGACTCCCAGAAGAAATCATTAAAAAACTGGGAAGTATTTCCACTGATTTGAAAATTGAAATATCAAAGCAAATACAAGAAGATCTAGCTGCTGTCTAAATAGCCATTGGAGCCTCTCAAAAGACCATTTCTGATTTCCTCACTAAATTCAAAGCCTACTATCAAGAAGGTACAAAATATCTGGCTGATCAAATAAGGTTTTAAAAGACTGATCTGCGAGATCATATAAATAGAGAAGTCATAAAGGGGGAGAGATTATTAGTCAAAGTAGGCTCTGATCATGCAAAATGGGTTTCTAATACCATCAGAGCAACACTTGGCTTTCCTCCTTTGTGTGATGATGACAATATTGCTGAGTCTGGAGTGCAACCTGCTTATATTGAAGGAGATGAGCCTGAAGTTACATAGGTTATTTACCCTCCTTCTGACTTTGATAAGGTTCAACAAGGAGTGCAGACAATGTACAACCCTCAACAGGAGGCACCAAATGTGATTATTGAAAAAGTAGAGATGTCAGAGGCTGCAAAGGAAGCTCAGAAGGAAGCACAGCTATTCAAGAAAAGGTTCAAAGTACAGGCTGAGTTGAAGCCAGATTTTGAGAAATGGAGCCCTACTTCCAGGAATATTATTTTGACTGCCTGGAAGGCTGTAAAGGATAAGACCTATGATAGGGGTAAATGAAATTCTAAGCAAGAGTGGAATAAGTATCAAGCCAGACAAGAAGCCATTCTTCAGTACAGAAGGAGTGCAAAAGCTGGGAAGTTAACTACTAATGTTCTGGAGCCTAACAGGTACTTCCCCAAGCCTTTTCACTATTTTGAAAGCTAAGGATAAAGGCTGAAGAACTGAAGAAGAAGGATCTCAAAGGGAAGAAACCTATTGATGATACAGAACCTACTGTGCAGGAAAAGATTAGATCTGGAAAAGACATTGTAATTAAGGAGCCTAGTCAATCATAGGATAGATAGGCTTATGATCTAAAGCAGTTCTATTCCTAAACCTCCTCCTCTTTTTTCCTTCCTACGTAAACTTTTCAGGGATTGTCATTGATAAAAAGCTCCTTGCTAACACTTCTTCAAATGTCTTTTTGTCTCTTAAATATTGACAGTTAATGCATTGAGCAAGAGCGATTTCAAACGGTTCTATCCCTGAGCCTTCTCTTTTCTCTCTTATGCAAGTTTCACAAAAGTTTGTATTGATCAAAGTCTTCATACTAACACCTTTTTAAGTGCTTTCTTTATTTTGTTTCATGAACAACTCCAACAGTTTCCTGATACCAGGAGACATCGCCGAGTTCAGCTGAAACCTCCCTTAGAACCGTTGTCATTAGCGTAACACCACGAAGACCACGTGTTGCCGGGAGATTTTGGATCCTGGCTAGTACCTGACACCACCTCTACATTATGGAGGGATAGGGTAGAGGTTAGCTCTACCATGCCGTTTAAGGGATATCGTTACAACTTTGGTGATTGCATGTGGAAAGCAATGCTATACGCACCTGCCCGCGGATCATCTTTGTTTGTGACCCTCGAACACTCCTTGGTACCCTCAAGCAGTGCCTGCAGGAGACCCATTGATGGTGTGGCCTCTCCGACGCTACTTAATGATGACCCGGTTGTCGAGGCGCTATAACATAAAGACTTTAGGCCCAATGATGATGCTAACGGAAGCCCGTATTACAACCTCTGTCTGCGGCGTGCTAGGCCCACTTGAAGATTAGTTTCTTTAAAATATCATGTTTTAGTATTTTTATTTAACTATTTGTGAATATAAAATTATTCAATACTTGGTCAATAATTTTATATTCACTTGAGGACTTGTATTATTTTTATTTCCTGCATTTAAATATTTGGTGTGTATTTAACCGCCCGGATGGATGAGATTTCATCTCCATCTTAGATTGTTGGATTTGTTTTGTAACTCCTATATAAGGAGGCTATTATGATGAGTTAAAGCATTGATGAAGAAAAAAGAGAAACCCTATTCTCCCTCCTTGTGAGAATTTCGTCCATAAGGGTTCTCGCTTGCCACCGCCCCCCTTTGGTGTGAAGACTCCCCCTTGCAACCTCCATCCCGTTTGGTGTGACTCCAGCGTGGCTTCCTCTAGTGCGACTCCAAGGAAGAAGGTTGCAGCCCCATTTGGTATGACGCCGGTGGTTCCGTGGAGAGAGTGATTCTCCCACTTATCTTGTGTGTTTGATCTTCTTGGTTGGGTAATCCCTCTCCTCTATAGTGTTTTATTCTTGTGAGATTTGTGGAGGTTGTATTCGAACCGTCTTTTCCAGGATTTTTAATACATCGCTCGCAAGTTTGATACAATTTCATTGTTGTTGAATCTCTTGTATTCCGGATTGGAAGATCCATTGCGGGAGCGAACTAGGCATAGCCTTGACTTGCTCTCCAAGTTTGGCACTCTTTGTGTTAACAAGGGATTTAATCTCAACTTGAACTCGACCGCCTTTTGAAGTTTTCACTGCTCCTAAATAAAGCATTTGCTGCGTTTGAAACGGCTCAAGTTGAAAGTTTAGATGCTTGTGTAGGTGTGGTGAGTTGTGTGCTTGTTGGAGAGGTAGGTCTTAAGGACGTTGTATCGAGTCCGGCTTACGGAGAGTTGTGTGCTTGTTGGAGAGGTAGGTCCTAAGGACGTGGTATCAAGTCCCGGATTTTTAGGAGCCAACCGACCCCTTTTCGTTCGCTTTTGGTCGAATCCCTCCTCTTTATTTCATGTTCTGTGATGTTGGATGTCCGTTAGCATTAACAATCGTGTGTCACGATCCACCCTAAATCAATTTTGTATCAGAGGAGGTTGTGTCAATTTTCTAATTGAACGTCCTCGCTTTATTCTTGTCGGCACGCACAAAAACACACAAAATTTGTTTTCTAGTCTGGCAATAGCGCTCCAAAATCTGCAATTTTCAGCGAAAACTTAAAAACAACATTTTTTAACATTCCACATTCTCGTCACATCGGGAAACTATAAAAATATTCTATTTTTCATGTAGGGTCAGCCCTAGAAAAATTCATCTTTCCAAATATTTTACACCTGCATGCGCACTAGACTAGGAACGGAATACTCTACACCTTCTACGTCTAGGATGGTTGCGAACGAGCATGGTGATCCCAACACCGAGGCTATAGCAGGTCTACGTACCAAAATGACCGAGCTTAGGAACATTTTAGCATAGATCCTTCAAAATCAAGAAAGGCCACCCCCACCTCCCGTTAATGTTGGGCAGCACAACCGGCACCAACAAGACTCTGATTCGGATTCCAATGAGGACTCCCCTCGAGCACCCCATCGAGAACACCGCCACGAGAGAGGGTTTGATATCACAAGGGCCATTAAGATTAATTCCCCCACTTACGATGGCATGGGAGATCCCCAGATCTTCCTTAACAAGACGGTGGACATGGAGTGTTACTTCGAGTGGCACAACCTGACGGATCCCCAAAAGGTCCAAGTTGCCCGGATGAAGTTAACAGGACGTGCCAAAACTTATTGGCTGAATGAAGAGCGTAGGCTAGGAGCCGGGAATGGGGTCCCACTTATTGGATGGGCTGTGATGAAGAACCTATTGACCGACCAGTACGTCCCCGCGTACCATCGGACGCAGATGTTTGATGAGCTTACCACCCTTCGGCAAGGCTCGATGTCGGTGGCTGAATATATGGGTGAACTTAAGGACCGTATGGTGCGATGTGACCTTAGGGAGCTCCCCGAAGTCACTTTATCTAGATTTTGAAAGGGGCTTCACCCCGATATCCAAAGGAAGCTCTTGTGATATGGGCATATGGATTTGAACACGACTTTCAATGTCGCCCTGGAAATTAAAAAACACCTAGCCTATAAGGCTCACTCCCATTACGCTCATGCGAAGAACAAGTCCACCACTAGGGCATCTTCTTCCACATATCCTGATAAGGGAAAGTTCAAATCCACCGAGTCGAAGTCAGTCGTGATCACCGCTAGGAACACCAGGAACCCTGCAATTTAGCGTATCCCTATAGGGAAGGTTAGCAAGGCTAACACCACTTATTACTCTTGCGGCATTCAAGGCCACTATGCCTACGAATGCCCAACAAAGACGAAAGCTTTAGCCTTATTAGAGCCAGCTACTGACCCTGACGATTATGTATATGAGGCCGCATAGGAGAGCGACCCAGAAGGAGTTCTTAGTGACTTGGAGGATGATCACCACCTTATGGTGATGCATTGTATTTTGACCACCCCTCATCCCGTAGACGACTGGAAGAGGACGAGTATATTCTCCTTGATCTTTAAGAGTGGCGAGAAGCTTTGCAAACTAGTTATTGATGGTGGTAGTTGCGTGAATGCCGTTTCTGAGAACGTCGTTAAGCGTTTGTCCTTGACTGCTAAACCGCATCCGACCCCCTATTAGGTTGCTTGGATCAGTAAGGTTACTATTAAAGTAACCCAATGATGCTTAGTCCCCCTGTCATTCAAATCCTACACGGATGAGGTTTGGTGCGACGTCCTGCCAATGGATGTTTGTCATGTGTTGTTAGGCCGCCCCTGGCTCAACGATCATGACGTGACGAACTATGGACGCGCCAACACATATGAGTTCAAATTCAACCACAAGACCATCAACTTGAGACCGACTGTGCCGAAAGAGCCGGTAGTGTTGGCTAAGGATACCACCGTCCCTGTAGAGAGGAAGGCATTGAGCTTAGTTGGTAGGAAAGAAATTTTGAAGGATTCCTTCATTAAGGGTATAATGTAAGCTCTTGTTCTCATGAGTGTAAAGACTGACGGTGGTGTGTTGGATGATTTACCTCGAGAGCTATGGGTATTGTTGGATGAGTTTAGGGGCGTTTACCCGGACGAGCTGCCTTTGTCGTTGCCACCTCTTAGAGATATACAACATGCCATAGACCTTATCCCAGGATTGTCCCTACCCAACCAACCTCACTATAGGCTTAATCCCGTCTCCCACAAAGAGTTACAAACCCAGATAGAGGATTTACTGAGTAAGGGATTCATTAGGACTAGTATGAGCCCATGTACTGTCCCAGCCCTTCTTGACCCTAAGAAGGATGGCACCTGGCGCATGTGTGTTGATTGCCGGGCTCTCAACAAAATTACTATAAAATATAGGTTTCCAATCCCGCGACTAGATGACCTCTTGGATGTCCTTTCGGGTGCCACTATCTTCTCGAAGTTAGACTTACGGAGTGGTTACCACCAGATTAGGATCCGAGAGGGGGATGAGTGGAAGACAGCGTTCAAATCTAAGGACGGGTTGTATGAGTGGCTGGTGATGCCCTTTAGGTTATCCAATGCCCCAGCACCTTCTCCCAGATGATGATACATATCTTTATGCCATATACGGGGAAGTTTGTTGTAGTATATTTCGACGACATCCTAGTTTTTAACACCTCCCCAGCCGAACACATCTCCCACATCAAAGTGATCCTCACCACCTTAAGGAAGGAAACCTTATTCCTAAACCTTAAGAAATGCACATTTTAAGTTTCGGAGGTCGAATTCTTGGGTTACATAGTTGGTTCTGAAGGTATTCGTGTTGACCCAGGAAAGGTTCAAGCGATTAGAGACTGGCTCGAGCCCACTAGCCTTTGAGAGGTGCGTAGTTTCCACGGATTAGCTACCTTCTATCGTCGTTTCATACGCGATTTTAGTAGCATTACGGCGCCCATTACTGACTGCATGAAGAAGGGTGAATTCACATGGACAAAATCCGCCACGTTTGCATTCCGTCGTATTAAAGAGCTTATGACTGAAGCACCGGTGTTGCGTCTCCCTGACTTCACCAAGGTCTCCGAGCTTACGTATGATGCATCTGGCATAGGAATTGGAGGTGTTTTGAGTAAAGAGGGTCACCCGATTAGTTATTTTAGTGAGAAATTAGCAGGCGCTAAGTTAAATTATTCCAATTATGATAGGGAGTTTTATGCAATCGTTAGGTGTTTACATCATTGGAGGCACTATCTCTTTTCTAAGGAGTTTGTCATCCTCTCCGATCATGAAGCATTACGATTCATCAACGGTCAGCACAAAATCAGCCCGCGCCACGCTAAATGGGTATCCTTCTTGCAGGAATACACATTTAATCTTAAGTACCTTAAGGGGTCCGAAAATCGAGTCGCTGACGCACTCAGTAACCTCACCCTCTTGCTTTCCTCCATGCAAGTCCATGTGGTTAGGTTCGAGCACATAAAGGATGAATACGCCACATGCCCTGATTTTTAGGAGCCATTTTTAAATGCCCAGGATAGCTCTCCCACGACCATCACAGCCTTTTCACTTGGGGACGGTTATCTGTTCAAGCACGGAAAATTGTTTATCCCTCGCTCCTCTTTACGACTCCACATCTTTTGGGAGTTACATAGTGGTGGCCTGAGTGGACACTTTGGAAGAGACAAAATGATTACACTCGTAGAGGAGAAATTCTATTAGCCTAAACTAAAGGCGAGGGTTGGGAGGGTAGTGAACAGTTGCCGTACGTGACAAGTTTCTAAGGGTACTAAGGCCAATGTAGGTTTGTACACCCCGTTACCTATCCCGTTCGTGCCATGGGAAGACGTGAGCATGGACTTCGTATAAGGCCTTCCCCCCTCCCTTCGACGTCACGACTCTATTCGCGTCGTTGTGGATAGGTTCTCCAAAATGGCATATTTTATTCCATGTAGTAAGACCAACGACGCTTCTCACATAGCAAAGCTGTATTTTAAGGACGTCGTTAGTCACCGCGGAGTGCCGAAGACTATTATCACGGATAGGGACGTAAAATTCACTAGCTACTTTTGGAAAACCTTGTGGATTCTTATGGGAACAAAATTACTATTCTCTGCGGCTTATCATCCGCAAACTGATAGGCAGACGGAAGTAGTCAATAGGAGCCTAGGAAACCTTCTTAGATGTCTAGTGAGCGATCACAAATGCACTTGGTATTTACTTTTTCCATATGCCCAATTGGCCTACAATAATTCAAAAAATAGGTCCACGGGTATGTCTCCTAACGAAATTGTTCACGAGTACAAGGCCCCTGTGCCGCTTGACTTGTTCCCATTGCCTCCAACATATAAAACAAGTCAGTTTGGACAATCCTTCGCCCAACATATTCATGACTTACATGCATGTATACAAGCTACCTTGACTTATCAATACGAGTCTTATCAAACGCACGCTAATCTACGTAGGAGGGTGTCACACTTTAAAGTCGGCGATCTTGTTTTAGTACGGTTAGTTCCCAAACGAATGCCAACTGGTACCGTTAAAAAGATAGCTCCAAAGCGCGCCGGCCCTTTTCGGATTATAAAGAAGCTAGGTGACAACGCTTTCGTGTTGGATTTGCCTGTTGATTGGGGTATCTCCCCTATTTTTAATGTCTCGGATTTGACGTTGTTTATTTCGCCTCCGCATGAGTTGGATTCTTTGTTGTCTTCTCCCACCACTAAAAATTCTGATGGGTTGGGGAGTGGTAGTTCGGATGATCTCTCTCCTTCGGTCCCCGCAGGTATAACATCGAATTGTAAGTTACGTTCTTTTATTCCTACTGCTGACATGTTTCCCAGGTTCCTGAAGACATTTCTCACTCCAGATGTGATTCTCGCTACTGAGCCACTTACTACTCCTGATGGTGCTACATACCGCTTCCTCATTCGTTGGCATGACTGCCCCTCTTCAGACGACTCATGGGTCCTCGCAAATGAGCTTCAACGTTTGGATGCCGAACTTATCCACCACTATCTCTCGGACCACGCATCAGAGATACGTGATTTTGAGTTGGGGAGGATTGATGGCGCGGCCCCTCCGACGCTACTTGATGATTACCCGGTTACCGAGGCGCTACAACATAAAGACTTTAGGCGCAATGATGATGCTAACGGAAGCCCGCGTTACAACCTCCGTCCGCGGCGTGCTAGGCCCATTTGAAGATTAATTTCTTTTAAATATCATGTTTTAGTATTTTTATTTAACTATTTGTGAATATAAAATTATTCCATACTTGGTTAATAATTTTATATTCACTTGAGGACTTGTATTATTTTTATTTCATGCATTTAAATATTTGGTGTGTATTTAACTGCCCGGATGGATGAGATTTCATCTCCATCTTGGACGGTTGGATGTGTTTTGTAACTCCTACATATGGAGGCTATTATGATGAGTTAAAGCATTGAAGAAGAAAAAAGAGAAACCCTATTCTCCCTCCTTGTTAGAATTTCGGCCATAAGGGTTCTCCCTTGCCGCCGCCGCCCCTTTGGTGTGAAACCTCCCCCTTGCTACCTCCATCCTGTTTGGTGCGACTCCGGCGTGGCTTCCTCTGGTGTGACTCTAAGGAAGAAGGTTGCAGCCCCATTCGGTGTGACGCTGGTGCTTCCGTGGAGAGAGTGATTCTCCCACTTATCTTGTGTGTTTGATCTTCTTGGTTGGGTAATTCCTCTCCTCTCTAGTGTTTTCTTCTTGTGAGATTTGTGGAGGTTGTATTCAAAACGACTTTTTCGTGATTTTTAATACATCGCTCGCATGTTTGATTCGATTTCGTTGTTGTTGAATCTCTTGTATTCCGGATTGGAAGATCCAATGCGGGAGCAAACTAGGCCTAGCCTTGACTTGCTCTCCAAGTTTGGCACTCTTTGTGTTAACAAGGGATTTAATCTCAACTTGAACTCGACTACCTTTTGATGTTTTCACTGCTCCTAAATAAAGCATTTGCTTCATTTGAAATGGCTCAAGTTGAAAGTTTAGATGCTTGTGTAGGTGCGGTGAGTTGTGTGCTTGTTGGAGAGGTAGGTCTTAAGGATGTTGTATCTAGTCCGGCTTACGGCGAGTTGTGTGCTTGCTGGATAGGTAGGTCCTAAGGACGTGGTATCGAGTCCCAGATTTTTGGGAGGAACCGACCCCTTTTCGTTCGCTTTTGGTCGGAGCCCTCCTCTTTATTTTCATGTTCTGTGATGTTAGATGTCTGTTAGCGTTAATAATCGCATGTCACGACCCACCCTACATCACCCACAACCTTGTTGATCTCAAGGGAAAGCAATGCCGCTCCGGCCGCACCTGCCCAGAAGATCACTTTGGACTGTACTCTGCACAAGAGGGCAGTGAATCGTTTCATTAAGTGTGCAAATCTTGAGATCCAGTGTGGAAAGCAATGCCGCTCCGCCCGCACCTGCCCACTTGGTCACAAGTCTGCAGCTCACTCTTCACAGAAATTTGATTATGAGCGGACTCTGGTTTTCTCGTCCACCCAGTCCGCCGGTTTTCCTTGGGTTGATCTTAATAGTTTATGGCCTGGTGTGGAAAGCAATGCCGCTCCGGCCACACCTGCACACTTGGTCACAAGCAATAGATCATTTTTATTTAATTATGAGCGGACTCTTGTTTCCTAATCGGCTCAGTCCGCTGGATTTATTTGGGTTGACCTTATAGTTTTTGTGTCCTTATGAGAAAAGTAATGCCGTTCCGGTCGCACCAGCCCGCTTGGTCGCGAACTATGGGTCATTTTTATTTGCAGTTAAGAGAGGACTGTGATTTAATATCTTCCCAGTCCGCATGCTTGGTCAGGTTTATCTTTTCTTTCAATTCGCAGTCTAAAAACTATTCTAAGACCGCAACATTTATTATCAAAGCTCTCTTAAGATTGCAAAGGTTTATTCAATTTTGGCAAAGGAAATGGAAGACTGCTATTAGAACTCGTTAGATTCCGCTTAATGGTTTATTATTTGGGCAAGCAAACAGATAACATTAATCTTATTCATATTGCGGCGAGCTGTAGTTAAACTATTTGATAAGTTTTCTTAATTGACAAGTTGAAAAGTTATATGGTGCGGATAATATCTACATTGCGCAGACTAATGTATGGTGTTCGCCCCTTAACTATAGATTGCATTTAAATAAGAAAAAAGCAGAGCATTGCAGAAGACACATGTTGACCCTAAAATATCCTTTTGAGTTTCATAAATCAATTTACAACTTTCAAGTGTTTAGCAGACTCCAATCTTGAGTCTGCCGCCTTTACAAAAATAACAAAAATACATTATGTATCACTCCTCTTCTGTTTTTTCTCTGCAGGTTCGTCAGATTTTAGACCATCAATATCGATTTCAGGGGAGTAGCCCTCCGAGCTGCTTCTGCTGCTGCTATCTGAGCTATTGTTGACTGTAGACTCGTTGGGCGAGCTCTCATCAATAGAGCCAGAAGTGGACGCATCTTACTTGGCGGTCTGATCTCTATCATGTTGGCTTGAACCAGAGTCACCCGCAATGATCTCAGCTTCACCGCCTCCTTCTTCTTCTTCTTCCACTTCTTTTCTTCCTCCTCAGCAATCACATCCTTTCCTATTGAAGTCTGCCCTATGGCCGCGACCTGCTCCTCCAACTCATGGAAGAGCCGCATAAAAGGGACACCGTCCACTCCATCCTTTGCGAAGCCGCCGTGAATAAATCGCTCAATAGCAATCTAAATGATTTCTTTCACAAAAGGGAGCATGGCGGCCTGGAAGTTGTCATTCTCCAAGCCATGCGCGGCCTGCAAAAGACCAAAAAAAGAAAAAAAGAAACAAACGTCATTTCGCCGCGTACTTCAAACAGAGACCGCTGCAAAAAACCAAACTTACCGCCAGCTCTTCTTTCTGCATAGCGACTCTCTTACCTAGACGCTTGTTTCTTTTTTGACCACTTTCGTCTCTTCCAGAATTTTTTCATTTTGTCTGAACAGATCTCTTGTTAGGGAGCAGACAAAGTGTTTTATCATGGCGTTGTTTGCGCTTGCCTAGGCGGCCAGCAGAGGGAGGTCGGCGGGGGCAACCCTCTTAAGGTCGCCCAGGTTGCGCTTCCCGTAGAGCGCAGAGATCACAACTTGCGCGTGACGTGTGATCTTCGGACTTTTCCATGAAGACAGCACGGTTGATAGGCGGACATGTTTGTTCTTGCTATGCTAGTGGATCATTGGGTTCCCCCTCAGATCCTTCTGGCAGTTAAATCAAGGGATTGGAATGAAGAGGTCATTCTTAACTTGGCCATTCTCTTTCTAAAAGAGAAGGGAGAAGGGAGAGGAGGAAGAAGAAGGAGGAGAAGATATGCCACCGGTGGAGCTCCCGAGTTCCGATTCGAGATCCGAGGCCAGTTCTGTGGAGGCAAAGCTGCTGCGGTGCTTTCCAACCGACTAGAATTTTGATGGCTCCCAATAGATAGTCAAGGGTAACGATCTTCCTTCTTGGAAATGTGAAGTCCTCCTTTATGCATGAGCATGGAATCCTCTCCACCAAAAGGTGGAATGAGTGAGTGATTCCAGTGGGTTGATAGTTACTATCCCCGATTGAGTCTGCATCTAGACCCAGAAATGTGTAGTACGGGATAGGCATGATGTGTGAAGCCCATCTGGACAGATTGGTCTGGATTGGTGATGTTGCATATTGCGCACCGGAGAAGACTCCGCGTATAAATGTGTGGTTTGTGGAGTCGAAGGGTTATGCCTGTGAAGGGGAGTAACAGGAAGTACTGGAGTGAGGAGTTCCAGTAAATACCCTTGTATTGCTTTTGCTGCGTCCAGTCCTTTGTGGGTAGTGTGGCCATTGTGAGGCAAGTCCTTGGCGGACAGCATGACCATTGTAAAGCCTGTCCTTGGTGGACGTTATGGCTATTGTGAGCTGAATGCTCTTAATAAGGCTTTGTGCCGAACATGAAAGGTGAAACCGACCCACACCTTTGGTTATAGCCGTGAGTACGCCATACTCGGTGATGGCAAGGCGACTTGAGCAATGAGGGGTGGCTGATCCGTAACTGCGTTACGTCGACTGTACAGGAGAGCGTCAAGGCATTGAGCTTTCATTAGTGGCATAATGAGAGTCTTAGGCCTGCGCGCAAGTAAGACTAAATGCTCAATACCGTGTAAATTGTGGTGTTGACCTTGGTTCGCCGGTGCACAAAAAATGTGCCCTGAGTGCATGAATCGTCGGGCCGTGTGGCTGACGGTTATGATGGATTGCTTGTGCGTGAGAGCACAATATATGTGATATCTGTTTATGCATTGCTATGACTGCAGGGAAGGAATGTCACTGCCCCGGGAAAGGGGTAGGATTATTATAAATTGGTCAACTGAATGCTGACCGTTGCCTTGTTTACCACCTTCTGGGTGGGCTGTCCCTATGCAGGTGTTAGAGAGCTGAGTGGGAAGTGAAAGGGCTGAAGTCCCTGCGGATGCTGCTGCTGCTGCTAGCCCTTGAAGGCTGCTTTCTCTTGTATTTTGTTCATGTGTGGCCAGCCTGCGCGCCGATGTATGTAATCCACACTTTGAAAAGAGGAACTGTAAGGCCTTAAAGCCAGCTTGTGTTGTATTTGCTGTACACTCTTTCAAAAGTTGATATATAAATATGGTATATATATAGTGGACATTCCTGGTATGTGTTCATCATTATTATTAAAAATTTTCGCTAGCATGCTCAGAGTTAGGATGTGATGGTGTTGTGGTATTAACCTATGATCTCACCGTCTGTTTGTGGAATATAGTGTGGGGCCCCGGTCGGACCTTCAATTATATGTTGTTTAACGGGTGGAGTCATTACATTTTGGTATCAGATTGTCTCGATCTTCCTCTTTCGAATTCGTGGTCGAATTCTTTTGTGGGGTGGAGAGCACGTGTCTGTGTGAACCGCTTTATTTAGGAACTAATCAAGAAGCTCACACCAATAGAGAGTTTTATCTTGTGAAATATCTGTATCCTTTATAACATTCAATTATCTCGTAGGATATTTGTAAGATCTGAGTTGTAAGCCTATAATTATAAAGGCTGAGGTAGGGGTGAGTGCTTGAGGTGTAGGACTTGTGAATGTCTGAGTTATAAGCCTACTGATAAAGGCTGAGGTAGGGCTGAGGCCTGAGGTAGGATTCTTGGATAGAATTTGAGGTAAGACTTGTATAAGTCGGAGCTGTAGGAACCATTCTGGTTCTGAGTTGTAAGATCAGTGGATCTAAGTAAGTGGAAAGAAGTTGGGCTGAATCCAGTTCTCTACTAGATAGGCGAAGGGGGAAAGTGCATGTACCCATACCTTGGGGAACCACTATAAATCTGGTGTACTGTACTATGCTGTGATTGGTATGCTGTGATTGCTGTGTTGTGATTGATGTGCTGAGAATTGTTTTTATCTGTGCTACGTTAGAACACAAGTTAATTGCCTAATATTTATTAAAGAAAATTAGAACCTATTCACCCCCCCCCCCTCTAGGTGTCTAGGCTCTTGAAATCAAGTCTTTCAAGTGGTATCAGAGGGAGGTTACTCAAAAGTAGACCTAAAAGTCTGAGTGAATTTCCAAGGCATTTAACAGATTTCAGGAATGGGTTCAAATGAGAATCAAAAGGAATTTGGATCTATAAAACTCCCTATCTGCAGGAAAGAATGCTTTAGCATATGGAAGGAAAGGGTCAGGTTGTTCATGGAAGCATCTGATCCAAGAATCTACATCACAGTACAAGAAGGCCCCTTCATTCCAATGAAGGGATCAGTTCTGGATGAAAATGTTAGAACTCCAAAGAGTTATTCTGAAATGACCAAGGATGAAATTATCCTGGCAACACTAGACAAAAGAGCACAAAACATTATTGTAAGTGCTATAGATGATGCCACATTTCAGAATCTGGTGCATTGCAAAACCTCTAAGGAGATATGGGACACCTTGATTGTCTACATGGAGGGAACTGAAGAAGTCAGAGAAGATAGGAAATCTATGCTAAATAAAGAATATGAGAGCTTTAGACAAGCCAAGTCTGACAACCTAACTGAATGTTACAAGAAGTTATTAAGGATAGTAAATGAGCTGATGACCTATGGAAGAGTCTTCAGCACGTATGAACTGAATGACAAGTTTCTCAGATCACTAACAAAGGACTGGGACACAAAAATATTTGTCATCAGAGAGGAGGTCAGGCTTGCTGATACACATTCACCAATACTATTTGGAAAGCTGCTATCCTATGAAATGCAGCTCACTGCTAGAAAAGAGGAGGAGAAAAACAGTAGGTCAGAGTACAAAGAGAAGTCAGTAGCCTTCAAGGCTGAAGGCACAAGAAAGGGTAGGAGAAAGTCTCCTTCTCCACCCAGAAGGAGTGCTGAGGTAGAAGAAGAAAATCCTGATAACAGGATATCAGATAGCCACAACTATGATTAGGACTTTGCTTCCTTTACAAGGCAGTTTCAAAGGTTCATGAAAAAGAAGAAATGGAGAACCAGTCCATCTACATCATTCTCCAAGGATGTGTATTATAAGAAGAAGAAGACTCCCAAGGAGGACAGGTATGCCTCAAAACCTAGTAAAAAAGCCTCAAAACCTAGTAAAAAAACTAATTCGTAGATTGTTTGTTATTGTTGCAACAGGCCTGGACATGTCATAGCTGACTGTCCAGACAAGAGGACTGAATCTAAGGACAAGAAGACGCATCAAGTGAAAGGCAAGAATGAGAAATCCTTTGTTGCCCAAAAGAAGAAGAGTTGTACAGACTCTACATCTTCAGGATTAGGAGAAGAAGATGATGCGGAAGCATATGTTGGGCTGTTCTCAACAGAAGAGGATTTTAGGGAACTAGAATTCCTACAAATGCTGGACTCCATAAATGGAGTGAAAGACTATTACTGTAGAGGGTTGATGGCTCTGTCAGAAAATGATCAGTGTCAGGATCAGCCTGGTCCAAGCAAGGTATATAATTCTCCATCAGCTTTTGATTATTTAACTGGATTAGAATCAGCAGCATCAACTTCAAGAGAAGTGGATGGTTATGATTCTGAGGGGGATGTACATCAACTCATTAATGAGTATGGCGGGCTGTTGCAAGCTCTAAAGAGGAGCAAGGTTCTTTTCAAGGAGAAGGCAAAGGAAATTGAGTCTCTTAAGCAGGCAGCATCAGATTTAGCCATATTGATAGATTTAAAACTGAAGGAGGTTGCCAAACTGAAAAACATTACTATTATTCAGATGGGCACAATCACTTTCAAGGAAAATCATATCAAGAAACTGGAGGCAAAACTTCAGCAAGAAAGAGAGTTCGCGGCTAAATTCTCTAAGCCAAAATCTGTCTTACCCTTAATAGACAATTTCATTTCCCAAAAAGGAAAGACTGGTCTAGGTTTTAAGGGAAGAACTAGGGCCACCAATTCTCATAGAAAAGGTAAGGCCCCAGTTCAGCGATTAGCTAAAAAGTCTCTTATTTTCTTTAGGAAAGTGATGCAACCTACAAACAGGTATGATCATGATCTTACTCATGGTCCCTGTGAGTATGGAGATCTCATGGGCAAGGGTGCAAATGCCAATAGGTCACTCTATAGGCAAGCCCATCAGGTTCAAAAGGAATTCTTGGGATTTGCTGCTCCAGCACCTACACTTAACAGGTCTACTGGCAATAAAGTTGTACCAAAAAGAAGGTACAATAGATTTGAGTGTGGGTGTTGTGGCAAGGTGGGCCACTTTGCCATGGATTGTTGGTTCAAAACAAGTGTTAAAACCAAGAATAGTTTACCTGTCAGAATAGCTGCAGGATTTCAAACTAACAAGGACCTAGGACCAGATAATAATTTGGGTTCTAAGGATAAATGATTCTTTATTTGATGCAGGTGAATTCAAGTGGTCATACCCCTATATGGTACTTGGATAGTGGATGTTCCAGACACATGACTGGAATAAGAAGATTGTTGAGAGACTATGTACCCATAGAGAATGGACCCAAAGTAATCTTTGGTGGATCAGAAAAAGGAATCATCAAAGGATTTGGTAACATTTCTAGTGATTCAATTACTATCACTAAAGTTGCTTATATGAAGGGTATAAAACATAACCTTATTAGCATAAGTCAACTTAGGTTCTAGGTTATGACATCTCTTTTCTCAAAGGGGACAGCAAAATAAGGAGGTCAAGTGATCAAAAGATCATTTTGACTAGCACTAGGAAAGGGAATGTATATTGTATTAACCTAGATTGTGAGTTTAACATCTCACCCATTTGTCTAGTTGCAGGAGAAAAAGCTTCACTATGTGTCAAATGGCACAAGAGGCTAGCTCATCAGAACTATAAGTCTATAGGACACCTGTTCAACAAGGGGTTACTGAGGAATGGTTCTCAAGTCAAGTGCATTAAAGAGGGTGTGTTCAGCTTGCCAAAAGGGCAAACAGACTAAGTCCTCTTTCCATGCTCTAGATACCAAAGATTCAATGAGATGTTTATATCTCTTGCATGTAACACCCCAAAAGGCCCCAAAAGACTCAACATGAAGTTTGAGTAGCAGGCTGGTTTACATGGCCTGGGACACGGGCGTGTCCCAGGGCGTGTCGGGTGTACACGGCCTGGGACACGGGCGTGTCCCAGGGCGTGTTCGAATTATTTTTCGAATTTGGCCTATTCAAGTCAGAGCCGGACACGGCCTTGAACACGGCCGGGAACACGGGCGTGTCAGGCTGGACACGGGCGTGTTAGTTGCCATGTTCCGACCCGTGTACTGGTTGCAGCTCGATGAAGCAGGAGACACGGGCGTGTCTCAAGACTGACACGGGTGTGTCAGGTTCGACACGGGCATGTCGATGCCCGTGTTGTTCAGTCGGTTCAAACTGTGTGTGCCGCTTAAAGGGTACACGGCCTGTGACACGGGCGTGTCACAGGCCGTGTCGGCCAAAAAGTGGTTTTTTGGGAAAATCTTGGCCGTTCAGTTTTCTCTCTTTTGATCCAAGGGCCAAGATGGTTTCCTGGCTGGATTAATACGTGAGAGAAGAATGAAGAAGTCATTCTTCATTTAGCTTAAGGAAGAGAGAAAGAGAGAGGAAGAGAGAAAGAAGGAGGAGGAGAGCAAGCCACCGGCGGAGCTCCCGTGGTCCGATTCGTGATCCGAAGCCGGCGTTGTGAAGGCAAGGCTGCTGCGGTTCTTTCTCACCGGCTAGTGTTCGATGGCACCGAAGAGATCGACAAGGGTAACGATCTCCCTCCTTGGACATGTGAAGTCCTTCTTTTCTGCATTGCATAGGGAAAACCCTTCCCGCGAGTGTGCGGTGGGTTGTGGTGTCCCTTGGGGTAGATATGTGAAGTCCCCCTTGTTAGAGGCCGGAATTGGAGTACGGCTCTAGGCATGCTGTGTGAAGCCCATCTGGATGTAATCTGGATTGGTGATGCTTGTTTGCATATCGGAGAAGGCTCCGTGATAATGGCTTGTGATGCCTATGGCTTGTGATGCCTTGTTCCTACCTGTTGCTTGGTGCGGCAGGAAGTACTGTACGATGTCCAGGAATGAAGAGGGTTGGATGCAACTCTTGTGGCCGTGTGTTGCCACTTTGTGAATGGTTGAGCCGTTGGGCTGCAACTCGATGAAAAGGCAGATTGCCGAACAGGAAAGGTGAAACCGACCCGCGCCTATAAATAGCCATGGATACTTCCGTATTCGAGGTGGCACGGCGACTTGAGCAACGGGGGGTGGCTGATCCGTACCTGCGTTAGGTCCGTCCGACTTGGAAGCCTGGTTATAGGTTTTGTTGGAGCGCCTAATGAGAGTCTTAGGCCCGCGCGCCGGAAAGACTGAAATGCTCAAATACTGTGTAGACGGTGGTGTTGACCCTGGTATTCCGGTACACCGAAAATGTGCCCTGAGTGCACGGACTGTCGGGCCGTGTGGCCGATAGTTGTGATGGCTTGAATGTGCCTGCGCGCACATAGTTGCTATTTGATGATGCCATGCTTGCAGGGAAAGAATGCTCATGCCCCGAGAAAGGGGTAGGATTGTTATAATTGGGTCAGCTGAATGCTGACCGTTGCATTGTTTGCCACCGGTTGGGTGGTTTGTTCCCGTGCAGGTGCTGGAGAGCCAAGTGGTAAGTGATGGGCTGAAGTCCTACTGTTGCTGCTGCTGCTGCGGCTAGCCCTTGAAGGCTAAGCGAATGGCTTTGTTTTGTTTTCTCGTTTACTCATGTATGGCCGGCCTGCGCGCCGAGGTTTGTAAAACATGTTGTATGTACAGAGGAACTGTAAGGCCTTAAGGCCAAACTCTTGTGGTTGTGTACATTCCGTGGGATATATATATAAAGGTGGTTTTATATATTGGACATTCCGGTTGAGAGTTCAAAGTTGTAACTTAAAGCTTCCGCTAGAATGCTCTGAGTTAGGATTCGTATTTGGTTTGGTATTATCCTGTGACCTCACCGTCTGTTTGTGGCATATAGTGTGGGGCCCCGGCCGGACCTTCTTCTATACGTCATTTAACGGATGGGGTCGTTACATTTTGGTATCAGCTTTTGTCGGTCTTCCTCTTTCGAATTCGTGGTCGAATTCTTTTGTGGGGTGGCGAGCACGTGTTTGTGCGACCTGCTGTAACGCTAATGAACTCTGGAATGTCCACTAAGGAATGTACAACATCTTGTTTGAGGAATCTGCGCGTTCCTTTTTGTGTTGTTTTGCTTGCATACGTTCGCTAATGTGTGTCTTGTCCACCTATAGGTGACACGTAGTGGTGCTGGGCAGTCTGAGCCCCAGCGCTCTGATGAGAGTGCGGCACCAGCTGAGGTGCCAACACCTCCTCCATCTGCGGAAACTGTTCGCTTAGTGGATGAGGCGCTATTTGCCATGATTCAGCCGACCGGGAAAGCGCAGCCGGCGGTAGTGCCAGTTCGTGTTGATGTAAGACCCGAGCCGGTTGAGGCTGTAGATCCACGAGCAGCTGACCGACAGTTGAAGCAATTCATGAGCTTCAGTCCTCCTACGTTTGCGGGAATGGGATCCCCAACGCAGGCGGAAGATTGGTTATCGCGTGTCAAGCGGATAATGACAGCGATCAGGGCGGAGGAAACTCTCAAGGTCACCTTAGCCACCTTCATGCTTGAAGGGGAGGCGCGGTTGTGGTGGGACGAGGTTGAGCTACACCATTTGGCGGGCAGGCAATTAACACAAGTGTCGATTGAGGAGTTCTCTCGATTATTTCTGGCGAAACATGTCCCAGCGGCGCAACGCATTGCTATGGAAAATGAGTTCTAACGGTTAAAGCAAGGGGAAGATAGTGTGGATGTCTACTTGCACGAGTTTACCAGGTTGGGACGATATGCGGGAACAATCTTCGCAGATGACCAAAGGAAAACGAATCGGTTCTATGAAGGATTGCGGGATGAGTTGCGATTCCTGCTTTCGAGTTCTGTGAGCCAAGGGTTTCAGGCGTTGGTTGATACTGCGTGCGCGTTGGAGAAGGACATGAGGCGAGTGCAAGGGAATAAGGGCTTGGTTGCGTCAAAGCCAGAGTTTCAAGCACCTCGCCCGAGCAAGTCGTTTTACCAGAAGAAAGGGGGTAAGAGGTCCAAGCCATCTGGGCAAGTGACTACGACCGTTGTGTCGGGAGCGACATCAAGGCCGGATGCTCGTACATGCTATAACTGTGGCCGGGTGGGGCATATTGCTCGTGACTGTCGGGTTGTGCAGCCCAAAGGGGAAAAGAAGACGGGTGCGTCTTATGCTGAGAAGGGCAAAGCGGTGGTGGATTCCACTGCTTCCCAAGCGCAGCCCCGAATCTATCAACTTGGCCAACAGGAAGCGATTAAGCAAAGTGACGTCGTCACAGGTACGAGTTGATTTAGTTTACTTGCTGGTGCTTTTGGTTTTGGTTATGTTTAGCTTGTGCATGTGTGTGTGTGCTGCAGGCTTTGTCCTGATTCGGAATAATTTAGCGAGAGCCCTGTTTGATACGGGTGCTTCGCATTCTTTTCTGTCTGAGGATTTCGTATCTCGCATTGGGGTACCAAGTCATGTGACGGTGGATAGTACAAGGGTGCTATTGCCGAATGGCTGTTTGATGCTTGCGGATAGGGCTTGCGATGTGGATGTGCAAATAGGAAGTCGGGATTTCGGTTTGAGTGCAGCTGTGCTACCGTTATCAGAGTTTGATGTGATCTTTGGTATGGACTGGCTCTCGGAGCAGCGTGCCTTTATTGATTGTAACTCCAAAGAGATTACACTGGGCCAGAATACCGGGCTTGTGACGAAGTTCGCTGGTATGCGAGGAGTTGGCGGAACGTTGTTGTCTGCACTCCAAGTCGTCAATGCTGTTCGGAAGGGCGCGGAGTTATTCTTCACGCTAATTCAGGCTGTTGAGCCAAAGGCCAGTGTCGGTGACGTGCCAGTTGTGTCAGAGTTTGCCGACGTGTTTCCTAAAGATCTTCCTAGGTTACCACCCCAGCGGGAGATTGACTTCTCTATTGAGTTGGTGCCAGGTGCGAAACCTGTGGCCCGCTCTCCATATCGCATCGCGCCAAAAGAGATGGCTGAGTTGAAAGTCCAATTGCAAGAGTTGTTGGAGCAGGGATATATACGCCCAAGTATGTCACCTTGGAGCGCGCCTGTTCTCTTTGTGAAGAAGAAAGACGGTAGCTTACGGTTCTGTATTGACTACCGCGAGTTGAATAAGCTGACGGAGAAAAACAAATATCCGATTCCGAGGATTGATGACCTCTTTGATCAGCTGGCAGGATCAACGGTCTATTCCAAGTTGGATTTGAAATCGGGATATTATCAGCTAAGGATTCGGGAAGGTGACATTCCCAAGACGGCGTTTGGAACACGCTACGGTCATTATGAGTTCACGGTAATGCCGTTTGGCCTATGTAACGCGCCTTCTGTATTTATGGACCTAATGCATCGAATGTTCCGAGAGTATTTGGATTTGTTTGTTATTGTGTTTATCGATGACATATTAGTATACTCTCAGTCAGAAGAGGATCACGCAAACCGTTTGCGGTTGGTCTTGCATACCCTGCGGAGGAATAAGCTTTTTGCTAAGTTCTCAAAGTGTGAGTTCTGGCTCTCTTCAGTAGCCTTTTTAGGCCATGTGGTAAGCGGAGAGGGTATCGCGGTGGATCCGTTGAAGATAAGTGCCATCCGAGATTGGCCAGTGATGTCTTCAGTGGCCGAGGTCAGGAGCTTCCTTGGACTTACGGGCTACTATAGACGGTTTGTGGAAAACTTCTCACGGATTGCTTTACCTCTCACCACGCTGACGAGAAAAGATCAAAAGTTCATTTGGATGCCGGAGTGCGCGCGAGCTTTTGAAGACTTGAAGAGTCGTTTGACCACGGCGCCTGTGTTGACATCGCCATGTGGTACCGATGGGTATGAGATCTATAGTGATGCATCAGGGAGCGGCTTAGGCTGCGTTCTTCTGCAATTTGGTAAAGTAATTGCTTATGGCTCGCGTCAGTTGAAAGTGCATGAGCGGAACTACCCCGTCCATGATTTGGAGTTGGCGGCGGTAATCTTTGCACTCAAGTTGTGGCGGCACTATCTATATGGCGTGAAGGTGGATATCTATACGGATCACAAGAGCCTAAAGTATTTGTTGGATCAGAAAGATCTGAATATGCGACAATGAAGATGGATGGAGTTCCTTGGGGACTACACCTTCGAGATTCACTATACTCCCGGGAAGGGAAATGTGGTCGCTGATGCTTTGAGTCGAAAGGCTCCGGTACGGGCAAGCTGGTTGCAGAGGCATGATCAGCGTTTGATTCAAGAATTGGAAGCATTGGAGATATCTTGCGTTGACAAGGGTGCGTCAACCGATGCATGCTTGAACTGGACGGAGGTGCAGTATGACCTTACGGACAGAGTTCGGCGAGCAACGGAGCTTGATGAAAGTCTCCAGCGCTATGCTAAAGATGGGCCGGATGATCAATTCTCTTGGGATAACGGGTTGTTACGGAGAAATGGTCGAGTATGCATCCCAAGTGTGGGTAAATTGAGGGAAGAGTATATATTTCTTGTTGAATTTGCCTATAACAATAGCTACCAAGCGAGTATTGGTATGGCACCATTTGAAGCGTTGTATGGTCGGAAATGCCGTACACCGTTAGCTTGGGCAGAAGCAGGCGAATCTAAGCTGAGTGGGAAAAAGGAAGTCGAAGAAGATACTTCGCTCATACGCTCTATTCGGGAGAGGCTATTGATGGCCCAAGATCGTCAAGCAAAGTACTACAATGCCAAACACCGGAACGTGGAGTTCGCGGTGGGTGATTGGGTATATTTGAAGATCAAACCCTTCAAAGGCGTGTCCAGGATTCGGCGTTTGAAAAAGTTAAGTCCGAGGTATCTTGGTCCGTTTGAGGTGGTGGAGCGAGTTGGGGAAGCTGCTTATCGACTAGCACTTTCAGCGGACTTGGGTGGATTACATGATGTATTTCACATCTCAGTCCTTCGTAAGGCGGTGAAGGATCCAGCTCAAGTGGTGGAGAATGATCGGGTACCGGTCGAGTATAAGCTAACGACGAGGGTTAGACCCATTCAGATCGAGGATCGAGCCGAGAAACAGTTGCGGAACAAAGTGATCGGGATGGTCAAGGTCCGATGGGACAATTGTGGCCGTGAAGAGCTAACATGGGAGCGAGAGCAGACCATGCGAGCTGAGTTTCCCGAGTTATTTGTATAAACTGTAGACCGTGTACTTTTTGTTATAACAGAGTTATAGCATTGCTGGTCTTGTTTCCTTACCGTGCAAATTTCGGGACGAAATTTTGTTAAGGGGGCGAGGGTTGTAACACCCCAAAAGGCCCCAAAAGACTCAACATGAAGTTTGAGTAGCAGGCTGGTTTACACGGCCTGGGACACGGGCGTGTCCCAGGGCGTGTCGGGTGTACACGGCCTGGGACACGGGCGTGTCCCAGGGCGTGTTCGAATTATTTTTCGAATTTGGCCTATTCAAGTCAGAGCCGGACACGGCCTTGAACACGGCCGGGAACACGGGCGTGTCAGGCTGGACACGGGCGTGTTAGTTGCCGTGTTCCGACCCGTGTACTGGTTGCAGCTCGATGAAGCAGGAGACACGGGCGTGTCTCAAGACTGACACGGGCGTGTCAGGTTCGACACGGGCGTGTCGATGCCCGTGTTGTTCAGTCGGTTCAAACTGTGTGTGCCGCTTAAAGGGTACACGGCCTGTGACACGGGCGTGTCACAGGCCGTGTCGGCCAAAAAGTGGTTTTTTGGGAAAATCTTGGCCGTTCAGTTTTCTCTCTTTTGATCCAAGGGCCAAGATGGTTTCCTGGCTGGATTAATACGTGAGAGAAGAATGAAGAATTCATTCTTCATTTAGCTTAAGGAAGAGAGAAAGAGAGAGGAAGAGAGAAAGAAGGAGGAGGAGAGCAAGCCATCGGCGGAGCTCCCGTGGTCCAATTCGTGATCCGAAGCCGGCGTTGTGAAGGCAAGGCTGCTGCGGTTCTTTCTAACCAGCTAGTTTTCGATGGCACCGAAGAGATCGACAAGGGTAACGATCTCCCTCCTTGGACATGTGAAGTCCTTCTTTTCTGCATTGCATAGGGAAAACCCTTCCCGCGAGTGTGCGGTGGGTTGTGGTGTCCCTTGGGGTAGATATGTGAAGTCCCCCTTGTTAGAGGCCGGAATTGGAGTACGGCTCTAGGCATGTTGTGTGAAGCCCATCTGGATGTAATCTGGATTGGTGATGCTTGTTTGCATATCGGAGAAGGCTCCGTGATAATGGCTTGTGATGCCTATGGCTTGTGATGCCTTGTTCCTACCTGTTGCTTGGTGCGGCAGGAAGTACTGGACGATGTCCAGGAAATGAAGAGGGTTGGATGCAACTCTTGTGGCCGTGTGTTGCCACTTTGTGAATGGTTGAGCCGTTGGGCTGCAACTCGATGAAAAGGCAGATTGCCGAACAGGAAAGGTGAAACCGACCCGCGCCTATAAATAGCCATGGATACTTCCGTATTCGAGGTGGCACGGCGACTTGAGCAACGGGGGGTGGCTGATCCGTACCTGCGTTAGGTCCGTCCGACTTGGAAGCCTGGTTATAGGTTTTGTTGGAGCGCCTAATGAGAGTCTTAGGCCCGCGCGCCGGAAAGACTGAAATGCTCAAATACCGTGTAGACGGTGGTGTTGACCCTGGTATTCCGGTACACCGAAAATGTGCCCTGAGTGCACGGACTGTCGGGCCGTGTGGCCGATAGTTGTGATGGCTTGAATGTGCCTGCGCGCACATAGTTGCTATTTGATGATGCCATGCTTGCAGGGAAAGAATGCTCATGCCCCGAGAAAGGGGTAGGATTGTTATAATTGGTTCAGCTGAATGCTGACCGTTGCATTGTTTGCCACCGGTTGGGTGGTTTGTTCCCGTGCAGGTGATGGAGAGCCAAGTGGTAAGTGATGGGCTGAAGTCCTACTGTTGCTGCTGCTGCTGCGGCTAGCCCTTGAAGGCTAAGCGAATGGCTTTGTTTTGTTTTCTCGTTTACTCATGTATGGCCGGCCTGCGCGCCGAGGTTTGTAAAACATGTTGTATGTACAGAGGAACTGTAAGGCCTTAAGGCCAAACTCTTGTGGTTGTGTACATTCCGTGGGATATATATATAAAGGTGGTTTTATATATTGTACATTCCGGTTGAGAGTTCAAAGTTGTAACTTAAAGCTTCCGCTAGAATGCTCTGAGTTAGGATTCGTATTTGGTTTGGTATTATCCTGTGACCTCACCGTCTGTTTGTGGCATATAGTGTGGGGCCCCGGCCGGACCTTCTTCTATACGTCATTTAACGGATGGGGTCGTTACATTGCATATGGATTTGTTTGGTCCTATGCTAGTTCATAGTCTTGGTAGGAAAGTATACACATTTGTTATTGTGGATGACTATTCTAGATTCACATGGGTTTTCTTCTTGAGGCAGAAATCTGAAACTCCTACTATTTTCCAGACCTTTGTTAGACAAATTCAGAATGAATTTAATAATTCATAGGTCAAAATCAGAAGTGACCATGGAAGTAAATTTCAGTCTGAATGTATGACAAATTCTGTGAAGAACTGGGGATCCATCAGGAGTTCTCCTCACCTCGAATACCCCAGCAAAATGGTGTTGCTGAAAGAAAGAATAAGACTCCAATTGAGGAAAGTAAAACACTACTTAGTGACACTACTCACCCTGAGTACTTTGGGCAGAGGCAGTAAATACTGCATGTCTTGTACTCAATAGAGCCTCCATACATAAGAAACATAAGATGACTCCCTATCAGATTTTGAAAGGCAGAAAACAAAAAATTTCCTACCTCAGAATCTTTTGTAGCAAGTGTTATGTCCTAGTTAATGGTAAGCACTACAAAACTAAGTTTGCTGTCAAATCCCAAGAAGGGATATTTGTTGGGTACAAAAATAATAGTAGGGCATACAGGAACTACAACTTGACTACACAAGTTGTAGAAGAATCTGTCCATGTAGTATTTGATGAGTCTAAGTTGATTAACGGTGAATTGTCTAACTCTTCAAATAATTCTACAGTTTTAAAGGATAGGCTGGACAAGCTAACTATCAATGAAGAAGCACCTGCTAGGCTGGATGAAGAAAAGGATACATGTTGTCCAGGGGAGAAGAAGACTCACTGGATGAAGAAGACAATGAGAAGCATCAGGTTGAGGAAAATGAAGAAGGCCAGGAGGTTGGAAGATTTCCTCCAGTAAGAAGACACCTAAAATATCATCCAGCTCATCAAATCATTGGTAATGCAAGTCAAGGTGTACTAACCAGGAGCAAGAACATGAACACAGTTTTCTGTTCAAGTTTCTTGTCACAGATAGAACCCAGGAAGTTTGAAGAAGCCATGCTAGACATAAACTGGATTGATGCTATGCAAGAAGAGCTGAATCAATTCAGAAGGTATAAAGTCTGGGAACTAGTTCCTAAACTAAAGGATCACAACATTATAGGAACCAAGTGGATCTACAGAAACAAACTTGATGATAATGGTACTATAATCAAGAACTAGGCCAGACTGGTAGCAAAAGGCTACAGGCAAGGGGAAGGATTGACTTTGATCAAACCTTCGCCCTAGTGTCAAGGTTGGAGGCTATAAGGTTGTTATTGTCCTATACTGCCTATCAAGGGTTCAAGGTATATCAGATGGATGTAAAGTAAGCATTTATGAACGGTGACTTAGAAGAGGAAGTCTATGTTGAACAACCCTCAGGTTTTGTAGATTCTCATTATCCTGATTATGTATATAGGCTTAGGAAAGCCCTATATGGTTTGAAATAAGGCCCTAGGGCTTGGTATAAAACCTTGTCGGTTTTTCTTATTGAGAATAAATTCTCTAGTGGAAAGATAGATAAAACTCTATTCTTTAGGGAATCTAAAGGCAAGATAATCCAAATCAAGATATATGTTGATGACATTATCTTTGGATCTACTGAAAGAAACCTTTGTAGAAAGTTTGCCAAACTTATGTAAGGAAAGTTTGAGATGAGCATTATGGGTGAGCTGAAGTTCTTCTTGGGACTTCAAGTAAGACAGACTAATGATGGATTGTCCATATTCCAGTCTAAGTTCACCAAGGAGTTGATTAAGAAATATGGTATGGACTCAGTCACCACCATGAAAACTCCAATGGGAATAAGTATGCCTACAGACAAAGATGAGACAGGGAAACCTGTGGATGAGTCTTTGTATAGAGGGATAATTGTCTCCCTACTCTACTTGACTGCTAGTAGACCTGACATCATGTATGCTATATGTGTCTGTGCTAGGTACCAAGCTTGCCCAAAGGAATCTCATTATACAGCAGTTAAGAGAATTTTGAGATATCTTAAGGGCACACCTAATCTAGGTCTTTGGTACCCTAAAAATAGAGATTTCTTACTAACAGGCTTTTCAAATGCAGACTTTGCAGGATGAAAAGAAGACAGGAAAAGTACTAGAGGAACTTTTCAATTTCTAGGTGGAAGGCTGGTTTCATGGTGCAGTAAACAACAACCAAGTGTAGCTATCTCAACTGCTGATTCAGAATATATAGCTGCAGGCAGCTGCTGTGCACAGTTGATGTGGATAAAGCATCAACTTGAAGACTATGACATCAAGGTAAGTAGAATTCCACTATTATGTGATTCTACTTATGTTATTTCTATTGCTAAGAATCATGTATCTCACAGTAGAACCAAGCATATAGAAATTAAGTTTCATTTTATAAGATAACATGTGGAGAAGGAAGATATTAATCTAGAATTTGTAAACACAAATAGTCAAATTGCTGATATTTTTACAAAACCTCTCGATGAAACTAAATTCAATTATTTTAAAATTTAATTAGGTATGTTGAACTTAGAATAGGTCAGCTCAAGCATTCCTAAGTAGAATATATATGTACAATATTTCTCAGGAAATTTGTCTAAGTACAAAGTTTGTGTCGACACTAGCAAATAGTGTCGACACACTCAGTATGTTGTGTCGACAAAAAAAAGGATGTGTCGACACAGAAATAGTATCTATGTCGACAGAAGAATATGTATCGACACAACTATATCGAGACGTGACCAGCCCGTATCGACACTAACACAAGTATGCCGACACATAGATATCTCGACATATAGACATGTCGACAAAAATTAAGTTTTGTCGTGACCTAAGTCTTTTATGTCGACACATGTACAACTATGTTGACATGTATTTTTACAAAGTAAGGTGCGTCCTTTGACCTACCCTTTACCAATATACTATAAATAGGGGAAGACAAAATCTGGTCAACTATGCCTTCAGATTTCTCGACTCTAGACCTTGTGTCGACATACATATTCACTTCTCTTCTCTTCTCTCACTATCCCTTTCGTCAATGGCGCCCCTCAAGGACGACAAGGTGAATGAAGGGTATGATCCCTTTTGTGGTGGATTCACGACAGCATCGCAAGACATCCAAGGAGTAATTACCCTAATTTTGTAAAATGAGTTGGAGTTCTTGGTCTCAGAACCAACTAAGATTTGGAAAAAGAAAGTAATGGAATTTTATTCATCAGCAACTGTGGACACTGACGGGAAGAAAATCAAAGGAACAGTTCAGGATTCCCGAATGAAACTTATACTGAAGATAATCAGGAAGTTACTCAGACTTCCTAAGGTAAAGGAGGATGATGACATAAGTCCATCCATGACAAAAGATGCATTAAGATGGTGCGGGCTAAGCCCTAATACCAATGTTGGATCATCCATTACCAGGAAAGGGATGAATTCACAAGGAAAGTTTCTGTCTGAAATCGTATGCAAGGTGATTCTATGTAAAACAGGTGGACATGACAGAATTTTTGCCTCTATGTTCAATCTAATGGCAAGAATAATATTCAGGCTAAAAATAGACTGGGCATCAATTGTATTTGACAAAATACAAGAAGGAATTAAGAAACCAAATCTTGGAAGGATCCCCAGCTTATGTCTAGCTTCTATAATACCAGATGTTATAAACCAACTACCAGGATCCAAGATCAACCATATGAGGAGAATAGATGTAAGGATTCTATCCAGATGGGATAGAGTATTGACCAAAGAGGTTTATACTCCACAGAAATAGGTCAAGAAAGATAAGAAAAAGAAAGAAATGGTTCAGCAAGAAGAATCCTCCTGTGATTCTGAGGAGGAGGTAGTCTTCAGTTCAGATGAAGAACAACAACAAAAGAAAACTCAAGATAAAAAAGAGAGCAGTCAGCACCCACAACAATAGATAGCCTCCACTCTAGGGGGATAATACCCTGAACTAGCAGTACAAGTGACTGAATTATCTGTGTTGCCTGCCCAAGGGGGAGGTATTGCTGAAGCTACTCTCGAGAGTGAGTATGATGCTGATACAGTGAAGGAAATTGTATAAGATATAAACAAAGAAGCACTGGACATTGCTGAGAAGGAAGCACAAGATGTGCAGATAAAAGATACAGCTCGGGATGAGCAAGTAAGTATCTCCTTTATAGAGCAGGCCCTGGACAAAAATCTGGAAGTCTAGGGAGAACCTTTTGTTTTCCAAACTAACCTTGTTCCTATTGTACAAATATAGCAAGAGGTAACTATGGAAGAGCTATTACCTGATTTACCAGCTACAAGGACAGAGGGGGAGCAATCATAAGTAGAAAAGGAACTTCCAAGAACTAAGGGGGAGGAGCTACTCAATGACCCATCTAATAAAGAAACAGTTGACATAGAAAGCTATCAAGAAAAGGAAGATTGTTGCAATCAAGAAAAAGAGCACAAGTTACAAAAAGGCCTTACAAACAGTCAATCAACCACCTGCTCCCAACATGGACTTCTGTTCATCACTGGTCCAACTACAAGTAAATTGGATGAACAAAGGCAGTCCTTAAAAAAGTATGTGGATGAGTCAAATAAACAACTGCAGTTTCAGTTGGCTCAGGACATAAAATCAATCAGATTTTAAGTCAATCTGCATAAGAAAGAGATGAAAGATTGCTTCTAGTAGGGAGGCAATGATGTAGTATATTTGGCTGAGCAACAACAACTGTTGAAGACTGATGTTGGGGACATTGCCACCAAGCAAGAATATGTTTTAGAAAATCAATTCAGGTCTAATGAAGATCTCAAAGACTCCCATGAAGAAATCATCAAAAAACTAGGAAGTATTTCCACTAATTTGAAAACTTAAATATCAAAGCAAATACAAGAAGATCTAGCTGCTGTCCAAACAGCCATTGAAGCCTCTCAAAAGACCATTTCTGATTACCTGACTAAATTCAAAGCCTACTATCAAGAAGGTACATAATATCTGGCTGATCAAATAGGGTTTCAAAAGACTGATCTACGAGATCATATAACTAGAGAAGTCATAAAGGGGAGAGATTATTAGTCAAAGAAGGCTCTTATCATGCAAAATGGGTTTCTAATACCATCAGAGCTACACTTGGCTTTCCTCCTTTGTGTGATGATGAAAATGTTGCTGAGTCTGGAGTGCAAGCTGCTTATATTGAAGGAGATTAACCTGAAGTTGCACAGGTTATTTACCCTCCTGTTGACTTTGACATTGTTCAACAAGGAGTGTAGACAATGTATAGCCCTCAATAGGAGGCACCAAATGTGATTATTGAAAAAGTAAATATGTCAGAGGCTGCCAAGGAAGCTCAGAAGGAAGCATAGCTATCCAAGAAAAGGTTCAGAGAATATGCTGAGTTGAAGCCATATTTTGAGCAATGGAGCCCTACTTCCAGGAATATTATTTTGACTGCCTGGAAGGCTGTAAAGGATAAGACCTATGATAGGGTAAATGATATTCTGAGCAAGAGTGTAATAAGTATCAAGCCAGGAAAGATGCCATTCTTCAGTAAAGAAGGAGTACAAAAGCTGGGAAGTTAACTGCTAATACTCTGGAACCTAGCAGGTACTTCCCCAAGCCTTTTCACTATTTTGAAAGGCAAAGGATAAAGGCTAAAGAACTGAAGAAGAGGGATCTCAAAGGGAAGAAACCTATTGATGATACAGAACCTACTGTGCAGGAAAAGATTATATCTGGAAAGGCATTGTATTTAAGGAGCCTAGTCAATCATAGGATAGATAGGCTTATGATCTAAAGCAGTTCTATTCCTGAACCTCCACCTCTTTTTTCCTTCCTATGTAAACTTTTCAGAGATTGTCATTGATAAAAAGCTCCTTGCTAACACTTTGAAAGATAGGGTATGCTCTGAAAAACTCTAGAGGGGGGGTGAATAGAGTTTTTAAAATCTTTTTTGTTTTTGCTGAAATAAGAAGTCTTTGATAAAATATATTACTATGATATAGGTGTATGAGTGCACAAGTGCAGCTAATGAACTAGAGAAAAGATAACTAAGCAACACAATATAACATATCACAACACAAGCACACGGGAAGATCTTAGCCACACAGACAACACAAGAATTTTTATAGTGGTTCCCCAAACTTGGGTACATCCACTCTTCTACCACCCTAGGCAGGAATCCACTACAGGTTTTGATTAGGTAACTGCCACCAATGAGCTTTTGATTAGTTCTCAAAAACCAACCCAAGTCTTTTGGAAGGAGACTTGCAACCAGAATAATTTTGAAGGGAATTTAAACCCTGTACAGAGGTGGGGAAAAGAGGTTGATGGAAGTCCTCTTTTCTCAAGTCAAAATGAGAAGACTATGTGGATTATGTGGTTTCAAAGCTCCCCCTGAAATCTTGAATTGTTCAGGAGTGAAAGCTTTGCTAAGGGTTAGTAGGTCTTTTTCTATATGATTAACTCTTCAGAGATCCTTTGACAGATTTGAATATCCTTATCACTTGTGATTCAGAAGAAGCCCTCTTGATTGTGATTGTTGTTTTTTCTTCTTCTTTTGAGAGCAGTTGATTTCCTGAGAACTGTGTGCACTACACTTGTTGTTTTTCTCAAGGAGTTTCTGTATTGACTTGATTCTGGCAAAGATATGATCAGATTGATAACTGCCTTAAGGTCGAATTCAAAAACCTATAATAAATGCTCAGCCGAAATCTTGGAAATGAAAAACGGCAAGTATGCTGTCATATATTCTATTCTATGTCTGTCCCGTGATATAAGTAATTAATTCCATGGAGAATATTTACAATCAATGCTGCCAGTAACAGCTCAATTCAAAGGATATAAGTGTATTGATTATCCAGGGAATTAACAGCCTATAAAGGATATAAAAAAAGGAGACAGAAAAGGAAAGAATAAATAACAATATGTCTTACAGTTTTCGTCGACCAGAGAACAGCTTTCGTCGACCTGAGATCAGCTTTCCTCAACCTGAGATCAGCTTTCGTCGACCTGTGATCTGCGAAAAACTGCACTACATAAACTAACGGATACTATGCTCTAAGTTCGTCGACCTGAGAATGTGAAATTAGTCGACCTTAGAACTTGGTCAATTTGACGGCGCTGAGATAATAACACATCTGGCGTTTAGTCATTTGAGAGTGATGAGTTATTGATGGCGTTTATAGCGTTGAGTGATCTTTGGCTATGAGTAAGCTTTGGCTTTGAGTGAATTATGGCGCTGAGAGATCTTTGGCATTGAGAGTTGAAGTGTTAGTCGACCTGAGAACAGAGTTCGCCAAGCTCAGCTCAGGGAATTTTATCTCTGAGTTAGTCGAGCTGAGCACGACTATCGTCGACCGGAGATTGACGAACGTAGATCTCCTATTTCTAAAACTTGAATTCTCTAAGTCTTGAGTGTTAGGCAGTGTTGGAGGCTAGTCCTTTGTACTGTTGACTCTAAAGACTTGACCTAGACTCTAGAAATACATAAAACTTGACCCTTTTATACAACATTGGTCACAACCTAAGAAGAGAACCTAGTACAAATCACTTAGGGGTTTCAACAATCTCCCCTATTTGGGTGAGGTTACTCCAAACAGAAATAGAGAAAAGAATTACAGGACAAAATTATGTAGACATAGCATAAAACTGAGATAACTGATAGAGTAAATAAGCTATCAGTACCTTTATAAAGCTATGCACCCAAATTGTTCACTATAAAAATTGAGACTGAAAATAAATAACCTAAATGTCCTTGGGAGAATCAGAATATTTAGCAAATATAATTACTCTGTTAGGATCTTGTGCTTGCTTCAGTGTCATAGTCATATCTGCATCACCAAGTGTCTTTTGAGAAGTAGTTCTAGGAACAACAGCTTCAGGATGTAGATGCATGTATTTTTCAGCATTAAACAACTTTCCAACTTGATATCTTTCAAATTCCTTTTTCCTGTAGCTTGATATTGTTGAAAATTGAGAAGGATCCTGACCCTTTTCTCTGGCTTGCCTTATCTGAGAGAGAGCCACAGATTCTTGGAATCTAGCAATTCTGGTAGTTGGGCTAGTCTCAGGATCATAGGCTGGAATTGGAGGTCTTTCAGGGCTATTTTCTTTGCCAGGAGATGAAGGAGGAGAGAATGTTGGCTTGGGGGCAAACTGCTGAGCACTGGATGAACTTCTAGAGGAGAGATGATGTCTGTGTTGGTTCTAACTGTCTCTAGAAGATTGAGAAGGTCTTCCTTGTCTCTGATAAGTTTTGGTGAATGTAGGCTTGGGAGGTGCATATGAGCTTTGAGAGATGGTTCCTGAAGAACCTGCAGCTGGAGGAGGAGGAGGAGGATCCCTTTTAAATTTTTGTGGAGGAGGAGAATATCTTCTGCTTTTCTTTCTGGCTTTCTGGTCATTTTTGGATAGCCACATACATGTTGGCATACCCTTATATGGAGTTATATTGTGAAGAATATAGTAGGGAGTGTCATTTGTTGGGTTGAGTTTTGGAGCAGGAGGAGGAGGAACTTTTCTTTTCTTAGAAATTTTCTTCCTCTTTGGATCCTCATCAGAGTCATCATAATCATCATCAGAAGAAGAAGATTGGGGATTGTCATAACTATCATCAATCTGGCTTATTACATCCTTGGGGATTTCTTTCCTGACTGGAGTGGGGAAAATTTCAACATAAGCTACTTCAGTTTCCATGGCAATGTCATAAGCCATAATGTCATCCAAATTGGGGAGAGGGCTAGAATCCATGATATAGGATGGCCTATGTGTCACAACCCACATTTTCTCCGAAATTAGGAATTATCAGAGTATGAGAAAACACGCGTCATGATGACACGTCGAGCAGGGGATAACTGTTGACGCTCAGGCAAAACCATCTACTAACTTTAAGAAAAAATTTCATGAGTTTAATGATTAGAAAAAATTAGTTATATTTTAGAGGTCGTATCCCTCGGCTCAGTGGATCACCTAGTCCACAGTTAAAAACTATACTTTACGCTGCGGAAAATACTTTTTTCAGGTTTGACTTCCTAAGGAGTGCATACGTGCCCCAATAGGACAGCTTATGCTATGCAAGACTCTACATTTTTTTTATATTATATATAAGAAAACAAACTTTATACGTTGTTTGGGAAAATAATGATTTTAGTTTTATAAAACATGCTGATCATGCGATATACTTATAATAATAGTTGTAGTTTTAAAATAACTAGCAACCTAGCATAAATCCTCCACAGAGCAAGTAGACTATCTCCAGAAAATGCTAGCAGCAAAAAGTAATATATCTATTATGAGGGTAAAAACTACCAGTGGGCGCCAATAACTTGACACGAACCCACTGGCAAATATGTATGTATGTAAGAAAAGTACAGAAAAACTACCTCACTAACAACGCAACAGGATCTCCAAAGCCCAAGAGACCACCAGCAATACCACCGCAACCTAGCCACCAAATTGGCTAATGCTCAGAACCTGAGGCATTCAAAAGGAGAAAGAATACCTTAGCAAGAAAAACAAGGAAAAACTTCATTAAAGTGTCAACCAGGGAATAAATGAAAGAGGAAAACACACAGTAGTAAAAGTCACAACTGCCCAAAGCAAGACAACAAGAAATGCACTACGTGCGAGGAAACATCATCAACCCTGCCCAGAAACTACATCCTGCAGAGTCTACTAAGCTACCAAGAGCCCAAAGTGCTGCAATCTACCAAGGAAGAAACTTCTAACACCCTAAGTTGTGGGAGATGGTAGTAGCAAAGACAAATAATATGGTCTGGGTTGGAGGCAAACTCAGTCCCCCAGCCACCATTTCCAAGCCAACAAGCTCAAGGGTCTATATGTGAAAAACACAAGGGACATTCCACCCCCTTGCCCAGCCCATACCTGAAGCAAGATAGAAGAATAAGGGTGGCCTTGGCTAAATTACACAACACCTCCCCCATGAAGAGCTTCAAACCACCACTACTAACCACGGCCCACGATTCGGCCTTAAGGAAAGAAAAACATGGCTGACAAGAAAACTCAAAATGTAATCAAGGAATTCACTCGGGAACAAAAATCGAGATAGAGGAAAAGTGTTGAAATGACTCAACATGGCTTGGCGTTGAGTGGGACGCACTCAACGCCTACCTAGACCTTGGAGTTGAGTGAGCTAGCCTCACTCAGCGCCAGAACAAGCATGGCGTTGAGTGAAGTTCACTCACTCAACGCCTCCAGCAAGAACAACTCTTGCGTTGAGATAGCTAGCCTCACTCAACTCCAAAACAGGCATGGCGATGAGTGAGGTACACTCACTCAACGCCCTGGTACTTTACCACAATCAAATAAAGTAGCATTGAGTGAGCTGGCCTCACTCAACGCCAAAACAGCAATGGCGTTGAGTGAAGCTCACTCACTCAACGCCCTTACACTTAGCCAAAAAAGAGAACTATGGCGTTGAGTGAGTCCACCTCACTCAACGCCAAACCAGCAATGGCGTTGAGTGAAGTTAACTCACTCAACGCCCTAGCACTTAGCCGCAAATAGACAATTCTGCGGCGTTGAGTAAGCTGACCTCACTCAATGCCAAAACAGCAATGGCATTGAGTGAGGTAATCTCACACAACGCCAAAAGTTCTAGCCGCAAAGAAGGGCTGTGGCATTGAGTGAGTCTGCCTCACTAAACGCCAAAGCAGAAATGGAGTTGAGTGAGGTCAACTCTCTCAACTCCACAGGACTTGGCCGCAAACTTGCCTTCGGTGTTGAGTGAGGCTTCCTCACTCAACGCCAAACCAGGAATGGCGTTGAGTGAGGTCAACTCACTCAATGCCAAAGTACTTAGCATAAATAAAGGCTATGGCGTTGAGTGAGCACACCTCACTTAATGCCAAAGTACTTGGCTGCATAGAAGCGATGACGTTGAGTGAGTCCACCTCACTCAACGCCAAAATCGAAATGGCGTTGATTGAGGTCGACTCACTCAACGCCTAAATAGTTAGCTTCTCAGGAAAATCGCGGCGTTGAGTGAGCTTGCCTCACTCAACGCCAAAACAAAAATGGCATTGAGTGAGGTCGCTTCACTCAACGCCAAAGTACTTAGCCGCTAGCAGGGGCTGTGGCATTGAGTGAGTCCACCTCACTCAACGCCCCGGTACTTAGAAATATTCTGACTGGCTACAGCTACGGCGTTGAGTATATGCACCACACTCAACGCCAAATCCGCAAAGGCTTTGAGTGTGTGCACCACACTCAACGCCGGCCAGACAAAACTCAAAAAGGCTCTTACCAACAACACAGCAGGCACCCCCTTCTCTCTCTCTCTCTTGGCTTCACCCGCAAGCCACCAACCAGACAGCAATCTGGAATTAACTGATGGCATTACACCGGCGGGTTGAGCACCAACATCACAAAGAAGGGGGGCTCATGGGAGAATCTAAGCCCTAAATTCAGCAAGAAAAAGAGAACATGCTTGGCTTCTACCCTAGGGCTAACCGGGAAATTTCAACATTTAAGAAAACAACAATTGCAAGGGCAAGAACACCACTTGCCTCGAATTCCGACGAAGCTTGGATGGCTTTCCCTCCTCTTACTTGGCACTAGCAGCAGCAATACCTAAAACATACTCCCGTACATTAATGGCGGAAAAACCTCAAGACCGAAATGCCAAATCTCCTAAAAACTCCACGAAAATCGAATATCTTACCATCAAAACGTAGATCTGAGCGAGAGCAAGACAACCCCGCTTTAGGAATCAAAATCCATCCACAAACACTCCCGAAATCACCGTCCGAAAGCTAGGGCAGCCCGTCGTTCCGCCTCTGATTTCTGCGAAACAGGAACAACGGTTTTCTTCTTGTCTTGGGAAGAAGTAGGAAGGAGAAGTGGGCCCGCCACTTCTTAATAAGGATTTTATAACTGCTTATCCATGTCGGTTCAGGCTAACTGCAGCCCAGCCGCCGGTTCACTCAGCTTAAATATCAAATTTTATATTTGATTTTACTAATAGCACACCCAAAACAACGCGAAAACCGAACTACCTCGGAATTCGACGAAATTCTCACTGTAGCTAAATACCCACGCTACGAACACAACGGCAAAGTCGAAATTAACTTTCGACGAACAGAACTTGAGTTATAACCGCCTAAAGCCAAAACACAAGCATCCCCCAAGAGGCCACACCAGGTCACCCAAAACGACTCGGCTTGCTAGGGAGACCTTGCTTATAGGCTACAAAATAGGCCACTCAGTTATAAGGAGCTAAAACACACTCCACAAATGGCACAAGCCATGAAGACGCTTCACCGTAATGCAGAACGAGAATAAAATAGTCGCAAAAAAAAAATCGGGGGCGTTACAGTCACTCCCTCTAAACGAAAGTTTCGTCCCGAAACTTTACGGACAACACTCCTACTAAAGAAGAAAAAGTAACAAACAGGAGTTACAAGAAGGAAAACATACCGATTAAAATCAGGGAAACAGGTGAGGGTAAGCTATCCTCATGGACGACTCTAGCTCCCAGTCGCACTCTCAAAATCTTGATTCCTCCAAAGAACTTTCACCATCGAAATGGACTTCCTTCGCAGCACGCATTCCTGAGTATCCAAAATACGGACCGGCACTTCAACAAAAGAGAGGTTGGGCTCCAACTGGGGCACAACGTCCAAGACTTGGCCACTGCTGCGCACACACTTCCGCAATTGACTAACATGGAAAACATTATGAACACCTGGGAAGTTTGCTGGTAAATCCAACCTGTAAGCTGACACGCCAATCCGCTCAAAAATCATAAACAGGTCCACATACCTCGGGTCCAATTTCTGATTCTTACCAAACCTCTTTACACCCACCATTAGGGAAACCTTAAGAAATACAAGGTCCCTTACAGAAAACTCCAAGGCAGACCTACGCCGATTGGCGTTCTTCTCGTACCTCTCCTGAGCTATTCGAAGCTTCTCTCGAATAAGCTTCACTGCGACTTCCATTTCCTCAAGAACATCAGGACCCAACAAACGCCTCTCACCAGCCTCAGCCCAAAACAACGGAGTTCTGCAGTGCCTCCCATACAAGGCTTCAAAAGGAGCCATCTGCAAGCTTTCCTGATAACTGTTGTTGTATGCAAATTCCATAAGTCGCAGCCGCTCATCCCACGCTCCACCGTGGTCTAAAATGTAGCATCAGATCATATCATCAACTATATGGTTCACCCGCTCCATCTGCCCATTTGTCTGTGGGTGATAAGCAGTAGAATACCACAGATCCCTACCCAAACCCTCCTGTAGACTCTGCCAAAAACGAGAAGTAAACCGGGAGTCTCGATCAGAAATGATACTCACAGGCACACCATGCAGTCGGTTGACTTCATCCAAGTACAACCCCGCTATCTTCTTCATCAGGTAATCAATCTTATATGGAACGAAGTGCGCACACTTCGTCAGTCTATCCACTATGACCCAGACAGAATCAAATCCCCTCGGGGATTTCGGTAAGCCCGTGATGAAATCCATAGATATACTTTACCACTTCCAAGTCGGGATATCTAACGAAGTCAACTTGCCACCAGGCCTTCCAAGATCAGCCTTCACACGCTTGCAAGTGTGGCACTCAGCAACAAACCGGGCTACATCACCTTTCATGCCATACCACCAGGCAATTTGCTTTAAGTCGCGATACATCTTCGTAGATCCTGGATGGTAGGCAACGCTGGATCCATGAGCCTCTCTGCATATCATACCTCTAATGTCCCCAACAGCGGGGATGCAAAATCTACCGCGATACTTCAAAGTACCCGCATCATCGATAGCAAAGTCTGGCAACTCCCCCTTCTCGGTCCTGGTGAATAAGTGTAGAAGATCCGGATCGTGCTTCTAGTTCAGTTTGGTCAAAGAAATCCAGGACGGCTCTGCCACTAATAAACTACTCTGTAAGCCACAGCATCCCACTGATATATCCATACGGAGAAACTCCTCCACTAAACGATCGGCGGTGAGATTAAAGATCTTTCCCGTCTTACGGCTCAGGGCGTCAGCCACCACATTGGCCTTGCCTGGATTATACTGGATCTCTACGTCGTAATCAGCCACATACTCTAGCCACCGCCGCTGGCGCAGATTTAACTCCTTGTGCATGAACACGTACTTCAGGCTCTTATGGTCGGTGAAGATTTTGCACTGAGCCCCTTAAAGTAGGTGTCTCCACAGCTTCAACGCATAAATAACCGTTGCGAACTCGAGGTCATGCGTATGATAATTCTTCTCATGAGTCTTCAGCTGCCTTGACCCATAGGCAATCCCTTTTCCAATCTGCATTAACACACAACCCAGACCTACATGCGAAGCATCCACGTAAACATCATAATCCACCCCTTCAGTAGGCAGGGTCAGAATGGGAGCAGTGCGCAATCTCCTCTTTAACTCAAGGAATGCTTCTTCGCACCTCTCGCTCCAAACAAAAGCCACGTTCTTCTGAGTCAGCTTGGTCAAAGGTGCAGCTAGGGAAGAGAAACCCTCCACGAACCTCCTGTAGTAGCCAGCCAACCCTCGGAAACTCCTGATCTCCTTAGGCGTATTCGGCCTACTCCAATCCATCACCGCTGTGACCTTTTCTGGGTCGACCGAGTTCCCATCCTTGTTCACCACGTGGCCTAGAAATGAAACCCGAGGAAACCAAAATTCGCACTTGCTCATCTTGGCGAATAACTTGTGGTTCCTCAACTCCGATAGAACCAAGCCCAGATGCTGCTCATGCTCCTCAGCACTGCGAGAATAAACCAACACGTCATCGATGAAGACCACCACGAATTTGTCTAAAAAATCCTTGAACACCCGGTTCATCATATCCATGAAGGCTGATGGTTCGTTTGTCAAACAAAACGACATCACCAAGAACTCAAAGTGTCCATGCCTCGAACTAAACGCAGTCCGTGGAATATCTGCCTCACGGATCCTGAGCTGATGATAGCCAGAACGAAGATCGATCTTGGAGAACACCGTGCTACCGCGCAACTGGTCAAACAAATCATCGATCCTCGGCAGAGGGTACCTGTTCTTAATAGTGACTTTGTTCAACTCCATATAGTCAATGCAAAGCCGCATTGACCCATCTTTCTTCTTCATAAACAACATAGGAGCACCCCAAGGAGATGAACTCTGCCTGATAAATCCCTTTGCCAACAGCTCATCCAACTGAACTCGCAACTCCTCTAACTCACGAGGGGCCATCCGGTACGGCGCCTTAGCAAAAGGATGCATACCTGGCTCTAAATCAATCACAAACACCACATCCCGCTCGGGAGGAAGACCAGGAAGATCATCCGGAAAAACATCGGCAAAACCACGAACAACCGGAATCTCCTCCAAGCGAGGTACACTAACAGCGGTCCTAACCACCGAGACCAAACAAGCAAAACAACCCGAAAGAAACAGCTTTTGAGCACATACCGCAGAGATAATAGGAGAATCCTGGCACAGATCAGCATACACGCTTCCGGGATGACCGTCGTCCCTGATGAAGTCCAAGCGCTTCCCTTTGCACTGAATGACTGCATCATACCTAGATAGCACAGGGCAATCTAACATGCCTAAATTCGACAACACAGATTCACTAGAGGGGAACTTGACACGGAATGTATCCCGAACTCGATCTAAAGTCAACTAATGTCGCTCCACAAAGGCTCTAGCCACGAATGAGTGGGTAGCGTCAGAGTCAAACAGAACACGCGCCCAGCGGTTCCTCGCCTTAAATTTCCCTATAGGAGCGTATAAAACTAAGGAACTACCACAACAATACTGCAAACATTCTAGTAATCAAGAACAAAACCTTCAGGCTAGAAAGACAACTAACCTGAGATGACCTGAGTCGAAGCTTGAGCCTCCTCGAAAGAGATCACGTTCAGCATTCCCTTGCCCTTGTCCACCCGCTGAGGTGGAGGTAGCGCCTGTAACATCCCATTTCCAACTAGACCCCTAGGAGTGGTTTTGTCATAACAAAACCCTAGGAAGCCCAAGGAAGAGGCAAGTGGACCTGGTAGTGTGAATAGGGCCACTGTGGTCTGCACTTAGCAGATATCAGAACCTTGACTAAAAGTGATCATGGGACTTCACCAAGACTCCAAGACCCCACCCATACCCTTATAACCCTAGAAAGAGGTCAATGGGTCACTAAGGACCCATGGAGAGCAGTCAAAAGACCAAAGTTGACCAAAGTCAACTATAACCCTAGCTAGGTCAAGTTGACCTAGACAAGGGTCCATTTCAGTCTATTAGCCAAATATACTCCACCCAAACTTCCATAACCCTAGTGAGAGGTCAATGGGTCACTAAGGACCCATGGAAAGCAGTCAATAGGGCTAAGTTGACCAAAGTCAAATATAGCCCTAATTAGGTCAAATTGACCTACACAAGGGTCAATTGCAGTCCCTTAGCCCAATAGACACCACCCCTACCCTCATAAGCCTAGTGAGAGGCCAATAGGTCACCAAGGACCCATTGGGACCAATCAAAGGGGCTAGTTTGACCAAAGTCAACCCTTAACCTAAAATGGTCAAAATGCCCTAGTTAAGGGCCAAGTGACCTTCAAGGGCCAATTCAACCCCACCTTGACCCTAGGGGATGCTAATGGGTCACCAAGGACCTATTAAGGAAACCTCAAGGATCAAATTGACCTAGGTGGGCCCTAGTCCCACTTTGGGTCAAGTTAGCCCAAATGGGCTAACTCAAGCTCAAGCCTATTTCATTAGGGCTACCCTTGACCCAAGTGGCCAAATGGATTGGTGGGCTGACATGTGACATGTAGGAGCCTAAATTTCAGGCTTGATGACTAGGAGAGAGAAAGTCATCCATGGAGGAGAGAGAAAGAGAAGGAAGAGAAGGAAGGAGGACTTTGTGCTCCTCCTCCCCCCTCCCCAACCTCCCCATTCAATTCAGAAGGACAAGGGGGAGTCTAGCAGCCTTTTTGGACTGGCTGGAGCAAGCTCCACCTCCCCCTACCTACCAAGCCGCCAAGCTTGACTTTGGCCAAAAATGGCCAAAGTGTTTTCAGCCACCTAACACCTCCCCTCACCTCTTTAAAAGCTCCATTGGACTCTAAGGAGTAATCCCCACCATTTTCCTGAAGAAAACGAGCCCTATCCTGTCTTTTTGAGCAAGCCGACCACCACCGGCCACCACCATGCCAATCCGACGATCAGCCCGGCTACAGCTGCCACCACAGGTCCTCCTCCACTCCTTGCCTCCTGGGTAGATCGTAGGAATCATTAGGGCTAAGGTTGGAGCTCAATTGAGCCCAATCGGGTTTTGAAATTCATGGAATTTCCGTGAAATTTCCGCTTGCTGGGATCGCCGGAACAGTGCTTCCCGGCGGCCTAGACGCCGGCCGGAGATAGCCCCGACCACCACGAAGGTGTCGGCGGCGGTGGCAGGCCAGGGAGGTGGCCGGATGGCCGGCGGCAGCCGCTGGAAGTTGCTCCAGGTGGGTTGAATCGGGGCCGTTGGCTAGAGCTTGAAGATCACCTGATCCCGTCCAAAATTGCGCCATGATTCGTGCCATCTGATTTTAAACTATAGGATTATTATTTGATTCATTTCATTATTTGTCACAGAATTTGTATTTATTGGTTTTAATTATTAAAAATAGCTAGAGAACTTTTCAGAAGAGTGGTCAACAAATAAAAGGTAGCCCTATGTGTCTACTATCTGACAAAATTTATTTGAACCAATTTGGGTGACTGGTTTGACCAGGGCACTCATTTTGGTGGGGTCTATACAAATGATTAGTCAGTCATTAAATTGGATGCCCACACTTGATCCTTGGTCCAAATAAGCTGAAATTTTGGCAGGAACTCACCCTACCCTATACCTAGACCCTGCCCAAAAATGGGAATTTTTGGGAATAATTTTCCTATAGTTTTGTAAATAATTTAATTATGCTAGGGTGAATTAAATTATGGGTCAAATGAAGTCCAAATTCAACCAAATTTTGGTGGGATGGTTATGAGGTCAATATAGACCTCTGGTTAAAATGTCATTAAGTTTGGAGTTGATTTGAATAGGATTCAAGCAAACCCTAGCCTTGCCCTAAGAAGGGTATTTTGGTCCAAATTGAAATTTTGGCTTTTAGTGTCCAATTCACCTCAACAGAGGTTCAAATTTTGTACACTAGTTTGGGATGACAAGATACACCTCCCAAAGGAAATTTGGGGGCAGTGGAGTTGGTTTGGCCCAAGATCTTAGGTCATACCCTAAGGAAGGGCTTTTGCACCTTGTGAAGGGCATATGGACAAATCACCTTGTATGGCTATGAAATTTTGTAGGGAAAGAGTTTTGGTAGCTATAACCCTCTGGTAAAATTATTAGGGCATTTTGGAAGGTTTAGGACCCTAAAATCCCTAACCCTAGTTTAGGGCACAAACATTCTAGGGTTGAAATGGGCTAGCTAAACACCTCAAACTAAGAGGAAATTTTGGTAGATTGGTCTTAAGGACATTATGAGCCTCTGGTAATTTAATGGGGAATTTTGTGTCAATAATTATAGCACTTCATTTGTAACCCAAGAAATGCTTAAATTAAGTAGATAATTTATTATGCTACTTCTGATAATTGAGAGGTCCTGAAATTTTGGCAGAGGTTGTTTGGAAGCATAAAGAGTTTATATAAATTTTATAAGAATTCTTGGACAAGTATATGAGGTAGTTAGTTCACATGATTGTCATTTGATGGGATTATTCAAAAATTCATTTAAGCCTATTTACTAATAAATAAATTATGAAATTTGGCCCAAACCATGTATATGCCATTAGATTCATAATTGAAATTTCCCTGAATTTTTGGAAGCAATACATTATTTTATATTTATTAAATGAATTTCCAAGGACTTAAATGAATATTTGATTTAAAGATAAAGCTTTTCTGAAAAGAAATATATATTTTGGAAGATAAGTTATATCATTATTCTGAGTAACATATAAAATTTGTAAAATGATTCCTTGAATGAAAGTAGTACTTCATGTTGATTTTTTTGGAAATTTTAGACATTAAAATAATTAAATGAATTATCAAATAAGTAAGGAAAATTTTGGAACTTTGGATTTAGAACTTAAAGGTCATAATGAACCTCCATTAATTATTATAGGGGTGTAGGATGATTATTTTATATACATCCCATTTTACATGAAGATTGACTTGGTGGTCTGCATTTAGCAATTTTGGATCTAGCTTGTTTAAATCATTTTGAGCAATTTACTTACTGTATAATTATGAAATTTGGCCAATGATGTTTTTAGGTCAGTATCTACTTTAGAAAATTAATTAAGAATTTTTGGATGTATATTTATTGCACTTACTTCATTAATAAAAGGAAAAAGGATATATTTTCAAAAATTGATTAGTGTCACTTGAATACTTGAAAAATTGTTATATCTTGGATTTATTGTTAAATGGTTATTTAGAATTTATCATGAATTTATGAAGCTTTATACCTCTCTGAAAAGTGCACTTCATGCTCAATGGGTAGCCCTTAGAAGCTTTACGGAAATTTAAATAAATATCAGAATAATTGGAAAAATGATAATCTTTTGGATTTAGTCCATTTGCATCATGATAAGTCTCCAGTAAATAATTCAGGGCATTCGGATGATTATTTAGAATACCCCCTATCTGGTTCAACGTATCGTCTGAGTTGGTGTGCATATAGCAAAATTGCTAAATTGGAATAAGGCAAGGTCGGGGATAGTTATTGGAGTTAGACCCTTTTGTTGTGGATGATTTCCCAATAGAAAGAAAAGAAGAGTAGTGAGAGTGGGTTGGCTAGGGTTAGGTGGTGCGCATGATCGACGAAAAATCGTCTTTCTCGTAGTAATTAGGAAGAGTCAAAACTTCGTAAACATACAGTAAATAGTAAACTTAGGGTTTCACACTTTCCCACCCAGTGTCCCGGGAGATAGTATGGGTTACTTGGGCAATAAGCCCAGTAGTTGTGACGGTGGTCTGGCGAGCTTTAGCTCGGTTGTAGATTACGACGGACGGGATTGTCCGGGGAACTTTAGCTCGGTTGTAGATTATGATGGACGAGAATTGTCCGGTGAGCTTCGGCTCGGTTGGTTGGTTGACTCATATCTATTGTATGTGCATAAAAGGTTTTAAGGTGGTGGGTCTTCTATATTGGGGAGTTTGATGCACCGACACCAATATGGTTGGCTCGGCAAGTGTGGTTAACACTTCGCCATCAGAAGTCCGGTGCGCCAGCCGGCAAGAGTACGCAGACGTCCGCTTAGTGCACCAAGCGTTGAGGCGTACGATAGGTCTGACCGGTAGTGCTTTACTGGTTTAGAGGTGGGCGAGGCCCAACCCACCGCTTCCGTCTGCCACTACGGAGGTATCCTGGGAGGTAACGGCTCCGAAAGGGGGGAACTAAAGATCTGTGTACACAGAGTCGAGTGGGTGAGTTGCACATGCATGTTCACATCATGGCATAAATGTATTTCATAGCATAACCATCGCATATAACCTGACACCTAATGTATAAGCGGTATGGGACGCTCTATACATTAGGCCTTGCTAAACGACCCCTTGGCCTATAAGTTCGTGTGAGCGTGCTTATAAGTCAAGGTTCTCTTTCAACATTATACACCTGCTAATAGAACCGACACCCTATCGTATAAATCGGTATGGGACTTTTTATACGATAGGAGCCCTGCAAAAGATCCCTTAGCTTATGTATACTAGCATAAGTTAAGGTTACTTATTTATTTTGTACGATTATTATCATGCTTACACTGTTAGTTTAGTTCCGCTGCCATCTGAAATTTGAATACTCTCCACTTTCATGACCTTCCCTTTCCTTCTCCCCGCTCGGTGCTTTAGGAGCCAGGGGGAAGGGGTGGGGGACGATAGGACTTAGTCTTTTAGACTAACGGTTTTCGAACCACATCATTTAGGGGACCACGGAGCCCAGCATGGAAGAGCAGCCCCGGAGGTCGGCACGCTTGGAGATCGGACAGTCTAGCACTAGAGTCCAGACAGCAGGGACAGTGAGTCCCGATCTATAGTAGTTGTATTAGTTTGCTTCCGCGATGAGTGAAATGTAGTGAGGACTTGATGTACCGGGCATAAGCCCGTGATTTTATTATGTGTACTATCTGTGGACACTCCCTTCGTGGAGTTTAAATTTCTTATATGTGATATTTTTGTGGACTGTCTTGTATACTTATGCTACAGTAGAGATCGAATTGGCCGGCAGAATCGGCGTCTTGTAGTGACGACCTTCCCGGGTGCGAAGGTATCACCGCAAGGCGGCGGTTTTGGGCCTAAGACCCCGGTGTCGAAAAAGAAAAAAAATGGGGGCCTTACAAGTGGTATCAGAGGGAACCTCGATCAGAAATGTAGCAGTCCACTACCCTGGGACACCCCCGCTCGAGTTTAGTTTGCGGACGAACTAAGCAGCGGAAGCAGTGGTGGGCCCAAAGGGAAAAATCACATGGAAAATTGTCCACTTTTAGTTAACTTTTTGAGTTTCCTTATGTTTGGCTTATATTACACATCCCCCAGCGCAACCAACACCACAAGGCGAGGTTCGGCAGACTCCGACTATGACACCTCCTCCGGTTCCCACTCCGTTCCTCCAGTCGGATATGGGTCAGACGCTGACAGCCATCCTGGATGCTTTCAGGGCTCAGCAAGTTCCGGCTTCGCAGCCAAACCCGGGAGCCAACTGGCTTAGCATTTTCCGAGGGCTCTCTCCCCCATCTTACTTAGGGACAGAGTCAGCCGTCCGGATAGAGGAGTGGCTAGATATTATGTATGAAATGCTGACTGGGATACGGTGTCCCTGGGAGGAGAAGGTGGCCTTGGTTGTCTCCTACCTAGAGTCCCATGCAAAGAGGTGGTGGAAGACGCTGCTAGATACAACATTTGCTGATAGGGAGGTTTCAGAAATCTCTTGGGAAGAATTCAGGACCGCTCTCCTGGAACATTTTGTTCCACAATCAGCCAGGGATGAGTTAGAGGAACGATTCTTACAATTGAAGCAGGGTACCAGGACGGTGGTAGAGTACCATCGGGAGTTCGACCACTTGGCTCGCTATGCAGATTCATATCAACTAGATGAGGCGGGCTACACAAAAAGGTTTTACAAGGGTTTACGAGAGGAGTTGAGGGAGGCCCTTCTATTCGTTTCTGACGGACCTATCTCCCGGATCTTGGAAATGGCCAAAAGGATTGAGGCTGACTGGCACACGACTCGGGGTCGAAAGAGGCCAACAGAGGACCAGGGCCGGGGAGCCCGGAATGAGCAGCGGCGGGGCCGCATCACAGATGGGAGAGAAGGAAGAAGAACAAAAGACCAACCTCGTCAGGAAATAAGACGAGAGCCGAGGGAGCCGGTGGTACTGGCTCCTCAGCCTCTTCAGATGAGGGAGGCACCAAGACCCGGGGGCATGGCATTTCCCCCACCAGAGTGCTACAACTGCCATCAAATAGGGCATATTCGGAGAAAATGCCCCATGAGGGAAGCACCTCTACCAGCACCACAGGTTGCCCCGCATACCCAGCAGTTTGGAGGACGAGGACGTGGTCGAGGACGTGGTTTCCAGGGTGCAGATCGTAGGCAGCAGAGGGAGCAAATTTATGCACTAGATCTGGCTCAGCCCCGAAACCCGGAGCAAGTAATCACTGGTACGTCTGCAAATTCTGGTTTAAGTTATATCTCATGAACTTAAATTTTATATAGAAGTGACAATCTAGGAAAGAAAACCATGGCTAGAATTCTGAGACATTTAATTTTTCCCAAAACCCCAGGAATAGTTTTCATCAGCGGCAAACCCGCTTATACGCTATTTGATACGGGTGCTTCGCACTCATTTGTATCGGAGGCCTTCATAGAAGGATTGGAAGGCGTGGAACGATTCACGGGTCTGATGGTGAGGATACGACTACCCGACGGATCGGAGTTGTTCACCTCTGCCCACTGCAACATGGAGGCGGAGATCGGCGGAAGGATATTTGAAGCTCCAGCGACGATCATAAAGATGCCAATCTTTGATTTGATCCTAGGGATGACGTGGTTGAACTGGAATCATGCTCAAATTGACTGCACGTCCAAAAGAGTTACCGTAAGACATGGGGATTCATACCTCGTCATTGAAGGTATAAAATCTATTCCCCCTCTCATACTGTCGTCTGTACAAGCCGTCAAGGCTCACTTACAGGGGGAAGAAGTGTATGAAGTAATATTTGAGATGACTGAGATCAAGGTCTCCACCTCGGATATTCCAGTGGTGCGAGATTTTGCTGACGTATTCCCAGAGAAACTGCCTGGGCTACCCCCGTACCGGGAGCAGGATTTCCGGATACAGCTGGTGCCAGGGGCTAAGCCGGCTGCTAGGGCCCCTTACCGGATGGCCCCGAAGGAATTGACAGAGTTTCGAAGCCAACTCCAAGAACTGGTGGAGGCTGGATTTGTCCGACCAAGCTCTTCGCCTTGGGGAGCCCCGGTCTTATTCGTTAAAAAGAAGGACGGAACTCTGAGACTGTGCATCGACTACCGAGCACTAAACCGATTGACAATGCGAAATACATATCCGTTGCCAAGGATAGATGAGCTATTTGACCAGCTAGAAGGGGCGCACTTCTTTTCCAAATTGGATCTGAGATCAGGCTACTACCAGTTACGGATCCAGGAAGAGGACATTCCGAAGACTGCATTCAGTAGCAGATACGGACTATACGAATTTACTGTAATGCCCTTCGGGCTCACAAATGCGCCGTCAGCATTTATGAGCCTTATGAATCAGGTGTTCAAGGAGTATTTAGATATATTTGTCATCGTGTTTATCGATGACATCCTCATTTACTCAAGGACAGAAGTGGAGCACACGCAACATCTGACGCTGACTCTGAAGAAACTACGGGAGCACAAGCTTTATGCAAAGATCAGCAAGTGCCAATTTTGGTTGAAGGAGGTGGCCTTCCTAGGCCATATCATCAGTGGTGCTGGGTTAGCAGTGGACCCGGCCAAGATCCAAGCAGTTCAGGACTGGCCACAATTAAAGACGGCCACAGATGTACGAAGTTTCCTAGGGCTTGCCGGATACTACCGGAAATTCGTAGAGGGATTCTCTCGTATCGCCCTCCCACTCACATCTCTGACAAGGAAGGAGGTGCCCTTTACCTGGACCCCACGGTGTGAAGAGGCTTATCAAGAGCTAAAGGGGCGACTCACTTCGGCCCCTATACTTACCCTCCCTTCAGGGAAAGAAGGATTCCAGGTCTACACCGATGCCTCCTACCAGGGCATGGGTGCAGTACTTATGCAGAATGGCCATGTGATAGCTTATGCTTCTCGGCAGCTGAAGAAGCACGAGCAAAACTACCCAATTCATGACTTAGAGATGGGAGCTGTTATTTTTGCATTAAAGGTCTGGCGTCACTATCTATACGGTGTCCACTGCGACATATACTCCGACCACAAAAATTTGAGGTATGTGGACACGCAGAAGGAGCTAAATATCAGACAGAGACGATGGGTGGAATTTTTGGCAGATTACCAGTACGAGATGCACTACCACCCGGGGAAGGCGAATGTGGTAGCAGATGCATTGAGCCGAAAGACCACAAACACTGAAGTAGGAATACCATTGATGGCCTTGGAGTTGATTCAGACGTTTGATAAAATGCAAATATCCCTGGTATCCGAGGATCACCCTGGGCTATACCGGGAATACCTGTCGTCGTTAATCGCCACGGATGACATACGAGAGCGGGTCAAGGATGGACAGAGGCAGGATGCCCAGCTACAGCCGGTATTCCGGTCCTTAGAAGCAGGCACTGCGGGAGATTACACGTTGAGGGATGATTTAGTATGCTTCAGAGGACGGGTCTACATACCAGAGGGAGGCCAGATCCGGGAAGACATCATGACGGAGGCTCATTGCAGTCGATATTCGGTACACCCGGGGATTACAAAGATGACTGCAGATCTGAAGAAGACTATGTTCTGGCCCGGCATGAAGAAGGATATCACCTACTTCGTGACCCGTTGCAAGGCGTGCCAATTAGTAAAAGCGGAGTGAAAAAACCCCGCAGGATTATTGCAGCCACTCCCAGTACCAGAGTGGAAGTTTCATGACATAGCCATGGACTTTATACATGGACTTCCTCGATCCAGGACAGGGAACGACTCGATATGGGTGATCATCGACCGACTGACGAAGGTGGCGAGGTTTGTTCCAATCAGGAAGGATGACTCGGTGGGAGTGTTAGTCCGGAAATTTGTGGAGCAGTTCATCCGTTATCATGGCGTCCCCAAAACGATTGTGTCGGACCGGGATGGACGATTTACTTCCAGAGAATGGAGGTCAGTGCAGACCTACTTAGGCACTCGACTAACATTCTGTACAGCTTTCCATCCCCAGACAGACGGACAAACGGAACGAACTAACCGGACTCTGGAGGATTTACTACGACTCTGCGTATTAGATCGCGGTGAACCGTGGGAAAAGTTATTACCACTAATTGAATTTTCGTATAATAACAGCTACCAGTCCAGTATTAAAATGGCTCCTTATGAGGCGTTGTATGGACGAAAGTGCAGGACTCCTCTGTCATGGATACAGGACGAGGACCCTAAGGCTTTGGATTCGGAGTTTGTCGAGGACACCGAGGCTCAGGTAAGATTGATACGGGATAGGATGCTGGAAGCACAGAGCCGGCAGGCTAAGTATTACGATGCTCGGCACCATCAGGTGGAATTCCAGGTAGGAGATCAGGTGTTCTTGAAAATTCGACCCATGCATGGAGTTACTCGGGTACGCGGACAAAGGAAGAAGCTCAGCCCAAGGTACATGGGACCTTATAAGATCCAGGAGCGGATCGGTCCCTTGGCATACAGACTGGAACTGCCACCAGAGCTGGCAAGTCTGCACGACGTGTTCCATATATCCTCTCTTAGGAGAGCTCTACTACGTCCAGAGCAGCAAGTTTCAACCACAGATGGACCGATAGCATCTGATCGGTCAGTTCACCTAGAACCAGTCCGGATTGACGACAAGGGGGTACGAGTTCTACGCCACAAGAAGGTTCCGTTAGTCAAGGTCCTGTGGAGAAATCACGGAAGAGAGGAGCACACATGGGAGCCCCAGGACTTGATGCGACAAAGATACCCGGAACTCTTCAGTCAGGTATTCCTCGCAACCACTCAAAATGTTCAATTCCCTTCATATGTTTAACTAGTAGAACTAAAATTTCAAGGATATGGGCTAAACTTTTGTTTATTGGGGTCTAGATTTTTGTCATTTATTGACAAACGCCTTAAACCTCGCATGTCAATCACGGAGTCGTGGCATAAAACTTTCAACTTACATGGGATGTTACAAGTTTCTTCCTCCCCGATAGGAGTCCCCGTAAGCTTAACCTGGATTTCGGGGACGAAATCTTTGTTTTGTTTATTGGGATTTGTAACATCCCATTTCCAACTAGACCCCTAGGAGTGGTTTTGTCATAACAAAACCCAAGGAAGCCCAAGGAAGAGGCAAGTGGACCTGGTAGTGTGAATAGGGCCACTGTGGTCTGCACTTAGCAGATCTCAGAACCTTGACTAAAAGTGATCATGGGACTTCACCAAGACTCCAAGACCCCACCCATACCCTTATAACCCTAGAAAGAGGTCAATGGGTCACTAAGGACCCATGGAGAGCAGTCAAAAGACCAAAGTTGACCAAAGTCAACTATAACCCTAGCTAGGTCAAGTTGACCTAAACAAGGGTCCATTTCAGTCTATTAGCCAAATATACTCCACCCAAACTTCCATAACCCTAGTGAGAGGTCAATGGGTCACTAAGGACCCATGGAAAGCAGTCAATAGGGCTAAGTTGACCAAAGTCAAATATAGCCCTAATTAGGTCAAATTGACCTACACAAGGGTCAATTGCAGTCCCTTAGCCCAATAGACACCACCCCTACCCTCATAAGCCTAGTGAGAGGCCAATAGGTCACCAAGGACCCATTGGGACCAATCAAAGGGGCTAGTTTGACCAAAGTCAACCCTTAACCTAAAATGGTCAAAATGCCCTAGTTAAGGGCCAAGTGACCTTCAAGGGCCAATTCAACCCCACCTGACCCTAGGGGAGGCTAATGGGTCACCAAGGACCTATTAAGGAAACCTCAAGGATCAAATTGACCTAGGTGGGCCCTAGTCCCACTTTGGGTCAAGTTAGCCCAAATGGGCTAACTTAAGCTCATGCCTATTTCATTAGGGCTACCCTTGACCCAAGTGGCCAAATGGATTGGTGGGCTGACATGTGACATGTAGGAGCCTAAATTTCAGGCTTGATGACTAGGAGAGAGAAAGTCATCCATGGAGGAGAGAGAAAGAGAAGGAAGAGAAGGAAGGAGGACTTTGTGCTCCTCCTCCCCCCTCCCCAACCTCCCCATTCAATTCAGAAGGATAAGGGGGAGTCTAGCAGCCTTTTTGGACTGGCTGGAGCAAGCTCCACCTCCCCCTACCTACCAAGCCGCCAAGCTTGACTTTGGCCAAAAATGGCCAAAGTGTTTTCAGCCACCTAACACCTCCCCTCACCTCTTTAAAAGCTCCATTGGACTCCAAGGAGTAATCCCCACCATTTTCCTGAAGAAACCGAGCCCTATCCTGTCTTTTTGAGCAAGCCGACCACCACCGGCCACAACCATGCCAATCAGACGATCAGCCCGGCTACAGCCGCCACCACAGGTCCTCCTCCACTCCTTGCCTCCTGGGTAGATCGTAGGAATCATTAGGGCTAAGGTTGGAGCTCAATTGAGCCCAATCGGGTTTTGAAATTCATGGAATTTCCGTGAAATTTCCACTTGCTGGGATCGCCGGAACAGTGCTTCCCGGCGGCCTAGACGCCGGCCGGAGATAGCCCCGACCACCACGAAGGTGTCGGCGGCGGTGGCAGGCCGGGGAGGTGGCCGGATGGCCGGCGGCAGCCGCTGGAAGTTGCTCCAGGTGGGTTGAATCGGGGCCGTCGGCTAGAGCTTGAAGATGACCTGATCCCGTCCAAAATTGCGCCAAGATTCGTGCCATCTGATTTTAAACTATAGGATTATTATTTGATTCATTTCATTATTTGTCACAGAATTTGTATTTATTGGTTTTAATTATTAAAAATAGCTAGTGAACTTTTCAGAGAAAGTGGTCAACACATAAAAGGTAGCCCTATGTGTCTACTGTCTGACAAAATTTATTTGAACCAATATGGGTGACTGGTTTGACCAGGGCACTCATTTTGGTGGGGTCTATACAAATGATTAGTCAGTCATTAAATTGGATGCCCACACTTGATCCTTGGTCCAAATAAGCTGAAATTTTGGCAGGGGCTCACCCTACCCTATACCTAGACCCTGCCCAAAAATGGGAATTTTTGGGAATAATTTTCCTAGAGTTTTGTAAATAATTTAATTATGCTAGGGTGAATTAAACTATGGGTCAAATGAAGTCCAAATTCAACCAAATCTTGGTGGGATGGTTATGAGGTCAATATAGACCTCTGGTTAAAATGTCATTAAGTTTGGAGTTTATTTGAATAGGATTCAAGCAAACCCTAGCCTTGCCCTAAGAAGGGTATTTTGGTCCAAATTGAAATTTTGGCTTTTAGTGTCCAATTCACCTCAACAGAGGTTCAAATTTTGTACACTAGTTTGGGATGACAAGATACACCTCCCAAAGGAAATTTGGGGGCAGTGGAGTTGGTTTGGCCCAAGATCTTAGGTCATACCCTAAGGAAGGGCTTTCGCACCTTGTGAAGGGCATATGACCAAATCACCTTGTATGGCTATGAAATTTTGTAGGGATAGAGTTTTGGTAGCTATAACCCTCTGGTAAAATTATTAGGGCATTTTGGAAGGTTTAAGACCCTAAAATCCCTAACCCTAGTTTAGGGCACAAACATTCTAGGGTTAAAATGGGCTAGCTAAACACCTCAAACTAAGAGGAAATTTTGGTAGATTGGTCTTAAGGACATTATGAGCCTCTGGTAATTTAATGGGGAATTTTGGGTCAATAATTATAGCACTTCATTTGTAACCCAAGAAATGCTTAATTTAAGTAGATAATTTATTATGCTACTTCTGATAATTGAGAGGTCCTGAAATTTTGGCAGAGGTTGTTTGGAAGCATAAAGAGTTTATATAAATTTTATAAGAATTCTTGGACAAGTATATGAGGTAATTAGTTCACAAGATTGTCATTTGATGGGATTATTCAAAAATTCATTTAAGCCTATTTACTAATAAATAAATTATGAAATTTGGCCCAAACCATGTATATGCCATTAGATTCATAATTGAAATTTCCCTGAATTTTTGGAAGCAATACATTATTTTATATTTATTAAATGAATTTCCAAAGACTTAAATGAATATTTGATTTAAAGATAAAGCTTTACTGAAAAGAAATATATATTTTGGAAGATAAGTTATATCATTATTCTGAGTAACATATAAAATTTGTAAAATGATTCCTTGAATGAAAGTAGTACTTCATGTTCATTTTTTTGGAAATTTTAGACATTAAAATAATTAAATGAATTATCAAATAAGTTAGGAAAATTTTGGAACTTTGGATTTAGAACTTAAAGGTCATAATGAACCTCCATTAATTATTATAGGGGTGTAGGATGATTATTTTATATACATCCCATTTTACATGAAGATTGACTTGGTGGTCTGCATTTAGCAATTTTGGATCTAGCTTGTTTAAATCATTTTGAGCAATTTACTTACTGTATAATTATGAAATTTGGCCAATGATGTTTTTAGGTCAGTATCTACTTTAGAAAATTAATTAAGAATTTTTGGATGTATATTTATTGCACTTACTTCATTAATAAAAGGAAAAAGGATATATTTTCAAAAATTGATTAGTGTCACTTGAATACTTGAAAAATTGTTATATCTTGGATTTATTGTTAAATGGTTATTTAGAATTTATCATGAATTTATGAAGCTTTATACCTCTCTGAAAAGTGCACTTCATGCTCAATGGGTAGCCCTTAGAAGCTTTACGGAAATTTAAATAAATATCAGAATAATTGGAAAAATGATAATCTTTTGGATTTAGTCCATTTGCATCATGATAAGTCTCCAGTAAATAATTCAGGGCATTCGGATGATTATTTAGAATACCCCCTATCTGGTTCAACGTATCGTCTGAGTTGGTGTGCATATAGCAAAATTGCTAAATTGGAATAAGGCAAGGTCGGGGATAGTTATTGGAGTTAGACCCTTTTGTTGTGGATGATTTCCCAATAGAAAGAAAAGAAGAGTAGTGAGAGTGGGTTGGCTAGGGTTAGGTGGTGCGCATGATCGACGAAAAATCGTCTTTCTCGTAGTAATTAGGAAGAGTCAAAACTTCGTAAACATACAGTAAATAGTAAACTTAGGGTTTCACACTTTCCCACCCAGTGTCCCGGGAGATAGTATGGGTTACTTGGGCAATAAGCCCAGTAGTTGTGACGGTGGTCTGGCGAGCTTTAGCTCGGTTGTAGATTACGACGGACGGGATTGTCCGGGGAACTTTAGCTCGGTTGTAGATTATGATGGACGGGAATTGTCCGGTGAGCTTCAGCTCGGTTGGTTGGTTGACTCATATCTATTGTATGTGCATAAAAGGTTTTAAGGTGGTGGGTCTTCTATATTGGGGAGTTTGATGCACCGACACCAATATGGTTGGCTCGGCAAGTGTGGTTAACACTTCGCCATCAGAAGTCCGGTGCGCCAGCCGGCAAGAGTACGCAGACGTCCGCTTAGTGCACCAAGCGTTGAGGCGTACGATAGGTCTGACCGGTAGTGCTTTACTGGTTTAGAGGTGGGCGAGGCCCAACCCACCGCTTCCGTCTGCCACTACGGAGGTATCCTGGGAGGTAACGGCTCCGAAAGGGGGAACTAAAGGTCTGTGTACACAGAGTCGAGTGGGTGAGTTGCACATGCATGTTCACATCATGGCATAAATGTATTTCATAGCATAACCATCGCATATAACCTGACACCTAATGTATAAGCGGTATGGGACGCTCTATACATTAGGCCTTGCTAAACGACACCTTGGCCTATAAGTTCGTGTGAGCGTGCTTATAAGTCAAGGTTCTCTTTCAACATTATACACCTGCTAATAGAACCAACACCCTATCGTATAAATCGGTATGGGACTTTTTATACGATAGGATCCCTGCAAATGATCCCTTAGCTTATGTATACTCGCATAAGTTAAGGTTACTTATTTATTTTGTACGATTATTATCATGCTTACACTGTTAGTTTAGTTCCGCTGCCATCTGAAATTTGAATACTCTCCACTTTCATGACCTTCCCTTTCCTTCTCCCCGCTCGGTGCTTTAGGAGCCAGGGGGGAAGGGGTGGGGGACGATAGGACTTAGTCTTTTAGACTAACGGTTTTCGAACCACATCATTTAGGGGACCACGGAGCCCAGCATGGAAGAGCAGCCCCGGAGGTCGGCACGCTTGGAGATCGGACAGTCTAGCACTGGATTCCAGACAGCAGGGACAGTGAGTCCCGATCTATAGTAGTTGTATTAGTTTGCTTCCGCGATGAGTGAAATGTAGTGAGGACTTGATGTACCGGGCATAAGCCCGTGATTTTATTATGTGTACTATCTGTGGACACTCCCTTCGTGGAGTTTAAATTTCTTATATGTGATATTTTTGTGGACTGTCTTGTATACTTATGCTACAGTAGAGATCGAATTGGCCGGCAAAATCGGCGTCTTGTAGTGACGACCTTCCCGGGTGCGAAGGTATCACCGCAAGGCGGCGGTTTTGGGCCTAAGACCCCGGTGTCGAAAAAGAAAAAAAATGGGGGCCTTACAGCGCCTGAAGTGGAACTACATGAAGAACAGGCTGGGCCTGAGGACACCTAGCCTTGATGTGTCCCTTCTGCCCACACTGATAGCACAATTTATCCTTGACCAGCACTGGGCAGCATCATGCCCGGGTCGCTTGCAAATAGAATAGGAGACATCCCTCCTAGGAGAACCCTGAATCGCATGAACCTGCTCATTCTTCTGAGCTGCTGCCTTCTTGAAACATCTCTCGACAGGGTGGCCTGACAGGCCACAGAAGCTATACACCACTTTTCTCTTCTTTCCTGGAGCAGCACCGGGTACCTGGGGTTTCTTCTCCTCCACCGACTTCCTCTTGTCCTTCCTCGTTTGCTGGCCTCTGCTCCTTGCGGTCTCAATAGCCTCTACCTTCAGAGCCGCCTCCACTACTCCTGCATAAGTCTCTTACCCATAAGCACTGGTCAACTGCTGCACCTCGCTCCTCAAACCACCGTGAAATCTCTTTGCACGTTCAGCCTCAATGCTGACAAATCCAGGGGAAAAACCACTCAACTTGCTGAACTCTATCTCATACTCACCCACTGTGAGTTGCCTTTGCTTCAGATGGAGGAAGTCGTTCATGAGGCGGTCATGCTCGACCGAGGGTAAGAACTTCCTCAACAACATCTCCTTGAACACTTCCCAAGAGCATCCAGCTACCAAGCTCTCCTTCTTTCTCAGCCACCAACTCTTAGCCAAACCTTTAAGCAGATAGGAGGCTATCATCACCCTCTGATCATCTGCAATTCCTGAGTACGAGAACATCTCCTCCATGGAGATCAGCCAGTCGTATATCACCATGAAATCTTCCTTCCTGTCGTAAGTGGGAGGGCTCAGCCTCTGAAACTGCGAGATGAAGGCCATCTCTGCTGGCACCACCATTGGAGGTCTTAGGGGTGCAGGAGGAGGAGGGACAGCTAACCCCCCTACAGGACCTTGCACTCCCTGAGTCTGACCTGCCACAACCGCCACCATGGACTGAATCTGGGCCTGCATCTCTACCATTTGTCTGCTTATGGCATCGCTACTCTGCCACAGGATCTCGATCACCGCATCATTCTGAGCTCCAGATGACTCACCCTCAGACAGGGGAGTCGATCTAGTCGAAGGACGTCTCGCCATCCTAAAATCATAACAACACTAGTTATATCCTATTACAACAGCTAGAACCAACTACAAGTACAGACAATACATATATAGATATAACATAAAGCTGCTAAACTTGCTCTGGGAGTTTATATTTTTACAAAAAAATGATGTTATGCTCTAACCTAGGATGGTTAACCACCACCATGCTAATTCATGTGACTAGATCGGGAATGCATGACTTTATATTACTTTTGACTTGAAAGCTTATGTGTGTACATATGTCATCCTGCCAGTCTTTAGCTGGCACATTGTGCTTATGCAATGTTTTGTTATGCATGATTGTGCTATGCATTCTAAAAAGGCCCTAATGCATGTTATGAGCGGCGTACGCATGAAAATGTTATGCATCCCATACTACATAACATTCACATGCAATGAAAATGAAAACGTACTAAACGCAGCCATGTGGTGAGGTTATGCATCCCATACTACATAACCCTCACATGTTTCCCCTATGGTGGATCCATATACGAACACATTATGCATCTCATACAACATAATATGCCCCGTATACTTCATGTTATGCTATGAGTGTAGTGTTCATGCTTTTGCCAAGACGTGCTGATGACATATCGGTGTGTGAATGACATGATGCTCAACTACTAAAGCAATCAAAGTAAGGTTGCCCGACTAACTTGTCAAGCAACCTCCCTCTGATACCAACTATCACAACCCGTATTTTCTCCGAATTTAGGAATTATCAGAATATGAGAAAACACGCGTCATGATGCCACGTCGAGCAGGGGATAACTGCTGACGCTCAGGCAAAACCATCTACTAACTTTAAGAAAGAATTTCATGAGTTTTATGATTAGAAAAAATCAGGTATATTTTAGAGGCCGTATCCCTCGGCTTAGTGGACCTAGTCCACAGTTAAAAACTATACTTTACGCTGCGGAAAATACTTTATTCAGGTTTGACTTCCTAAGGAGTGCATAAGTGTCCCAAGAGGACAGCTTATGCTATGAAAGACTCTATATTTATTTTATATTATATATAAGAAAATGAACTTTATACATTGTTTGGGAAAATAGTGATTTTAGATATACTCATAATAATAGTTGTAGTTATAAAATAACTAGCAACCTAGCATAAATCCTCCACAGAGCAAGTAGACTATCTCCAGAAAATGGTAGCAGCAAAAAGTAATATATCTAGTACGAGGGAAAAAACTACAAGTGGGCGCCAACAACCTGACACGAACCCACTGGCAAATATGTATGTTTGTAAGAAAAGTTCAAAAAAACCACCTCACTAACAAGGCAACAGGATCTCCAAAGCCCAAGAGACCACCAGCAACACCACTGCAACCTAGCCACCAAACTGGCTACTGATCAGAACCTGAGGCATTCAAAAGGAGAAAGAATACCTCAGCAAGAAAAACAAGAAAAAACTGCATGAAAGTGTCAACCAGGGAATAAATGAAAGAGGAAAACACACAGCAGTAAAATTCACAACTGCCCAAAGCAAGACAACAAGAAATGCACTACGTGCGAGGAAATAGCATCAACCCTGCCCAAAAACTACATCATGTAGAGTCTACTGAGCTACCAAGAGCCCAAAGTGCTGCAATCTACCAAGGAAGAAACTTCTAACACCCTAAGTTGTGGGAGATGGTAGTAGCAAAGACAAACAACATGGATCCGGGTTGGAGGCAAACTCAGTCCCCCAACCACAATTTCCAAGCCAACAAGCTCAAGGGTCTACATATGAAAAACACAAGGTACCTTCCACCCCCTTTCCTAGCCCATACCTAGAGCAAGATAGAAGAATAACGGTGGCCTTAGCTAAATTACACAACATCTCCCCCATGAAGAGCTTCAAACCACCACTATTAACCACGGCCCACGATTCGGCCTTAAGGAAAGAAAAACATGACCGACAAGAAAACTCAAAATGTAATCAAGGAAATCACTCAATATCGAAAATCGAGGTAGTGGAAAAGTGTTGAAATGACTCAACACGGCTTGGCATTGAGTGGGACCCACTCAACGCCTACCTAGACCTTAGCGTTAAGTGAACTAGCCTCACTCAGCGCCATAACAAGCATGGCGTTGAGTGAAGTTCACTCACTCAACGCCTCCAGCAAGAACAACTCTTGCGTTGAGTGAGCTAGCCTCACTCAATGCCAAAACAGGCATGGCGTTGAGTGAGGTACACTCACTCAATGCCCTGGTACTTAACCATAATCAGAGAAAGTGGCATTGAGTGAGCTGGCCTCACTCAACGCCAAAACAGCAATGGCGTTGAGTGAATCTCACTCAGTCAATGCCCTTACACATAGCCGCAAAAGAGAACTACGACATTGAGTGAGTCCACCTCACTCAACGCCAAACCAGCAATGGCGTTGAGTGAGGTTAACTCACTCAACGCCCTGGCACTTAGCCGCAAATAGGTAATTCTGCGGCGTTGAGTGAGCTGACCTCACTCAATGCCAAAACAGCAATGGCATTGAGTGCGGTCGGCTCACTCAACGCTAGAAGTTCTGGCTGCGAAGAAGGGGTGTGGCGTTGAGTGAGTCTGCCTCACTCAACGCCAAAGCAGATATGGCATTGAGTGAGGTCAACTCTCTCAACGCCACGGGACTTGGCCGTAAACTTGCCTTCGGCATTGAGTGAGGCCACCTCACTCAACGCCAAACCAGGAATGGCGTTGAGTGAGGTCAACTCACTCAACGCCAAAGTACTTAGCCTCAGAAAAGTCTATGGCATTGAGTGAGCACACCTCACTCAATGCCAAAGTACTTGGCTACACAGAAGCGACGGCGTTGAGTGAGTCCACCTCACTCAATGCTAAAACTGAAATGGCGTTGAGTGAGGTCGACTCACTCAACGCCAAAACAGTTAGCTTCTCAGGAAAACCGCGGCGTTGAGTGAGCTTGCCTCACTGAATGCTAAAAAAGAAATGGCGTTGAGTGAGGTCGACTCACTCAACGCCAAAGTACTTAGCCGCTAGCAGGGGCTGTGGCGTTGAGTGAGTCCACCTCACTCAACGCCCTAGTACTTAGAAATATTCTGACTGGCTATAGCTGCGGAGTTGAGTGTATGCACCACACTCAATGCCAGATCCGCAAAGGCTTTGAGTGTGTGCACCACACTCAACGCCGGCAAGACAGAACTCAAAAAGGCTCTTACCAACAACACAGCAGGCTCCCCCTTCTCTCTCTCTCTCGGCTTCACCCGCAAGCCACCAACCAGACAACAATCTGTAATAAACTGATTGCATTACACCGGCAGGGTTAAGCACCAACAGCACAAAGAAGAGGGGCTCATGGGAGAATCTAAGCCCTAAATTAAGTAAGAAAAAGAGAACATGCTTGGCTTCTACCAAAGGGCTAACCGGGAAATTTCAACATTTAAGAAAACAACAATGACAAGTGAAAGAACACCACTTGCCTCGAATTCCGGCGAAGCTTGGACGGCTTTCCCTCCTCTTACTTGGCACTAGCAGCAGCAGCACCTAAAACATACTCCCGTACATTAATGGCCAAAAAACCTCAAGACCGAAATCCCAAATCTCCTAAAAACTCCACGAAAATCGAATATCTTACTGTCGAAACGTAGATCTGAGCGAGAGCAAGACAATGCTGCTTTCGGAATCGAAATCCGTCCACGAACACTCCCGAAATCACCGTCCAAAAGCTAGGGCATCCCGTCGTTCCGCCTCTGATTTCCGCGAAACAGGAACAACGATATTCTTTTGGTCTTGGGAAGAAGGAGGAAGGAGAAGTGGGCCCGCCACTTCTTAATAAGGCTTTTATAACTGCTTAGCCATGTCGGTTCTACCTAACTGCAGCCCAGCCGCCGGTTCACTCAGCTTAAAAATCAAATTTCAAATTTGATTTTACTAATAGCACACCCAAAACGACGCGAAAACCGAACTACCTCGGAATTTGACGAAATTCGCACTGTAGCTAAATACCCACGCTACGAACACAATGGCGAAGTCAAAATTAACTTTCGACGAACAGAACTCGAGTTATAACCTCCTAAAGCCAAGACACAAGCATCCACCAAGAGGTCACATCGGGTCACCCAAAACGACTCGGCTTGCTAGGGAGACCTTGCTCATAGGCTACAAAATTGGCCACTCAATTCTAAGGTGCTAAACCATACTCCACAAATGGCACAAGCCACGAAGACGCATCACCGTAACACCAAACGAGAATAAAATAGTCGCAAAAAAAATTCGGGGGCGTTACACTAGGTGGGCTAGATCTCTGAGCAGACAATATTTTTGGAGGAGCAGTCAAACTTTTCTTTACAATGTCTAACACCTTTGAGCTGACAAGAGAAGTGTAGCACACTATTGCTCTTGATGATAGAATGAGAAATGTAAAATAAATATAGTTTCCAAATATTTTTAGCAAAGCTGCTAGATTTGCTTTGGGATTGATAATATAGACCCTTCAAAGCAAAATTTATGGCAGAATAACCTCTTGAGTATTTGACACTATAATATCTGTACAATAAACATCTGTATCCATGTCTGATTCAAGAGAATTTAAGATATCTATTTCTATTTGATGAGTTGTAAATATACCTATATTTTCGTATTTTATTTAAGTCAATTTTGTTTGTTTTTTGTCTTTTTTTTATTTGTTTTATCCAATAAATTGCTTATTTTTGTAAATATTATTTCTAACTTAGCTTTATTTTTATTGCAGAAAATTTCCAGAAAAATTCCAAAAAAGTCAAAAAATCTGCCTGACACGCCCGTGTCAATTGGCCGACACGCCCGTGTCACGCCCCCCCCCCCCCCGACGATTGCCGACCACAGGTGCCAGCTCGACGATCGGCCATCATCAAACCCAGCCCGACACGCCCAACGTCACGCCCGTGTCAATGCTCGACACGCCCGTGTCGAGGCCGACCCGCAAGATTAGTCAAACCGTCAATGCTGCCGACATCGAACTGCCAGCTCCCGCGGTCACGCCCCCCTGTCACGCCCGTGACCTGGGGCGTGACCGCCACGTTTTCGCCCCGAAGTCAAAGCTCCAGTCAAGTCAACCGATCAGCTCATGAATAGTGTTGACACGCCCCCCTGTCACGCCCATGACCTAGGGCGTGACCAACCCGAAAAATTGCCTATAAATAAAAGCTTCCAGGAAGCTTATTATGTCCACTTTTTGACCACTTTGCTTAGGGGAGGTGCTGCCCATTTGGATTCCAAACTTATGTAAGTAGATTTTCTCCCCCCTCTCTCTCTCTTAGTTTGTATTAGGGTTTTTACTTTAATAAAATATGAATCTTTCTCCCTTAATTTGTATGGATAATCCATTTGAATGCGCCTACTTAAGTAATTTTTCGTTCATCTTTTTGTATTTCTTCTATGTTTTCATCTTTTTTAGCCTTCATAACTTAGTTAGATTTAGGATTTATCGGCATTTCTAGCCGTTGTGCCCTCCGTCTAGTTTTCATTTCCCGCACCTTTTTTTAGATTTAGCTTTTCCTCTTTTTCCTATTTTTTCATTCATAAGGCTTTATAAAAACTCACCTAAAAGTGTTATTTTCATTTTTCTTTAACTTAGGCTCTTTAGGATTGTAAAACTTTTTGTCCCCTTTTTGTTTTATTTTCACTTTTTATGAGTTTTTATAAAAATATAAGAATGAAAATATAGTCGTTATAATTTTTCGCTCACTTTGTTTTATCTTTTTATTTACAAAAAATTTTTGGTCCGGTTAATTTTATTTCATCTTTTTATGCATTTCTACCGCATTCTAGCGGTAGAAATGCAGTTGTTTTAATTTTTCGTCAACTTTCATTTTGCGTTTATTTGCAAAACATTTTAGCTCGGTTAATTTTTATTTTCACTTTTTATGCATTTCTACCGCATTCTAGCGGTAGAAATGCAGTTGTATTAATTTTTCAGCAACTTTGTTTTTCTTATTTTTGCAAGTGTGCGTGTGTGTATGAGTTAGGTTTTACTGCTTTATTTCATTTCTGTACAGTGCGTGTGTGCGTATGCATTTATTTCCGCCTACTCGTTAAGAGTTAAATGGCGCCCTGCTTTCATCTTCCTCCTACTCACTTGAGTAGGAAAACTTAGTGTGTGTGCGTGTGTTTACTTTTCTGTAGAGTGCGTGTGTGTGTTTTACTTTCAAGAAGAGTGTGTGCGTGTATGAGGTAAATTTACTCCCGCCCACTCATTTGAGCCGGGACTCGCAATTTTATCGCTTTCTCAATTATGTAGAGTGCGTGCGTGTAGGGGATAATTTTACCGCATTATTTATCGCTTTCTTCAATTAAGAAGAGTGTGTGTGTGTGTGCATTTATTTCCGCCTACTCGTTAAGAGTTCAATGGCGTGCTTTTATTTCCCGCCTACTCATTTGAGTAGGCCTTGCTTTATTTTATTCTCTTTATGGTTTTGAAGTGTGCGTGAGTGCCTGCATCAATTAGCTTTCAATTTATCTAATCACCCTTTTTATGTTTTCTCTTATAATTGTTCAGAACTTAAATTTACACTCACACGTCACTTAAAAACATAAAGCCGTCCCCATACCGATGAGTGGCTAATCTCTTTTAGCCTTCGGCATCGAAGAGCATTGGGACAAATAAAATGATTTGAAATAATTAAAGAACTTTATTTTTATTTTAATTTAAGGACTTAAGGTTTACCCTGGGTTAACGACGCATAGGACCACATTGTCGATGTGTGGGCTCTATTTCCGTTATCCATACGCGATGCCGAGAGGCTGCACGTATGGACCGATCCCCCTTAGGTAAAGAGAACTGCGTACGCCCCCTCGAAAGTGGAGAAGCGTAGTTCTGCCGGATTGGGTTCCCCACCCAATAGCGGGGTTCTTAGCATAAAGCGGGCATTAAGAGGAATCCTTCTTCGGTCTAACGATCGGTCGAATAGTCTTAATGTTTAGGTGAGCAATATTCCTAGAGATAAGTGCGCTCATATTTCTGGAACCCCCACGGCCAAGTGCCTTTTGTTAATTTAAAAACAAAGTTTAATAATTGTTGAGAATTATTTTAGTCTTAATTCGATTCGATGCCGAACGTTAGCCCGTCATCGAACTAATTTAGCAAAATTCCGCTTTCTTTCTTTCCGTTTTAATTAGACTAAAAAAATCCCACCTTACTAATAGTAAGATAATAGTGTTCCTGGAAGAGTAAATATAATCAACGCGTCCCCGAGAATAATACGACCTCGGTATTTTCCCGAATACCGAGTACTACTTGTGATAGGTGCGCTTGCCTCCTTTCATTAGAAAACTCGATCTTCTAACCGGCCCGCGGAATCTGACCATTTAAAACCACCCACAGTCGGTCTCTGTTCCGCGGCCATCACTATTGCAGCTTCTATTCTTATTGCTGGTATAACTGCTATTTGTTCTGATGTTGCTTCTGCTTCTGTATCCATTGCAACTGGTTCTGCTGTATCTAAGACCTGTACAACTAGTTCTGCTGCTGCTGCTACTGCTTCTTCATGAAGTATCTCCCCCTGACTGGTTTCAGTAGATACTGAATCCATGCCCCTTTCTGAAGAGAGAGCAGCGGTGAGAGCAGAAACTTGGGCAGACAGAGTGGAAATGGATGCAGCAAGAGGGGAAAATTCTTCTGGTAAGCTGGTATGAAAGAGTTGTTTGAGAAGTTGAAGAAGGGATTATAGATGGAGATATCTAAGATTGTAGATGTAGAGGTTATGGCAGAGTGTAGCTGAATAGGGATAGAGGTAGAGATAGTAGTAGCTGGTGGAGTGAGAGGTGGAGCATCTGGAATAGAAGTATCTAGAGGGAAGTCATGTTGAGGAGAGGGAGTGTTCAGTGGAGATGATAATAAATTGAATTAGGGGAGATCAGCAAGATAGGATGGAAGAGGGGATTTGGGAGGTGTAGGTATGGATGTATCATGTTTGGGGGAAGGTGTAGAGCAGGAAATATGGGTTGGAGATTGAAGAATTGGGGATAATGAAGGTTGACGAGTAGAGAATGGAACATGAGTTGAAGTTGGGGTGTGTTATGTTGCTGGCAGATATGATGATTGGAGAGCTGGATATTGAGGAGTGGCTGGGGTAATGTTGGATGGAATGATGGTGGATGGGATCTCTTCAGAAGGGTGGGAAGTGGCTGAAATAGCCCTTGTACTTTCAGAAGATGGGGTGGCAGAGGATGAAGCCTTAGAGGGCTTTGTGATTGTCCTCTCCCACCTGCCAAACAAGACACATGTGAGCCTTTTGCTAGCATTAATGAATGTGGTCTGGGAGACCAGTGATTCAGCAGCCTTTTCTGTCAAGAAGATCCCTAGGATCCTTCTAAAGTTTTCTTCCTTCTTACTGTTCCTTTTCTTGATGAGATCAAAGATGATCTGTGCCCAGTTTAGCTTTCTCTTGTTTACCATTACACACATAACCAGAAATTGATGCCTGGTTATATAATCATGTGTAGTGTGCTTGCCCAGCAGGACTTTCCCAACAATATATGCGAGAAATTTGAACTCGGCAGATAGGTGCTTCTTCAGTAGTTTATTTTTGTAATCTCCAGAGTAACCCATCAGACTTAACATCATGTCATATTCCTCATTATTGAGTTCTAATTCTTCTTCTCCATTCTCTAATCCAAAGATTTCAGTTAATACAGTAGGAGAGAGAGAGATAGCATAACCTGCTATTGATCCGATCATTGTGTTGTCCTCAGTTGTAGACGCAGTAAAGACCCATTCTCTGATTTCCATGCTGGGTAATTTGATTCTAATGGATAGCATATTTTTCAATTTCTGGTCTTCCAGCAGTTGCAGAATGTGAAGGAATACTGGATCGGAGTGCTGGAAGGAGTCGAAATCGACGTCGAATCTGGTATCAAACTTCATTGCCGCAAGGGCGCCTGCTGGAATCTCCATGAGTGCACCTGCAAGAGAGAAAAAGAAGATCAAGTGCAAAGGGAACTGAAAGAGCGGGATGGAGGTCGAAGAAACCCTAAATATAAGGTTTTTCGGAATATGAAACGACAAACTCCGGTCCACGAAAAATAAAAAAATCTTCATTCTGAGGTCGACGAAATAATTTAGAGTTAAACAGTTCGTCGAACTCAGTCTGAAGGTTTGAAGACATTTCGTCGATCTCTGGTCGACGAAAGGTTTCAGAAGTAAGTTCATCGATCTCAGGTCAACGAAAATTACTTCACCAAGAGATTTCGTCGATCTTTGGTCAACGCAAAATCTCAAGAACAGTTATCAGTTCGTCGATTTCAGGTCGACGAACAGAGACAATTCTTTGACCATAGACAGAGCATTAGATTAAATCCTGACCATTTATCATACAAAGCTGATTGACAAAGAACAGATGCTTGGATGAGTCCAATAGCTTAGTGAATATATCTGCTTTTTGCAAATCAGTAGAGATATATTCCAGTTTAATCTTTTGTTTGTCAACACAATCTCTAATGAAGTGATGTCTAATGTTTATATGCTTGGTTCTAGAATGCAATACTGGATTTTGTGCAATTGAAATAGCACTTGTATTATCACATAGAATAGTTGAATTATTTAAGTTGACACCATAATCCATTAGTTGGTTTTGTATCAACAAGATCTGTGAATAGCAACTGCCTGCAGCCATATATTCAGCTTCAGCAGTGGATGTTGAAAGAGATGTTTGCTTTCTACAGAACCAAGATACAAGTCTGTCACCAAGGAACTGACAAGTTCTAGAGGTGCTTTTCCTGTCTACTATGCATCCAGCATAATCAGCATCAGAAAATCCAGTTAACACAAATTCTGATTCTGTTGAATACCATAGACCTAGATCTGGACAACCTTTTATATATCTCAAAATCCTTTTTAAGAAAATAAGGTGAGATTCTTTAGGGTTCACCTGGAACCTAGCACAAAGACATGTGGCAAACATAATATCTGGGATGATATAATGGCCCTATACTTATTATGATCAACTGGTTTTCCAGATTAATCAGCATCTACAATAACATTGACAACCATGAGAGTTTTCATGGCAAAGGCATCATTTATCCCAAACTTCTTAATATGATCTTTAGCATATTTAGACTGAGAGATGAAAATACCATCATGGGTTTGTTTCACTTGGAGACAAAGGAAATATGATAACTCACCCATGCTACTCATCTCAAAACCTTCAATGCATTAAATCAGAAAATCTTTTGCACAGATTGGAATCAGTAGAACCAAAAATTATGTCATCCACATATATTTGTACTAAGAGACTTTATCATGATGCAACATTATAAAAAGGGTTCTATCTACCATGCCTCTTGAAAAACCATGCTCTAAAAGAAAGCTGGCTAAGGTCTCAGTCGCTTACTCCAATCCCTCTCCAGCCGAAAGCTCTTAGAGCTTGCTTTAAACCAAAGAGAGCCTTATGCAATTAAAATACATAAGAGGGATGAGATGGAGAGATAAAACCTGGAGGTTGTTCAACACACACCTCTTCTTTGAGTTCTTCATTTAGGAATGCACTTTTCAAATCCATCTGGTAGACTTTAAACTTTTTGAATGTTGTATAAGCTAAGAAAATCCTTATAGCTTCAAGTCTGGAACTTGGAGCAAAGGTTTGATCATAATCAATCCCTTCCTCTTTCTTGTATCCTTCAGCAACAAGCCTTGCCTTGTTCCTCACAATCACACCTTGGGCATTGAGTTTGTTTCTGAATACCCACTTAGTCCCAATTACTGGATAGCCCCTAGGCCTTGGAACTAAGTCCCAAAATTTACACCTCTCAAATTGGTTGAGTTCCTCTTACATCGCAGTGATCCAGTTTGGATCTTGCTCTGCATCAGATATGGATCGAGGCTCAATTTAAGAGAGAAAATAGGCAAGCATCACACTAGTGTTGATTTGATGCCTTGTCTGCACTCCTACTGATATGTCTCCAATTACTTGAGATCTAGGGTGATCCCTAAGTGTGACAAGATCATTAGGTGGAGTTAGTTCATTGACAGTTATTTGATTTAATTCCTCTTGTGGAATTGTATCAACTGTTGGAGAAAATTGAACTGCTTCCACAGTCTCTTCTTCACTTTCAGCTTCTGATATAGATTGTGGAGAGGGATGTGATTCAACCCTTGAGGTAAGGTTTATATCATCCAAGCTCTCACATAAATATTTTACCTGCAAATTATTTTTGGTAGAGATGTCGCTCTCCTTGTAAAACATATTAGATTCATCAAATGTCACATGCATAGATTCCTCAATTTTTAATGTTGATTTATTAAGCACCCTATATGCTTTGCTAACTTGGGAATATCCTAGGAAAATTCCCATTGCAACCTTAGCTTCAAACTTTCTAAGATATTTCTTGTCATTATTATGAATATAGCATATACATCCAAATACTTTAAAATAGGTAATTATAGGTTTCTTCCCTTTGAGTAGTTCATAGGGAGTCTTAAGCTTTAGTTTATGTATTAAGCTTCTATTCAGGACATAATTTGATGTGCTTACTGCCTCTGCCCAATATAAAAGAGACATGTAAGCATTTGCAAGCAATGTACCTGCAGCTTCAATGAGTGTCCTATTCTTCCTTTCAACTACCCCATTTTGTTGAGGAGTTCTTGGAGCTGAGAAACAATGTCTGATACCTTCCTTCTCACAGAACTCTAGTATAAGAAGAGATTCAAACTCAGTATCATGATCACTTCTGATCAATACAACTTGAGTACAGTACTCAATCTGTATGTTCTTGAGAAAATCTGTGAGAACCTTAAAAGTATCTGACTTAGTTCTCAAAAAAAAATGTCCATATGGAGCAAGTACAAAATTCTAGGTGAATCACTCTTATTAATGGATTTGAAAATAGATTTAGTTTGCTTGTCTTGTTGACAAGACCTGCAAAGGCCTTCTTTCTTGTAGGGACCAGAAGATAAACCTCTAACAAGATTGTCCTTAGATAACCTAGCAATATTTTTATTGTTTACATGTCCTAGTCTTTTGTGCCATAAGCTCGTTTGAATGCTGACAGAATTGAATAAGCAAATTTCAGATTTAGCTGATTCAAAATTTACTAAATAAATGTTGCCCTTGTCTAATTCTTGTTAAAACAGTTGTGTTGTTTAAAGAAATAAGACATAAAGAGTTAGTGAAGCTTATTTGATAACCTGTATCACATAGTTTGCTTATTGATATCAGGTTATGATTAAGACCATTTACATAGGTCACCTTCTTGAATATGACAGCTCCACAGTTGAAATCTCCATAGCTTTCTATCAGTCCAAAGCCTGAGTCCCCAAAGATTACTTTAGGTCTAGTCTTGGCTTTATAGTTGATTAGGCATGCCTTGCAACCTGTCATTATTTTTAGAGCAACCACTGTCAAGGTTCCACTTGTTTTTAGTGACAGGGATCTCTTCTACCTGCAAAGAGGTTTAGCAGTTTTTGACCCAGATTCCTTTGGGTCATTATTGTTTAACATAACTGAAACCTGAAATAAATTAACATTCAAGTTGATCCTTATAACCTAAAGGATGATAGCTTCTAGGAGGTATGACCCACTGACTAAAGGGATTAAAGGATTTATTAGTTTTTAGGTTACTCTGGTTATGAACTGAGTTTGAAAAATTTGAGTATGATCGTCGACCTGAGCTCGACAATCTGGGTTGAGTTCTTCGATCTCTGCTTGAAGAATGGAGGTATCCATTCTCAGAGCCCCAGAAACATTGATCTCTGGTCAATGAATCATACTGGTTTCATCGATCCCAGTTCAAAGAATAGTTTACATTATTATTTGCATTCAGGGTTCGTCGTTCTGAGGTCGACGAACCATACCCATTTCGTCGTTCTAAGTTCGACGAAATATACTGAACATAGTTATGTTGTTTATTTTTCTTTTTCTGATTGGTTTTCTTAAGTTCTAACTGTTTAAGAACTTTATTAACCTTCTCTACCTGTTCAGTATTTTTCTCACCATTTTCAGAGATGAAGTTAATAGGTTTTGATAATTGATTTTTTTGAATTAGGATTGGTTCACTAGATGAGGCTCCTAATCCTAGTTTGTTATTGTTAGATCTTGTATTAACTATGCTAGTTATATCTAACAGTTGTAAACTTCTTCCATTCAAGAATTCTTCTAGTTTCTTAGCCTTACTTAATTCAGATTTTAGAAAAACTATTTGTTGATTGGATAAGCTTAATTCTTCAGTTAACTTTTCATTTTCATCAATGATTTTGTCTTATTCTAAAAGTTTTTCACTGAGAAGTTTGATATCCTTCTCAGATCTTATTAGGTCTAAATACAAGAGTTTAAATTCATATTAAAATTCTTTAGATTGAAAGTCATAGGAAGCAATTACCTGATCCTCTTCAGAGAGGAATTCTTTATCATATGATTCTTCTAAATCTGATCTGCTGCTTCCAGCATCTATTGCCATAAGGCAAATTTCCCTTGCCTTCTTTTCTTCTACATCATCCTCATTTAAACTGGAGGAGGATGTTTCATCTTCAGTATCACTCCAGGTTTCAGCTACAAAGCCCTTCTCCTTCTTTTTGTACTTGTTGGAGGAGGCCTTGTTGTGATGATGTATTTTTAAATCCTTTTCTGCCTTCTGTCTTTCTTTTGGACTTCTGGGCATTCTGAGATGAAGTGTCCAGGTTTCCTGCACCCAAAAAAGACAACCTCTTTAGAAGGGGTCTTGTCATACCTGGGTTTATCTTCATTCCTTGAGGGCTTTCTCCTGAAGTCCTTCCTTTCCAATTTATTGAATCTCTTAGCAAGGAGACTCATAAGATCTTCATTGGCTGGCAAGTTGGGAGATTCTTCTGCAGCTTTGAATGCTAAGTTCTGTTCCTTCCTGGTAGGTGTTGAAGCCTTTGGTTCAACTGCAGCTTCTCTTGACTTAATCAATTGCTCATAGGATTTGAGCTTTCCAAGCAGAGATTCTGTTAAAATTTAAGCCATGCTTCTTGATTCTCTGATAGGCCAGATTCTGGAGTTCCAGGTGCTAGGGAAGCACATGAGGATCTTATCATTGACCTCAGCCAGAGAAATTTCTTTGTCCAATGTTCTGAGCTCACTGATGATGGAGCTCAGCCTGTTGTACATTTCTTTCACAGATTCTGCTTCATCTTTCCTGAAATTGTCATATTGAGATATGAGGTTGGATCTTCTATCCTTCCTCTCATCAGCAGAGCCTGCTACCCTTTGGTTGAGGGAATCCTAAATGGCTTTGGCAGATGTACATTGAGCAACTTTTTGAAATATATCATCTGACATAGTTTGGGCCAGTATGTTCATAGATCTGGCATCAGCAATCTTTGCTTTCTTATGTGCATCAGCTTGATCTGGAGGAGGCACTGCACTGAGATTTACTGGAGTTGAAGTAGAGGGAATTAGAGCTGGTGGTCCTGTCAAGATGGAATTAAAGATGTCCTCATCAATAGAGTTCATATAAAGCTTGATTCTTGCCTTCCAGATCCCAAACTTTTGCAAGTTGCAGACTGGAGGTCTGGTGCTGGCATAATCCTTGTTTTGTGCCATGATATCAGAAAATAAAATCTAATCAGAGAAACTAATAAGAGTTATTCAAAGTTTATCCTGAGGATCTTGATTAATCCAGGTGTAAGCCTGTATGATGTGATTAACCTTCCTCTGATACCAATTGAAAGATAGGGTAAGCTCTGAAAAACTCTAGAGGGGGGGGGGTGAATAGAGTTTTTAAAAACTTTTTTGTTTTTGCTGAAATAAGAAGTCTTTAATAAAATATGTTACTATGATATAGATGTATGAGTGCACAGTTGCAGCAAATGAACTAGAGAAAAGATTACTAAGCTACACAACAAAACATATCACAGCACAAGCGCACAGGAAGATCATAGCCACACAGACAACACAAGAATTTTTATAGTGGTTCCCCAAACTTGGGTACATCCACTCTTCTACCACCCTAGGTAGGAATCCACTACAAGTTTTGATCAGGTGACTACCACCAATGAGTTTTTGATCAGGTTCTCAAAAACCAACCCAAGTCTTTTGGAAGGAGACTTGCAACCAGAATAATTTTGAAGGAATTTAAAACTATGTACAGAGGTGGGGAAAAGAGGTTGATGGAAGTCTTCTTTTCTCAAGTCAAAATGAGAAGACACTATGGATTCTGTGGTGTTGTCAAATCTCCCCCTGAAATCTTGAATGGTTCAGGAGTGGAAGCTTTGCAAAGGGTGAGTAGGCCTTTTGCTATATTGTTGGGTCCGGCGTTCCTTCACTTGACCCGTGGCGCTCTGCTACTTATATAAAAAATTAAGTAGCGCCCTCTCCAACAGTCCGGGCTTTTGGTGCAGTTGGGTATGCGCTTGATCCTTCAATTGGTATCAGAGGAGGTTACGGGTTCAAGACCGGGGGGCGCTATTAAATCCTGATTTTGCCCTTCTACCTGTGTGGGTCCGGTGGGTCAGGCAACCGTGGACATGTGGTAACCCCACCTCTGAGCCGTGTGGGCCATGTGGTAACCCCACCTCTGAGCCGACGGGTTGTGCTGGACGCCGGGGGGGGGGATTGTTGGGTCCGGCGTTCCTTCACTTGACCCGTGGCGCTCTGCTACTTATATAAAAAATTAAGTAGCGCCCTCTCCAACAGTCCGGGCTTTTGGTGCAGTTGGGTATGCGCTTGATCCTTCAATTGTGTTGGGTCCGGCGTTCCTTCACTTGACCCGTGGCGCTCTGCTACTTATATAAAAAATTAAGTAGCACCCTCTCCAACAGTCCGGGCTTTTGGTGCAGTTGGATATGCGCTTGATCCTTCAATTGGTATCAGAGGAGGTCACGGGTTCAAGACCGGGGGGGCGCTATTAAATCCTGATTTTTCCCTTCTACCTGTGTGGGTCCGGTGGGTCAGGCAACCGTGGACATGTGGTAACCCCACCTCTGAGCCGTGTGGGCCATGTGGTAACCCCACCTCTGAGCCGACGGGTTGTGCTGGACGCCGGGGGGGGATTGTTGGGTCCGGCGTTCCTTCACTTGACCCGTGGCGCTCTGCTACTTATATAAAAAATTAAGTAGCACCCTCTCCAACAGTCCGGGCTTTTGGTGCAGTTGGATATGCGCTTGATCCTTCATATATGATCAACTCTTCAGAGATCCTTTGACTTATTTGAATATCCTTATCACTTGTGATCCCTGAAAACAAAGAAGGTGAAGAAGAAGGCCTCTATATTGTGATTGTTGTTCTTTCTTCTTCTTTTGAGAGCTATTGATTTTCTGAGAACTGTATGCCCGACTCTTGTTGTTTTTCTCAAGAAGTTTTTGTATTGACTTGATTTTGGCAGAGAGATGATCAGATTGATAACTCCCTCAAGGTCGAATTCAAAAACCTGCAATAAATGCTCAGCCGAAATCTTGGAAATGAAAAACGGCAAGTATGCTGTCATATATTCTATTCTATGTCTGTCCCGTGATATAAGCAATTAATTCCATGGAGGATATTTGCAATCAATGCTGCCAGTAACGGCTCGATTCAAAGAATATAAGTTCGTTGAATATCCAGGGAATTAACGGCCTATAAAGGATATAAAATAAGGAGACAGAAAAGAAAAGAATAAATAACAATATGTCTTACATTTTTCGTCTACTAGAGAACAAGTTTCGTCGACATGAGATCAGCTTTCGTCGACCTGTGATCTGCGAACAACTGCACTGCATAAACTGATGGATATTGTGCTCTAAGTTCGTCGACATGAGAATGTGAAATTAGTCGACCTTAGAACTTGGTCAAACTGACGGCGTTGAGATAATAGTATATCTGACATTGAGTCGTTTGAGACTGTTGAGTTATTGATGGCGTTGATAGCGTTGAGTGATCTTTGACTCTGAGTAAGCATTGGCTTTGAGTGAATTATGGCGCTGAGTTAATTATGGCGCTTAGAGATCTTTGGCATTGAGAGTTGAAGTGTTAGTCGACTTGAGAATAGAGTTCGTCGAGCTCAGCTGAGGGAATTTTATCTCTGAGTTAGTCGAGTTAAGCACGACTATCGTCGACCGGAGATCGACGAACATAGATCTCCTGTTTCTAAAACTTGAATTCTCTAAGTCTTAAGTCTTGGGCAGTGTAGGAGGCTGGTCCTTTGTACTATTGCCTCTAAGGACTTGACCTAGACTCTAGAAACACATAAAACTTGACCCTTCTATACAACATGGGTCACAACCTAAGAAGAGAACCTAGCCCAAATCACTTAGGGGTTTCAACACACTTCTTCAAGTGTCTTTTTGTCTCTTAAATATTGACAGTTAATGCATTGAGCAAGAGCGATTTCAAATGGTTCTATCCCTGAACCTTCTCTTTTCTCTCTTATACAAGTTTCACAAAAGTTTGTATTGATCAAAGTCTTCATACTAACACCTTTTTAAGTGCTTTCTTTCTTTTGTTTCCTGAACAACTCCAACAGTTTCCTGATTCCATGAGACATCGCCGAGTTCAGATGAAACCTCCCTTAGAACCGTTGTCATTAGCGTAACACCACGAAGACCACGTGTTGCTGGGAGATTTTGGATCCTAGATAGTACCTGACCCCACCTCTGCATTATGGAGGGACAGTGTGGAGGTTTGCTCTACTATGTTGTTTAAGGGATATCGTTACAACTTTGGTGATCGTATGTGGAAAGCAATGCTATACGCACCTGCCCACGGATCATCTTAGTTTGTGACCCTCGAACACTCCTTGGTACCCACAGACAGTTCCTGCAGGAGACCCACAGCCTTGTTGATCTCAGGGGAAAGCAACGCCGCTCCGGCCGCACCTGGCCAAAATATCACTTTGGACTGTACTCCAGGAAAGAGGGCAGTGAATCGTTTTGTTAAGTGTGCAGATCTTGAGATCCAGTGTGGAAAGCAATGCCGCTCCGGCCGCACCTGCCCACTTGGTCACAAGTCTGCAGCTCACTCTTCAAAGAAATTTGATTATGAGAGGACTCTGGTTTTCTAGTCCGCCCAGTCCGTCGGTTTTCCTTGGGTTGATCTTAATAGTTTATGGCCTGGTGTGGAAAGCAATGCTGCTCCGGCCGCACCTGCCCACTTGGTCACAAGCAATAAATCATTTTTATTTTATTATGAGCGGACTCTGGTTTTCTAATCGGCCCAGTCCGCTGGATTCATTTGGGTTGACCTTATAGTTTTTGTGTCCTTGCGAGAAAAGCAATGCCACTCCGGTCACACCTGCCTGCTTGGTCGCAAACTATGGGTCATTTCTATTAGCAGATAAGAGCAGTCTGTGATTTAATATCTGCCCAGTCCGCATACTTGTTCAGGTTTATCTTTTCCTTCAATTCGCAGTCTAACAACTATTCTAAGACTGCAATATTTATTATCAAATCTCTCTTGAGCTTGCAAACTTTTATTCAATTTTGGTAAAGGAAATGGCGGACTTCTATTGGAACTCGTCAGAGCCTGCTTAATGGTTTATTATTTGGGCAAGCAATCAGATAACATTAATCTTATTCATATTGCGGCGAGCTGTAGTTAAACTGTTTGATAAGGTTTCTTAATTGATGAGTTGAAAAGTTATATGGTGCGGATAATATCTACATTGCGCAGACTGATGTATGGAGTTCACCCCTTAACTATAGATTGCAGTTAAATAAGAAAAAAGAAGAGCATTGTAGAAGAAACATGTTGATCCCAAAATATCCTTTTGTGTTTCATAAATCAAGTTATGACTTTCAAGTGTTTAGCAGACTCCAATCTTGAGACCACCGCCTTTACAAAAATAACAAAAATACATTATGTATCACTCCTCCTCTATTTTTTCTCTGCAGGTTCGTCAGAGTTTAGACTATCATTATCGATTTTAGGGGAGTAGCCCTCCGAGCAGCTTCCGCTACTGCTATCTGAGCTATTGTTGACTGCAGACTCGCTGGGCGAGCTCTCATCAACAGAGCCAGGAGTGGACGCATCTTACTTGGCAGACTGATCTCTACCATGTTGTCTTGAACCAGAGTCACCCGCAACGATCTCGGATTTACCGCCTCCTCCTCCTTCTTCTTCTTCTTCCACTTCTTTTTCTTCCTCCTCAGCAATCACATAATTTTCTATTGCAGTCTGCCCCATGTCCGCGACCTGCTCCTCCAACTCATGAAAGAGCTGCAGAAAAGGGACACCGTCCACTCCATCCTTTGTGAAGCTGCCGCGAATAAATCGCTCAATAGAGATCTCAACGGTTTCTTTCACAAAATGGAGCATGGCGTCCTGGAAGTTGTCATTCTCCAAGTCATACGCGACCTACAAAAGACCAAAAAAAGAAAAAAAGAAACAAACGTCAGTTCGCCGCGTACTTCAAACAGAGAGCGCTGCAAAAAACCAAACTTACCGCCAGCTCTTCTTTCTGCATAGCGACTATCTTCCCTAGCCGCTTGTTTCTTTCTTTGATGAACTTCGTCTCTTCCAGAAGTATCTCATTTTGTCTGAATAGATCTATTGTCAGGGAGCAGACAAAGTCGTTTATCATGGCGTTGTTCGCGCTTGCCTGGGCGGCCAGTAGAGGGAGGTCTGCAGGGGCAACCCTCTTCAGGTTGCCCAGGTTGCGCTTCCCGTAGAGCGCGAAGATCACAACTTGCACGTGACGGGTGATCTTCGGACTTTTCCATGAAGACAGCGTGGTTGATAGGCGGACATGTTTGTTCTTGCTATACGAGTGGATCATTGGGTTCCCCCTCAGATCCTTCTGGCGGTCACCAAAGCCTTGCATCATAAAGCTTTCAGATGAGGAGCAGTCCGCCGCGGGATCCCCCTCCTCTTTCCTTTTCCTTGTGATTTCTTGTTTCCTTTCCCTCTATGTAGGGGTGAGTCCACTTAGCGTTTGCGGTAGGTTTGCGGGCATAGCAAAGGTCGCTACAAAAAAAGAACGAGTGTTAGCACAACAGGTCGCGGCGGATACAAAAATGAGTCCGATGAAGCTTACATTCTTCGCGGTTCACGCCATCCAAGCTCGCCAGCAGCGGTATGTAATGCTCATTGTCCAGCCTGGCCCATGTGAGAAACTCGACAATGGCTAGCTCAACTGCATCAAGCCGGACGCTCTTAAAGGCAGTGTTTGCACGCTCCTGCGGATAGGTTTGCACGAACCCAAGGTCGCCCTCAAAGATCAGGAACCTGGAGGTCCAGTTATGGATCTTGTTAGGCTGACCCATGACCTTCATTCCTCTATAGTAGAAATTAATCACCCCTTTATATGGGTGGCCTCCAGAAGGTGTTATTGAGCGAGCTGAGAATATTTTTTGTAAAATATTAAGAGAGAATGTGATTTCTAAGACCGCAAATATGAGAGAAAGCTATAAATTGCTGCAACGGTGTTGGGCACGAGCTGTCCCGACACCATCCAATAGTGCTTGAATATCTCCACCATCTCCCATAGAAGTGGGAATTTGAACCCGCTATCAAAGTGGTTGACAGGTATAGCGATTTGGGTCGCTGTTGAAAAGTTTATTTTTTACTCATGGGCGGGCAGGCGGATAAGCAAAGCCGAGCCCGCCATATTTCTCTCAATGAAGGCCTCAAGGTCGGCCTCCTTCAGTGTTCATTTCCTGTGATCAGCAGCATGGAAAGCAAGGCGGCATCAGTTCTGGCAGACACAATATCTTCAGGTCGCACGGTCCTCTTCTATAGCTTCTTTCCTACATAGAAGAAACAACAGGGCTATATTTATAGCAGCTGGGTCTCACAGCATTTCAGCCAGACCGCACAACTTAATCTTCTAGTCCACAGAGATCGCATAAAAATCAGTTTTCTCATCTCCAAAATAAAACACCGCGAACACAGGCTTAAGTCTGATTCTGTTCGCAATTTGCAACTTCCTATGCACCTACCAAGCAAATTTCAAAGCATAATTTAAGTGAACATAATTTGAGTCTGACCAGCTCGCAATATTTCCCACCTAAAGATTAATCTATAAGTTAAATTCATAAAGATGGACGCAACATCAGTCCGTACAGTTCATCACAGATTACGGCACAGTATAAAGAAACAAGCGCAATTTCATGTCAGAATACGCGGATATCGCATTTAGTCCGCATAAACACAACATTGTTCATGATACAAGTCAAACAGCACAAAGAATTGTTCGCATATAATACATAACAGTTCTTCTCGATTACGGTCTCAGCGATCTCTCCGCTCAAGTCGTACAGGTCGCTCCTACTGATCCCTGCACAAATAAGCTGCCCGGTCGCTCACCTAGAGTTTCTCACCAAAAAGCTGGTAGAGATAGTGATACATGGAGATGCAGGACCTGTGCAGATACACAGACTCCCGGTCAACCCAGCTTAGAGCGATCATCCGCTCTGTTGCCGGCCTCAGCTCCTCGTCCGCAGCGGGCTGGCTACCCTCTGCTGGGGCTACTGCCTCTGTAGCGACGCGATCTGGAAATCGCGGCCTCTCTTCTGCGACCTCGGCAGCTCGCTTGCCCTTTTCTTCCCGTGTCACCACAAAATTTTTACCTTTATAGAAGCGAGCATCGTCAGCAAGTCGCTTCATCTCCCTGTCAGATCTTTCCAGCGCCCTAGAGATGTTGGCGACCTGATCCTTCAAAGCTTTCTCTCGCTCTATCACCCCCTTCTCGTGCTCTGCATCCCTCCTTAACTCCGCTCAGATTTCTTTAATTTCATCTCGAAATTCCTTCTCTAATATTGCGACTCTGCCCATGCAGGACTGCTCATCTTTAGCGGACTCATCAAGAGAGACTACATCAGCTGCAACATCCTGCGTGGTCACGATATCGCCAGTCTCAATAGATTCTGGAGGCAACTTCCTTCCTGCAACAAAGAAAACCAAGTTAACATTCAAATCCAGTCCGCAGCGAACTCAAAATATTGAGAAAAAAGATCACTTTTGGCAAAGGCAACAGCTAGCTGGCGACTATCAAACACAGGCCGCTTTATCCGCTCCGGGTCAAAAGTGCTTAGTCGTTTCCTCCACTCGCAGTGAGTTGCAGTTCTCCTCTCAGCCTCGAAGCTCGTCGAGACAACTAAATCGCCAGTTTCTGTGATGATCTTGAATGGCCTCGACTTCCGTGGTGGCGACCTATAAAGACATTTGCGCTTAAAGTATCTTTGAGGAGGTTGAAGTTTACCTGTCCGGAGCAGTTCAGCAGCAATTCGCCGATCTTCGGCTTCTTTGTCTGCCCCAATTTTCTTTGAGGCCGCCTTTACTATCGCCATATGGGTGGCAATCTGCTTCTTCTACTCAGCTATCTTCTCCCTCATATTTTCTTCTCCCTCTGCAGCTGATGAAGAAGGGTGCTCGCCAACCTTGACTCCCAAGATTTCGTCCTCGGGCAACAACACCTACAGTAAGAATTTGTTGATAAGATCAAGCTGCTCGACATCAATGGAATTCAGTATTTCATCAGTTGACAAACTGACCGACTTAAGGGAATTATTTTCCTGGATTTGGGTGTCAGGAGTAACGAGGTCTCCCTGAGATACATCTTTTTCCCACGGCCTGTGCTGCAAGCTTGTAACCCCAGTCCTCACGGAGACATTTTTCTCCTTCCTAGTCTGCAGTTTCTTCTCTACACGCTCGGCCATAGTGGACTTGTCTCTCTTCCTCTTCTTCTCAGAGGGGGTCATTTTCTTATTGCAGTTCGCGTCAGCCTTGCCTAAGTTTGGCTGGCTCTCGCGGACTGTCTCGAGGTTTGCAACGACCAAATGCTTGTGAAGGCACATCTTTCTAAACTTCCTCTCCTGCAGGTCACCTATATTCATCAAGGTTAAAGATTAGCTGCGCGGTGTTCGGTGAAGATACCTCAGCTTCGACATTAGTGCGGACTGTGTCCGCTGAGTTCGCGGATTTCTGGATACTAATAATCTCTGGCATATTTAGCGTCTTATCCGCACTCTTTGATGGTTATTCTGAGTCTGCTAAGTTAGTGGAGTCCGCGTCAGCCTTGCAAAAACAGAACCTCCGGCGATATTTATAGCACTGACAGCATTAATGAAGCTTACAGACTCGGTGGTTAAGCTAACATTTTCAAAGTTCTCAAAAACTTAAAAATGTGCGGGTATTATGTTAACCCCTATGTCAGCAACCCATACTCGATTCCAAGGTCACCTACCTCACCGGTTGCAGACTCAATTTAGCAGTCCGCCCAGCTCGTCGAAGCCCTGACATATTTCCAAGTTAAGGTGCAGACTCGATTCTTCACTCCGCCCAGTTCATCCTTATCCAGGAGCGGCTCAGAATCTTCATCAAGCGGACATAGTGCTCAGTCCGCCCAGGCCTCGGCCCTCCAACAGGATCACGCTTCAAAGACCCCCCCTCCCGGAACACAACACATGGCATGAGAGGGATCTTATGCCCAGAACAGCCGTCTTGCGGTAGCACTAACACTCGGGTTAGCCTGTACCACAAGACGCCTATCCTGCCGTCCATAACCAATATCATACATTGCCAACCCAACCAAATATAACATAGAAGTCAAATCCATACAAAGTAGATAGTCCATAATATAACAACAGTAGAGAAGCTTCAACAAGCTTCTAATATTAGAGTACATAAATAGTTTTCCCAAAACGGGTACAACAAAATCCTCTCACACTCACATCAGTAACCGACGGTAGCGACGGTACCGTCCACTCAGGCCCTGTCGTCCTGGCCTGGATATCTGGCTTCATAACCTGCTGCTCCACCTGTTGGGTTTCCTCCTAAAAAGGAAGACGTAGCAACTATTAGTCATAACGACTAAGTGGCTTCATATCCGCTCCCCCGGTTACTCCTCGGCACCGGGCGGAGAAAGGAACAGGGTACAATATAAATGAAACTTTGGTATAAGCAGGTGGTATATCTCAATGTAAATTAAGCAGTGTAATAAATAAGCTGATGACTACTTTTTAGTCATCCTTTTTTGGGTAATTTAGTAGCTCAAATTTCTAAGTATTATTATAATTTTATGTTGTTGTATGCTGATAGTCCGCTTCGTAATGGTAATTTCTAGCTTTCAATTTACGAAGCATGTCTTGTATATTTTGACCCTTTTTTGTATATATTATTGTCACTAACATCTTCCCTTATTTTTGCAGGATTTTACAAGTTTTGCTGTTACACGCCCCATGGTCACGCCCTCCTAGGGCGTGTACCAAGGGCGTGTAACCTAGTGGAATGAAGCCGCCGGTCCGAAGTCAATCTCCACCAGAAACTTGCTGTCACGCCCACTGACACGCCCACTGACACGCCCTCCAGGGGCGTGTCTGACAGGCGTGACCCGCCAAGTCCCGAGAAGTCAGTACCGAGCTCAATTTCAACGCACCGAATCCGACACGCCCCATGGTCACGCCCTCCAGGGGCGTGTTCGATGGGCGTGTAACTCAACAACCACGCCAGAATTAAATGCCAACGCTCCAAATGTCGCACCGAATCAGACACGCCCTATGGTCACGCCCTCCATGGGCGTGTCATAGGGCGTGACCCAGCCCGAAAAAAACTCTATAAATAGGGATCATCTTCTAGTGTTTTGGGGGGGGGGGGTGGGGAGAGATTAGAGAAGAAGAAGTGCTGCTATTTTAGTTTTTATCTTAAGCTTGTCTCTTCCTTTTTACTTCAAGTAATTGAGTTTCTTTTCATGCAAGCCTTTTTCGCATTTCTGTACTTCCTTTTTACAACATTTGTAATCATTGTAGAATGTGTTCTTATAGTATCTGTGTGCCCTACTTGTGATTCCTCCACATTACGAAATAAAATAGTTCGCTATTCTCTTTCCCTTCTACTCGGTGTTATTTTCCATACTATTAATATGATCTTCATTTTCTATACCATGAATAACTAAATCTTCCTTGTACTCGATCTTGATGATCTGAGGTTTGAGTGATTAAGTTATGATGCTTTAATTTTACCTTTCCTTTTTAGGGGTTTAACCTTGAATTGCTCTTGAATTCTTTTGGGTTGGAGATATATCATCGATGTATACTCTCCGCCTTAGCTTTCATGCTTGGCTAGCCGAAAGGCCGATAGTTTGAAGTGAGCACTCAAGAGGAAAGGGATTGGTATGCACCCCTCGAGAGAGGCAGACATTCAAATCCCCCGGATTGGAGTAAAATCTAATAGTGGGGTTCACCGCGTAAAGCGAGCTTTAGGCCTCTGATTCAGACGAAAGTCGGTCGGACCTTCCTAAACTCAGTCGGACACGACTTCGAGAGAAGCGTGTTTAAGCTTTAGGAACCTCCACGGTCAAGAAACTCTTCCCTATTAAGTTTAGGCTTTTATCGCATTTCTTTATTACTCTGGCCGAGGTGATTCTTGATCGAGTACATTTCCATCCCTTTGTCGTAGTTCTTTAACACTTTATCGTAATCGCCTCTAATAGTTCTTTAACTTAATGCAGTGGTTCTCTTTCTAGCGATTAACTATATTTCCTTTCTTAATTGCAATTTCCTTTTTAGCCCTCAAGATTTTCCTTTGATAAAATAATAGTCTTCGTGTGAGTAAGTGTATTCAGCAGTACCCGGATTTCAATACGACACTTGTGTCCCCTAGCTACAATTCGATAGGTATACTTGCCTAGATGGATTGCTAGTTCGGTTGCTTTTATTCTCTTCACGATTAGTAGACACCAAGTTTTTGGCGCCGTTGCCGGGGATGATAAGTTCTTGTTGATATATTGAAAACACGAATCTATTACTTTTATCTTCCTTATTGCAAACCAAAAAGAAAAAAAAATCGCTTTAAAAAATAATAATAATAATAATAAATATAATCATTTTCAATAGATACCCACATCACAAGTTTCCTACACCAACAAAATCCTCTCAAAAAGGGCAATGCAGTTTTAAGTGCCGCTATCTTGTCTAGTACCTTGCGAACCCTTCATCGGGTAGTCCTTGGGAAGTTTGGGAGCTAAAACAAAAAAATATATATATACTTAAAAAAAACAACAAAATATTAATAATAATAAACAATACTTCTTTCTTTCTTCTTCCAGTGCATGGCCCGGGGAAGTCCGTCGGTTATTTTGGACTTGGACCACGAAATCGAGCGTACTCTTCGGAGAAGATTGCGATTTCAAGGCCCGACTCTTCAAATACCGGTCGAACATTCCGATTCATATTCTACCTTAAGAATGGACAATCCCAACCAAGAGGAAGTCGTGCAAAGGACTATGTCCCATTATGCAAGACCAAACCTGGAGGGTACAGAATCTAGCATAGTTCGTCCCGCTATTGCGAACAATAACTTCGAGCTTAAGCCTAGCATCATTCAAATGGTGCAGCAATATGTACAGTTCGACGGATCGCAAGATGAAGATCCGAACTTGCATATTGCTAATTTTCTTGAAATCTGTGACACCTTCAAGATTAATGGTGTCTCGGACGATGCGATAAGGCTAAGACTCTTCCCATTCTCCTTAAGGACTAAAGCCAAACAGTGGTTGAGTTCTCTTCCAAGAGGATCAATCACTACTTGGAACATTTTAACTGAAAAATTTCTTTCTCGTTATTTTCCCCCCGCCAAAACTGCTAAGTTTCGAAATGATATAACTTCATATTCTCAAATTGATTCTGAGACCCTCTATGACACTTGGGAGAGGTTCAAAGAACTTTTGAGAAGATGCCCACATCATGCTCTGCCTGTATGGTTGCAGGTTCAGACATTCTATAATGGGCTAAACCAAGTGACTAAGCAAATGATAGATGCCGCTTCCGCTGGTTCTTTAGACCGCAAAACTCCGGAAGCCGCTCTTGAGCTTATCGATGACATGGCAATGAACACTTATCAGTGGAATTCGTCCAGGTCTCGCCCATCTAAACCTGCAGGTATCTATGAAGTGGATTCGGTGACGCAACTGGCGATGCAAGTGGAAATGCTCAACAAGAATATCTCGGAGATGACTGCTCCCTCCACCGCTAAGGTATATGAAAATGCTGCTGCTGCCGAGCAGGTGGATTATCTGGGGAACATACCCAGGCCTGCTCAAAATATCTCTGTGAATAATTTTTCTGCTTTTTCGAATTTTTCTTCTCCTCCTGGTTTTTCTGCTTCGTCGAACACTTATCATCCCGGATGGCGTAACCATCCTAATTTTTCTTGGAGTAATAATGCTAACGTAATACGCCCACCGCACGATTTTACACCGCCACCACCACCGCAACAAAATTTTCAAAAACCTTCCCCTTTGGAAGAGATCCTCGCTAAATATATAAGCTCGAACGATGCCACTATTAGAAATTTAACAGGTTCCATGAAAAACTTAGAAAATCAAGTTGGCCAACTCGCCAAGGCCTTTTCCGAGAGACCACCTGGAACTCTTCCCTCGAACACTGAGCCTAACCCTAGGGAGCACGCAAATGCGATTTCCCTTCGGAGCGGTAAAGTTGTTAACGAGCCCACCACAAGGGAAGAACCAAGGGTGATTGCTCCAGTTTTTACCCCCACGGAAAATGACAACTTAGATTCTGAAAAAGAAAAATCTACATTTGAAAAAGAAAACGATGGTTCTATTGTTTCTGATTCTCAAAAAGAAAAAGCTGATTTTCAAAATGATGCTCCTGTTTTCCTAAAAGAATTCCCGCCACCTCCTTATCCGGCTAGACTTAGGAAAGACAAACTAGATGATCAGTACCAACGCTTTCTTGAAATGTTCAAACAAATTCACATTAATTTGCCATTTCATGAAGCGATTAGTCAAATGCCGAAGTACGCAAAATATCTTAAGGACTTATTAACAAACAAGACGAAATTGGAGAACTTATCACATGTAACATTGAATGAAGAATGCTCGGCAGTCGTTAAAAATTCTAATCTGCCTAAAAAGATAAACGATCCGGGTAGTTTTTCCATTCCTTGTGTCTTTGGTGATTTATTTGTTAAACATGCGTTGGCAGATCTAGGAGCGAGCATCAACTTGATGCCTTTTTCACTATTTAAGAAGTTAGGATTGGGCACTCTGAGCCCTACAAGGATGAGTATCCAATTAGCTGATAGGTCTATCAAGTATCCACTAGGTATCGTTGAGGACGTGCTAGTAAAGGTCGACAAATTCATCTTCCCGGTGGATTTTGTCATTCTTGATATTGAAGAAGACGTCGAGGTTCCTCTTATCCTTGGACGACCATTTCTAGCCACCTCTCGAGCAGTTATAGACGTTAGTAACGGACAGTTGTTCTTGCGTGTGGGAGATGATGAGGTCACATTTTCTATAAATCAATCCATGAAAAACTCCTTAAAAAATGATGACTCTTGTTTTTTTGTTGACGTTCTAAATGAAGACTCTTCCCTTTCCCTTTCCAACATTTCTCCCAATGAATTTTCATCTTCGTTTTCTGAAATTTCTTCACATAATTTTGACAACCCGGTAATGTCGATCCAAGAAAATGTTGAAAATAATTTTGCATGCAGTAGGAAAAAGTATGAAAATCTTGTTTTTGAAAAAGAGAAAAATTTAAAAAATTCTTATGACGAACCACCCCAGCTTGATTTAAAACCACTGCCTGAGCACCTCAAATATGCCTTTCTTGCAAAAGATTGAAAATTGTCCGTTATAATCTCGGCTTTTCTTTCCCAATCCGAAAACGATCAATTGATCGAACTACTACAAAAGCATCGCCGAGCTATAGCATGGCAAATTTGTGATATTCCTGGCATAAGTCCCTCTTTCTGCACACACAACATATTTTTTGAAAATAATCCTAAGGGTGTAGTTCAACCACAACGTCGACTTAATCCAAATATGAAAGAGGTTGTGAAGGGAGAGGTGCTTAAGTTATTAGATGCAGGGATAATTTATCCTATTTCCGATAGTCAGTGGGTAAGTCCAGTTCAGGTTGTTCCTAAGAAGGGTGGGATCACGGTAGTACCAAACGAAAACAACGATTTAGTTCCAACTAGGACGATAACGGGATGGAGGATGTGCATCGATTACCGTAAACTAAACGATGCCACTCGAAAAGATCACTTCCCCCTCCCCTTTATCGATCAAATTTTAGAACGTTTGTCCGGGCACAATTTTTATTGCTTTCTCGACGGTCTCTCGGGATATTTTCAAATCCCTATCTCACCCGAGGATCAAGAGAAGACGACGTTCACTTGCCCCTTCGGAACTTTTGCCTACCGTAGAATGCCTTTCGGATTATGCAATGCACCCGCCACCTTTCAGCGGTGTATGCTTGCTATTTTTGATAAATATGTAGAAAATATTATGGAAGTTTTTATGGACGACTTTTCCGTTTTTGGCGACTCATTCAATCTATGTTTAGAAAATTTAGGAAAAGTTTTAAAGCACTGCGAGGAGACAAATTTAGTTTTAAATTGGGAGAAGTGCCACTTTATGGTACGTGAGGGTTTAGTCCTTGGCCACAACATTTCCGCTAGGGGAATTGAAGTGGACAAGGCAAAAATTGAAGTAATTGAAAAGTTACCGCCCCTCTAACCGTTAAAGCAATTAGAAGTTTTTTAGGTCATGCGGGTTTTTATCGTAGATTTATTAAGGACTTTTCAAAAATCACTAAACCTCTCACCCACTTGCTCGAAAAAGACATTCCTTTTGTTTTTGATAAATCTTGTCTCGAGGCCTTTGAATTAATAAAATCGAAACTTATAAATGCTCCTATTATGATCGCCCCAGTTTGGGATTTACCTTTCGAAATTATGTGTGATGCGAGTAATCATGCGGTAGGTGCGGTTTTAGGTCAACGAATCGCTAAGAACTTTCATCCAATTTTCTACGCTAGTAAAACTCTCACTTCTGCGCAAGAAAATTACACCACGACGGAGAAAGAGCTCTTAGCAGTTATTTTTGCCTTTGATAAATTCCGACCGTATGTTACTCTATCTAAGGTTATTGTTTTCACGGATCATTCCGCTTTGAAGTACCTCCTTTCTAAACCGGATGCCAAGCCGCGTCTCATCCGTTGGATCCTCTTACTTCAAGAATTCGACTTGGAAATTCGGGATAAGAAAGGAGCGGAAAACCTAGCGGCAGATCATCTATCTCGCCTTGAAAATCCCAAACTTGATTTTTTAAATGAAACTTTTATTAATGACTCTTTTCCGGATGAGCGTCTTTTGAATATTTCTTCATCTTCTACCCCCTGGTTTGCCGATCTGGCCAATTATCTTGTGGCCCGGGTCCTTCCAAAAGAATACTCCACTCACCAAAAGAAGAAATTCTTTTCGGAGTTGAAATATTATTTTTGGGAAGACCCATTTCTATTTCGCATTTGTGCAGACCAAGTAGTAAGGAGATGCGTTTCGCAGGAAGAGGGTCACCAAATTTTAAAACATGTTCATGAAGGTCCGACTGGCGGGCATTATCAAGCAAACCGCACCGCCCACAAAGTGCTTAGTGCTGGCTTCTATTGGCCAAGCATATTTAAAGATGCACAAACCTTTGTGGGTGGATGTGATCGATGCCAGCGGACTGGAAATCTCTCACATAAAAATGAAATGGAACAAAACTATTTTCTCGAGTGCGAGGTTTTTGATTTGTGGGGCATCGACTTTGTTGGCCCGTTTCCTTCAAGTTTAGGTAATAAATATATTTTAGTAGCGGTAGATTACGTTTCTAGATGGGCAGAGGCCCAAGCTCTGCCAACTAATGATGCTCGTGTTGTTGTCAATTTTCTAAAAAAATTATTTTCTCGCTTTGGATTCCCTCGAGCGATCGTTAGTGATAGGGGAAGCCATTTTTGCAACACCCAACTCACTAAAGCATTAACAAAATATGGTGTCACGCATAAATTGTCAACTGCTTATCACCCCCAAACTAACGGTCAGGTCGAGGTAGTCAATCGCGAACTAAAAAGAATTTTGGAAAAAACTGTTTCTACTTCTCGTAAGGATTGGTCCCTAAAATTAGACGATGCTCTTTGGGCTTATCGGACAGCGTACAAGACCGCCATTGGTTGTACTCCTTTCCGATTGGTCTATGGAAAGTCGTGTCACCTTCGGGTAGAAGTAGAGCACCGAGCGTATTGGGCATTAAAGTTTTTCAATTTCGATCCGCATTCGGTAGGCGAGCATAGAAAACATCAATTAAATGAACTCGATGAGTGGAGAGCGTATGCATATGAAAATAATCGAATTTATAAAGAACGCACAAAATTATATCACGATAAGAACCTGCGCCATCCTAAAACATTTAAACCAGGCGATCAGGTTCTTCTTTTTAATTCACGTTTACGTCTCTTCCCGGGAAAGTTTAAATCTCGATGGTCCGGACCATTCACGGTCAAGGATGTTTTTCCTTACGGCACTGTGCTACTTTCACACCCCGATAAGGGGGACTTCAAAGTTAATGGCCATAGACTCAAATGCTACTTCTCTAATGATTCTGTGACTCCTGCAAAGGAGAATCTTCTTTTTGATTCTTAGTTATTATTATTTCTGATGGACATTTTTTTTGTGATGGACATGTTTACTTTTATTTTTGGACTTCTTATTATTATACTCTTTTATTTGAATGGTTGTAATAATAAAAACATTATCGGGCAATCTGCCCATGGGCTCTATTTCTTTTTGCTTTTATTTTTGCTCTTCCTACCGGAGGCACATCAAGTCCATGATCGTGGTCGCCGCTCCACCGTTGCTGATATCAGATGGATCAAGTCATACCTGCTGACGATCAAGTACTCCAAAAAGCAAGCATGGGGGAGCGACATCCGCCTTCATCTCACGAACCCGGGGAAGTCTTGTTCCTTTTCCTTATTTATTTTCCTGCATTTTTCTTTTTCTCTTCTCCTCAGTCCCCTTCTTTTTCTTTATGTTTTCTTCATTGAGGGCAATGAAGAATTTAAGCATGGGGGGGTCTAGTTTCTTTTTGCCTTTCTTTCTGTTTCTTATTTAAAAAAAAAGAAAAAATGTATGTTTTAAATTAGTATAATATTTTATGTTGTCTAAATCTAAAAATCCAAAAAAAATTATAAAATATAAAACCCAAAAAAATTAGAAAAACAAAAAGATCAAAAAAAAAAAAATTTTGTGCTTAAAATCGATTTGAAAAACAAAACCTAAAATTATTTTCTATCTTTATTTTCATGTTGCTTCTAGTGAAGTGTAGGCCCATGCGGTTTTTGTAGTTCTATATAGATTACTTTGAAAATGGTTTTCTAAACCTATCATTTTAACATAGTTTAGTTCTACTAGTTTCTTTTTCTTAAATATAGGCATCCGGTTTTTAAGTTATAAGCTAGCAATACGTAGTTATGTCTTTTTATTCGGTTAGTTACTTACGAATGGTTGCTAGGTATCATTAGTTCTTTTTCATTTGCGGGGTAGTCTTTCTTGGTGTCTAGAACTTGTACCAAGCTACTCTCGAAGCATTTGCGCCGTTTTTATGTTCTTTAGAAATGATTTAGGCCACCATTTGAATAGTTTGAGCTTTTCTTGCCCACCGAAAACATAACCCTTGCAAAACAATTTTGGGCCTTTTCCTTATTTTCATAGTTTTTAGCTCCACCTTTCATTTCATCTTGTTCACCAAAGCCAAATATCTTTCCTATTTTTGCACTATAAATTTGAGCTTAAAAATTATTTTTATGGGAAAGGTATTATTTTGGAAATAAATAGGAAATTCTCAAGCTTATTTTTCGAGCTTTCTTTTCAAATGTTATTCAAAAAAAAAATTTTGGAGAAAAAATATATCATTACAAAATCAAAAGAAAAAAAAAGAAAATGAATGCAAAACGTTTATGTTTGGCCAAGTTTATAAAAGAAAAAAATTCATGGCCTTGTTTTTTTTAGTTTCCTATTGGAGAAATGACATAGTTGTTATTTCTCATTTTTTTTATGCTTTGGTTATTTTTGAGCTCATCTTAGTTTAGTGCCTAAAACCTTCATGTTTACCTTTGAATCCACTTCCTAATTATTTACCTAAGCCAAGTTTAATGCCTAGTAGAAGTGCTAATGATCTTAGAACTTAATTTCGCGTAGTGGAGAAAGTGTGAACGTACAAGCCTATGGCCACCATCATTGATGGATTTCTTTGGAGGTTATCTTGGAGTGTTTTAGGGTTAATGTTTATCTAGCAACCTAGTAGTTTGTTAATGCGCCGTTTATTTAGAACTTCTACTTTTGTTTTCCTTATTTTCATTTATTTTGGATGCCTTGTTTTTAAGATTTAGAAATTAGTAGACTTCTCTTATGTTTTAATGAGATTTTTAGGCTTTCCCTTTCAAATCTTCTATTGTGCACTTCTCACCCCACTAGTTGATAATATGAATACTAGGATAGTTTAATTTTCCATGTTTTGTTTTTCTTAATTATGAAACCTAAATTAGCTTTGTTTATTTTCTATTTCCTTCCCTAGTTTTCATTTTTTATTTGCTTGAGGGCAAGCAAATGTCTAAGCATGGGGGTGTTTGATGACTACTTTTTAGTCATCCTTTTTTGGGTAATTTAGTAGCTCAAATTTCTAAGTATTATTATAATTTTATGTTGTTGTATGCTGATAGTCCGCTTCGTAATGGTAATTTCTAGCTTTCAATTTACTTCAAGTAATTGAGTTTCTTTTCATGCAAGCCTTTTTCGCATTTCTGTACCATTAAACTATCCTAGTATTCATATTATCATAAGCAACAACTTATTCTAGAAGTTCTATCAACTATAGTAGCATGAGAGTATAGTATTATAACAGAATGTAACTCAACTTATATGAATTCCTATACAAACATATAAGTTGAGGATCGTTCAGCAATAAGTAACTCATCGTATAGGAGTGCCCATACAAACTTATACGATGAGGATCTTGTGTATGCAATGGAGTGTAATGATATGTATGCAATGCAATGAATCACCCATGAACACGCACATGCACTCGCTATGTCGATACAGACTTATAGTTCCCACTTTTCGAGCAGGTAGCTAAGCTCTCAGGCGTCAACCGTCGTGGTCGGACGGTGAAAGTGGAGCGGGCATCTCCACTACGAGGCTGGTCTCCACACTACCTAGCCTAGGCCTTCGTACGCCTCAACGCTAATAATACAACAGCGGAGCTCACATGTGTACTATGGCTCAGCGGGTGTCTCGGGTAGATGTGCACCGAGATCCTAGCCCTGAACTGGCCTATGCGTGACATGGTAGGAGCCTCGGAAAAGAGCACGAGGACCAAGGCCAACCGTTCACTTGGCATGGAAGGAGCCTCGGGACATGAACATTGAGGACCAAGCCCAACCGCCCAAGGTCTAGCTATCAACTCCCATCGGTGTGACGATTGGCGATCCCATAGACCTGCCACACAATCCTTAACCCGGTATTACGACACCGCTTGTTGACTCACACCGCGAGCCACTCAACCACACTGTGGTATGGGAGGAGCCTCTGAAATGAGCGCGAGGACCAAGCCCAACCGACCATTAGGCACGGAAGACGCCTCGGGACATGAACACTAAGAACGAAGCCCAATCACTCGCGAGTACATGAGTTACTCGTCCGATTATCACAACACAGGTCCATATCAATCAACACTGACCGAGTACACAAGTTCTAGTATTCTCGTGATTAGACCACTAATTATCATCTATTCACTATCCCCCATAAAGTCACTTGATTCAATCACATACCATTTCACCATTAGTTTACGTGGGGCCTATCCAATAGTTTCATCCAGCGTTGAATTATCACAACCCTACATATTATGATTTGCCTACGACTTAACGTCAGATTGTTACAAAACCTCTTACGAGATCAAATTCAATTATAAAACAAATCCAGTAATTTCAGGTGCATAACACCTGCAGGACAACAACTTCAGCCGAAGATTCCTGTGGCTACAGGAATCCGGTAAGTGCGTGTAACCCCTCGATGGAAATTTCTTTCCATGGGCTACAACTTTCATGTTCAGTCTGCAATCCAGATTAGACTTTATCCCACATGAAATCGGCTCCAAATCCTGCTGCATACAGAATAAAATTTATGCGCGCTTAGTCTATAACCTCTACTTCGATCAGACATTATCGTGGCTACAGACTTCACCTGAAGGCATGTAACCATTCGTTGGAAAGGTAATTTCAAGGGATACAACTTTCGTGTTTAGTCAAAAGCCCAGATCTGACCTTTTCTTGCCTGAAAATAGCCAAGAAGGTCGCTGCGTGCAGAACACAGATTTTTGCACCCATCTTGAAGCGGAATGAACGGCATCGGTTCATCTTCCTCCTCAAGCTGGTCTTCTCAAATTGCAACCAGAAGTTCCTCCACCATTATTCACCCTCTTAAGGCCATTCCTCTTCATGAATCCACCCCAATAATCACTTTGAAGAAGGGGAGGTTGAAGATGACTAAACATTAGAACACAAGTTCTACAAAGGCCCTCCTAGAAATCTTCTTCTTATACATCAGGACTCATTTGAGTCGATGTCTCGCCTAAGAATAACTATAGATCTAGCACCAAGGGAGAGGGGAGGAAGCTCACCTCATTTCTAGTGGTTCCGCCATTTCCGGCCATGGATCTTGTCATCCTTCTCGTTGGCATCGTTTTTCCCTTGACGGCGGTGGCGTTTCCTTACGCGGTTGATTGGATCCAGCAAAATCTACCTCCTCCAGAAGTTCCTCTTCAGAAAATAGGGTTTGTAAGAGAATGAGACGACTAGGCTTCATTTTTCTCTTTTATACTGAAGTGACACAGGTAGGGATACGGCCGTGTCCTTACCCGTGTCCGGCTTGGGCAAAATGGCGTCAATGGTTCGAGTGTCGCTTGGACACCAACACGAGTAGGGACACGCCCGTGTCCACTACCCGTGTCCACTACCCGTATCACATGACATGGCTGTGTTCATGCACATGTTCTTACCCGTGTCCTTCCCCGGGTGACACGGCCGGCTTCTGAAGATGTACACACGGATAGAGACACGCCCGTATCTCTACCCGTGTCCTGCTCGGGCCACATTTTCTCGAGTACAACTCGACACCTCTTGAGTACTCGACACCTCTCGAGAACTCGGCACAAACCGGTAGGGACATGCCTGTGTTCCCACCAGTGTCCTGCTCGGGACACACTTTCTCGAGTACCACTCGACACCTCTTGAGAACTCGACACTTATCGAGAACTCGACGCACAGGGGTAGGGACACGCCCATGTCCCCACCCGTGTCCTGCTAAGGACAAACTTTCTCGAGTACCACTCGATACCTCTCGAGAACTCGATACCTCTCTAGAATTCGACGCACACGGCACACGGGTAGGGACACGCCCGTGTCTTTACCCGTTTCCTACACAGTCCCAACCTCTCTTTTCCCCACGAGTGCGAGCCTGATCGCCTGCACTCTCTGAGCCTAAATAAGTTCTCCTGACTCAAAAGCGTGCACGAGGGGCCTAGTGTAAATCGGGACGTTACAAATCCTATAAACAAAATAAAAGATTTCGTCCCCGAAATCAGGTTAAGGCTACGGGGGAGAAAAGCATATATAAACATAAAATGAAATATGCTTTTAAAGATTACCTTGATGAAATAGATCTGGGTAGCGCTTTTGCATCAAGTCCACCGGCTCCCACATATACTCCTCTTTCCCATGATTGGACCACATAACTTTCACTAGCGGAACACTTTTGCGACGCAAGGTCCTCGTTTCTCTATCTACTATCTGCACAGGCTCTAGTCGCACTGACCTACCAGTCGCAACTGCTCCGTTAGTGGTTGGAACATATTGTTCAGGCCGCAACAATGCCTTTCGGAGTGACGACACATGGAATACATCATGAAGATTCTCTAGCTCTGGAGGTAACTCCAATCGATATGCCAACGGGTCAATCCTTTCCAAGAAGACGTTGGGCCCAACGTACCTTGGGCTAAGCTTCTTCACACCACGTACCCGAGATACTCCATGCATCGGCCTGATCTTCAAAAATACCTTGTCTCCCACTTGAAATTCCACCATCTGGTGCTTTGCATTAAAATATTTTGCCTGGCGACTTTGAGCTTCGAGCATGCGGTCCCGTATTAGCCTCACAGCCGCATCAATATTATCTATGTATTCAATTCCCAAAGCCTTCGGATCTTCATCCTGCACCCAAGACAAGGGTGTTCTACACCTTCTTCCATAAAGGGCTTCATGGGGCGCCATCCCGATGCTAGCTTGATGGTTGTTGTTGTATGAGAATTCCACCAAGGGTAGGATGCTTTCCCATGGCTCTCCTCTATCCAACACACACAACCTCAATAAGTCTTCCAATGTCCTAATAGTCCTTTCAGATTGCCTGTCGGTCTGAGGGTGAAATGTTGTGCTGAAGGTAAGACGCGAACCCAAATATGCATGCACCGCCTTCCATTCCCTACAGGTAAACCGACCATCTCGGTTAGAAACAATTGTCTTTGGCATGCCATGATACCGTACGAATTATTCCACAAAAAGGCGTACCAAAACATCCACGTGTGCTTCTTTATTCATAGGTATGAAACGGGCTACCTTTATCAAGAGATCAACGATTACCCATATCGAATCATTCTCTGAGCGGGAGCGAGGCAAACCGTGGACAAAGTCCATGGAAACATCCTCGAACTTCCACTCGGGGATGGGAAATGACTGTAACAATCCACCGGGGCTCCTGCATTCTGCCTTCACTCTTTGACAGGCCTCGCAACGCGTAACCAAATACCCGAAGTCTTTCATCATCCCCGGCCAACACATGGTCTTCCGCAAGTCTGTGTACATCTTAGCAATCCTAGGGTGCACAGAATACTGAGAGCAGTGTGCTTCTCTCAAGATATCCTCCCGAATATTACCGCCCTTGGGAATATAAAGCCGGCCACGGAAATGAACAAGGCCGTCCTTTAGAGAGTACTCGCTAGTTGTCCCACCTTCAATTGACTTTATTGCCGAGGCCAGAGCCTTATCCCTTTCTTGCTCTGCCTGAATTCGGTCTCGCACATCGCAAACTATATTCATTGCGGTCAAGTACTCCCTATACCCATCTGGTTGGTTCTTGTACTCCTAGGTGATCTCCATCTCCTCAAGCATCTGAGCTAACTCCATACGCATCAACCGGGACATGGAACTTGCTTCCGCTACCTTCCTGCTCAAAGCATGGGCTACAGAATTTACTTTTCCGGTGTGGTAGTTCAGGGTATATTCATAATCGCACAAAAACTCCAACCACCGTCATTGTCTCAGATTTAATTTCTTCTAGGTATGGACGTACTTTAAGTTCTTAAGATCCGAGAATATTTCGCAGTGAACACCGTATAGATAGTGCCTCCAAATCTTAAGGAGAACACTACTTCCCCCAATTCCAAGTCATGTAATGGGTAGTTGATTTCACGCTTCTTCAATTGTCTTGAAGCATAGACAATCACATGCCCGTGCTGCATCAATACCGCTTTAATTCCTTGATATGATGCGTCCATGTAAACTTAAAATCCTTCCTTCCCGGAGGGAAGGGCTAGGATGGGTGTGGATGTAGATCTGTCCTTTAGTTCTTGGAACGTAGCTTTACATTGGGGTGTCCACTCATACGATACACCTTTCTTTGTTAGGAAAGTAAGAGGAAGAGCAATCTTTGAGAATCCCTTTACAAATTTGCGGTAGTACCCGACAAGTCCAAGTAAACTCCGCACGTCAGCCACTAACTTCAAAGGAGACAACTCCTTCACGGCACGCACTTTGGTCGGATCCACAGCTAGCCCAGCCCCACTGATCACATGACCCAAGAAGGCAACCTCCTTAAGCCAGAATTCACACTTGCTGAACTTGGAGAACAGGGCATGCTATTTTAACTTCTTCAGTACTAAGGCCAGATGCCCGACATGTTCTTCCTCCGTCTTGGAGTAGACCAAGATATCGTCGATGAAAACAATGACGAAAAAATCTAGGTAGGGCTCGAACACTTTGTTCATTAAGCTCATGAAAGATGATGGGGCATTAGTGAGCCCAAACGGCATCACTGTGAACTCATACAAGCGGTATCTTGAGCTGAAAGCCATTTTCTGAATGTCATCCTCTTGTATTCTCAATTGATAATACCCCGAGCGCAAATCTAGCTTGGAAAACCAATGTGCTCCCACTAATTGATCGAACAACTCATCGATCCGAGGTAACAAATAGGTATTTCATACCGTCTGTCGGTTGAGCTCCCGATAGTCTATGCATAATCGCAGGGTTCCATCCTTCTTCTTAACGAATAGGACAGGGGCTCCCCAAGGTGATGAGCTGGGGCGAACAAATCCTGATTCTACCAACTCTTGCAATTGAATCCTAAACTCCGCGAGTTCCTTTGGGGCAATCCGATAAGGAGTCCTGGAGATAGGCTTGGCACTCGGTACTAACTTGATTTGAAAATCTACTCCTCTGTGTGGGGGTAATCCTGGCAATTTCTCCGGAAACACTTCGGGGAAATCACGCACCACCCGCACATCCTTGATATTCAACGCCAACTCCTTCAGCTCGAAATAGATCATGAAAACTTCATCCCCCTTCATGTGGGCTTTTAAAGCCTGGACTGAAGATAATATCATACGAGGCGCGAAGTTAATACCTTGAAAGATGACCTTCGAGTCTCCATGTCTCAACGAGATCCTTTTTTGCTTGCAGTTAATCTTCGCATAGTGCTGATCTAGCCATACCATGCCCAAAATGAGGTCGAACTCTTGCATTCCCAAGACTGTGGCAGGGGTGTCGAAGAGCTTTCCTTCAAGAAGAACCTCAAACTCGCACTTCACGGTTGCCGTCATCTCCGATCCGTCTGGAAGGCGCACCCTTCGTACAATACCAATGAAGTACTGCACTCCATCTATATCTTTGATGAAGTCTTCAGACACAAAAGAGTTTGAGGCACCGGTGTCGAATAACGTATAGGCCGGTTTCCCGCCGACCATTACGGTGCCTAGTGTCAATAATAATTCTCAAGCTAGGTGTCTAATATATTTTAAGCAACTTGAGGATATTAATGAAAATAAAATGACTAATTGTAATCATACCTGCAATCACCTCCTGAGGGTTCCGCTCTTGAGTCATGTCCAATGCATACATCTAATCCTGAGCGGGCCAAGGGTTTCCTCTTCATGGTCCTCGTCCTCGACCATGCATGTGCCCCCGAGTTCGAGAAGTTGCCGGAGGGAAAGCGAGAGGCGCATTGAAGGATCAAGCGCATACCCAACTGCACCAAAAGTCCAGACTATTTTAGAGGGTGCTACTTAATTTTTTATATAAGTAGCAGAGTGCCACGGGTCAAGTGAAGGAACGCCGGACCCAATAATCCCCCCGGGAATCCAGCACAACCCATCGACTCAGAGGTGGGGTTACCACATGGCCCACACGGCTCAGAGGTGGGGTTACCACATATCCACGGTTGCCTGACCCACCGGACCCACATAGGTAGAAGGGAAAAATCAGGATTAAATAGCCCCCCCCCCCCCGTTCTTGAACCCGTGACCTCCTCTGATACCAATTGAAGGATCAAGCGCATACCAAACTGCACCAAAAGCCCGGACTATTGGAGAGGGCGCTACTTAATTTTTTATATAAGTAGCAGAGCGCCACGGGTCAAGTTTAGGAACGCCGGACCCAACACGAATTTCCAAATAGTTGCGGGCAGTAGCGTCGAATGTGGCCCGGTTGGTTGCATTCGAAGCACTCTCGCTCCTGCCGCCCACCGGGTTGTGGAAATTGTTGAGGTGGAGACAATGCTGGCGGTTGCGGAACCGAGCACTCCATCCTAAAATTCTGGGGGAAACGTCTGCCACCTCTTCGATATCCTCTTCCTCCTCTATTATCAAATCTCCTTTATTGCTACGGCCGGCTTCCATAACACCTTCAGCTGGCCTCTTACCACTTTCCAAATGGTCGGCTTCCAACCTCTTTTCCATGTAAATAATCTCGGCTAGACTAGAGTCCGTTATAAACAAAAGCGCTTGCCTCATGGGGTCTCCCAAGCCTTTGTAGAATCGTTTTGTGTATCCTCTATCATCCAACTCATTAGAGTGAGCAATCTAGCCAAGTGCTGAAACTCTCGTTGGTATTTTGTCACCGATTTGGACCCTTACTTATGTTGCAGAAATCTCTCTTCAATATTATCCCGAGCTGCCGAGGGGATGAAATGCTCTAAAAAGGATTAAGAGAATTTGCTCTAACTGATATCCGTGTACATCCATCCTTGAAAAGTGGAGCCCATGAGGGACTTCCACCACCTTTTGGCGTGCAACTCTAAGAGTGTCACTACAAGGGCCACCGCCATGTTGTTTGGGCACCTTATTCCTGCTAACAGTTCTTGTACAGTGTCGAGCAATTCTTCCGTACACACTGCCAACTCCGTCCCAAGGTAAGTAGGAGGGGAGAGAGCTCGGGAAGTGCTTAACCAAGTGGATCTCGGACCCTGCTGTTGTACGGGGGCTTGCTGAGATTGGGACCTGAAGGCATCCAGGATAGCTATGAGTGTCTTCCCTAGCTCGTATTGTTGGAATTGTGTAGGTGCGGACGGGGCGGGGGTGCCCCTCACCAGCTCAACATGTACTGGGATCTACATGTAAGGTACAAACTTAAGGTTAGGTCAGCTGATCTAAGGTCAAAGATGGACAAACTTAGTGTGAATTACATATGGGCACACCACTGCTTCGGCTAAGTCAGTTTATCCCAAAACTGACCAATCGAATGGGGGTGGCACCATTATTAAATGACTTCATCAGTTCAGGATCATAGCAAGCTGATACCATTTGTAAGACCCCCCTCCCGGAACACAACAAATGGCACGAGAGGGGTCTTATGCCTAGAACAGTCGCCTTGCGATAGCACTAACACTCGGGTTAGCCTATACCACAAGATGCCTATCCTGCCGGCCATAACCAATATCATACATTGCCAACCAAACCAAATATAACATAGAAGTCAAATCCACACCAAGCAGATAGTCCATAATATAACAGCAGTATAGAAGCTTCAACAAGCTTCTAACATAAGTGTACGTAAATAGTTTTCCCAAAACGGGTACAACAAAAGCCTCTCACACTCACATCAGTAACCGACAGTAGCGACGGTACCGTCCCCTCAGGCCCTGTCGTACTGGCCTGGCTGTCCGGCTGCATAACCTGCTACTCCACCTGTAGGGTTTCCTCCTAAAAAGAAAGACGTAGCAACCGTTAGTCATAACAACTAATTGGCTTCACATCCGCTCCCCCGACGACTCCTCGGCACCGGGTGGAGAAAGGAACAAGGTACAATATAAATGAAACTTTGGTACAAGTAGGTGGTATATCTCAATGTAAATTAAGCAGTGTAATAAATAAGCAACAACTTATTCTAGCAGTTCTATCACCTATAGCAGCATGAGAGTATAGTAATATAATAGAATGTAACTCAACTTATATGAATGCCCATGCAAACATATAAGTTGAGGATCGTTCAGTAGTAAGTAACTCATCGTATAGGAGTGCCCATACAAATTTATACGATGAGGATCTTGTGTATGCAATGGAGTGTAATGACATGTATGCAATACAATGACTTACCCATGAACACACACATGCACTCGCTAATTCGACACAGACTTGTGGATCCCACTTTTCGAGTAGGTAGCTAACCTCTCAGACGTCAACCGTCGTGGCCGGACGGTGACAATGGAGCGGGCATCTCCACTACTAGGCTGGTCTCCACACTACCTAGACTAGGCCTTCGTACGCCTCAATGCTAAGAACATAACAGCGGAGCTCACATGCGTACTACGACTCAGCGGGTGTCTCGGGTAGATGTGCACCGAGATCCTAGCCCCGAACTGGCCTATGCGTGACACGGAAGGAGCCTTGGAAAATAGCACGAGGACCAAGCCCAACCGTTCACTTGGCACGGAAGGAGACTCGGGACGTGAACACCGAGGACCAAGCCCAACCGCCCAAGGTCTAGCTGTCAACTCCCATCGGTGTGACGATTGGCGAGCCCGTAGACCTGCCACACTATCCTTAACCCGGGATTACGACACCGGGTGTCGACTCACACTGCGAGCAACTCAGCCACACTGTGGTATGGGAGGAGCCTCAGAAACGAGCGCGAGGACCAAGCCCAACCGAACATTAGGCACGAAAGACGCCTCGGGACATGAACACCGAGGACCAAGCCCAATCACTCGCAAGTACATGAGTTACTCGTCTGATTATCAAAACACATGTACATATAAATCAACACCGACCGAGTACACAAGTTCTATTATTCTCGTGATTAGACCACTAATTATCATCTGTTCACTATCCCCCACAAAGTCACTTCATTAGATAACATACCATTTCACCATTAGTTTACGGGGGCCTATCAACTAGTTTCATCATGCGTTGAATTATCACAACCCTACATATTATGATTTGCCTACGACTTAACGTCAGATTGTTACAAAACCTCTTCCGAGATCAAATTCAATTATAAAACTAATCCAGGAATTTCAGGTGCAGAACACCTACAGGACAGTAACTTCAACCGAAGATTCCCGTGGCTACAGTAATCCGGTAAGTGCGTGTAACCCCTCGATGGAAAGTTATTTCCATGGGCTACAACTTTAATCTTCAATCTGCAATCCACATCAAACTGTATCCCACATGAAATCGGCTCCAAAGCCTGCTGCGTACAGAATACAATTTCTGCGCGCTTAGTCTACAACCTCTTCTTCGATCAGACATTCCCGTGGCTACAGACTTCACCTGAAGGCATGTAACAACTCGTTGGAAAGGTAATTTCAAGGGCTACAACTTTCATGTTTAGTCGAAAGCACAGATCTGACCTTTTCCATCCTGAAAATAGCCAAGAAGGTCGCTGCGTGCAGAACACAGATTTTTGCACGCATCTTGAAGCGGAATGAACGACATCGCTTCATCTTCCTCTTCAAGCGAGTATTCCCAAATCGCAACCAGAACTTCCTCACCCTTATTCCCCTCTTAACGCCATTCCTCTTCACGAATACACCGCCATCATCACTTTGAAGAAGGGGAAGTTGAAGATGACTAAACATTAGAACACAAGTCTTAGAAAGGCCCTCCTAGAAATCTTCTTCTCACACATCAAGACTCATTTGATTCGATGGCTCGAATAAGAATAAATATAGATCTAGAACCAAGGGAGAGGGGAGGAAGCTCACCTCATTTCCAGTGGTTCCTCCATTTCTGGCCATGGATCTTGTCATCCTTCTCATTGGCTACGTTTTTCCCTGATGGTTGTGGCGTTTCCTCGTGGGGTTGGTTGGCTCCAGCAAAATCTACCTCCTCCAGAAGTTCCTATTAATAAAATAGGGTTTGTAAGAGAATGAGGTGGTTAGGGTTCATTTTTCTCTTTTATACAGAAGTGACACGGGTAGGGACACGACCGTGTCCTTACCCGTGTCCTGCTTGGGCGAAACGGCATCAATGGTTCGAGTGTCTCTTGGAAACCAACACGGGTAGGGACACACCCGTGTCCACTACCCGTGTCACATGACACGGCTGTGTTCATGCACGTGTTCTTACCCGTGTCCTGCCCCGGCTGACACGGCCGGCTTTCTGATGATGTGCACACGGGTAGAGACACGCCCGTGTATCTACCCGTGTCCTGCTCAGGCCACATTTTCTCGAGTACAACTAGACACATCTCGAGATCTCGACACCTCTTGAGAACTCGACACCTCTCGAGAACTCGACACACATGGGTAGGGACATGCCCGTGTCCCCACCCGTGTCCTGCTTGGGACACACTTTCTCGAGTACCACTCGACACCTATTGAGAACTCGACACCTCTCGAGAACTCAACACCTCTCGAGAACTCGACGCACATTGGTAGGGACACCCCCGTGTCCCCATCCGTGTCCTGCTCGGGACACACGTTCTCGAGTACAACCCAAAACCTCTCGAGAACTTGACACCTCTCGAGAACTCGACGCACACGACACACGGGTAGGGACATGCCCGTATCTCTACCCGTGTCCTATACAGGCCCAACCTCTCTTTTCCCCACGAGTGCGCGCCTGATCGCCTGCACTCTCTGAGCATAAATAAGTTCTCCTAACTCAAAAGCGTGCACGAGGGGCCTAGCGCAAATCGGGACGTTACAGTGCCTTGCAGCATTAGATGAAATCTTTAGCCCGCGAGCAAAGTCCGCCCCTCCTGCGCGGACTGGCGTGTTTTCTTCTTTTCGCTTCCCATCACTACTGCCCGGCTCACCTGTACCCCGGGCAGTCGGTTATTTTGTCCCTGCTGGTTTGGGCAGGTCCCCAAACCCATAAATAGGGGGAAGTGGTGCACCCAAAGCACGCTGACTCGAGCCTTAGAGCCTACTTGTTGAAGGCTGCGAACTCGAATCTCAGGCTTTGCGGACCCCAGCTTGCTCTACTCTTGTTTTTCCCCTTGTTCAACTTGTGAACAACCCTGTAATCAAACTCATTCTAATCAAATAAAAGCTTGTCGCAAGAGAGGCATTCAGGCCGCGGTGGGCGAAGTCTGGTGTTATCGTGGCTCACGGCTCTGCTGCTCTTTTTCTCTCGTCCGCTCAGTAGATTGCTGGTTGCAGTTTGCTTTTTCCCCTCCTTTCCCCAGTGATCGAACCATTAGCTGGTGGTGCTCGACTCCCTTTCACTTTTTGTGCATCAACAAACTCTGTCTGCACTTCATGAATCATTTTCAAATTTGTGTTTCCTATCTGATATTGAACCCAAGAACATCTCTGAAGCCTTAAGAGATTAATCATGGTTCTTAGCTATGAATGAGGAGCTAAGCGAATTCGAGCGAAGTAAGGTATGGGTTCTAGTGGAGCATCCAGATAACCATCCAGTCATAGGCTTAAATTGGGTTTTCAAAAATAAACTTGATGGTGAGTTTAGGATAACAAGAAACAAAGCTAGGTTGGTGGCTCAATGGTATTCTCAGATAGAGGGTGTGGATTTTGAGGAGTCATTTGCCCCGATTGCTAATCTTGAGTCCATCCGTATGTTTTTGTCGTTTGCAAGTTATAAGTAAATTTGGTTTTTCCAAATGGACGTTAAGAGTGCTTTCTTAAACGGATATTTTAAGGAAGAGGTATACGTCGAGCAACCACCTGAGTTCATGAATGTCTCCTACCAAAACCATGTATACAAGTTAGTGAAGGCCTTGTACGGACTGAAGCAGGCACCTCATGCTTAGTATGATAGGCTCGCCACCTTTTTCATAGATCATGCATTTTGGATGGGTAGCACGAAAAACAACTTTATTCGTAAAGAACGAGCACTCAGATCTAATTATACTAAAAATCTATGTGGATGATATCGTTTTTAGGGCCACGAATGAAAAGTTGTGTGAAGAAATTGTCACCCTAATGAAATCCGAATTTGAAATGAGCCTAGTAGGAGAACTTACCTATTTCCTAGGATTTCAGATTTCTCAACGTAAAGACGGAATTTGTATAAGTCAATACAAATATATCAAAGATATGCTTGTGCGTTTTGGGTATGAGAATCAGAAACAAGTCAAAAATCAAATGAGTGCCTCTTTTAAACTAGGAAAAGATGAAAATGGCATTTCCATCGATCAGACTGTGTTTAGAGGTATGATAGGATCAATGTTATATTTGAGTTCTTCTAGGCCTTATATCACATTTACGGTAGGTATGTGTGCTAAGTACCAAGCCAACCCTAGAGAGTCACATTTGAAAGCGGTAAAGCATATTTTTTAGGTACCTTATAAGAACACAAAACCTTGGACTCTGGTACCCACACACCACTGATTTCTCACTTCATGGGTACTCAAACTCTGATTATGCGGGGTGTTCACTTGATCATAATAACACAAGTGGTACATGTCATTTCCTAGGCCCTACACTAGTCTCCTGGTCAAGCCGTAAACAAAACTCTGTCGCACTATCCACCGCTGAAGCCGAGTATATCGCCTTAGGGAGCTGTTGCGCTCAAGCACTGTAAATGTATCAAACGTTAGAAGACTTTGGCCTAACTTGTAGGAATGTTACACTAAGGTGTGACAATAATAGTGTAATAGACTTGACATATATTCCAATGCACAATTCAATATCAAAACATATTGACATGCATCACTATTGCATTTGATGTAACACCCCTATCCGTCACATAGCATATAGTAGTAGGTCCGGCCGGGGCCCGACACTATATACCACGAACATACTGGTGGGTTACTCAATGAAACCATTCAACCAATACACACGTCCTACACAGAGCATCTAGCAGAAGAAATTTAATAAATTGCAACAATAAGAACCCTGCCAACAAGCATGAATGTCCACTAACAGAAAACCCAGTAGGAATGAATTACAAAATACACAAGAGTACTGGCCTTAAGGAATTATAATAGTTTGCTCAAATATAAGTGTATACCAAACCTCGGCACGCAGGCCGGTCACACATGAGAATACAAGAAAATAATCAAAATTTAGGCCTTCGAGGGCCGGCTCAGCAACCTGGGCTTTAGCCCTCTATTTACCGTTCGGCTCTGCAGTACCTGCAAGCACAATTCACCGCAACGGTGGTAAACAAGAATAACGGTCAGCTAAAGGTGATCAAATTATAACAATTCCGCCCCCAAACCGGGGCGACAAAGCTTCTTCTATGCACTTGTTAGCAAAACTAGAAACTTAGCGAATAAACATCACATCATAGGTGCACGCACACACGGTCGTACACCTTGTGCTCTCAGGGCACTTACTCGGCGAAGCCAGTCCGATCCTCGACTCCACCACCACCCCCAGGGCGGAAAACCTCGTGAGCATTTAGTCCTTTCATCCCTAGCCTAGACTCGATCTCCAAATCATCGGTAAGTGTAACGTTAACTTTTGGTCTCTTTAACCGAAACAGATGGAGCGGGTAATTTTCCACCAGCCCATTGCTCACCCCGCTATGGCCATTTGGCCTTTGATGCGGGCCAAGCTTCCTCCAGTCCTAATTATCGATAAAACACGGTAAATAGCCCCACTATATACCCGGTTGGCTCCCAGGACACCGAAATGGCAGAAATGCATTTCCGCCCAAATTTTCGGGTGCACCTTGGGGTTAATCCCCAAGATTCCCTAATGCATTCTAACGCATAGCAACCCGAAAACAATCAAAACGCACGAAGTCTTCTCCGGCACAAAATACAAAGCAAAACATCACCGTTCCAGACCAACATGTCTGGGTAGGCTTCACACACCATGCCTATGTCCGTACTACGATTCCGGACTCTAACAAGGGGGACTTTACATATCTACCCCAAGGAATACCGCAAACTCACCGCACACTTGCGGGAGAGGGTTTTCCCATGCAAATGAAGAAGAGCTTCACATGCTCAAGATGAAAATCGTTACCCTAGCATTTTTCCTTAGCGCCATGGAAATCTACGCGGATGAAAAGCACCGCAATCTCCTTTCCTTCGCAGATCCGAAGTCGGCTTGCGATTTGGAGCTCCGAAGCTCCGTTGGTGACTGGATATAGCCTTCCTTCTTCCTCCTTGCTCTCTCCTCTCTCTAGATCTTAGAAAGAGAGTAACCCAAGATAAATGGGGTTTTCTAAGCCCTAAACCCAGATATACCCCTGGGGAAACAACCCCAGCCGTCGTATCTCAAATAAGGAAATGGACGGCTGCGATTCGGACTTAAAATCAAAGATCTGGGCCGAACACGGCTTGGGGCCCGTGTCCAAGGCCGTGTCACCCATTCTCCGTCAAAACCGTCGCATCCCAAAAAGAACACGGGCACTCGACACGCCCGTGTCAGGCTTGATATGCCCGTGTCAGCCAGTATACACCCGTGTAGCTGGGCGTGTGCCTCCATTGACACAGGTCCAGAATATCTATCGCACGACACAACCATATGACACGCGCGTGTCACATGCTGTGTGCTAGACATGCCCTGGGACACGCTCGTTTCCCAGGCCGTGTAGCTGCCTTAGAACAACTCGCCAAAAGACCGAGGAGGAAAAGAGTATTAGACAAGCCCGTATCGAATTTGGCACAACCGTGTCTGACCCGAACACGTCTGGGCTCAGGTCGTGCGTCCACACTCAATGATCGTTGAGTGAAAGGCTTTTAATGTCTGACACGCCTTGGGACACGACCATGTCCCAAGCCGTGTTCACCCCCTGACGATCGTTGACAGCAAAAATCGACGACCACGTGAACAGTGCCAAAGCTGAGCACGACACGCTCTTGGACACGCCCGTGTCCCAGGCCGTGTCACCTCTACCAAATCCCAGATTTGGCTCAAAATGCCACCTGTCACTCTTTTGAGTTTCGAGGCGTTACAACTCTCTCCCTCATAAAATAATTTCGTCCACAAAATTACAAAAGGAAAAGATATACAAAACCAAAAGTTGTACCTGAGTGGAATAACTCTGGGTACTCTTCAAGCATGGTCTGCTCCCATTCCCAAGAGAGATCCTCATGACCGCAACTGTCCCAACGGACCATGACCATTCTGATCTCCTTGTTACAAAGTCTCTTGACTTCAGAGTCCATAATACGAACGGGCTTGACCTTTGATGGAGACGACGACCCATAATATTTCGAGGATGGCGATGGCATGCTTGCGAACGACCATGCGGAGCGTCAGCATAATAGCCGTCCAGAACGCAAACCCATATATTATTAATTAATAATAATAATTATTAATTAATTATTAATTAATAAGTCATTTCTACGTTTGGTATTTTTATGTCGCAATGTTATTTTCATTTCATGTATGATGGGTGCTTATAACCTTCATTTGTTATTTTTATTTCATGTTCTTAATTATTGTAATTGTTATGTCATGATGGGTGCAAATAGCCATCATGAGTGGTTTAATTTTCTAAGGTGGAGAATGAGTGGTGTAGCCTATATATGTTTCATATTTTATTCATTGAATGAAAGAAAATTTGAAAACCTAACTTGAGAATCTCTCTCCTTCTTCTCCTTGGCCGACCCCCCTCTCTTCTCCTCCTTCTTAGCCGCCGGCCACCATCTTCCCCTCCTCCTCCTCCCTCCTTCATATCTCCCTCTTCCTCTTGCCATACGAGCCCTCCTCTTCCTCTACAAAGAAAACCTACCACTTCCATCCAATAATCCACCGGCCTCCTCCTCCTCTCACCAACCCGGCCACCCCTCTCCAAAATCGGCCACCCCCCCCCCCTTCATCACAACCCGAGCCCCTCCATCTTCCACAAAATTCTAGCTGCCAGCCACCAACAGCAACAAACCCGACCCCCCTCTTCATCCCCTTCCTAATTCGACCAAAACCTTCCATATTAAGCCCTAAAACCTACCATATTTTCCCTCTCCTACCATATTTAAATATATTTGTTGCCAAATCTAGAAGATGACGGCGTTGGTATTTCCAACGTCGGCGTGACGCGACGAAGGCGGACGAGTTTCTCTCCTACTGGCGTGATTCTGGTGGAGCCGTTGAAGATCGATCCACACCGAGATAACCAGAATCATCCATTCCGGTTGGGTAACGAAAATTTTCACTCCCGTGTGTTTCTTTCCTTGGATAATCTTGTGGTGGATTTTCTTAGCGTTAATTTTGATAGCATTGAAAATATCGTGGATAGCTTTCATCGTTTTGTGTCTTTTCTTGATTGATCTAATTTTTCGTAAAGGGGTTTGGCGAGCCCTCGTTTTTCTTTTGTTGGGAGAGATCTACCTTTTTCGAATCGTGTTTTATTCGGTAGATCTCTTTTGGTACAACACCGCTCGACCGGATCGTGTAGGTCCTTTTAGTCGGAAAGAATATTGGCATATAGCCCTTGTTCGATCCCTATCGGATTGGCTACCCGTACGCTAGTATTAAATTGATAACATTAATTACGTGGTGACGCGTTGATCGATTGTGCGAGTGTAGAATTTGGTTTATAGAGAGCTAGTCGTACGCGTCCGTAATTATATTTCGGTCCAAACGTGTACGCCTACATAAATTTGGTATCAAAGGGAGGTGTTCGTCAATTTCCTAATTGGCACTCCTCCCCCTCTTATGTGGCACGTACAAACGCACTCACCCGTTTCGTTGCAGATCAATATTTAAAAGATTAGTTTTCATGAAATGCATTGAAATTCCAAAATTTTAAATTTCAAATTAAAAACAAATAAATTTCCAATTTCAAATTTCACATTTCAGATTTCAAATTTCAAATTTCAAATTTCCAAATTTCAAATAATAAAATTCAAAATTTCAAATTTCAAATTTCAAATAATAAATTTCAAATTTCCAATCTCAAATTCAAAATTTAAAATTTTTCTCAGAATTATAACAAAAAAATTAGTGGTCTGCAAATAGCGGCCTAAAAATGTTAATTTTTCTCAGAATATAAAATTAAAAATTTCTGGAATTTCTCCATCTAATTATTAGTAAGAAAAAAAAATTTCATCAGTAATTATTTTTATTAATTAATTTGAAAATTTAGTATTTGGTGTGCCAATAGCGGCCTAGATTTTTATTTTCTCAGTAAAAAAAATCCAGCAAAAATTTTTAATGATCCTCATATTTTTCCAGCAAAAACCCTATTTTTTTCATATTTATGACTCTAGTGGTTAAGCAGGAACAATTCCATTTTCGTTAGAGTTAAGTTATCCTGGTGCCCTTTTCCTTGCACATGCACTAAGTCCGGGTGAATTTTTCTCCCCGGTTCGCGCTAAGATGGATTATGACGTACATGCTACTCATTCCCACACTTATCCTCCCACGTTTATTAAGACCCCCACGTATGACGGTTTAGGGTGCCCTAAAATTTTTAGGGATTGGCTTAAGGGTATAGAACTTCATTTTAAGTGTTACGGATGGGATGACCCCCAAAAGATTCACTTTGCCCGAGAGCGGTTAATAGGTCAGGCCCAGTTATTTTGGATGAACGAAGAGCGACGTTTTGATGGTTATCAACATAATTGGCAGGCGATGCGTAGCCTCCTATCGAATCAATTTGATCCCGCCTATCTCTGTACTACCAACACCAAGCCTATGAGTGAGTATCGTTATGGCACTAGTTCCATACTAACCTGTAAGACTGACTATAAACCAAATGCCAAGATCAAACGACACATAACTGAAGATTTGGCCCCCTTATACAAGGGAATAAGTCGGTCTCAGATTATATGAAATCTTTAAAGGTCTTGACTGTTAGGAGCGGTGTGAAAGAGTTGTCTGAGGTCACCCTTTCTAGGTTTCGTAGGGGGTTAGACCCCTACATCCAGGGTAAATTACTACATTACTGTCACACCGACCTAGACATCACCTTTAGTACGGCTTTGGAGATTGAGAAGCACCGACATCCTAGGAGAAAGGTTCACTCACGTCAGAAGATTATTACCTTTGAGTCTAGTGGCGTATCCGATCTTGGTTCTATTGAGTGTCCTCCCATGATTACGCCCATAGAACCTTTTGAGTCTTTCCGTGTGTTGCCTGCTCTAGTTATTAACTCCTCTGATGAGTCAAAGGAAAGGCCTAGGATGGTGCCCATCATTGAGGACGAGGCTGTTATCCCTGACGATTATAGCGACGATGAGGATATTGGTTACCCTAGTGACCTGGATGAGGATTCCACCACTAAGGAATCATCTCCACTCCCCGTCGACGACATTTTGGAGCCTACTGTTACTCCTGCTGAGATTACACCTGAGTCGGTAGGCATTTTACCTGATGATGAAAGTTTACTTAGTAGTGACTTAGGAGATGATCTGTTCGGACTCGAGCTAGTTCCTCTTAGACCGAGATATTCTGAGAACTGTTCTGATGATCCTGATATATTGGACGTTCCGACTGATTGGGAAGACTTACCATTGGTGAACGAGTTATGCTTGGATGATTTTAGTGCTATGAGCTCGAACGATATTTCTTTGATGCAAACACCTTTATCCGACGTTCCTGATTTAAAGCTTCCGTCGGGCTCAATTTTACCCTTGTCTGAGACCATAATTGATTCTAAATTAAATAACTTAGATAGTGTGTCAGAAGAAATTGTAAGCAAGGATGTTGTATTATTGGATGACTTTTTGGATTCTCCCCGGGATTCGATTTGCCCATCCCTCTATCCTAATTTAGACGATGTGCCCACTTCATGGGAAGATTTGGTTACCGAAGAATGTGACATTTTGGTAGATTTACCCTGTGTGGGAGAATTAATTTTGGATGACGGTAGCGCTGAGAACCCGATAGACTTGTCTTTGATGTTGCATACTATGGAGAACGTTGCTGATTCTGACTTGGATGACTTGACAAGTGTGTTGGAAGAATGTCCAAGTGAGAGAGTTGTATATTTGGAAAACATTACTAGTGTAGAACCGGATGAGCGTCCCCTGACGCTATCTCTGTTGTGTGAATTTAAATTAGATTTCAACTCTCTCTCGGTTTTAGATTTACGAAGTCTCCCTCCTGTTCTGTTGACTCATCTTGTGGGCACTTTAGGACGCACGTTTTATAATCCTGATCTGAGTCCGTTTATTGGGCCACCCTCACGGGCCCCTCCTTTGGACATGTCATCTTTGACTGCCCATTATCCTACATGTCCATCGTTGGTCATACCCTCGACTGTATTACATTTTGTTTTTAATGCGACGATGACTTTTATCCTAGTTTATTCCTTTTTAATCTTTAAAAATTATCACATTTTGAATTATACGTTTATGATGAAGCCGTTTATAGTGCCTCCTAATATAATACAATCGGTGCCACCAGATTTAGTTTCGTTGGTGCTGCCTTATTTTGTTCCGTTACCACCAAATATATTAAGTACGTTTGCACAAGATTATGCTCGCCATGAACATTATTTACGTAAGCACTTTAGTGAAGCGCTGTCCAGGTCACAAAATCCTTATCAATTTCTTGCTAGCTTACATAAAAGGGCTTCTTACGGTATAATTGGCGATTTTGTTTTGGTGTGTCTCGTCCTTGAACGGTTGCCTCCGGGCACTATAGAAAGTTGGCGAGTTGGCGAGCTGCACCTTTTGCGGACATTAATGAAATTGGGACAACACACATTTCTTTTGAGGTTTTTCGCTGATTGGGGTAATACCCCTATTTTTAATGTTTTTGATTTAATGGTGCATGTTTCTCCACTACTTGAATTATCTGCCTGTCTGTTTGGTTCCACTTCGTTCTCTTATGGTTTGGGTAGTGAGTTTGTGCTTGGATCGCTCTCTTCTTCGGTCTTCACTGGAGGTACGTTGGTAATTGATGTTGAAACTTTTCTTCCTTTATTGCCTAATGCTTTTCCAAGGGTCCCCAGTACCAACATTTTGCATGACAGGATACTCCAGGTTGAAGTGCTCTCTTCTCCAAGTGGTGTTGTTCGCTGCTACGTGTCTCTTATGGATGATGCTCTCCTGCACTGGTACTCTCAGACCAACTCATCGGTGATGAGTACTTTTGAATGGGGGAGGATTGATGGAGACGATGGCCCACAACATTTCGAGGACGGCGATGGCATGCTTGCGAACGACTATGCGGAGCGTCGGCATAATAGCCGTCCAGAACGCAAACCCAGATATTATTAATTAATAATAACTATTATTAATAAATTATTATTAATTAATAAGTCATTTCTATGTTTGGTATTTTTTGTCGCAATGTTATTTTCATTTAATGTATGATGGGTGCTTATAACCATCATTTGTTATTTTTATTTCATGTTCTTAATTATTGTAATTGTTATGTCATGATGGGTGCAAAGAGCCATCATGAGTGGTTAAATTTTCTAGGGTGGAGATTGAGTGGTGTAGCCTATATATAGGCATGTATGTTTCATATTTTATTCATTGAATGAAAGAAAATTTGAAAACCTAACTTGAGAATCTCTCTCCTTCTTCTCCTTGGCCGACCACCCCCCCCCCCCTCTCTTCTCCTCCTTCTTGGCCGCTGGCCACCATCTTCCCCTCCTCCTCCTCCCTCCTTCATATCTCCCTCTACCTCTTGCTATCTGAGCCCTCCTCTTCCTCTACAAAGAAAACCTACCACTTCCATCCAACAAGCCACCAGCCTCCTCCTCCTCTCACCAACCCGGCCACCCCTCTCCAAAACCGGCCACCCCCCCTTCATCACAACCCGAGCCCCTCCATCTTCCACAAAATCCTAGCCGCCAGCCACCAAAACCAACAAACTTGACCCCCCCTCTTCATCCCCTTCCTAATTCGACCACCACCTTCCCTATTAAGCCCTAAAACCTACCATATTTGCCCTCTCCTACCATATTTAAATATATTTGTTGCCAAATCTAGAAGATGACGTCGTGGGGATTTCCAACGTCGGCGTGACGCGACGAAGGCGGATGAGTTTCTCTCCTACCGGCGTTATTCTGGTGGAGCCGTTGAAGATCGATCCACGCCGAGATAACCAAAATCATCCATTTCGGTTGGGTAACGAAAATTTTCACTCCCGTGTGTTTCTTTCCTTGGATAATCTTGTGGTGGATTTTCATAGCGTTAATTTTTATAGCATTGAAAATATCGTGGATAGCTTTCATCGTTTTGTGTCTTCTGTTGATTGATTTATTTTTCGTAAAGGGGTTTGGCGAGCCCTCGTTTTTCTTTTGTTGGGAGAGATCTACATTTTCCGAATCGTGTTTTATTCGGTAGATCTCTTTTGGTACAACACCGCTCGACCGGATCATGTAGGTCGCTTTAGTCGGAAAGAACATTGGATTATAGGCCTTGTTTGATCCCTATCGGATTGGCTACCCGTACGCTAGTATTAAATTGATAACATTAATTATGTGGTGCCGCGTAGATCGATTGTGCGAGTGTAAAATTGGTTCATAGAGAGCAAGTCGTGCGCGTCCGTAATTATATTTCGGTCCAAACGTGTGCGCCTACATCAACCTTGATTGTCAACCCTTCGTCCACCAGTACTCAATCCACTGAGATCACCTGCGAAGGCACTTGCACTGCCTTCCACAACATTGGTATGTGGAATACATCTTGTAGACCACTCAACTACACTAATAGCCTTAGGCGATAAGCCGCTTCGCTTATTCGCCCAAGAATCTCAAATGTCCCAAGGTATCTCAGACTCAGCTTCTTCAAGCGTCGTACCCGAGAAACACGCTTGAACGGCTTTAACTTCAAGTACACCCAAACTCCAACCGAGAAGTCCACGTTACGAGGCTTGACATTGAAGTATTTGGCTTGCCTAACCTGAGCATTCAGCAAACGCTCTCGAATGGTTTGCACTAAAGAAGTAGCGTTTTCCACCTCTTGCTTTTTGTACAACCTTGCCTCACCCATTTCCAGCCACGACAATGACATGCGACATTTTCTACCATAAAAGGCCTCGAAGGGCGCCATTTGGGTACTCGTTTGGTATTTATTGTTGTACGCAAACTCCACCAAGTACAGATAGCGTCCCAACTGCTTCCCGAAGTCCAAAACGCACATGTGAAACATGTTTTCCATCATCCTGTTGCCCCTCTCGGTCTGCCCATCTATTTGCGGATGAAAGGTTGTGCATAACGTCAACTTAGTCACCAGCATTCGCTGCACAAACCTCCAATCATTGGACGTAAAATGCCTCATGTGGTATAGTCTCCCAGGAACTCTATCCATCTCTGCTGCCTCATGTTAAGTTCCTTCTGATCCAACAGGTACTTAAGGCTTTTGTGGTCGGTATAAATTTCGACCTTTACGCCGTACAAGTAGTGCTTCTACAGCTTAGCGCAAAAATCACAGCCGCCAACTCCAAGTCGTGGACCGGATAATTCCTTTAGTTTACTTTCTGCTGACTCGAGCCATACCTTATAACACTTCCATGCTGCAGCAGCACGCAGTCTAAACCACTGCCTGTGGCATTACTGTAAATCTCGAAGCCTTTGGTCTACTTGGCGAACCTAGAATAAGTGTCATGGTAAATCGACTCTCCAACTCCTCAAAAGCTTGTGTGCACGCAGGCGTCCAAACAACTTTTGATCTTTCTTCATCAAAGTTGTTAGGGGGGGGGGGGGTAACTCTATCCGCGAGAAGTTCTCTACGAAGCGCCTGCTGTAGTCGATCAGCCCCAGAAAACTCTATCTTCCGCTTCCGAATGCAACACAGGCCACTCGCGTATCATAACTATCTTTGCTGGATCCACTCCAACACCCACTCTACAAACTTTATGACCGAGGGACGCTACCTAGGATAACCCAAAACTCGTGTTTGGAGAACAAGGCATAGAGTTGGTTCCTCTTTAGCATTTCCACCACCAAAAGCAGATGCTTTAAGTGATCCTCTTGCTCTGTGAGTACACCAATACGTCATCGATGAAGACAACCACAAAATGGTCTAGGTACTCCCTAAACGATCTGTTCATCAAATCAATAAACACTGACGGCGTATTAGTGAGCCCGAACGGTACGACGGTAAACTCGAAATGTCCATACCTTGCGCCGAATGCTACCGTTGGGACATCGCTTTCCCTTATCCTCAGTTAATGGTAACCAGACTTAAGGTCCAATTTTAAGTATACCGATGACCCGACCAACTGATCAAAAGGTCATCCACCCTTGGGATCCCGCACTTGCTCTTTTCCGTTAACTTGTTCAGTTTCCCATAATCGATAATGAGTCGTAACCTTCCATCCTTCTTCTTAACAATGAGGACCGGCGCGCTCCAAGGCGACGAACATGGATGCACATAACCTTGCTCCATCAACTCTTCCAGTTGAGCCTTTAGCTCCGACATCTCCTTAGGCGTTAACCGATATGGAGAACGTGGCACATGTTTGGCACCTGTCATTAGCTCAATAATGAACTCAATCTCTCACTATGGTGGGACTCAAGGGAGACCATCAGGGAAACACATCAGGATATTCGGATACACCAGAGATACTATCCGATGTAGGCTTAGGCTTCAAAGCCTCCCATAGTGGCAGTAACGATGCTTGCAAGGCGAACTCTTGACTACCAAATTGTAACCTTGCGACACAGACACTCTCTCTCTCTCTGCGCATAGAACGTCCATTAGGCAACAACACATCCAAATTTCCCTTTACCATCGAACTAGATAATCTGATGTTCAATACTAAACCTTCGGACAAAAGGAGTGTGAAGTTCCCGTATCGAAACTATGCCCTCATCGGGTGACTAAAAGTCCAAAACAAAGCCTGGAACTTCCATTCCTAAGCTAGCACGCATAAGATAACATGTATACGAAGTTAAATTGCTATCAATTAAACCATACCTGACATCCCGACGGTCGGCCACAAGACCTCCTACTGACAAGGGATGTCCACCCTAGGTTGGGCCGGAGTATACAGTGATGTGGTGCACTCCACCGCCTTGCCCTTCTCCTCAGCTGTTGCCCCCGACTTCTTCTCGGACATTGGGCATCCACTCCAAAAATCTCGGGCATAGTGTCCCGTCTTTCCACAGTTATAACATGCACCTGGGGTTTGGCCTATAGTTGCTCCGGATGCACCAGAGGAAGGGACTAGACCCGATATCCTTGCCTTCTTGTACCACCTACGGTACCCAGATTTTGATGTTGTAATTTTGAACACCGTCTCCTTTGCACTAGAGTCTTCAAATTCTCCTGCCATAGCTTTCAATGTCTTCTGAGCACCCTTCCGACAATCTCAGGCAAAGTGCCATTTCTTTCCATAAGAATGGCAACTGTAAGTAGTCTGGCTAGTAAAATATCTAACTTCTTTTCTCAGCGTTCTGCGGTAGGCAGTCCTTATAGGATCTGTAGGGTTTGATACCCTATTCATTAGTATTTGATGAGTTTTCCCCAACTCTACTTCCAAAGTTCTGTCCGACACCACCAAGGCTCGGAATCCCAATAGCTTTGGTACTAGCAGTAGGATGTGCAACTCGCTACGCAGATGATTATAAAATCTATCGACTATAGACTGATCGCTTTCCAACTCAAAGCCTGGGTAGCGCCTGATCATAAGGAATGTCTGAAAATAATTGTAAACTGAGTGCGCTCCCTGCAACACAATCATGTTCATCTGCTGCCCTAAAGGGCCTCTACATGTCATTTGCTCAATCATGTTCAACTGAGTGCGCTTCCATGTTGTGCGTTGGTCACAGCGAACACAGCTTTAACTACCCTTCTTATGGTTTCAAAAGAAGTAGGAGTCTCAGGCACGTCGCTTGGTGTAGTACATTTCTCAGAAAATGTGCATTCAGGCTGCCACGCGCCACTCTCGGACACCTATAGTCGTACAAAACACTGATAAGCAACCAAACAACATTGCAAAATACAATTATAGGAACACGCAGGTTCCTTAAACATGTGTATTTTTTTCCTAAGTGGACATTCATGGGTTCTTTTCATGTTATAACGAGGATGCACACACATGTGCTCATCACCCCTTTAATTGAACTCGTCCACGATTTCATTTAAGCCTTACCGAAACCGATAGTCTGATACCAAATTGTAACACCCTTATCCATCACATAGCATATATCAGTAGGTCAGGCCGGGGCCCGATGCCATATACCACGGACAGACTGGTGGGTTACTCAATGAAACCATTCAACCAATACACACGTCCTACACAGAGCATCTACCGGAAGAAATTTATTAAGTTGCAACATTAAGAACCCTGCCAACAAGCATGAATGTCCACTAACAAAAAGCCAGTAGGAATGAATTACAAAATACACAAGAGTACTGCCCTTAAGGCCTTACAATAGTTTGCTCAAATATAAGTGTCTTCCAAACCTCGGCACGCAGGCCGGTCACAAATGAGAATACAAGAAAACACTCAAAATTTAGGCCTTCGAGGGCCGGCTCAGCAACCTGGGCTTTAGCCCGCTATTAACGGTTCGGCTCTATAGCACTTGCAAGCACAATTCACCGCAACGGTGGCAAATAAGAATAACGGTCAGCTAAAGCTAGCCAAATTATAACGATTCCACCCCCAAACCGATGCGGCAAAGCTTCTTCTCTGCACTTGTTAGCAAAACCAGCAACATAGCGAATAAACATCACATCATAGGAGCACGCACACACGGCCGTACACCTCGTGCTCTCAGGGCACTTACTCGGCGAAGCCAGTCCGAACCAAGTCTGATCCTCGACTCCACCACCACCCCTAGGGCGGCAAACCTCGTGAGCATTTAGTCCTTTCAATCGTAGCCTAAACTCGATCTCCAAATCGTCAGTAAGTGCCACGTTAACTTTAGGTCTCTTTAACCGAAACAGATGGAGCGGGTAGGGTTCCACTAGCTCGTTGCACACCCCATCATGGCCATTTGGCCTTTGATGCGGGCCAAGCTTCCCCCAGTCCCAACTATTGATAAAACACGGTACATAGCCCCGCTATATACCCAGCTGGCTCCCAGGCCACCAAAATGGAAGAAATGCATTTTCGCCCAGATTTCCGAGTGCACCTTCGGGTTAATCCCCATGATTCCATGATGCATTCTAACACATAGCAACCCAAAAACAATCAAAACTCACGTAGTCTTTCTGGCACAAAATGCATAGCAAAACATCACCGATCCAGACCAACAAGTCCGGGTAGGCTTCACACACCATGACTATATCCGTACTACGATTCCAGACTCTAATAAGGGGGACTTTACATATCTACCCCAAGGAATACCGCAAACTCTCCGCACACTCGCCGGAGCGGGTTTTTCCATGTAAAGGAAGAAGAGCTTCACATGCTCAAGATGAAAGTCGTTACCTTAATGTTTTTGCTTGGCGCCATGGAAATCTACGCAGATTAAAAGCACTACAATCTCCTTGCCTCCGCAGATCCGAAGTCGTCTTGCGATTTGGAGCTCCGAAGCTCCGCCGACGACTAGATCTAGCCTTCCTTCTTCCTCCTTGCTCTCTCCTCTCTCTAGATCTTAGAAAGAGAGTAACCCAATATAAATGGGGTTTTCTAGGCCCTAAACCCGGGTATATCCCTGGGGAAACAACCCCAGTCGTAGGATCTCAAAATAAGGAAATGGACGGCTGTGATCCGGACTTGAAATCAAAGTTCTGGGCCGAACATTGCTTGCGACACGCCCGTGTCGAAGTCCGTGTCACCCATTCACCATCAAAACCGTCGCATCCCAAAAAGAACACGGGCACTCAAAATGCCTGTGTTAGGCTTGTCACCCCCGTGTTAGCCAGTACATGCCCATATAGCTAGGCGTGTGCCTCCATTCAGACAGGTCCAGAACGTCCAGAGTACGACACGGTCATGTGACATGCCCGTGTCACATGCCGTGTGCTAGACACGCCCTGGGACACGCCCGTGTCCCAGGCCATATAGCTGCCTTAGCACAACTCGCCAAACAACTGAGGAGGACACGAGTATTCGATATGCCCGTGTCGAATTTAGCACTCCCGTATCTGACCCGAACATGCCTGGGCTCAGGCATGCATCCACACTCAATGATCGTTGAGTGAAAGGCTTTGAGTGACTGAAATGCCTTAGTACACGCCCGTGTCCCAGGCTGTGTTCACCCCCCGACGACCGTTGACTGCAAAAATCGACGACCACATGACCAGCACCGAACCCGAGCATGACACGCCCTGGGACACGCTCATCTTCCAGGCTGTATCACCTCTACCAAATCCCAGATTTGGCTCAAAACACCACCTGTCACTCTTTTGAGTTTTGGGACGTTACATTCGAGATCATATCAAAAAGGAGAACGTTAGTGTAAGCTTCATTGGCACCGATGACCAACTAGCGAACATATTCACTAAACCACTCTCAGATGCACGTTTCTCACTACTTCGACTCGAGCTTGGTGTTCTGGACCTCCCATCATAGTCATCGTTGTTTGTGTTTGACTGTTCTTTTGTTTTTAGTTATTTATCTGTCTATGTTTCATTTTCTTCATTTATTTGCTTGTGTTATTTCTTTGAGTCTCATTGTTGTTTTTAAAAAAAACAGAAATATATATATATATATATATATATATATATATATATATATATATATATATAAACAAAAAACTGTGAAGTGATCATATATTACGGTCACACATGACCTGAACTTAGGCTATAATGAGTACATACAATATTTGAGCCAAACTGTTAATCCATGTGAACATTGTCCCCGGTCATGGTGGGTTAAATCTATAGGTGCTTAGACGCTAAGTGCGACATTACATATTAGTGTATGTTGACTATTCCTCTAGGTATGTGTGAGGACTTAGATGGGGGAATGACTTCACACTATTCACACATCCCTAGATGGAACACACATGTACAAATACTAGGCTTACATGCTATAACTCTTGACATTGCATCCTAATACGTTAAAAATACAGTGAAAAATCAATATCATGATATATAAGTGCATATACGAAGATTAAAACTCCGGGCAGAATCTCTAATGCTAAGTTCTTATGTATACAAGTTAAAGTCTATCTATCTAGGTGTCGATTTACTCGGGACTCCTTGAACTCTCAAAAAATATAAAAGAAAATGATAGCCCAAAGAAAACTAAAAAGAAAACTATACAAGCTATCCAAGGTCATGTCAAGGACCCCCCCATGCAGTACCCATTCCTCCTGATAAGTCTTCATTAACATTGTGAGGATGAGCACCTTGGTAAAAAGAGTCATTTCAATCTTGTGCAAGACTCTACCTTAAGCTTAGTTGCCTTAGTACTAGTCTTGGTATGACGTAGATTGGTATGTGATGTAATTGTTCACTCTATTTTTCATGTGTTAGCATTTTAAAAAATCGAGATAAAACATGTAACACATGCTATTTCTACTAGGTGTTTTCTCTCTTTTGCTGCTACACGTGCACGTCATTGCCTTATTTATTGCTTCCATGCATAAGAATTCTACAGAAACTGCACTATATGTTTTTAGCACATAGGTACTAGCACGCAATTTATACTTGTGACGCTTATAATGTTTAACTGTGATTAACTCTATAACTCTCGTAGCATTGTAGTCTTACTTGTTATGTGCTTAGTATAATCTATGTTGTCCAATCCATATACTTTCTGAAACCCAATTGTCTCTATGTATGTGTACTCTGCTTATTTATTTTGACCCATGCGCTCCATATTCTCTGAATTGCCTTTGTTGGGTCGCCACTATATTTCTCATTTCTTGTTGTCCTGTTTATGTGCATTATCTACTGTCTTTATAACGCTTATCATATACCGATCTTCATAACGCTTATTATATAACAGCTAGGATTTGATATTCTCAAACATAGAGAATGTGAAACAGCGGTTCCAACAAACTCCAATATCAAAAGGGGGAGTTTGTTGGAACCGCGGTTTCACATTCCCTATGTTTGAGAATATAAAATCCCAGCTGTATTTGATGACGTATTGTGTTGATAGAATATGCAGGTTGACAGGTTCAAGCAAATAAAAGAAGTCTTCTATGGATGCTAACGCCGAGCAATAGAAGTTATCGCAGAGCGGTTGCCATGAATTAATTGGACAGAGCTCTCGGGAAACTACCGCTCCGCGCTAGTCCTAACTCCCGTGTTAACGTAAAGAATTATTTTGGTCGGCCTCTTGGGAAACTACCTCCAAACGATAGTGCTTACCACGTCGCGCTAGTCGCTCGACGAGTGGAGAGAAGCATTCCTCGTGAAACCGATCTTCCGCCAGGCGATAGTTGTTACCGCGCCGCGCTAGCCTCTCGACGAATGACGAGAGAGATTTCTCAAGAAACCGACCTACCGCCAGATGACCGTGGTTACCGCGCCGCGCAAGCCATTTCACGAGAAGGATTCATCGACTACTGAACTAACGTGTGTCTCTACCTTTTACCGCGGTGCGCTAGCTCTATGAAGAGGAACAATATTCATTTTGAAATATTATTCCAAATTTGGATGACATATGGCACAGCAAGCGCGCGAACCTGCCGCTAGGCACTAGTATTACTGCCGGTGGTAGCATATTTCCATTAAGGCGTATAAAAGGTCGCCTCGGTTTCTTTGCCCGGCCATCCAAAAACCAAAATGTGACGGGAGTTCGTGAATTCTACGGTTCGACCGCTATCTCTTGGGGTCTGTTCCAAAAGTCTTCGTCGAAGAAGAAGAAAGTCGTCTCCCTCCCGATCGCGAATGAAGAACTTCGATGATCCTAGATCTACATCACTACAAAGAGATGACCAATTGCTAGCATACGAATATCTCAAGCAACGGTCGCGGATCGCTCCACCGAGAAATCTTCAAGAGGGAGAACTAAACCTTTAGGTTATTTACATCTTTCATTCTTGTAATAACTTCTCTTTCTAAATCTTGTGGTGAGGAAAATCGACCGGTAAGGGTCATTGGAATCTGGGTAGGATTCCATGGTAAATCGTCCTAGGGATAGGGACGTCTAGATCGGTGGATCTAGCGGGGATCTAAGTCCCTTCCTTGTGTGGAGGTGAAGATCCGACTCGAAGACCTTTATCGGAGGGAAAGGGAGAGAGCCAACCGGTCCCTGGAGCGGATCGGTATGGAAACCAAAAGAATTTTTCTCCTCACCATTTTTTATCCCTGACATCATAGAGATCACAGTATTGTAATCATCTAGAACAATTGATATTCTAATTCTTGCAATGAAATTCCTTTTTTTGTGTTTATAACTTTTGTGACTATTCTTATTTTGTTAAGTGAGTGTTTGTGTTGTGGGGCTTGCTCATGCATAACTGCCCAGGTAAACGAGTTATGAAACTTACCGTCGCGCGTTAGCTACCTAACGCCTAGCGGTAGCTTCCAGAACTCGATCTTTTGGTTCAAAATATTTTAAATTGAAATAAACTCGAGAAACCTTATTCACCCCCCCCCCCCTCTAAGGTTGGCCACGAGATCCAACACATACTTCTTAAGGAGACCACTTTCCTCTTCTTTGTAGCTGTCAGGTCCCCTCACGACGACTTGTGGGGTCTCTATGTAGGAACCTATAGAACAACTGTAGGTAAGAAAATTAGAGCTCGTATGTTTGTTAATTTTATAGTTCAAAGCTTACACTCCTGGTTGTCTATATCGACCACCTCTCCTAGGTGGGTGACGTAGTGTGGAATTTTAAGAGCATCCTTCTCAAAGAACTCCATAATGTTCTTTCCTATTCCCTCTTCTGGCAGGATCTAGAAGTTCTCCACCATCAATGGGCAGGGGTAGGGGATTAGTTCTCTAAGATCCGTATTGAATATGGCAAACCTCTCCTTCCAATTATGAACCTTGTTAGCGAGGTTTAGAAGCCACAACTTGTTAGAACTGATATACAGTTGCCCCTTTGGGAGCAATCGAACATAAAAGAGCCGTTGGAATATGGTCAAGATAAAAAAGACTCTTTAAAGCCGATGGATGACGAAGAAGGCGGACCTATTGCGATTTAATTTGGCCCGAGTTGTGCGGGGATTTGGCCGTAATGATGGTGCTTTTCCACCATCTCCAGGAAGATGGGGTAGGTCCATCCCATGTCAAACTTTTCGAAGAGGTGGCCCTGCTCATCGGCTAATATCGAGTGTAGGTGCTCGCTAGGGTCAAGAAGTTTTGCAATGTATTTATTAGGAGATATATGAATAGAAGAGAGGTGACTGGCAAAATCCTCATCAGGGAACCTAATTGTAGGGGGCTCATGTAGCTTGAAGGCCATAATAGAGTTTATGCGGGTAGACCCAACTTGAGAAGCTCGCACATTTTCCATGATGTTCAATGGTATCTAACGAAAAAGGGAGCTTTGTAGACTTATTTATAGGAATTACCTTGTTTTCCTCGAAACACGAAACGTCGTGAACACTTGTTATCTGTAGGGGATGTTCGCGGCGACCACTGCACATCAACATTTCTTGTACTTCAAAAAAGAGAAAGGAACCATGTGATTTCTTATTGGAAAGTAAGTTTCAGGCAAGCAACACACCACAAAGAGTAATAGAAATGTCCACACATAATTTATGGAGCTCACATGAAAGTGTCGGCCTGCTATTGTTCACGTGAATGTGCATTGTCCATTCACGTCCTATTTATTATAAACATAAAACTATTTTTAGTTGTACCCTCAATCCTAAGAAGCATCCTCGCCAAGTTGTTAGTGATCTCGATGAGCACACTAGACACACTTACATGGATAGCACGAAGATCTTCCCTAACCTTTTGTGTGTACTTCAAGATGGCGTCCTCCGAAGGGACTGAACCCTGGGCCACTTCTTGAGTCTCGGAATGTGGGCACAGCATGTTGCCTCATTCGGTGTTCTTCCTCAGCACCTCAATCCCCTCCTCTAGAAAGGTTATGCGCACTATGGCATCCTTGAGTCCTTTTTGAAGGGTTGTGATTACTAAGGCATTCTCTGAAAAACAAAGAGTATTAGACATCTTCTTTTTTGTTTCTAACCAAGGTTTTATATCAAGTTGTCTTGAGTAAATACCCGCAACTAGGTCATTCTCTAGGAAGACTGTCTCCTCCAGCTAAACCTCTCCTCTCCTCCTCTTCCATGACAAAGGGTGCGCAACGATCAATGGTGTAGTAACTACTTAAGTAGATATAGAAGCCACTTTCAACCTCTCCATCCTCAATTCAATCGTCATCATCAATATCCTCCTGATCGTCATCATCAACCTCCTCTTTTGGCTCCCCCATCTCTAGAGGCTTTCAATAAATTTCTTCTGGTTGTCCTCTTTCATTGGAAACTGACGATAGAAAGTATTTGGATCTTTTTAGGTGGTTGACCTCTTTGGCAGATCCCGCAACTTTTTCACCACAAATTTTACAACTTTTAAAGGAAGTGTGGAATCTTAAGAAATGACAACCTTGCTAACTTTCAGCCACTAGGAGACAGATTCTAACTTTTTCTACATAGTGTTGGAAGATGGTGTGAGAAGCTTGTTGTCCGCGGGGAGGTTCACGTGATTAGAAATCCCACGATATGCTTGTCATCTAAGAATTTGATGACCACAATTATGGTGGGGATTGAACTAGGTTGTTACTCTAACGATTTCTTTTGTTGCACTTTCTTAGAGTAACTACCCAGGAACTTGGTGGGCTTTATTGGTCTCTTCGGATCAGATTTCTTGGTGGAGTTTAGGTTAATTCCCAATTCTACAAACAAAGCTTGGTTCATGTAAATGATTGGTTTTGGATTGAGAGTGACCTAGACGGGGTGAATAGGTCCAATTTTAATCATAGGCTACTTTTAGACAATGAAAATTACTTCTCTATTTTTATTATCCAATCAAATGAAATAGAAAAATCAATCAGCAAATAAAGATCATCAAGCACATCAAACACAACACATTAATCATAGCACAGTACTCTAGATTTATAGTGGTTCCCCAATTGATGGGTACATCCACTTCCCCCTTCTCCTATCTAGCAATGAACTAGATTCGAACAAACTCCTTCTTCTTTCTTTACTCAGATCCTCAGATCTTACAGCTCAGAGCCCAGCTGGCTCCTACAACTCAGACTATACAAGTCTTACCACTCAGATAACCAAGATCCTATACCTCAAGTTCTTCCCAAGAACTCTACCTAAGAGTGAATCCACACTCCTACACCTTAGGCAACCCCTGCCCTACAACTCAGAGAATTTTATTCCCCTACACTTAGATCTACAAGTAGATCTTATAAGTTTAATTGATGATGAAAAGAAAGATTCAGAATTAGTCACCCAGATAGAAATTGGTGACTTCTTATTGAACTGAACTTGATAAGTCAACTTCCCTTGATTCTTGTTATAGAATATTTGATCCGACCCTTCTTAGCTTTTCAAAGCTTCTTGAAGTTGAAATTATGGTAGATCTAGGCTGGAAAATGTTGAAGACGATTCTTGATCAAGCTTCTCTCCACCTTCTGAATTCTAGCATAATGCTTCTTAGATCTGGTTTCATTAAATTCTTTTTTCTACTTTTTCTGAAGAGTTGATCCCTTTAAATAGGCTCTGTCAAAGTTAACTGGCGGATCCAGTTTATAGCTGTCATCTTACAGTTATCAGTACCTCTGACTTGATTTCTGTACTTAGGAAACAATTATGCTTTAAGTGTTGAAACTTGACTGTTGGATGTGTCGACACCAATCCTGGGTGTTGACACTACTCTTGTAGAGAAGGTGACATACTTCTGAATGTGTCGACACAACCTTCACCTTGTCTCGATACAGCAGATGTAGAATGTTTCGACACAAGTTCTGAGTGTCGATACAACTGTATTCAGTCTCGACACTGTTGGTTATTGGATCCACAATCACCAAGATTTGCATGAAGTCACCCTTGAACTAAGATGAATTAAGTTGTATTTGACATCTTGTTTAAGTTGTGTGTTTGCAGATCATCATTACTAAGTGTAGACCAATGTCAGTCTACAGTGGGTCATGAACACAGGACCATACAGTGTAATCCCTCACCGTGTGATCCAAGGTGTTGACTCATGTGTTGCCCCTCTATTGGGATGCACTTTATATCAAACACTTGGACCATGGAATGAAGATTGGACCCTTGAAGAGAAGAAAAAGTTTTTTTATAAAAAGTTAAAAAAATTTCTAAGTCCACATCTCGAGAAGTCCTTTCAGCTCTCGAGAAGTAGAGTTAGAAGTTCTCGAGAAACAGGAGTTTAGTTCTCGAGAAGTTTAGCTGTTTCAGTTCAAGAAAATTTTTCGAAGTCTTAGTTCTCGAGAAGTATCTCTTAGTTCTCGAGAAGTCCTTTCAGTTCTCGAGAAGCTCGGCTCTTAGTTCTCGAGAAGTCCCAGAGTAGTTCTCGGGAAGTTCAGAAAGTTTCATGAAATTATTTCTAAGTCTTAGTTCTCGAGAAGTCCAGATTAATTCTCGAGAAGTCCAGATTAGTTTTCGAGAAGTCCAGATTAGTTCTCGAGAAGTCCTTAGTTATCGAGAAACTCAGCTTCATAATTCTCGAGAAGTCAGGCTATAGTTCTCGAGAAGTCCATATTGTTTTCGAGAAGCATTGATCCTGAAGTCTCCAAAACAAAGTTCAATTCCAGACAGTTCATTTCTCGAGAAATTCAGTTCAGTTCTCGAGAAATTCAATCAGTTCTCGAGAGCTAATGGTACTTCTCAAGAATTGCAGACTTAATTTTTTCGAAATTTGTTTATGTCCAGATCGGCCAGATAATTGAATGACTTGACGTGATTGGTCTGCGTGTCATCATTAATGTCTTTTACAATCGTTGGAAGTAATCCTATATAAGGTCTTGTCAATAAGACCTAACCCTAACAATAATCTTTTGAAAAGAGCGGCTGTTTGTTCAAGCGAAAATATTCTCGTCGACCATCTCTAATTTCAGATCTCTGAAGCCGCCGCTGCCGCTCACGATCAGATCAACTCCTCTATTGTCAATCAAGAAGACTTGCGGTTCAAGGATTCTTATCTTCTCCTTGATCGAGTTGGTCAAAGCTTTCTTGAATTAGATCTACTCATCTTCTTCAACATTTCTGAAAGAGCCGCAAAGTTCAAGAAGAAGATTCAATTATTCAATTTTCCAGATCTGAGAAATTTATTCTGTTTGTAATTCAACATTTCTTTACTATTATTGTAGGAGATTTTATCTGACTGTCGGAGCGTTGTTCTCAGAGATTGTAGGAAGTTTTTATCTTCTGAGTGTAGATCCTTTTTGATCGAGTTTGTAGGAACTTGGTTCCGAGGCGTAGGATTGTTTTCAATCCGAGATAGTGGAGTAGCCGAGTCTAGTGATTTGCAAGTTCGGTGAGGTAAAGTGGACGTATCCAAGATTGGGGAACCACTATAAATCTTCTTGTCTTTCTGTGATTGCTTGATTTCTTGTGCTAGATCGCTAAAATTTTTATTCCGCAAATAGACGCACGATTCACCTATTCACCCCCCTCTAGGTGATTTAGGTTGACAACTTCTCACTTTCAATTGGTATCAGAGGGAGGTTGGTCGTTAAAAGGTTAACACCTTGATCGATTTCCTCTCGAAAGATGTCATTTGGTTATTCAAGCAATGGACAAGGTCAAAGATTTTGCCAAGCTTCCTTTGTGCACAAAGAATAACATTCCCATGTGGAAAGAGAGAATTAAATTTTTCATGGAAGCTGTGGATCCCTGGAACTTCATGATTGTTGAAGAAGGTCCCTACGTTCCTATGACTATCTCCAGTATAGATCCAACCAAGAAAGTTACTTAGAAAATGATGGATCTGGATAAGGACGAGATTGCACTTGTCTCGTTGGACAAGAAAGCTAAAAATATCATAGCAAGTGAAGTCGATGACTCGATGCTGCAGAATCTGATTCACATCCAATCGGCTAAGGAGATGTGGCAGTCTCTAGTTACTTTGATGGAAGGTACTGAAGAAGTGAGGGATGATAGAAGGTCCCTACTGAACCAGAAATATGAAGCCTTCAGGCAAGGGTCAAAGGAGACCATTGCAGATACCTTTGAGAACTTCTTCAAGATAGTTAATGGCCTAAGAGTGTATGGCCGAGTCTTCACCAATGGAGAGCTGAATGATAAGTTTATGAGGTCTCTCACAAAGGAATGGGACAACAAAGTCTGTGCCTTCTGGAAGTTTGGCAGACTAGCTGAGACAGAACCACAGAATCTATTTGACAAGCTGATGTCCTATGAATTGCAGATCTGAAAGTATCTAGTGTCGACTAAATCCACCTATGGGGGGGGGGGGAATCGGTGTCTTGCTGTCTTTTGCAGAATTAAATTTACCTGCACAAAATAACAAACACAGCACAGAAAACACACAAAGAATTATAGTGGTTCCCCGATTTGGGTACATCCACTTTCCCCCTTCGACCTATCTACCACCAAGGGATGACTTGGTCACTTCTCCAAACGGATTGAAATCCAATCCTCACACTATGGAAGGAACCCTTCCAACAAAGGAGTCATAACCCCACCACCACGGGTTGCACCCAACCCTTACACCTAGGAATTAAAATTCCTTTACAACAAACCAAAATTGAATGTAAAAGAAAATACAAACAAAGCTTTTGGAGATTCCGATGTACTTCTTCGTTTGTTAAAGCTTTCTTGAAAGTTACGAAGACTCCACAACCGGATTTATCTATTGGAGAGGATCTTGTCAAGATCGGCGGCGACAAGTTATTGTGGCAGCGATACTTTGTAGATCAAAACTTCTTGACGAAGCAAGCAAGGTCTACGAACGATCTCAGTCGGATCAATCGTCTCCACTGATTCGGAATGAAGAACTAGTCTTGTTCAATGAATAGAGAGACAAGAGATCTCAAGTGAGATGCATGAGACGCTCGGCTTGCCTCGGTACTGTCGTCGAAAGATCAAAGATGATCGAAGATTAGCGGTGACGACAAACTGTGAGCGGCTACAGGCGATCGGCGCTTTCCGCGATCCGCTAGGTCACACTCAGCCTCTTTTTGATTTCCGAGAATATCTCTGCTGTAGAAGTTCAAAATACGCATATATATATGCCCTGATCCAACCCTAAAGATCGTTGTGGGGCCCACAAGGAAAAGCCCTAGCCCCAGCCGAAACAGCGCAAGGCATCTTGCTTTGGTCCAGCGAACGAGGAAAATTGCCTATGGCAAAATCGGCGAGAATCGTTGGTGATTCCCGTCGATGTTGGCTGGAATCATTCACGATTCCCGTCAATTCAGCCTTAGCAGAATCCCTGTCTGGAAAACTGTCAGCCGAAAGAAGTCGGCGGGAGAGGCTAGCCGATCTCGACGAATCGGCGGGAATCACTAACGATTCCCGTCGAAGTCGGCGGGAATCACTAGCAATTCTCGTCGATTCTGCTTTGGCAGAATCCCTGTTTGAAAACTGTCACTCGGAAGAAGTAGGCAGGAGAGGCTAACTGATTCTCGACGAATCGGCGGGAATCACTAACGATTCCCGTCGAAGTCGACGGGAATCACAAGTGACTCCAGTCGAAGTCGGCGGGAATGACTTAGTGATTCCCGTTGATTTTGACTTAGAAGATTTTTCTCTTCCTTCCTTTGAAGACTTGGTCTTTGACCCATCTTTGCTCCTTCTTCTGCTCTTGATCTACCTTAACCCTGTACTTGAAAATAAGTACACTCCAATAGAGAGAGCACACGTGAGTAAACACACTGATCTACTCAACGAGGGATTACGTTCCGCAGACCCGTGTATATTGACCCACTGCACCCTGACATTGGTGTGTATTTAGCATGGAATAGCTGCAAGCATAACTTGATAGAAGATCGTCAAATACATTGTGAATCCATCTTAGCTTGACTAGAGTCTTCTTCAAATCCAGGTAATGGTGGATACAATACCCAACAATCTCCCCCTATTTGAAGAAGCCAAAATCCTACTAGCTAAGATGAATTACACTAACAAAAAAGATATATGTAAAAGTATGCGAGGTAAGAAATCAGAATAATAAAATTTCATGCATTCAAAACAAAAATTGAATCAGCATATGATCATTTATATATATCCAAAGGGTTGTCCATTTATAATTACAAGAGTAGAAGTACACGCATATTGAAAATAAAGAGTTTAGATTCCAAGTCTATCCCTCCTTTGCCTCAACGTCTCTTAGTTGTTTAGCCAGGAACTTCTTGCTTTGTCTTTCAAAATATTCCTTTGGCTTTGGGTTGTACCGAGGGGGAGGAGCTTTGTTCTCCAATGTGTTTGACCTAAAGAATATGTTTCTTTTAGCCTCATATTCTTTGTGCATTTCCCACTCATACTAACTATATACTTCATTTCTATTAAGCTCTCCTCGCTGTTGTAGCATGAATGTATCCAGTATGATGTTCTTAGACACAGGACTCCATCGTTCTTTCTTAACTTCACTTTCCTTCATTCTTAATTTCCTCTCTTTTGGAGTTTCTTTAGAAGTTCCTTCTTGAAGCTTTCTTTTCCATTTCGCAATCGCTTCTTGATCAAACATTGTACTGTGAGCAGCTTTGGCAGCGGCTTTAGCAACCTTTCTGGCATCAGCTTCACTTACGGGACATTCCTCAGCAATAGCAACCTCATCACCAGCAGCAGTAACATCATCAGTAGGATTAATAGGAATATGTATACCTGAAGCTTGCTGAGCTAGCCAATGACAACTTTCAAATACATATTCGTTTGATTGTTTAAAGTTGTCGACCATGATTTGCTCTAACCCTGCCATCTTTGCTGCATATTCCTTCTCCCCCTTTTTGGCTTCTAGGGCAATTGAGTTTGCATAAGAGTGCAGTGACTCATCTATATGCTTTATATTCTGAGTGAAATCAGCCAGCAAGGTATTCTGATTCGTGTTGAGGGTGACCTTGTTGGCATCAAACAATTTGATGTTGTTGGCCACAACATCAGCATTTTGATTTACTACTTCCAAGTCAACTGTATTTTTCTTTAGCCCTTGAATCAGATGATTGACGGCAGTGCCGGCCTCAGCATACTTATCTTCAAACTTTTTTTCCATCTTATCCAGCTTGTGATTTATCTCCACAATATTCTTTAGCATCAGATCCTCTGATTGCTTAATTCGTTTAAGTACCCTATTGTGAGATCGTTTAAAGGAGGTCTTCAGTTCATCTACTATACCTTGAATGATATTTACAGTTTGATTTGTCAGGCTAGGTCCTAACGGATGATCTGTATGTATGGCCTGGTGGTGCTCTGGGGGGATCGGACTCTGTGAGTCAGGATTCTCCTCTTCAGATACACTTGTGGAGCTTGATAAATTTATGGTCTCCTGTGGGGGGATTGGGGCAGCCTCTGTCATGTTTTCATATATACTCATCACCCCCTTCAGCAGAGTATCAGGTTGTTCCTGAGGCCGGGAGGTCTCCCCCTCAACTGATGCGCCAGATACATCAGGAACTTTTACCTGAATCCGTTCCTCAGAAGGGAGGTCAACATCAATCTCCCTCGTGGTCATATCATTTCCAGCTTGCTCATCATTAAAGTCCTCAACGACATGCTGTTCAGGGGAATCCACATCATTCTCATCAGTAGCGGTATTCTCCATATCATCCTTTACTTCCTCCTCGTCAGTCTGATCAGTAGCGAGGGTTTCCACTGCAACCTTAGCGATGAGGGTAATATCAGTAACATCGTCTACTTGATCTGAGACTGAGGCTTCCATCCTGATGGCAGCTGAAGGACTGGGTAATGACTCCCCCTCAGTTCCTGCATTCAACAGATCAGGAACTTCACTGGGCTGATCCAAAGGATTTGTAAACTCAGGTGCTCTGTCTTCCTCATCAACATGTGTTCCATACATACCCCCTTGGACAATTCTTCTTTCCCACCTATCAAAGACGCTGGAGTCCATCTTCATTAGGTAGTGAAGGGGAACTCCCTTAGTCATATCAAATCTATCTCCGTCCATCTGATTCAGGTAGAGACTGATGATTCTCCTGAAGTTAGGAGTACGTAGGGTATCTTTTATTTTCTAAAATAACATGGCCCCCCAGTTTTGTTTCTTTCTGCACACTATAGCTATCAGGATATTAAACATGTCACCTGAAATGTGATCATGGGAGCCAGGTTTGCAGATCAGAACCTTCCCTATGATATCTGAGAGAAGCTTTCCTTCTTCGTTCATGTCCTTGCATTTAATAGTCCTGGTCCCTCGAGCCAATCAACAGAAAAGTAGTGTCCTCGTACGATCATCTTCATCTAGATAGTCCACTTGTTCAGAGCTAGAGAGCTGGAGATGATGTGACAGTTTTGCAGCCGTCATCTTTATCCTTAGACCTGCTATCTTACTCTTTATCAGTGTGTCCTTGATAATACGTTTTGTAGCCTAAACTATTATCATATTTTCTATTTTATAGTGTACAAATCATGTCTATTATTAGTTTATTTTTATCCTTTTTATGTAAATATTATTGCCACTAACATTTTCTTGTCCTTTTGCAGGTTTTCAAGAAATTTGTCAAAAATGACCTGACACACCCCCCTGTCACGCCCTCCCTGGGCGTGACCTAGGGCGTGTCACCCGATCCCCAGGACTCCTGCTGGAAGGGACACGAAAACGGTCAAAACCGCTGTCACGCCCCCCTGACACGCCCTCCCTGGGCGTGTCACCAGGCGTGACGTTGGGCGTGTCGCCCTCTGCCGCAAAGCCTGCCGCCGCATTAAATGTCGTTTCTCCACAGCATGAAAACAGTACTGTCACGCCCCCCATCACGGGCGTGACCTTGGGCGTGACATCAACTTTTCGACGACTGACGGATTTCCGACCAATGATTTGGACATGACGTGCCTGTCACGCCCCCTTACACGGGCGTGACCTAGGGCGTGACCACCGACGTACCGAAGCAATCATCCCTCCCGCCAGAATCCAGAGCCCGAGGTCAACATAGTACTGTCACGCCCCCTGACACGCCCCCCTAGGGCGTGTCAGAGGGCGTTACCAACCCGAGAAAAATTCTATAAATTGAGACCCCCCTCTCCATTTCAGCAAGCTTTGGTTGAGTGGGGCAGGTGCTGCCCCTTTGTTTCTTGATCCTTTCTTATGCTTTCTTTCTCTCTCTCTCTCTGTCTCTCTTTGTAATTTTTGTTTAACCCTAGTTTAATCTTAGTTTGTTTTAGCTTTTATTGTAATATTGCTCTTGCTTAGTGCTACTTGTAGGGCTAGAATAGGAGTTCAATTTCATGCACTTGTAATTTTAATTTCAATAGTGTAACTTGCCCCTTTTTATTAATAGAAGTGTTATTTGTTTAGCTTGTGTTCTTTTTTATGCTTTACTACTTATCCCCCCTCCTCCACTCCATTATGATTAACTAATCCTCCTTGTACTCGATCTTGATGATCCGAGGTTAGAGCGATTAAGTTATGATGTTTTAATTAATCTTTTCTTTTTAGGTTAGGGCCTTGAATTACTCTTGATTAATCACGGGTTGGAGGTATATTATCGATATATACTCTCCGCCTTAGCTTTCATTCTGGGCTAGCCGAGAGGCCAAAAGAATGAAGTGAGCACTCAAGAGTAAAGGGAGTTGTACGCACCCCTCGAGAGAGGCAGACGTCCAAATCTCCCGGATTGGAGTAAAATCCAATAGTGGGTTTCACCGCGTAAAGCGAGTTTTAGGCCTCCGATTTAGACGAGAGTCGGTCGGACCTTCCTAAACTCAGTTGGGCACGACTTCGGGACAAGCGTGTTCAAGCTTTAGGAACCTCCATGGTCAAGGACCTTTATCCTATTAAGTTCAAATTTTTATCGCATTTTCTTAATCGTCTTTAGCCGAGGTGAATCATGATTGAGTGCATTTCCATTTCATATTTTCTACCCTTCGTAGTAATCACCTATCTTGTGCTCTTTAATTAACTACAGTAGTTTCCTTTCCAGCATAGGTCTTTGCCTAATAGCTATACTTAATTGCGGTAGTTCTCTTTCTAGTATATCTTTACTTCCTTCCTTGCAATTAGTTTTTCTTTAAACCCTAGTTTTTCCGTCGATAAGATAATGGCGTTCGTGTGAGTAAGCATAGCCAACAGTTCCCGGATTTCAATACGACACTTGTGTCCCCTTGCTACAATTCGATAGGTATACATGCCTCATCGGGTTGCTAGTTCGGTTGCGTTTATTTTCTTCGAACCCTAGCGCGCAACAAGTTTTTGGCGCCGTTGCTGGGGAACCAACTTCCGTTGATATTTTGAAAACACGAACCTATTAATTTTATCTCTTCTCTTTCTCATCCTCTTTCTTTAAAATTTTAAAAAAATCAAAAATTTTTTTATCACCGCTCTTAATAGTAACCAACCTCATAATTTTTCTACGCCACCTAATTCTCTCGAAAAGGGCAAAGGGCTTTAAGCGCCACTGTCTTGTCTAGTACCTTGCGAACCCTTCACGGGGTAGTCCTTGGGAAGTTCGGGAGTTAATCTATAAAAAAAATCTATTTCAAAAAGAAAAAAAATTTTAATCTTTTTTCTAGTTTATCCTTTTTCTCTTCCTCTTCTTCTTTTCTGTTCTTTTAGTGCATAACCCGCGGGAGTCCGTCGGTCATTTTGGACTTGGACCACGAAATTGAGCGTACTCTTTGGAGAAGATCGCGATTTCAAGGTCCTACTATCCAAGTGCCGGTTGAGGACTCCGAGTCATTTGCTACTTAAAGAATGGAAGAACCCAACGTAGATGAGGCCGTGCAAAGGACTATGTCCTATTATGCACGACCGAACCTCGAGGGAACAGAATCAAGTATAGTCCGCCCTGCTATAGCAAATAATAACTTCGAATTAAAGCCTAGCATAATTCAAATGGTGCAGCAATATGTGCAATTTGACGGACTTCAAGATGAAGATCCGAACGCACATATAGCTAGCTTTCTTGAAATTTATGACACCTTCAAGATAAATGGTGTCACAAATGATGCGATCAGGCTGAGACTCTTCCCCTTCTCTCTAAGAACTAAAGCTAAGCAGTGGCTGAACACACTTCCGAAAAATAGCATAACCACTTGGAATGAATTAACTGAAAAATTTTTGGCAAAGTATTTTCCGCCAGCTAAAACTGCAAAACTTAGGAATGACATCTCTGCCTTCGGACAAATAGACTCTGAAACCCTATATGAAACCTGGGAGAGATTTAAAGAATTATTAAGACGATGCCCACATCACGCGCTGCCTGTATGGTTACAAGTGCAGACGTTCTATAACGGGCTAAATCAAAGCACGAATCAAATGATAGACGCAGCTTCTGGCGGTTCTTTAAATCATAAGACCCCGGAAGCCGCTCTTGAGCTTTTTGAGGACATGGCCATGAACACTTATCAGTGGAATGTGCCTAGGTCCCGCCCGAACAAGCCTGCAGGTATCTATGAAGTGGACAACGTCTCCCAACTCGCTCTGCAAGTAGAAATCCTAAGCAAAAAGATAACGGAGATGACTGCTGCCTCCGCCCCTCAGGTATGGGAATCTGCAACCCCTACTCCAGAACATTTAGATTATGTTAATAATATGCCTAGAACTGCTTTTAATAATTTTTCTGCTGCGAATTTTCATCCGCGTGGTTTTAATTTTCCGAATAGTTATAACCCCGCTTTAAGAAATCACCCGAACTTTTCATGGAGTAATCCATCGAATGCGATGCGCCCACCCCCGCAAAATGATTTTTCTGCACCACCACCACCACCTCTTCAAAATTACCCAAAACCACCAAGCTTGGAGGAATTACTTTCCAAATATATCACCACAAATGACGCCACTATAAGAACTTTAACCGGAAGCGTAAAAAGTCTAGAAAATCAGGTAGGACAGCTCGCGAAAATAATTTCTGAGCGACCCGCAGGGTCTCTTCCTTCCAATACCGAACCCAACCCGAGAGAGCAAGCGAAAGCTATAACTCTTCGGAGTGGGAAGCAAGTCTCCGGTATGGTAAGTGAAGAGCCCGAGGCAAGCTCCGCTCTCGCCTCTAAAAATCAAAGCTCCGCTCCCGTTTTAAAAATTTCACCCTCTGCTGAAGAAGTAATCACCCCCGCTTTAGAAAATAATCTCACTCCACCAGCCATCTTCAAAAATAATTCAACTCCTCCATACCCCTCTGAACTTAATAGATAACGTCAAGATGATCAGTACTCCCGCTTCTTAGAAATCTTCAAACAAATCCACATTAATCTTCCCTTCCACGAGGCTATTTCGCAGATGCGGAAATACGCCAAATATCTTAAAGACCTCCTCACAAACAAGAAGAAGTTAGAGAATCTTTCGCACGTCACGCTAAATGCCGAGTGCTCCGCCGTTTTAACAAATGGTTTGCCGAAGAAAATCAATGACCCGGGTAGTTTCTCTATCCCGTGTGTCTTCGGTGATCTTTTTGTTAAACACGTGTTAGCCGACTTAGGCGCGAGTATAAACCTGATGCCCTTTTCGTTGTTCAAAAAGTTAGGGATTGGTAGCCTTAACCCCACGCGTATGAGTATCCAGCTAGCCGATAGATCCGTCAAGTACCCGTTAGGAATAGTGGAGGACGTTCTAGTGAAAGTCGACAAGTTCATATTCCCGGTGGACTTTGTCATTTTGGACATCGAAGAAAACGTCGAGGTTCCCCTGATCCTTGGCCGACCCTTCCTTGCCACCTCCCGAGCCATCATTGACGTAAGCAATGGTAAGCTCTTTCTTCGAGTAGGCGACGATGAAGTCACATTTTCTATCACCCCTTCGATGAAGAACACCTTGGCAAACGATGACTCATGCTTTTTCGTAGACGCCGTGAGTGATGATTCTTCCTACTGCCTCTCTGACTTTGAAAAAGAATTTTCTACTTTTTGCTCCTCTTCTCTTACAACGGAATCACTGCAAGGAAGTGATGAATCTTCTTATTGTCTTTCTGAGTTTGAAAAAGAATTTTCTGATTTTTGTTCTTCCTCTGTTCTTCCCACTGAATCGCTATAAGAAGCCGTCTTGGCTGCTAGCCCCACCCCTTATTACGTTCCTTATAAAAAAGTTTATGAAGATATTATTTTTGAAAAAGAAAGAATCTCAAAATCCTCTTATGAAGAACCCCCTACCCTAGAACTTAAAGAACTTCCCGAACACCTTAAGTATGCTTTCTTAGAAAAAGATTCCAAGTTACCAGTTATCGTTTTGGCCTACCTCACGGATACGCAAAACGATAAACTTCTTCTAGTTCTACGTAAGCATCGCCGGGCTATTGCTTGGCAAATTTCTGATATCAAGGGCATAAGCCCATCTTTCTGTACCCATAAAATTTTAATGGATGATAATTCGCGTAACTCTATCCAACCTCAGCGCCGTATAAACCCGAACATGAAAGAAGTAGTTAAGGGCGAGGTTATGAAACTATTAAACACAGGAATTATCTACCCTATATCGGACAGTAATTGGGTTAGCCCCGTTCAGGTAGTTCCAAAGAAGGGAGGGATAACCGTAGTTAGTAATGAGAATAATGAATTAATCCCGACGCGGACGGTGACGGGTTGGCGTATGTGCATAGATTACCGTAAGTTAAATGACGCCACACGCAAGGACCACTTTCCTTTACCGTTTATCGACCAGATTTTAGAACGTCTCTCCAACCATAGCTTTTATTGTTTTCTCGATGGCCTCTCGGGGTACTTTCAAATACCCATCTCTCCCGAGGACCAAGAGAAAACTACGTTTACTTGTCCCTTCGGCACCTTCGCGTACCAAAGAATACCGTTTGGATTATGCAATGCGCCAGCTACATTCCAGCAATGTATGCTCGCAATATTTGACAAGTACGTGGAAAGCATTATGGAGGTATTCATGGACGATTTCTCCGTGTTCGGCGATTCCTTCGATAGATGTTTAGAAAACCTCGAAAAAGTCTTAGAACGATGCGAAGAAACTAACCTTGCCCTAAATTAGGAAAAATGCCATTTTATGGTGAGGGAAGGGTTAGTTTTGGGTCATAAAATTTCTGCTAAAGGTATTGAGGTAGACGTTGCCAAGATAGAAGTTATTGAGAAGTTGCCGCCGCCTACAAACATAAAAGCTATAAGAAGTTTCCTAGGCCACGCTGGTTTTTATCGTCGTTTTATAAAGGACTTCTCCAAGATCACAAAGCCCCTCACCCATCTCTTAGAAAAAGACGCTCCATTCATTTTTGATGACTCTTGTATTTCTGCCTTTGAATCAATTAAAGAAAAGTTAATTAGCGCACCGATTATGATAACTCTGGTGTGGGACCTTCCTTTCGAGATTATGTGCGATGCGAGTAGTTTTGCGGTGGGGCCGTATTAGGTCAACGCATATCTAAAAACTTCCACCCCATCTATTACGCTAGTAAAACCCTCACATCTGCACAAGAGAATTACACCACAACCAAGAAGGAGCTCTTAGCTGTAGTATTTGCGTTTGATAAATTCCGCCCTTACATTACACATTCAAAAATCATTGTTTTTACGGACCACTCGGCCCTCAAGTACCTTCTTGCCAAAACGGATGCCAAGCCTCGCTTGATTCGCTGGGTCTTACTCCTCCAGGAGTTTGACTTAGAGATCCGTGATAAGCGAGGAGCCGAGAACTTGTCTGCCGACCATCTATCCAGATTAGATAACCCCTTTATAGAAAAATTAAATGAAAAATCTTTTAATGACTATTTTCCTGATGAGAAGCTGCTTTTAGTTAATACATCTACTTCTCCTTGGTTCGCGCACATCGCCAACTATCTAGTGGCCCGGGTGCTCCCAAGAGAGTTCTCCTCTCAGCAAAAGAAGAAATTCTTTTCTGAGCTGAAGAACTACTTTTGGGAAGACCCGCATCTTTTCAAAATTTGTGCGGATCAAGTGATAAGGAGATGTGTTTCTTTTGATGAAGGAATTGATATTCTAAAACATTTGCATGAAGGTCCGACAGGTGGGCACTATCAAGCTGCTCGCACCGCTCACAAGGTGCTTTGCGCGGGTTTTTACTGGCCTAGCCTGTTTAAAGACGCGCAAGCCTTTGTGAGCAGGTGTGATAGTTGCCAACGGTCGGGCAATATTTTTAATAAAAATGAAATGGCGCAAAATTATTTCTTAGAGTGCGAAATTTTCGACCTCTGGGGAATTGATTTTGTTGGCCCCCTTCCTTCTACCTTCGGAAACAAATATATTTTAGTTGTTGTTGATTATGTTTCACGATGGGCTGAGGCCCAAGCTCTTCCTACGAACGACTCCCGAGTTGTAGTCACGTTTTTAAAAAAATTATTTTCTAGATTCGGTACGCCTCACGCAATCGTTAGCGATAGGGGTTCCCATTTCTGTAACGCACAATTTTCAAAAATCCTTACCAAATACGGCATTACACATAAGCTGTCCACTGCCTACCACCCCCAAACTAACGGACAAGTCGAAGTAGTTAATAGAGAAATAAAAAGAATATTAGAAAAGACTGTTTCAACTTCTAGAAAAGACTGGTCAGCCAAACTTGACGATGCTCTATGGGCCTACCGAACAGCGTACAAAACCGCCCTCGGATGTACGCCGTATCGACTGGTCTATGGAAAATCATGCCATCTGCCCGTAGAGTTAGAACACCGCGCCTTTTGGGCCTTAAAATTTTTAAACTTCGATCCCCACTCAGTCGGTGATCTTCGAAAATTTCAACTAAATGAACTCGATGAGTGGCGCTCTTATGCTTATGAAAATAATAAACTTTATAAAGAGCGGACGAAGCATTTACACGATAAACACTTAAGGCACCCTAAAAAATTTAAGCCGGGCGACCAAGTCCTTTTATATAATTCTCGTTTACGTTTATTTCCGGGCAAATTAAAATCTCGCTGGTCTGGCCCGTTTTCTGTTTTAGAAGTATTTCCTTATGGAACTGTTTTAATTTCTCACCCTGATAAGGGTAATTTCAAAGTGAATGGTCAGCGTCTTAAACTGTATTTCTCTGGTGATGATGATGTCAGTCCAAACATTATTAAGTTTCTGCTTCACGAACTCTAACTTTGTACTCTTAATTTTTGTTAAAAAACAATTTTATTTCTGGACAACAATATTTTTGGACAAAATTATTTTTTTGATGCGTCGAGCTCAACGACGCTTTAACCAAAGGGCACTCTTGGGAGGCAACCCAAGTTATCTTTTTCTATTTTCTTTATTTTACAATTTTTGCCTCAGACGGCTCCGACATGATGAAGCTTCCGCGATCGCCGGCTCCAATATTGCTGAATCCATCACGAAGTCCAAAGAAGACATTCGGAGGAGCGGCATCACTCAGCATTCGCAGCAAATAAATCCGGGGAAGTACCTGTCTTTCAATTCCATCTTTCAATTCTGTACTTTACTTTTCTCTCCTTCTCCAATCCCCTTCTTTAGCCATTGAGGACAATGTCTGTTTTAAGCTTGGGGGAGGACTTCCTCCTTCATTTTTGCTTAGTGTAAATATTTTTCTTTTTGTATATATTTTAAATATTTCCAAAATAAAAAAAATGAATATCTTAAAATTCCAAAAAAAAGGAAAAAATTTCCAAAATAAAAAAAAGGAGAATATTTCTCAAAAATTAAAAAAAAAATATATGTGTTTTTGAATAGTTTAGACATTTTGGTATTTCAATAGTACCCCTAGTTTTTGTTTTTGTTTTACTCAAAATCTCCTATAAATAACTTAGTTAATTATAATATTTCTAATCGTCCTTTTTTATTATGTTTCACAAGTAAAATGTTGGCCATGCTGTGTTTCTAATTCACGGTAGCATGTTAAGGTGAAATATTTTTTCTAAAACTCGCATTTCTATTATGGTTTTTTGTTTTTTATTTCCTTTACTTTCTCAAAAATTCATCATCCACTATTTTCTTTTTCGTTTTTGAATAATTTTTGTAAAGTCAATTTTTGAATAACGTAGTAGATGTGAACGATCCAAGTCACCTATTATTTCTATTTTCAAGTTAATTTCATCAATCTTCTTTTATTATCTAGGACTCGCTTTTTGAAAATTTTCAAACCTTTGTTTTAAATAAATTCAAAAGCGTGAAAATGATTTAGGCCGTTTTTGTTTTCGTTTGAGCTTTCCTGCCAACCTAAAAAACTTTTACCGCTAGTTAGCCATTTTTGAGCCTTTTTCTGATTTCATTTGATAGCTCCTCCCTTCATTTCAGTTTCACCAAAGCCAAAATTTCCAACCTATCGAATCGCACTAGCCTTTTTGAGTTTCATAAATTATTTTGACGATTTTGATAGGGTATTTTGTGATTTTTGTGGGAGAAAGGTTTTCGAAAAAAAAGAAGTATGTTCAAAAGTGATGTTTATTTTTGTTTGGCCAATTCAAAAAGGAAAATAAAAATATTTATGGCCTTTGTTTTGAACAATGAAAAAAAAATGTGTATATATTTTTATGAAAGTTTTTGAAACTCTTTGCTTTGGTTTAGTGTGATTTTAAAACCTTTACGTTTATCTTTGAATTCCACTCCTAATCATTTTCCTAAACCAAACGTTTCTGTCCTATTTAAGTCCTTTAGATTCACGCTTTTTGATTTTTATTTAACAACTAAGAAAAGAAAAAAAAGTAAATCAGTTTTAGTTTTGGATTTAAACCTAGATTTTTGTTAATTAAATTGATATAATTATAATGCGTTACTTGGATCCAGTAACAACTCAATGCGTGTTTTTCATTTTTCGTTGCTTTGCTTAAGTCTATTTAAAAAATCTTGTTAAAATTTTGGATGATTTGTTTTTATTAAGTAAAGTTTATAAAAGTTTTACCATACCTAAATAATTGTTTTAGACTTACATTTCACCTTTTCCCTACTAAGAATTTCGCATAGTACTTGTGTAGGCATAATTAGAACTTTTTGATTAGTCCTTTTTATAAATATCTAGTTTTTATATTTTTGCTTGGGGACAAGCAAAGCATAAGCTTGGGGGAATTTGATAATACGTTTTGTAGCCTAAACTAATATCGTATTTTCTATTTTATAGTGTACAAATCATGTCTATTATTAGTTTATTTTTATCCTTTTTTATGTAAATATTATTGCCACTAACATTTTATTGTCCTTTTGCAGGTTTTCAGGAAATTTGTCAAAAATGACCTGACACACCCCCCTGTTACGCCCTCCCTGGGCATGACCTAGGGCGTGTCACCCGATCCTCAGGACTCCTGCTGGAAGGGACAGGAAAACGGTCAAAACCGCTGTCACGCCCCCCTAACACGCCCTCCCTGGGCGTGTCACCAGGCGTGACGATGGGCGTGTCGCCCTCTGCCGCAAAGCCTGCCGCCGCATTAAATGCCGTTTCTCCACAGCACGAAAACAGTACTGTCACGCCCCCCGTCACGGGCGTGACCTGGGGCGTGACATCAACTTTTCGACGACTGACGGATTTCCGACCAATGATTTGGACATGACGTGCCTATCACGCCCCCCTTACACGGGCGTGACCACCGACGTACCGAAGCAATCATCCCTCCCGCCAGAATCCAGAGCCCGAGGTCAACATAGTACTGTCACGCCCCCTAACACGCCCCCCCTAAGGCGTGTCGGAGGGCGTGACCAACCCGAGAAAAATTCTATAAATTGAGACCCCCCTCTCCATTTCAGCAAGCTTTGGTTGAGTGGGGGAGGTGCTGCCCATTTGTTTCTTGATCCTTTCTTATGCTTTCTTTCTCTCTCTCTCTCTCTCTCTCTCTGTAATTTTTGTTTAACCCTAGTTTAATCTTAGTTTGTTTTAGCTTTTATTGTAATATTGCTCTTGCTTAGTGCTACTTGTAGGGCTAGAATAGGAGTTCAATTTCATGCACTTGTAATTTTAATTTCAATAGTGTAACTTGCCCCTTTTTATTAATAGAAGTGTTATTTGTTTAGCTTGTGTTCTTTTTTATGCTTTACTACTTACCCCCTCCTCCACTCCATTATGATTAACTAATCCTCCTTGTACTCGATCTTGATGATCCGAGGTTAGAGCGATTAAGTTATGATGTTTTAATTAATCTTTTATTTTTAGGTTAGGGCCTTGAATTACTCTTGATTAATCACGGGTTGGAGGTATATTATCGATATATACTCTCCGCCTTAGCTTTCATTCTGGGCTAGCGGAGAGGCCGAAAGAATGAAGTGAGCACTCAAGAGTAAAGGGAGTTGTACGCACCCCTCGAGAGAGGCAGACGTCCAAATCTCCCGGATTGGAGTAAAATCCAATAGTGGGGTTCACCGCGTAAAGCGAGTTTTAGGCCTCCGATTTAGACGAGAGTCGGTCGGACCTTCCTAAACTCAGTTGGGCACGACTTCGAGAGAAGCGTGTTCAAGCTTTAGGAACCTCCACGGTCAAGGACCTTTATCCTATTAAGTTCAGATTTTTATCGCATTTTCTTTATCGTCTTTAGCCGAGGTGAATCTTGATTGAGTGCATTTCCATTTCATATTTTCTACCCTTCGTAGCTATCACCTATCTTGTGCTCTTTAATTAACTGCAGTAGTTTCCTTTCTAGCATAGGTCTTTGCCTAATAGCTTTACTTAAATGCGGTAGTTCTCTTTCTAGTATAGCTTTACTTCCTTCCTTGCAATTAGTTTTTCTCTAAACCCTAGTTTTCCGTCGATAAGATAATAGCGTTCGTGTGAGTAAGCATAGCCAACAGTTCCCGGATTTCAATACGACACTTGTGTCCCCTTGCTACAATTCGATAGGTATACTTGCCTCATCGGGTTGCTAGTTCGGTTGCGTTTATTTTCTTCGAACCCTAGCGCGCAATAGTCCTCGTGACACAGCTTGGAGTTTGCGTAAAACTCAAGAACTTCCTTGTCTAGAACCTTGCACGGGTGCTCGAGAATGAAGGAGAGCCCGGCTTATTCTAGCATCAAGATGATGTTTTTGAATTCATCTGAAGCATGCGCAAAGCCTATCATAACCAACTCACTTCCAGTAAGGAGCCCGACCATTTTTCGAGGAGCCATTATGAACCTAAACGAGTTACACTCAGGGAATTAACTCTATCTAAATCAAGAGTTTGTAGGAACTGAACTAGAAGGAGGGATGATCCTTAAAAATGGAGAATCTCAAGGAAGCAACTGAATTTACCTTTCACACGGAGGGTGCAAGGAAGGAGACGCATAGCAGGTGGTGAGAGGAGAGTAGCCCTATGCCGATGATAAGCTTGTGTCGGACTGAAGGCTGGCGGAGGATCGGCGTCACACATGCGTCGAGCAGATGCCGATGACGAGAACACAGAGTCGAATGGATACGATCGATGGGAGCGACGGAAGGTAGACTCGAAGGTTATGGAAGTCGACGAACTATGGCTGGAGAGTGACGGGAGGTTCGTTTCCGCAAGATCTGCTGAAGGGATTCGGCGAGGTTTCCGCAGGGTCGATGGGAAATGGCGAGGTTTCCGCTGCTTTCTGCAGGAAGCTGAAGGTTCGATGGGAAGGTGATCGGTCGGGAGATTTCAGCTCTTTCCGTTCGATTAAACAAACTTCTTTCACGACGGGAAAATAGTAATGTTAAGCAATCACTTACCACGGTCGGGAGATTTCCGCTCTTTTCGTTCAATTAAAACGATCGATAGGAATTCCTATACATTTAAACCTTTGAGGCGACGGGAATTCCTGATAATTTGAAACTTTTCACTTTTACATATTGGATAAAAATTTTCAGGTCAGAATAGCTATGCCGAGTTGATGGAAGGATAACACTAGAAATAATCACTGGCTATTTCTTGGTGAGACAAGATTTAAAAAATATTAGTTGCAACTACTGGTACAAGTCCCTTGAGATTCATCGAACCAATTGACACCCACTCTCACACATTATAAAGATATAGAAAATTTATCAGATTCTAAAATAAGGATCATACGATTATTGGCTTGCGTGTTTTTCCATTTCAGGGGTGTATATATATATATCTTGAAAGAAAATCTACATATATGTATATATATATATGCAATGCGATTCAATTTTTCGAAACTGAATGCGCGTACCTGGGATTACTTGGTTGATCATTCGGATCCACTATTCGAAGTACGACGGGTATCATATACAAGTAGGACACTGTAGTTAACATTATCTCTTATCCCATATTTTGTTCCAAAGTAAGCCTGGAACATCTGTTGTCTAGGTTCCATCATGTTCATGGGTACCTAGACTATCCTGCAAAAAAAATCACCTTACCTTAGGAACCCAATATGTATTGGGTCCTAGGTTCTTGTCAGCATAAAATACAGCATGCCTTCCCACAGGATTTCTGACAGGAAGGCTGTCTCTTGCCAAAGGATGTGGACATACCCTTGCCCTTGGCACAGAAGGATTGTGCCAATAATCTATGGCAAAGTGACCCACTCTGCCACAGCACCAACACTTATGAATATTGTATCTCCTTTTCTGACCAGGTCTATTAACGGAGTTAGTCATGACCCTAGGTCTGAAGGAGGCACAGCTAGAACTGCTCTCAGATTTACCCTTTCCACCGAGACTCGAGGGGGGTCTGATGGTGAACATGTGGTGAGTATCATGAGGCCTAGGGGATGGCGCTTTCTTTTCAACCAGCACACATCTGGGGGTCCTAGTGATGCTTGCTACATGTTTGCCAACTCCCTTTTCCTTTGTCCTAGGGTCGGAAGATGTTCTGCGAGAGCTGGTTCCAGCAATGTCATGAAGTGAGGGGGCTGAGGCCTTAAATACAAACGGTTCATGATGAGCCATGTGTATTTTCTCATGGGTAGCCATATAAGATCCGTCCCCCGCTCTCCGGGGCGAACCAGGATCTTATGCCCAGAACCGCCGCCTTACGGTGGCACTAACTCACGGGTTAGTCGGCACCGCAAGACGCCAATCCTGCCGGCTAGTATGATCATAAACCTGTTCGGCCAATATGAGAAACAGAAGTAATATATAGCAGTAAAGAGAAACAACTATAGTCCACAGCCACCTGGTACATATCATATAAGTAAATGAAGGTACAAAAACATAGTCCACAATCAGTACAACAATAAAAGAGAGACAAGGGATTATGCCCATTACATTATATCACTAAATCTCTCCTCGCAAAGCAAAGAGCGGAAGTCTAAACTATCACGGACATCTCGTCCCTCCTGAGGACGCGCCGTAGTAGTAGTAGTAGTAGTAGTAGTAGTAGGTGTCGGCATCTGCTCCTAAAGTCTTGCCTCCTCGACGTGCTGGTCCATCTCCTCGAGCTCCTAAAATAATATGGTCACCGACCATTAGTCAAAAAGACTAAGTCGTTTCCTCCACACCTCGCCCCGTCGCACTTAGGCACCGAGCGGGAGGACGAAGCGGAGGACAACAAGGGGTAGCAAAGGTGGAAGCAGGTGATAAGATTTAACTAGCAGTTGTAATAGGTATTGTTATCCTACTCTAGCAGTTCTATGTATGTAGTACAGGTAAGTAAGAGCAGTACTTGTTGAAACCGAAAAATCGGTCCCTGTGTAGTCCGACCCTTGCGGAAGGGGTGATCGCACACTTCTCTACTCACAAGCCCAAGTGACAAGGAAGAAGGACCGGGAACAGACCCAAGGCTTCAGCACGGAGGTCCCACCACACACTCGGAAGATCTTAGAGCGCTTCCCCTCCTTAGCCAAGTGCTGAAGCTAAGGTACCTCGGAAAGCGCTAGAAGACCGGACCTAAGAGAAGAGTCACTTCTGAGGTACCCCTTGGGTCCTATTTATAGGAAAATATGGTCTACAAATATCCAGCCGTCACTATTTTCGAGGACTATAGGCAATCCAAAGGGGGTAACATGGTAAAAACACCCCACAACTGAAAGGCGAGCCGGCCCTGAGAAGAGCCCATTGAGCGGGGGCGGCGAGTATTGGTGCGAGAAGTCTCCCCCCGCGCTGAGGTAAAAAGCGGCGAGTGAGCTCGCCTCCCTCAGCGCCGCGGACCTGACTCTCCTGACTCAACGACACTGTAGAGGGCATTGAGTGAGCTTGCCTCTCTCAATGCCATGGTTCGGCTCGCCTCGCCTCGGGCCTGGGAAGGTTGGGCCTGAGGCCCATGCTCGCAGATGGCGGTAGCGTTGGCACTCGCCAACCCCTTGGCTCTAGACGATCACGTATTCGGCCGGCCCCACGATGAATGGTTTTCTCTCGTCGGGCTCCACTCCACGATCCTCGAGCCCGACCCGACGATTGTCGAGCCCATACTCGGCATGCTGGGCTCGGCAAACCCTGCTGAACTCGCCTGGGGTTCGGGGGCGATCTGGGCCGGCCGGATCGGCTCCTGTTAGCTCACTCGCTGGATACGGGGTTGTACAATACTAATAAAAGAAAAGAACTGAAAGTAAGAGAAGGAAATAAGCTGAAATGTAAAGCTATCTATCATCACAGACGTACCTTAACTTATAAAAATGCCCATACAAATTTATAAGTTAAGGTTTCCAGGAATTGTAACTTATCATATAAAAGAGCACATACTAATTTATATGATAAGGATCTATGAAGCGTATGCCCTAATATGAATGAATGTTATGATGCAATTTATGTAGCGGGCAAGTGCAACTCACACACAACGACTCCGTGATCACAGACCTTTAGTTCCCACTTTTCGAGAGCTAACATCACTCTCAGGTACCACCGTTGTGGCTACGGCAGCAGCGTATCGGGCTCTCCGCTTTCTAGGCGGGCATATACACTACCAGGCAGAGACCTCTCCTGTACGCCTCTGTACACCGACAGTGCACTCTAGAGTCTCTGCGTATTATTGCTAGCTACCCTCTAGTCTTTTAGGTCGGGTGCACGTCTTCGGGGATTATCTACCTGACCGCAGTATTAAACAACATACTGGCCCTTCCACCCATACACCTCACCCGAGTCACCGTACTTCCATCGGTGTGACGACTGGCCCAATACCGCATGACCCACCACTAAGTTATGCACATGCAAGTATTTCACCTCGAGCCTCCAGCTCGTAGGACCAACCTGTCCTGATTCCTCCAACCCTGCCTGGGTGATCATGTAGTCAACGGACTCCAAGTCCCTCCAACCCGGCACGGGTGAGCATATAGTCATACTAATTCCTTTCAATCCAGCACGGGTGAGCAAGTAGTCAACGAACTCTAAGACCCTCCAACCCGGCACGGGTGAGCATATAACTCAACAATTCCATCCAACTCTGCACGGGTGAGCAAGTAATCAACAGACTCCAAGTCCTTCCAACCCGGCACGAGTGAGAACATGTACAGTTTACATAGCCTATTAGGCTACTCTTGCCTACCGGTTATTATACTTAGTGAAATAGGGTTAATCCCAGGACTGCCCAGGGTATGCCCAATGAAGGGGTCTCGAAGGCACTAGGAACCAAGATGGGATGACAAGCCCAAAGTTCCCTTTCGCAAGGATAATTACTTTTTGTTGATGTCTACCCATGATCCACAACCAACTCTCATTGTTACTTTAGAACTATCCAAATGACTTAAGGTATTATTATCGGAAGGGCGACGGTCTTCCGCCGGCCATCGCTCTAGTGGTTACCCAAAGACTTGCGCTTTTACTCTCGTCACTAAGACGACACTAACCACCAAGGTTATATTTCCAATCATGTTCCCTAGCTCAATTGTCGATCTATCCCCCGGTGGCCCTAAGGTATAACCTACCTTTACTATGCGTAGCCCATGACCTAACTCCACCCCAGAATCCAACTTCTAATTCCTTGGCCCATATGTCTCAAATTATTTATCCCAGGGTGGTATAGACCTATATGATGACCATGATGATTTTCATAATTTTCCCAATTATTTATACCATTTAATTAATTTTTTCAAATAACTCTTCATGTCATTTAACACATGGAGTATATCATATCATAATCCTACTGATGTGAGAAATTTTTTCTGACCTACAACATAATGAAATATCACTGTCTTCCAAGATTTATAATTTTCCTTTAAGTATTTCTATTTATTCCTTAATTAATACAAGATCATCAAAATTATCATTTTACAAAGGAAGTACAAGGAATTCAATTACAAAAATTCTAGGAAAATTACATAGCATATAAGACATTAATTTAAGACTAAGTGAAGAGTTTCATCAACCACTATAGTGTAATGGCCTAACAAATCCCATTCTTAAATATTTACCCAAATTCCATTATGTTAATTTAAAATTTTCAGTACATTCATAAATTCTGAGATAATTATGCAAGCCTAATAATACAATTATATAACACTAGAAAATTTCCAAAATTTTTGATATGTATTTCCATCAATTCATGAATAAATGCAATAAGGGTAAAATGGTCATTTCACGATATTTTACTCCATAAGTTCTCAAACAGAAAGATCAATTTTTCCTAAGTCAAATATAACCTTCTTTTTAACTTGGCAAAGTTTGAGTATTTTTGCTTGAGGAAAACCTATTTTCCCAATTTATTTTCAAAAGGAGCTATATTTTTAAAAATTCCAATTAATGGGATTTTTGATCCCAAAAATCCCATTATTAATTTGAGGGGTTAAATATATCCTAATGATCCTCTGGAATCACTTCCATGATTTTTAGATGCCTCAATTAGGCTGAATACTTAATATTTTAAATATTGTTATTTGCACCCCAAGGCTATAACTAGCCAACACATGCAAGTGGATTAACCGACATGCAGTGATCCAAATGTAGTGAAATTTTTATCATGCACCAATGATGTCCCAAAGGACCTTCAACCAAAATTTGGGGCCATTTGGAGGTATATAACTCCAATTATTTCATTTATTTAGTTTTTAATATTATTACAAAAACTATAGGCAAAGTTGTCCCAAAAATTCTCAATTTTTGGCAGGTGCTAGATATTCCCAAATAAGCCACATATACAAAATTTCAGCCTATGTGGACTTCTGGTTTGGCATGGACTTAAGTTTTAGTTTCTGCCCTAGCCTAGGACCAGTCCTAGGAGAAATGCCCAACAGGACAGTACACTACACCAAATTCTAAGATTAAAGTGGAAAATTAAATTTAACCCCAAGGGCTACAATTTTCATTCATAAGTCAAGTTAATTTGATTCCTCTAAGTACCTTAAAATTTACATAGAAGGTGACTGTAAATTTGTGACAGAAAATACACTATTCATAATATTTAATCTAAATCATATAAATTCATTTGCATGAATCTTAAAGAAGAATGGAGGGCATCGGGTCGTCATCCCCGATGAATCAAGGGCCCAGATTCATTCTTCCTGGAGCATCTTGCGGGGCCGTTTCCGGCCAGCTGAGCCGCCGCCACCGCCGGCAGATTTCGCCACAACCTTCACTAAGGTGGGGGCTAGCGTTTCCCGGCGGTGGGGCCGTCGGAGTTGGCTACTCCGGCGATCCCGAGCAAGGTGAAATAACTCGGAAAATCACTCATTCCTCTCATGGAATCGGGCTCAGTTGAGCCTGATATCTCCCCTAGAAGATCTAGAATCCTAGTACGAGCAGAGGTGAGGCGAAACGGACCTGAATTGGGGCTTGGCGGCGAGTTTGGCGGCAGTTTGGCATGGCGGTGGTGCTCCAGCGATCTCCTTCCTGTTTCCTTGATTCTCCAGCAAAAGCACTGATCCAGCACTCGAATTCCACTCCTATCGACATTCTGAAACTGTTGGCGGGCTTGGATTTGGCCTGGAGTGATTGTATAGGGAGATATGGCCGAGGTGAGCTCGGTTGGAGCATAGGTTTTATCACCATTACTTCCACTTGGCCACCCCCAGCTGTAAATCCTTTGGAATAACTCTTGGAATCAGCCAGCAGGCCTTGGAGCTGAGGAAGGAGGGCCACATGGCCTATTTCTCTTCTCTTCCACTTTCTATCTTCTCCCATTCACCAAAATTCCATTTTTACCCGCTTGCATGTACTCTCTCTCCTGATTATGAGGGGTAGGGCTGGTCTTTGGTGCTTTGGCTGCTGGTGGGCTTCACTTGGTGGGCTTGGCCCAAGGGGAAAAGGGCTTGGGCTAATTTTCTTCTTTTAGGTCAAATTGTTGACTTTGTTGACTTGGAGAGTTGACTTGGTCAATATGATGAGTAGCTTACCCCACTTGTTGGTCATGAGCCCAATGGCACCATCCAACTTGGGTTGGGTCAAGGGGATGCCCTACTTAGGCTAATTTGTCCTATGAGTGTGGGTTTGACCAAATTAGGCCCAAGGTTGACTTTGGTCAACTGGGGTCAAAGTGTTGACCTAGTGACATGCCCTAGGGTCCACTTAGATTGTTTTTATGGTTAGGGCAATGTGGTGGGAGTCATGGTGTGGCTAGGGTCCTTATTTAGGCTAGTTTGACCTAGTTTGACTTGGTCCTATAGTGGGCCCCACATGGCTACAACCCACTACCTAGGGTCAAACCTAGCTAATTTCCCTAAAACCCACCCCATGCCTAACCCAATCTAAGTTAAGGGGTCTAGAAGTAATATGGGATGTTCAAGCCATAACAGCACTTGCACTAGGGGTGTTTCGACTTGAGGGTCGATCATTCTTGCAGTGACCATAGTTGTTCTTATGGTCATACCTGAAGGAATGATGAGTGCCCCACCTACTCGGTATGGGGGGTCTGTAAACAGTTTCCCCATTTATCCATGATTTTATAATTCGCGAGATCCACTCGTTTTCTCCCTTTCTCTTAATATCATCTATCTTGGAAAAATTTGATACTATCCTCTTCTTGGTCTCTAGATGAAACTCTAGGTCCGAGATCTTTGAGTCCTTCACCTTGATGGATTCCAATTGGAGGTCCATCATGGTACGCAGCTGAGCAATTTCCTTAGCTTGTTCCTCAACAAGCAAGTTGCTCTTCTGAAGGGCTCTACGAAGGGATTCAAGAGTTTCAATCTTTTGATTGAAGCTGTCAATTTCCCTTGCATCAAAAGATGGACAAACTTCTAAACTTCTCCTTTCTTCAGGAGATACAAGAGGAAAGGAGCAAGAAGAGGAAGATATCTGATCCTGATTGTGCTGATCAGGGTTAGAGTTTTGGTCTGCAGAGACTGATGTTTCAGCTTCATCATAACTACATTCCTCACTCTCTTCTAAGTCTCAGATAGAGACACGGGAGCCCTGATATTGACAGGTTGTTCCTGACTTTAATCTTCAGAGATGAGGATCCCCATATATGCTTCATCTTCTTGCTGGCATTCATTCCAGGTAGTCTTCTTTCCTTCCATGAGGTCATAGATTGTTCCCACATGGATTTTGTAGTCACACTTATCCAATCTTGTAAGAGATGATCCTGACCAAATATCAGAGATGATCTGTCGTACCAGCTTGTCCAAGTTGAATAGTGATAGCTCAGTTTCAGAAATCTCTGTGGGACTCTTAGGGATTTGGAGATCTTCTCCAGAGTCAGAAGCCTTAATGGGAATGAAGGGACCCTCTTCCACAATGAATAAAGCACGGGGGTCAATGGCTTCCAAATGAAACTGAACTCTCATTTTCCAGATTGGAAAATATTCTTTTGTACAGGAAGGCAGTCTCAGGGGAGAGACATCAGTGTATAGCTCCATGCTTGAGTCTTGTTTTCTTCTTAACACTAGATGCAGGATCTTACTCAAGGTGTTAAAATTATTGATGAGCAACCTCCCTCTGATACCACTTGAAAGTATCTAGTGTCGACTAAATCCACCTATCGGGGGGGGGGGGGGGATGAAATAGGTGTCTTGCAGTCTTTTGAGGAATTAAATTTACTTGCACAAATTAACAAACACAGTACAAAAAACACACAAAGAATTATAGTGGTTCCCCGATTTGGGTACGTCCACTTTCCCCCCTTCGACCTATCTCCCACCAAGGGACGACTCGGTCACTTCTCCAAACGGATTGAAATCAAATCATCACACTACGAAAGGAACCCTTCCAACAAAGGAGTCACAACTTGTAACACCCCTATTCGTCACATGGCATATAAAAGTAGGTCCGGCCCGGGCCCGACGCCATATACTACAGACAGACCGGTTGGTTATGCGTTGAAACCATTCAACCAATCACAACGTCCTACACAACACCTAGCGGAAGCAAAAATTAAGTTGCACAAAATAAGAACCCTGCCAAGCACGAATGTCCACTACTCAAATAAAATAGGAATTTTAAATACAAAAGTACCGGCCTTATGGCCTTACAATAGTTTCCTCAAACAAGAGTGTCTTTCATACTTCGGCTCGCATGCCGGCCATGTAACATCTCATTTCCAACTAGACCCCTGGGAGTGGTTTTGTCTTTACAGAACCTTAGGAAGCCTAGGAATTGAAGTTTGTTGACCAAGATTTTGAGTCAAGGGGTGGTCATGCCCGTGAATGACCCGTCCCACCCGTTACCTAGGCGTGACCCCCTTCGACGATCGTCGACCTCAGTAAGACGATCGTCGAGCTCAGAATTTTCAACATAGGTCAGACACGCCCGTGACCGATCCGTCACGCCCGTGACCTTGGAATGGCATTGAGTGAGCTAAGCTCACTCAATGCCGTGGTCTGGATGGCGTTGAGTGAGCTTAGCTCACTCAAAGCCATAAACGGGATGGCGTTGAGTGCATTGAGTGCTCTTAATACCATAAGTTGAATGGCATTGAGTGCACTTACTACACTCAACGCCATCTGGTGTCGGCAGGTTGGCGTTGAGTGAGCTGAGCTCACTCAACGCCGTAGACGGGATGGCGTTGAGTGAGCTTAGCTCACTCAATGACGTAATTTGTCAGGCGGGATGGCGTTGAGTGCGTTGAGTGCACTCAACGCCTTAAGTTGAACGGCGTTGAGTGCACTGACTGCACTCAACGCCATTTGGTGCTGTCTGGATGGCGTTGAGTGAGCATAGCTCACTCAACGCCATAATCTGGACGGCGTTGAGTGAGCTAAGCTCACTCAATTCCATAACCTGTACGGCGTTGAGTGAGCTAAGCTCACTCAAATCCATAATCTGGACGGCGTTGAGTGAGCTAACTTCACTCAATGCCATAATCTAGACGGCGTTGAGTTAGCTAAGCTCACTCAGCGCCATCGTTTAAAAGGGCCTTATTCTGGATGGCGTTGAGTGAGCAGAGCTCACTCAACGCCATAGTTTGGGAGGCCATTCTGATGGCGTTGAGTGAGCAGAGCTCACTCAACGCCATAACTGGGATGGCGTTGAGTGAGCTGAGCTCACTCAACACCGTAGCATAGATGGCGTTGAGTGAGCAGAGCTCACCCAACGCCATTTTACTTAGAATTTTTTTGGCATATTTTTTTTTGCCTGTGTGCTGGTTCCCGGTCTAGGAAGTGGGCCAGAATGCATTTTTGGGTCGTTTTCTCTTATTAAGACTTAGTTAAGTCTTATTTTACGAAGTTTGACAGGCTGTGCCGCGTGGTAGCCGTTTCCTCCTCCTTCAGCCATGGCCGAGCCCCAGCCATCATGACCGTCAATGGCATTTGATGCCATGGCCATCCCTCTTCCCCTTGAAACGGCTGGATTCAACTCCTCTCAGGGAGAGGAGGAGTTTCCAGCCCTCCTCCAGATGTTACAAGCCGTTTCAGCTCCCCTCCACCATGGACGAGCTTGCTCTTGAAGAGACAATAATGGCTGGAAAGCCTATAACCGCCCACTCCCCATTTCTTCCCTTTAAAAAGGTCCCTTAGGCTCAGAGATGAAGTTTCCCACCCTGACCCGATGGATTGTAGCTTGTGCTGTGCAGTAGAAGGATTCCGGCGACGCCACCACCGCGCAAATAGCATCCCGACGATCGGCTCGACTCCAAACCTCGAATAAGGTCCTCCTCTACCTCTTCTTCTATGGATAGATCTAAGAAATCATTAGGAGATATATCGGGCCCAAAAGAGCTGGATCGGGTGAGTGTTTCCATGGTTTTTCCAAAATTTCATGGTGGTGGGTTCGCTGGAAACCGCCTCTCCGGCGGCCGTGCTGCCGCCCGACGGTAGCCGTCACCTCAACAGAGGTGGTGGTTGTGGTGGCCGGCGAGGGAGATGGCTGGGTGGCCGGGAAATAGCTTTAGAAAAGCTACAGGTTTTAAGCATTTTTAGGTTGCTGGTTCGGGCTCTTTGAGAAGATGAACAGTAACCTAAAATACTAAATTATTATATTTATATATAAAATGTACTGATTTATCAAGCTCTCTTTTATGCTATTTAATGAGGTACTTATAGGCTTTTTAGGTAGAAGTGACCAACATGAAATCTGTAGCCCTATTGGTCTACTATATTTCAAAATTGATTTGGGTCGATTTGGTCAACTGGTTTGACCAGGGCACCTCTTTAGGTGGGATCCAGACCTAGAGCTAGGCAGAGGCAAAAAGGTGTGCCCACCTTTCATTTTTTGACTAAATGTTCTGAAATTTGGGCAGGGAGTCTATCCTAACTATACCTAGGGCCTATCCAAAAATGAGAATTTGTGGAGAAAATTTTTCTATAGTTTTTGTAAAAATTTAATTTATTATGTATAATTTAATTAGGTGTCCTAAACACCTCAAAATCCCCCCAAATTTAGGGTGGGAGGTCTTAGGTGGAATGTTAGAACTCTGGTATAAATTCCATCTCATTTGGAAGTGTTTTGATTAATTTTTAACTCGACCCTAGGTTGGCCCTTATAGGGTTAATTAGGTCAATTCATTCCTTTTTGGATTTGAGTGGTCAAACAACCTCAATAGAGGCAGATATTTTGTCCACTGGCTGTTTGGGGCATGACACACCCTCCAATGTAATTTGGGGTGGTTTGGGATAGGGTAGCCCTATAACACTAGGGTAGGTCCCTTAATGGGGATTTTTAGGGTTGTGAAGGTCATGGGGTCAAATGACCTTGGATTGACTTGAAATTTGGTGAAGAGGACCATAAGGGTACTAAAGTCCTCTGTTGAAAATTTTAGTGTATTTGGAGAACAAGAGCCAACCTAAAACCCTAACCCTAATTTAGGTCACCAAACTTAATATGATCTATTATGCTAACGAGTGAACTTCAAATCAAATAAAATTTGGGCAGAGTGAGTTTCTAGTCTAAATGGATATAATATAATTTTGTTGAGATGTTTGGGTTAGTTTATACAGTACTTCATTCACAACCCAAGTTGTGCCCTAGATATTTATTTTGATGATTCTGGAATTTTTGTTCACTGGAATGTTATGAAATCTGGGATTAGGGCATATTATAGAATGTTATACTTTCTGTATTTTTCTTCGGAGTTTTATCTGATTATTTTGGGTACTTGCTTCTTTAATGTACCAATTGTGATATGTAGTAAAAAATACAAATAATGCCCATTTATTATTTGGAAATTTATGAAATTTGGTCAGTGGGTGTTTCAGACCATGATAGTAATCCTGTAAATTTATCTGGATTTTTAGATGATTAACAATAGTACCTCCTGCTCTAAGCTAGGAAAATTATTGTTATACATTAAAATAAATTAAGAGCCCAAATATTGGATAAAAATTATGGGACTTGGTTTCTGATGGTTTTAGGTCACCAAAAAGCTTCTATAAGTTTCTTGTGACTTTTGGAAATATATTTACAGTACTTGCTTCATAATATAATAAAAGTGGCCTAAAATGGTAAATTAGGAAGTGTACGCCTAAACACCTCTGAAATTTCTCAAAATTTTGAATTACTGCTTAAATGCCACATAGGATTTTTAATGATTTTATGGTGATTTATTGTTGGCTCATTAGTGCATTTCATGTTCATACTAGGGCATTAGGAGGCTGAGAATAAATAAATCAAATGCCAGATGAAATAGGAAAATTATTATTTTCTAGATTTGGACTATTTATGCCATGGTAGACCTCCAGTAAATATTATAGGAGATTCGGAAGAAAATTTGGAGTACAACCCCTTGCATACCTCATAAGACTTAGGATGGTCTGCGTTTAATAAAACTGTAGAAGCTGAACTAGAGTGGGTAATGAACTTGGGAAATGGAATTTTGGTAGTTTGCTGGTTTGGATAGGGTGAGTTAAATCAAGTTCATTATTGGAAGTCAGGACGGGTAGGGTGTGAGATTAACTAGTGTAAAGTGGTGTTCGGGTTCAACGGAAGATCGTCCTCCCCGAGAAGAGGAAGAGTCAAAGTCACCCTAGGATTATCCCACTGTAATATGAGAAGGGAATGGGTTAAGGGAACCAATCAAATAAAATTAGTTCCTTGGAAAGGGAGCTTTGGGATTCACCCCATCATAGTTCCTAGTACCGCTGCGAGCCCTTCACCGGGTAAACCATGGGAAGTCCAAGGTTAACCTTAAATCTTAGGAATAAAATGATCAAGAGAAACCCTATAATAGTTGCACATCACACCTATACTTGTACACTTAGGAAGAAGAATTGGCATGGAATGGGTAGAGTAGGTCCATGGTCTAAGGGCCTACTAGTAATGTCAATGGCTTGGCTTGTGATTGGGAAGTCTGGGGAGCTAGATGCTCGGGGACTTGGTAAATGCTTGGTAGCATAGAGAGCTGGAAGCTCGGTAACATGAGAACTTGTACAAATATAATTGTCATGATTGCATGTGCATAAAAGTGGTGGGTCATCGGTACTGGACGATCGATCACACCGACGTCGGTATGTTGACTCGGCGGTGTGGGACACTTAGCCAAAGAAAGCCTGGTGGATATAGCCAGCACTAGTATGCGGATACTCTAGGTTGTGTTCTTCTATGGGCGTACGGAAGGGCTAGGACTGGTAGTGTCGTTACACGCCTAGGAGTGGGGGGCCCGACCCACTGTCTCCGTTTGCCACTACGGAGGTTCCTGGGAGTGAAGCTAGCTTCCCGAACAGGGGGAACAAAAGGTCTGTGCGCATGGAGTCGTGTGGGTGTGTTGCACTTGCTTGTGCATTCCATATCATATTTGCGTGTCATAGCATAAACATTGCCACCTATTATATAAAATGGTATGGGACATTTTATATGATAGGCCCTGCGAAACGACCCCTTGGTCTATAGGGGTAATCCCTATAAATCAATGGTTATATTTCTTGTGCTTTTACTTACTTGCTACTCCTTGCTGTTTGATAACCGACACCCCAACGTATAAGTGGTATGGGACACTTTATACGATGGCAGCCCTGCAAAAGATCCCTTGGCTTATGCGCTTTCATACATAAGTTAAGGTTACATTTCCTACTTTCTGCTTCTGTCATATTTACTATGGAATTGCTAGCATAGGTCCGCTGTCACCTGCTCTTGACTTATTCTCCACCTTCCTGTCCTTCCCTTTCTTCCTCTCCGCTCGGTACCTAGGAGCCATGGGGGAAGGGGTAGGGGATGATTGGGCTTAGTCTTTTAGACTAACGGTTTTCGAACCACAACATTTTAGGTGTACCATATGGAAGGGTCACGGGTTTTTCAGTTTCATACATAGTTGACCCCGTGACCGTGTTACCATTATCACCAGCCAGGGCATACACGGGTCAAATGCCCCTTGATGGGTGGGATCCCACCAGCTCAGCAGCCAGGAGGCCGAAGACGAAGACGCAGACGTGGATTGCGAGGCGGCGACTGCAGGCCAAAAAAGAAGAAGCACCCAGAGATGCAGCACCAACACAGTACGGAGTCGGTGAAGATGGGCCAGTCTAGCTTGGGTGCTCTCGGATCAGTGGCAGTTACGGTGACTCTTAGTTTTAGTTTTTCTTCCGCGAGTGACTTGTAGTGAGGATTACATGTACTGGGCACAAGCCCTCCTTTTGTACTCTGATTATAATTATTGTGGACTCTCCCTTCGTGGAGATTTATTTATGTACATGTGGTTATGGTGGACTAGCTTTATATTTTCTTATACTACTGTTCTGCGATCGATTTGGCCGGCAGGATCGGCGTTTTGTAGTGACGACCATCCCGGGCGTGATGGTGTCACCCCAAAGCGGCGGTTCTGGGCCTAAGACCCCGGTGTTTAAAAGAAAAAAAATGGGGTCTTACAAGCCATACATGAGATAAACGAAAAACATAAAAAGGTTAGGCCTTCGAGGGCCAGCACCACAACATGGGCTTTAGCCCGCTATTTCCCGCTCGGCTCCGCAGCACCTGCAAGACACAATCCACCTCCCGATGGTAAACAAAATAATGGTCAGCCATACTGACCAAATTATAACGATCTCGCCACAAAAATCGGGGCGGCGATGCTCTTCCCCTGCACTTTATTAGTATAGCATCAAAATAATATAAACACACTTCATCACAGGCGTAGGCTCGCACGGCGACACACCTCGTGCACACAGGGAACATTCAAGGCGAACCGGCCAACGTCATGTCAATTCAAGCCATAGACGTTTCCATTCCACCACCGCCCCTTAGACGGCCAATCATATGAGCGATTTGTCTTCCTGGCCTTGGTCACGACAATTTAAGCCATAGAACGCCGAAGACCCTCATCCATGCCAACGGTCCCACCGAACGACATACATCGGGTACGGTTCCGCCTAACCCGTGCTCATACCGCAACGACAATTTAAGCCATATGTGCAAGTCAAGACTCGCCGAGTCCCGTTTCCACCACAATAATCACATAACTCGGTTATGTTCACGTTGGCTCCCCGGCCACCATGTCGGCAAAACTCGCTTTTGCCCAGTTTTCCGGGTGCACCTTGGAGTTAATCTCCAAGGCTGCCTGCTGTAATCTACCACGTAGAAAACCCGAAAAACGTCCAAACATCCGGAGTCTTCCCCGGTTCATATGCAATGCAACATCACCGATCCAGATCAACTTGTCTAGATAGGCTTCACATATAATGCCTTTTTCCATTTTCGCGTACGGACTCTATACAACGGGGACTTTACATATCTACCCAAAGGAACGCTCCAACTCTTCGCTCACACGCGAGAGAGGGCTTCCTATGCAAAGGAAAGTAGGGCTTCACACGCCCTAGGGTGAGAATCGTTACCCTTGTGTTTTTCCTCAGCGCCATGGAAATCCACGCGGACGAAAAGCACTGCAATCTCCTTGCCTCCGCAGATCCGAAGACGGCTCGCGATTTGGAGCACCGAAGCTCCGCCGGTGACCGGATCTTTGGTCTTATTCCTCCTCCTTGCTCTCCCTTCTCTATAGAACTTAGAGAGAGAACCAAGTGGATGAAATGCGGGATTTCAAACCCTAACTTCGGGTTTAAACTGCCAGCACCAACCCCCAGCCGTCGGATCCAAAGCCAAGGAAACGAACGACCACGATTGGGCCTTAAATTACAAAATCTGGGCCGAACACGGGTTGCAACACGACCGTGTGCATGGCCGTGTCACCCATTCGCGGTCTCGACCGACGCGATAACCAGTACACGACTTTCGACACGGCTTCCGACATGCCCGTGTCGCATGCGACACGGACGTGTCACGACCCGTTTCATGCCCCGTATGCAACGACCAACACTCTTTTCCCGAGAAGGACACATCCTGGGACACGACACCCGACATGCCCGTGTCACATGTGACACGCCCGTGTCTGTGCCCGTGTCATGGCCCGTGTCCAACTACCAACACTTGCTTCCTAAGGAGGACACGACCTGCGACACGGCACCTGACACGCCCGTGTCACATGTGACACGCCCGTGTCTGTTCCCGTGTCAATGCTCGTGTACATGACTCAGAAAACTCCCTAGCATGACACGCCCGTGTCACGCTCGTGTCATGCCCTTGACATGCCCGTGACACCTGCTCCAAGTCCCAGCCTTGGCTTAAAACGTCACCTGTCCCTCTTTTGAGTTTCGGGGCATTACAACTCTCTCCCCTTTAAAAGAATTTCGCCCACAAAATTTACTAAAGGAAAACAATAGGAATTGAAAGCTTTTAACAGTACCTGAGCGGAATAACTCTGGGTACTCCTCCAGTATAGTTTGCTCCCATTCCCAAAAGAGCTCCTCCTGACCGCAATTATCCCACCGGACCTTAACCATCCGGATCTCCTTGTTACGGAGTCTCTTCACCTCGAAGTCTTTAATATGAACGGGCTTGACCCTAGTCGTCAACCCTTTGTCCACCGGCACTTGATCAACTACGATCAACTGCGAAGGCTCTAGCACCGCCTTCCGCAATACAGAGATGTGGAACACATTGTGTAGTTCACTCAACTCCACCGATAGCTTCAAACGATAAGCCGCTTTGCCGACCTGCTCCAGAATCTCAAAGGGTCCAAGGTATCTTGGGCTCAGCTTCTTCAAGCGTCTCACCCGCGAAACACCCTTGAACGGCTTTATCTTCAAGTACACCCAATCACCTACCGCGAACTCCACATTCCGCTGCTTGGCATTGTAATACTTAGCCTGCCTGTCCTGAGCGATCAGCAAGCGCTCTCGAATGATCCGCACCAAAGAAGTAGCACTCTCCACTTACTGCTTCTTGTACAACCTTGCCTCACCCGTTTCCAGCCACGATAACGGCGTGCGACATTTCCTACCATATAGGGCCTCAAAGGGCGCCATTTGGATACTCGCCAGGTAGCTGTTGTTGTACGCGAACTCCATCAAATACAGGTTGTCCTCCCAATGCTTACCGAAGTCTAGAACACACATGCGTAGCATGTCCTCCATCGTTCTATTGACTCTCTTGGTCTGTCCATCCATGTGCGGATAGAAATCTGTGCTGAACTTCAACTTTGTCCCATGTATCTGCTGCACCAACCTCCAATCATTGGACGTGAAAAGCCCATCACGATCACTCACAATGCTACGAGGCACACCGTGCAGTCTAACTATATTATCCACATTTAGCTTCGCCAACTTCTCCACCGAGTCATCCTTCCTATGCGGAATAAAGTACGACACTTTAGTTAACCGGTCTACGATCACCTAGATGACATCGTTCCCCTTTTGCGACCTTGGCAAACCATGCACAAAGTCCATCGATATGTCGTCGAACTTCCACTCCGGTATAGGCAAGGACTTCAAGAATCCTCCCGGCTTTTGGCACTCCGCCTTTACCAAGGCGCACGTTTGGCACTTAGCCACAAACAATGCTACGTCTTTATTGAGCCCCGACCACCAAAACAGCTTCTTGAGGTCACGGTACATCTTTGTGCTCCCTGGGTGGATTGAGTACTTTGTATGATGAGCCTCGTACATCAACTCCGCCCGCAGGTTACCCCCTCTTGGGACGCACAACCGATGATCCTTCCTTAACAACCCATCCTCAATAGAAAATTGGGAATTTGACCCATCCAACGCTGCCTCCATAAGCTCTTTCATGGTGTATTCCAACTCCATTGTCTGCCGAACACGATCAGCAAGGTCATACTGAACCTCCGTCTAGTTCAACAAAGCTTCAGCGCTTGTCTGCTTGTCCACGCAATAGATCTCCAACGCCTCCAACTCCCGTACTAACCTCTCATCATGAACCGACAACCAGTTGGCTTGGGCGGGAGCCCTGCGAATCAACGCATTAGCAACCGCATTGCCCTTCCCGGGTACATAATGAATCTTGAAGGTGTAGTCCCCCAGGAACTCCATCCACCTCCTCTGCCTCATGTTAAGATCCTTCTGATCCAACAGGTAGTTCAGGCTCTTGTGATCGGTATAAATATCGACCCTTACGCCGTATAGGTAGTGCCTCCACAACTTAAGTGCAAATATCACGGCCGCCAACTCCAAGTCGTGGACCGGATAGTTCCTTTCATGCACTTTTAACTGACGCGATCCATAAGCTATCACGCTCCCATACTGCAACAGCACGCAGCCCAAACCACTAACCGAGGCATCACTATAAACCTCGAAGCCCTCGGTCCCACTCGGCGAACTAAGCATTGGTGTCGTGGTCAACCGTCTCTTCAGCTCCTCAAAAGCTTCCACGCACTCCTACGTCCACAAGAATCTCTCATCTTTCCTTGTCAACTTCGTGAGAGGTAGCGCTATCCGCGAGAAGTTCTCTACAAAGCGCCTGTAATTTCCGGCAAGCCCGAGAAAACTACGAACTTCCGCGATAGAAGACAACGCAGGCCACTCCCGTGTCACAACGATCTTCGCCGGATACACTGCTATACCTTCCCCACTGACAATGTGACCAAGGAATGCTACTGAGGGTAGCCAGAACTCGCACTTGGAGAATTTTGCATACAATTCATTCCTTCTCAGAGTCTCCAACACTAGATGCAAGTGCTTGAAGTGATCTTCTTCGCACTACGAGTACACCAATATATCGTCAATAAAGACGATCACAAAGCGGTCCAGGAAGTCTCGAAACGTCCTGTTCATCAAGTCCATGAACACTGATGGCGCATTCGTCAGTCCAAACGTCATGACCGTGAACTCAAAATGCCCATACCTTGTGCTGAACGCCATCTTCGGAATATCACACTCCCTAATCCTCAACTGATAGTACCCGACTTCAAGTCCAACTTAGTATATACTGACGATCCGACTAACTGATCGAACAGATCATCAATCCTCGTGATCGGGTACTCATTCTTCTCCGTCAGCTTGTTCAACTCTCTGTAGTTGATACACAGCCGCATACTCCCATCCTTCTTCTTAACGAAGAGGATCGGTGCGCTCCAAGGCGACGAGCTTGGACGCACATAACCTTGCTCCATCAGCTCCTCTAGCTGAACTTTCAACTCTGCCATTTCCTTCAGCGCCAGCCTATAAGGAGCACGTGATACAGGTTTGGCACCTGGCACGAGCTCGATTGTGAAGTCGATCTCATGCTGCGGTGGGGCTCCGGGAAGACTATCCGGGAACACATCGGGGTATTCACAAACCACGGGGATACTATCCAACGCGGACTTTGGCTCTACAGCCCCCACTATTGCGAAGAACAGCTCTGCGCCAGCACGAACTGTCTTTACCACCTAAAGAGCAGACATCAGCGTCCTGCTCGACCCATTCAGTCCCGTGAATGTTGTCTCCCGTCCGACACCCAGCTTGACCTCCTTACTATTGCAATCAATCCAAGCCTTCTGCTCCGAAAGCCAATCCATCACAAAGATAACGTCGAACTCTACTAGCGGCAGCAATGACGCTAGCAAGTCGAACTCTTGGCTCACTATATGAACCTTTACGGCGCACACTCTGTCCGCATGCATCGAGCACCCATTCGATAGCAACACATCCAACTTGTCCTTCGCCATCGAAGAAGGGACTCCGATGCGCTATATAAAATTTTCGGACAAGAAGGAGTGTGAAGCTCCCGTATCAAATAGTGCCCGTGCCGGACTATCGCTAATCAAAACAAAGCCTATGCAAACCATATTAGGCTAACAAGCAATAGATAATAGTATTTAAAGTTAACTTGCTATAAATTAACTCGTACCTGTCACCGCGTCAGCTTGTTTAATGGCCTCCTGCTGGCCCAAGTTGTACACTCTAGGTTGGGTCGGAGCATAATGGGACGCGGTTGAGTCCACCGCCTTGCCCTTCTCTTTGTATGTAGCTCCTTGTTTTCTTTCGAACTTTGGGCATCCGCTCCAATAATCGCGGGCAAAGTGCCCCGTTTTTCCACACGTGAAACAAGCCCCCGGTGTTCGGTTTGTAGTCGTCCCCGAGGCACCTGAAGAAAGGGCTGGACCCGACGTCCTAGCCTTCCTGTAGAACCAGCGATAACCCGACGTCGACGTAGTCGGCGCTTTGAACTCCGATTTCTTTCCACCGGATTCCTTCTTCGCTTGCACGTTCTTCATGTCCTTTTCCAAGGACTGGGCCGTGTTAACCAAGGTTAGGAAACCCTGCGCCATAGGCCCCGATAGTAGCAACCTCAACTCATCTCTTAACCCATCATAGAAGCGGTTCGTCTTGCGCTCCTCATCGGCAAAGGTAGCGCTAGCGTATCTTCCAAAACGAGTGAACTCGTGGAGGTACTCTTCCACGGTGTTGTCTCCTTGCACAAACTTTTGGAACTCATTTTCCAGCGCGATCCTTTGCGCTGAGTGGAGGTATCGAGCAATAAACAACCTCGACAATTCCCCCATAGAGACATCTGTCAACTGTATTCCCCTCAGGTGGTGTAGCTCCAGCCCTTATCACCATAACCTCGTGTCCCCTTCCAACAAGAACGTTGCAATCGTGGTCTTCTGCCACTCTTAAGTCTCTGCTACTGTCAGCACTCTATTGACTCTCGATAGCCAATCCTCTGCCTGAGTCGGGGTTCCAGTCCCCGAGAACACTGGTGGGTGGAAGCCCATCACATGCTTAAGCAGTCTCTCAGTTGCTCTCCGAGGCAACTCCGGCTCCACCGCCACCTATTGCACTCTTCTAGGCTCCGCCGCTTGGAGCGGCACTTGCTCAACCGCAGGAGCAGGCTGCTGCACCTGCCTTGCAGGTTGCGCGTTGATCATAGCAAAGACAGCTTCTACCACCAATCTAATGGTCTCGGCAGACGGAGGTGTTGCAGGCGCATTATTAGGTGTGCTGCTTGCCTCAGAACCTGGCCGTTCAGACAGTCCAGCACCACTTCTGGTCACCTATAATCATGCAAAACACCGATAAGAAACCCAACAATATTATAAATAGCAATTATAGGAACACGCAGGTTCCTCAAACAAGTGTATTTTTATTCCTAAGTGGACATTCATAGGTTCTTTTCATGTTATAACGATGACGCACACACATGTGCTCACCACCCCTTAAAGTGATTTCATCCACGAATTCATTTAAGATTGACAGAAACCGGTAGTCTGATACCAATTTGTAACACCCCTATCCGTCACATGGCATATAACAGTAGGTCCGGTCGGGGCCCGACGCCATATACTACGGACAGACCGGTTGGTTACGCGTTGAAACCATTCAACCAATCACAACGTCCTACACAGCACCTAGCGGAAGCAAAAATTAAGTTGCACAAAATAAGAACCCTACCAAGCACGAATGTCCACTACTCAAATAAAATAGGAATGTTAAATACAAAAGTACCGGCCTTATGGCCTTACAATAGTTTCCTCAAACAAGACTGTCTTTCATACTTCGGCTCGCAGGCCGGCCATACATGAGATAAACGGAAAACATAAAAAGGTAAGGCCTTCGAGGGCCAGCACCGCAACATGGGCTTTAGCCCGCTATTTCCAGCTCGGCTCCGCAGCACCAGCAAGACACAATCCACCGCCCTGTGGTAAACCAAATAACGGTCAGCCATGCTGACCAAATTATAACGATCCCGCCCCCAAAATCGGGGCGGCGATGCTCTTCCCCTGCACTTTATTAGTATAACATCAAAATAGTGTAAACACACTTCATCACAGGCGTAGGCTCGCACGACAACACACCTCGTGCACACAAGGCACATTCACGGCGAACCGGCCAACGTCACGTCAATTCAAGCCATAGACGTTCCCATTCCACCACCGCCCCTTGGACGGCCAATCATATGAGCGATTTTTCTTCCTGGCCTTGGTCATGACAATTTAAGCCATAGACCGCCGAAGACCCTCATCCATGCCAACGGTCCCACCGAACGACATAGATCGGGTACGGTTCCGCCTGACCAGTGCTCATACCGCAACGACAATTTAGGCCATATGCGCAGGTCAAGACTCGCCGAGTCCCGTTTCCACCACAATAATCACATAACCCGGTTATGTTCACGTTGGCTCCCCAGCCACCATGTTGGTAAAACCCGCTTTTGCCCAGTTTTCTGGGTGCACCTTGGAGTTAATCTCCAAGGCTCCCTGCTTCAATCTACCACTAAGAAAACCCGAAAAACGCCCAAACATCCGGAGTCTTCCCCGGTTCATATGCAATACAACATCACCGATCCGGATCAACTTGTCCGGATAGGCTTCACACACAATGCCTATGCCCGTTTTCGCGTACGGACTCTATACAAGGGGGACTTTACATATCTACCCCAAGGAACGCTCCAACTCTTCGCTCACTCGCGAGAGAGGGCTTCCTATGCAAAGGAAAAGAGGGCTTAACATGCCCTAGGATGAGAATCATTACCCTTGCGTTATTCCTCGACGCCATGGAAATCCACACGGATGAAAAGCACCGCAATCTCCTTGCCTCCACGGATCCAAAGACGGCTTGCGATTTGGAGCACCGAAGCTCTGCCGGTGACCGGATCTTTGGTCTTCTTCCTCCTCCTTGCTCTCCCTTCTCTTTACAACTTAAAGAGAGAACCAAGTGGATGAAATGAGGGATTTCAAACCCTAACTTCGGGTTTAAACCACCAGCACCAACCCCCAGTCGTCAGATACAAAGCCAAGGAAACGAACGACCATGATTAGGCCTTAAATTACAAAATCTGGGCCGAACACGCGTTGCAACAAGGCCATGTGCATGGCCGTGTCACCCATTCGCCGTGTCGACCGACGCGATAACCAGCACACGGCATTCAACACGGCTTCTGACACGCCTGTGTTGCATGCGAAACGGCCGTGTCACGACCCGTGTCACGCCCCGTGTGCAACGACCAACACTCTTTTCCCGAGAAGGACACGGCCTGCGAAACGGCACCCAACATGCCTGTGTCACATGTGACACGCCCGTGTCTGTGCCAGTGTCATGGCCCGTGTCCAACTACCAACACTTGCTTCCCTAGGAGGAAACGACCTGCGACACGGTACCCGACACGCGCGTGTCACATGTGATACGCCCATGTCTGTGCCCATGTCATGGCCCGTGTACATGACTCAGAAAACTCCCTAGCATGACACACCCGTGTCACGCCCGTGTCACACCCGTGACACAACCGTGACACCTGCTCCAAGTCCCAGCCTTGGCTTAAAACGTCACCCATCCCTCTTTTGAGTTTCGGGGCGTTACACAACTCCACCACCACGGGTTGCACCCAACTCTTACAACTAGGAATTAAAATTCCTTTACAACAAACCAAAATTGAATATAAAAGAAAATACAAACAAAGCTTTTGGAGATTTCGATGTCCTTCTTCGTTTGTTGAAGCTTTCTTGAAAGTTACGAAGAGTCCACAACCGGATTTCTCTCTTGGAGAGGATCTTGTCAATATCGATGGCGACAAGTGATTGCGGCGGCGATACTTTGTAGATCCAAACTTCTTGATGAAGCAAGCAAGGTCTACGAATAATCTCAATCGGATCAATCGTCTCCACCGATTCGGAATGAAGAACTAGTCTTATTCAACGAATTGAGAGACAAGAGATCTCAAGAGAGATGCGTGATACGCTCGGCTTGCCTCGATATTGTCGTCGGAAGATCAAAGATGATCGAAGATTAGTGGCGACGAGGAACTGCGAGCTGCTACAGGCGATCGGCGCTATCCGCGATACGCTAGGTCACGCTCGGCCTCTTTTTTATTTCCGAGAATATCTCTACTGTAGAAGTTCAAAATACGCATATATATATGCCCTTATCCAACCCTAAAGACAGTTGTGGGGCCCACAAGGAAAAGCCCTAGCCCCGGCCGAAACAGCGCAAGGCATCTTGGTTCGGTTAAGTGAACGAGGAAAATTGCCTAAGGTAAAACCGGCGGGAATCGTTGGTGATTCCCGTCGATGTCGGCGTGAATCATTCACGATTCCCGCCGATTCTGCCTTAGCAGAATCCCGGTCTGGAAAACTGTCAGCCGAAAGAAGTCGGCGGGAGAGGCTAGCAGATACTCGACGAATCGGCGAGAATCACTAACGATTCCCGTCGAAGTCGGAGGGAATCACTAGCGATTCTCGTCGATTTTTCCTTGGCAGAATCCCTGTTTGAAAACTGTCACCCGGAAGAAGTCGGCGGGAGAGGCTAACTGATTCTCGACGAATTGGCGGGAATCAATAACGATTCCCGTCGAACTCGGCGGGAATCACAAGTGAATCTTGTAGAAATCGGCGGGAATGACTTAGTGATTCCCGTCGATTTTGACTTAGAAGATTTTTCTCTTCCTTCCTTTGAAGACTTGGTCTTTGACCCATCTTTGCTCCTTCTTATGCTCTTGATCTACCTTAACCCTGTACTTGAAAGTTAGTACACTCCAATAGAGAGAGCACACGTGAGTCAACACACTGATCTACTCTGTTGGGTCCGGCGTTCCTTCACTTGACCCGTGGCGCTCTGCTACTTATATAAAAAATTAAGTAGCGCCCTCTCCAACAGTCCGGGCTTCTGGTGCAGTTGGGTATGCACTTGATCCTTCAATTGGTATTAGAGGAGGTTATGGGTTCAAGACCGGGGGGGGGGGGGGCGCTATTAAATCTTGATTTTTTTCCCTTCTACCTGTGTGGGTCCGGTGGGTCAGGCAACCGTGGACATGTGGTAACCCCAGCTCTGAGCCATGTGGGATATGTGGTAACCCCACCTCTGAGCCGTGTGGGCCATGTGGTAACCCCACCTCTGAGCCGACGGGTTGTGCTGGACGCCGGGGGGGGGGGATTGTTGGGTCCGGCATTCCTTCACTTGACCCGTGGCGCTCTGCTACTTATATAAAAAATTAAGTAGCGCCCTCTCCAACAGTCCGGGATTTTGGTGCAGTTGGGTATGCGCTTGATCCTTCATACTCAACGAGGGATTACGTTGTGCAGACCCGTGTATATTGACCCACTGCACCCTGATATTTGTGTGTACTTAGCATGGAATAGCTGCAAGCACAACTTGATAGAAGATCGTCAAATACATTGTGAATCAATCTTAGCTTGACTGGAGTCTTCTTCAAATTTTGGTAATTGTGGATACAATACCCAACAAGATCAACTCCAGAAAAGTTGAAGAAGAGAAAAGTCGCTTCTTCTCAAAAGAGAAGTCGGTTGCATTAAAGGCTGACAGTTTAAGGAAGGGCAAAGTTGCCTCACCAGCACCAGCTCAAGAAGTAAGTGAAGAGGAAAGATCTGAGCCAAGCATCTCAGGCTCAAAACTATCTGAAGGAGAGTTCTCTTTGCTCTCACGATAGTTAAAGAAATTCTTGAACAAGAAGAAGCAGTGGAGAGGCAAGGATACCTCATACAGCAGATCACGACACGACGGTGATCAGCAAAAGAAAGGCTCGGGTATCCATGACAGGTATAACTCTAGAAAGAACAAACAGATTTCTACTGACATCATTTGCTACTGTTTCAACAAACAAGGTCACGTCAAAGCTGACTGCCGCCACAAGAAGAAGGAGGGTGGCAGAAGAGAGGAAAATAAGTCCTCATACCACAAGAAGAGTACAGAGAAGATCCTGGTTGCCAAGAAGGGCAAAACTCTCAGCGACTCCGACTCATCTGAGTCGAGTGGAGAAGAGGAAGCCTATTTTAGCCTCATGGCTTAGATGACGAACAAGAGCCCCAGTTTACTGGGGAGGTAAAATCTCACACTCCTTTCTTTGAATCTGAAAGTTCTGAGCATGATCATGAGGACAACTCTTCTGACGATGAGTCGGAACTTATGGCCCAGTACAAGGAGTTGATCATGACTTACGACAAATGTCGCAAAGTCGTGAAAACTCGGGCTAAAGAGATTAAGTCTCTAAAGGCTATTGAGAGCAGCATGAGAGAAGAAGTCGCTAAGACTTACTCTCTTCAAGAGAACTTCAATTTTGCTATGGAAGAATATAATAAAGCTCTTAAGAACCTCGACCTTAAAGATGAAATCATCAAAGAGTTGGAAAAACAACTCGAGGCTGAGAAGAAACTTGTTGAAAGTTTCTCTAAGCCTAAGATAGTTCTTCCACTCGTTGCTGAATTCTCAGCTAAGGCCCAAGGAGCTGGACTAGGCCATGCTGCCGCTCCTAGTAAATCTTCTAGGAGAAACAAGGCTCAACGGAAGAAAAAGGCTGCCAAGATGGCCTTGGACAAAGAAAAGGGGAAAGCCCCTCTAGATCCGACTGTATTTAAGAAAGTCATTTTTCCAACAAATAAGTTTGATCTGGACTCATCATATGGTCACTTGACCAGGCCTACTTACGTAGAGCCAAAGTCTCGGTACCAAGAATGGACTCGCCCTCGAAACTTTTGTGAGAATGTCTTTAAGGCACCTTATGAAGAAGTGATTCTTCAGGACTATGGTCCTTATAATCATGGCCACAACTTCAAGAAAGCACCTAAAGTAAAGCCCGTTGAGGAAAGGCCTTTGAAGGAGAAGAATTCATGTGATTGTCATCATCATGAAGCCTCCTCCTCTAAGAGTGCTACCCCTGCTAGACCACCATCTCAAGAGGTCAAGTAGGAATACATAAGGCAAAGATACAACAGGCTTGACTATTGGTGATGTGGCAAAAGTGGTCATTTTTCCATCGATTGTTGGTTTAATATAAGGAAGGTTACTACTCCTCATGTTGGCAACATGAGATTGACCACTCAGAATGCTAATCTTCGTAGGCGGAGTGTTCTAACCCGAGACCAAGGACCCAAACATGTTTGGGTTCCTAAAGCAAAGTTATCATGAATGCAGGTATGTCCAAAGGCCACGAAAATGCCAATCTGGTACTTGCATAGTGGATGGTCTCGGCACATGACCGGGACAAGAAGCCTACTCCAGATTTTTGCACCAGTTTGCAACAGACCAAAGTTCATCTTTGGAGGTTCAGACTGAGGGATAACTAAAGGATACGGTATGATCACTAACGGTAATGTATCTTTTTTGGATGTAGCTTATGTGGAGGGATTGGAACACAATCTCATAAGCATAAGTCAACTATGTGACAAAGGATACATAGTTGAGTTCCACGCTGACAAATGCTTGATAAAGTCTGTTTACAATATGGAAACAATTTTATCAGGCACTCGAAGCAGGAACATATTTTGTTTAAATTTCATTTGTATAGATTCTTCTACACCAGTATGTCTTTTGACAAAAGATAGTGCGTCTCTTGGTGACCAATGGCACAAGAGGCTATCACATATTAATTTTAAAACTATTAATAAATTATTCTCCCAGAACTTAGTATGTAATGCCCTAAATGTCAAGCACGTCAAAGAGAGACCTTGTCATGCATGTGCAAAAGGCAAGCAAACAAGGGCCACCTTTAAAAGCATTATAGGCAAAAACTCTAATAAGTGTTTACACCTACTTCATATGGACTTGTTCGGTCCACTGCAAGTTAGAAGTTTAGGAGGTAAGGATTATACGTTGGTAATTATTGATGACTACTCGCATTTTGCGTGGGTGTTCTTTCTGAAACACAAGTCAGATACCTTTGATATCTTTACAAATTTTGTCAGGCAGCTCCAGAATGAATACAACTGTTCCGTAGTCAAAATCAGAAGTGACAATGGAACAGAGTTCAAATATGGGGACATGACATAATTTTATGAAAGCCTAGGTATCTTTCATGAGTTTTCCTCTCCTCGTACTCCACATCAAAATGGAGTAGCTGAGAGAAGGAATAGAACACTCATAGAGGCCTGCAAGACCATATTGAGTGATGCTTCACTACCGGAGTACTTCTGGGCTGAAGCAGTCAACACTGCATTCCACGTGAAAAATCGAGCCCTCATAAACAAGAATCATGATAAGACACCTTATGAACTTCTAAAAGGCAGGAAACCAACAGTTTCATATTTTAGAATTTTTGGCTGCAAATGCTTCGTACTTAACAATGGTAGGTATCATACTACTAAATTTAGTGAGAAATGTTTTGAAGGTATTTTTGTAGGATATAGTAGCCATAGTAAGGCATACAGGGTTTTCAATAGAAAAACTCTGGTTGTAGAGGAATCCATAAATGTTGTATTTTATGAGACGAGCATGCTGCAAAGCAAATCGTCTAGTGTGCTTGTTGAAGATGTAGGTACAAGGTTTAAAAAGATCAGCTTGGATGAATCGACCGAAGGTAAAGATGAAAAGTTCATCAAGATAACCTCTCCAACCCCCATTGGATAGGTAGAGGATCCAGATGAAAATACTGTCCAAGTTGATGAAGTCACTCCAGTAGCCGAAGAAGTTCCAGATGCGAGAAATCTAGAGCTCAGACATCTGAAGGATCACCCAATGGACCAGATCATAGGAGAACCCCAGGATGGTGTCAGAACTCGTCGAGGTACAACTAACGAGAATCTTTATCTATGTTTTCTCTCGCAGGTTGAACCAAAGAAGTTTGAGGAATCAAACTCAGACGCATCGTGGATCTATGCCATGGAAGAAGAATTAAATCAGTTCAAGCTCTGCAAAGTTTGGACGCTTGTTCCAAGACCCAAAGGTAAGAATATCATCGGAACGAAATGGGTCTACAGGAACAAGTTTGATGAGAATGGGATAATCATCAAGAACAAGGCAAGACTCGTCGCCAAATGATATCATCAAGAAGAAGGGATCGACTTCGACCAGACATACGCTCCAGTGGCAAGACTGGAGGCCATCCGACTATTCCTGGCTTATGCTGCAATGAAGGGATTCACTGTCTACCAAATGGACGTGAAGTCCGCCTTCCTAAATGGTGACATAAAGGAAGAGGTGTATATGGAACAGCTGTTGGGTACATTGGAAAATGTGTACTAGATTTGGAGAAGCCACAACTTAGTCAATGATATGCATCAATGTGTATTTGATAGAAGTTTGAGTTTCATTGTGTAGTTTTAAAAATTTGAAGAAAAATTTTCTAAATACAAGTGTCGACACTTGTGAAGAAACTTTGTCGACACTCAGGAAACTTGTGTCGACACACAGACAAATTATATCGACACTCGGGGAAGTTGTGTCGATACCCAGAATTTATGTCGACACTTACGAAGAAGCTATATCGACACCTAGCTGCTATGTCGACACTCAGGAAAGCTGTGTCGACACACTGGCAAAGGTGTCGACACGTATAAAGAAGAAGTGTCTACACTCAAAGCTGTGTCGACACCTAAAGAAGGAATTGTGTCGACATCCAAAATTGTGTCGACAACTTAAAGCAGAATTGTGTCGACACTTAAAAGATAAGATGAGTCGACACTCAGGAGCTATGTCGACACCTAAAGCAATTATGTCGACATACGGGACTTGTGTCGACACACCAACTCTCAAAAGGTTGTATCGAGTTCAGAAGTAATTGTGTCGACACACACTAAAAGACATTTGAGAAACACTCAACGCCATCTATCTACAACAGAAATGTCGAGACAAGAAGCTGCTGTGTCGACACACAGGACTTGTGTCGACACATACAACAAAAAGCAGTGTCGAGAAGCAGAAGTATTACTGTGTCGACACTTGAAGTATTTGTGTCGACACCTTGAAAACTTGTGTCGACACTTAGCCTATATGTGTCGACATATGTGGAGCAGTCTGCTGAGTGTTATTTTCTGAGTTGAAAAGACATTGAAGAACCTGATGATGTGATTGGTGACTTGACAGCTGTCATAACTAACCGGTCTGACACCACTATCAGAATTGTCAGAAGTCTGTTATAAACCGGATCAGCCGGTAACCATGGAGCAAGCTCTATATAAGAGACAGATCGAAAATGACAGAAGATATAGAAAAAACGTGAAAAGATCACTGGATCATAAAGAAGAATTTTGACAGATCAAGGCCTGCCTGCAAGAAAGATTTAGAGTTCAATCTGAATCTAAGGATGAAGCTGACTGAAGATCAACTTCAACTTCAAGAGAAGATCCACCTTATTTGTCCTAATCAAGAAGCTTTGAAAAGCTAAGTTAAGTTGGATCAGAAGGATAAGTCTATCCAATAACTGATCAAGAAGATAACATCAACAGAGAAATCTTGCTGGTGAAGTTTTCTGAAACTTATTACTCACAAATTCTTGTAGGATCTATTGTAAGATCTGAGATTGTATGCATAAAATTGTAAAGACTTAGGTAGGGAAGTGTGCCTGAGGTAGGACTTGTGGAAAGTCTGAGTTGTAAGCCTAATTATAAAGGCTGAGGTAGGGCTGAGGCCTGAGATACGATTTAGGGAAGAATCTAAGGTAGGACTTGTGCAAAGTCTGAGGTGTAGGAACCATTTTGGGTTCTGAGTTTGTAAGATCTGTGGATCCGAGCCAGTGGAAGGAAGTTAGGCTGAATCCAGTTATCTACTGGATAAGCGAAGGGGGGAAAGTGGATGTACCCATATCTGGGGGAACCACTATAGATCTGGTGTTTGCTGTGTTGTATTTAATTTCTGTAGATAGAATTATTTTGTGCTAAAAGAAGTTACAAATATCTGTTTGCCTTAAAATCTAAAAGACATAAAAAGATTAGAACCTATTCACCCCCCTCTAGGTGTTTAGGCTCTTGAATCAAAGTCTTTCAAGTGTTATCAGAGGGAGGTTCCTCAAAATTTGACCTAACAGTCAGAGGATTTCTCTAAGGCTAATAACAGACAACAAGAATGGGTTCAAGTGAAAATCAAAAGGAGTTTGGTTCTATGAAATTGCCCATATGCAGGAAAGAATCTTTTGGAATTTGGAAAGAAAGGGTCAGGCTATTTATGGAAGCATCTGATCCAATAATTTATATCACAGTACTGGAAGGCCCCTTCATCCCAATGAATGTTTTAGTTCTTGATGCAAACATTCAAACTCCAAAGAGTTATTCAGGGATATTAAGGATGAAATCATCTTGGCTACATTAGAAAAAAGAGCTCAGAATATAATTGTAAGTGCCATACATGATGCCACATTCCAGAATCTTGTGCACTGTAAAACTTCCAAAGAAATGTGGGAAACACTGATTGTCTATATTGAAGGCACAGAAGAAGTCAGAGAGGACAGAAAGTCCATGCTGAATCAGCAGTATGAGAGCTTTATGCAAACTAAAACTGACAGCATAGCTGAATGGTATAAAAAGTTTTTCAGAATAGTGAATGAATTGATGACATATGGAAGAGTCTTCAGTACTTATAAACTGAATGACAAGTTTCTTAGCTCCCTAACATAGGATTGGGACACTAAGATATGTGCAATCAGGGAAGTGGCCAGACCGGCTGACACACCTCCAGCTGCTTTCATATGAAATGCAGCTTACTGCTAGGAAAGAGGAAGAGAAGGGCAGCAGATCTGAACATAAAGAAAAGTCAGTAGCCTTCAAAGCTAAGGGCTCAAGGAAGGGTAGGAGAAAATCTCCTTCTCCACCTAGAAGGAGTACTGAAGCAGAAGAAGGTGTTCCTGAAACAAGTACATCAGATAGTCATACATCTGATGAAGACATTATTTCCTTCACAAGACAATTCCAAAGATTCATGAAGAAAAAGAATTGGAAAACCAGGCCCTCATCTACATCCTACTCCAAGGATGAATACTACAGGAAGAAGAAAACACCTAAGGAAGAAAGGTATGCTTCTAAATCTGGTAAACAATCTAATTCTAAGATTGTGTGTTATTGCTGCAACAGGTGAGCATGTCATAGCTGACTGTCCTGACAAAACAAAGGAGTCAAAGGATAAGAAGAAGCAGTTGGTCAAAGGCAAGAAGGAGAATTTTCTAGTGGCTCAGAAGGAGAAGAGTTGGACAGACTCTTCATCTTCAGAATCTGAAGAAGAGGCAGAAGCATATATTGGACTCTTCTCAATAGAATAGGATTCTAGGGAACTAGAATTCCTACAGATGCTGGACTCCATAAATGGAGTAGAAGAATATTATTGTAAAGGGCTGATGGCTCAATCTGAAGAAGGTAAGTGCCAGGATCAGCCTGGACCAAGTAAGGTAAACAATTCACCTCTAGTCTCAGATTACTTTACTGGATCAGAATCAGAAGCATCTTCTTCAAAAAAAGTTGATGGATCTGAGTCTGAGGGGGATGTTCACCAACTCATTAATGAGTATGGTGGGTTATTGCATGTTCTAAAGAAGAGCAAGTTTCTTGTTAAAGAGAAGGCCAAGGAGATTCAGACTCTTAAACTGGCTGCAACAGATTTAGCAAAACTGCGGGATCAAAAACTGAATGAGCTTGCCAAATTGAAAAACATTAGAGTTATTCATATGGGCACAATCTCATTCAAAGAGAATCATATCAAGAAACTGGAGGGAAAACTTCAGCAAGAGAGAGAGCTAGTGGCAAAATTCTCCAAGCCAAAATCAGTCTTACCTTTGATAGATAATTTTGTTTCATAAAAAGGAAAGACTGGTCTAGGCTTCAAGGGAAGAACTAGGACTACCAATTCTCATAGAAAAGGCAAAGTCCCAGTTCAACCTCAAGCTTTTAATCCCCTTATTTTCTTTAAGAAGGTGGTGAATCCTACTAACAGGTATGAGTATGACATTACACATGGTCACGGTTAGCATGAAAATTTCATGAGCAAGGGTGCTAATGCCAATTGACAAATCTATAGGCATGCCCATCATATTCAAGAGGAGTTCTTGAAGAATGTTGTTCCAGCACCAACACTTAACAAGCCTTCTGACAACAAAGTAAGAAAGCATGTACCTAAGAATAGGTATAATAGGTTTGAGTGTTGGTGTTGTGGCAAGGTGGGCCACTTTGCCATGGATTGCTGGTTTAACTTAAGTGTTAAAACCAAAAGTAGGATTCTTGTTAGATCAGTCATAGGGTTTCAAACTAACAAGGACCTAGGACCCACTAGCAAGTTGGGTTCTAAGAGTAAGTGATTCTTTATTTGTTGCAGGTACATCGATGTGACCATACCCCAATATGGTACTTCGATAGTGGCTGTTCCAGACATATGAATGGAATAAGGAGAATGTTGAGGGACTATGTGCCCATAAAGTATGGACCAAAAGTTATTTTTGGTGGATCAGAAAAGGGAATCATAAAAGGATTTGGTAACATCTCTTGTGATTCAATTACTATCACTAAAGTGGCTTATGTAAAGGGTCTAAAACATAACCTTATTTTCATAAGTCAACTTAGTGACCTAGGTTATGATATTTCTTTCCTCAAAGGGGAGTGCCTAGTAAAAAGGTCAGGTGATCAAGAGATCATCTTGACTGGCACTAGGAAAGGAAATGTGTATTGCTTTAACCTAGAGTGTAAGTCTAACAACTCACCTATTTGTTTGGTTGCAGGAGAGAAAGCTTCTCTATGTGTCAAATGGCATAAGAGGCTAGCTCATCTGAACTATAAGTCAATTGGACTGTTATTCAGCAAGGGATTAGTGAGGAATGGTCCTCAAGTTCAGTGCATAAAAGAGGGTGTGTGCTCAGCTTGCCAATAAGGCAAGCAGACTAAGCCCTCTTTTCAGTTACTTGACATCAAAGATTCAAAGAGATGTTTGTATCTCATGCATATGGATTTGATTGGTCCTATGCCAGTCCATAGTCTTGGTAGGAAAGCATATACACTTGTTGTGGATGAATATTCTTGATTTACATGGGTTTTCTTCTTGAGGCAGAAATCTGAAACCCCATCTATTTTCCAGACTTTTGTTAGACAAATACAGAATGAATACAACAGCTCAGTAGTAAAAATCAGACGTGACCATGGAACTGAATTTCAGTCTGAATTTGTGACAAAATTCTGTGAAGAACATGGGATTCATCAGGAATTTTCTTCACCTAGAACTCCTCAGCAAAATGGTATTGCTGAAAGAAAGAATAGGACTCTAATTGAAGCCGGTAGAACTCTACTGAATGACACTACTCTCCCTGAATACTTCTGGGCTGAGGCAGTAAATATTGCATGTCATGTGCTCAATAGGGCCTCCATCAACAAGAAACACAAGATGACTCCCTACCAGATTTTAAATTGCAGAAAACCAAACATATCTTATTTCAGAATCTTTGGTAGCAAGTGTTTTGTACTTGTCAATGGTAAACACTACCAAACTAAGTTTGCTGCCAAATCCCTAGAACGGATATTTGTTAGGTTCAACAACCATAGTAGAGCATACAGGATCTACAACATGACTACTCAAGTTGTAGAAGAATCTTTGCATGTTGTATTTGATGAGTTAATGTTTATTAACAATGAATTATCAAGTTCTTCAGCTAGTTCTATAGGTCTAACAGATAAGCTGGATAAGCTAGCCATCAATGAAGATGTTACTGCTAATCTGGATGAAGATAAAGATGCCAGCTATCTAGGGGGAGATCATGTCCCTCTGGGTGAAGAAGAAAATGTGGAGCATCAAGATGAGGAAACTAGAGATAGCCATAATGCTGACAGAATTCCTCCAGCAAGGATACACCTGAAGATCATCCAACTCACCAAATCATTAGTGATGCAAGTCAGGGTGTTCTAATAAGAAGCAGGAGCATGAACACAGTTTTATGTTCTAGCTTCCTGTCTCAGATAGAACCCAGGAAGATTAAAGAGGCTATGCACGACACCTACTAGATTGATGCAATGCAAGAAGAGCTCAGTCAGTTATAAAGGTGTAAGGTCTAGGAACTGGTACCAAAACATAAAGATCACAACATCATAGGAAATAAGGGGATCTACAGGAACAAGCTTGATGAGAATGGCACTATAGTCAAGAATAAAGCTAGACGGGTAGCAAAAGGCTACAAGCAAGAGGAAGGTATTGATTTTGATCAAATCTTTGCTCCAGTGGCAAGACTGGAGGCAATAAGGCTGTTCTTAGCCTATGCTGCCTATCAAGGGTTCAAAGTATATCAAATGGATCTGAAATCAGCATTTTTGAATGGTGATTTAAAAGAAGAAGTCTATGTAGAACAACCCTCAGGTTTTGTAGACTCTAACTTTCCTGATTATGTATATAGGCTTAGGAAAGCTCTATATGGTTTGAAACAAGCTCCAAGGGTTTGGTATGAAACCTTGTCTGCCTTCCTCATTGAGAATAAATTCTGTAGAGGAAAGATAGACAAAACTATATTCTATAGGGAATCAAAAGGCAAGATAATACTAGTCCATATATATGTGGATGACATTATCTTTGGTTCTACTGAAAATAGCCTTTATAGGAAGTTTGCCAAACTTACGTATGGATAGTTTGAGATGAGCAGTATGGGTGAGCTGAAGTTCTTCTTGGGACTTCAGGTTAGACAGACTGAGAGTGGGATGTCCATATCCCAGTCTAAGTTCACCAAGGAGTTGATTAAGAAGTATGGTTTGGACTCAGCTTCTACAATGAAAACTCCAATGGGAATAAGTATGCCTATATGCAAAGATAAAGCAGGGAAACCTATTGATGAGTCTTTATATAGAGGGATAATTGGCTCCCTACTATACTTGACTGTCAGTAGACCTAACATCATGTATGCAACATGTATCTGTGATAGGTATCAAGCATGCCCTAAGGAATCTCATTATACTACAGCTAAAAGAATTTTGAGATATCTTAAGGGCACACCTAATCTAGGCCTTTGGTACCCCAAGGATAGATATTTTCTATTAACAGGTTTCTCAGATGCATATTTTGCTGGATGCAAAGAAGACAGAAAAAGTACCACAAGAACCTGTCAATTCCTTGGGGGGAGGCTGGTGTCATGGAGTAGCAAGAAGCAAACCAGTATAGCTATATCAACTGCTGAATCAGAGTATATAGTTGCTGGTAGCTTCTGTGCACAATTAATGTGGATAAAGCATCAACAAGAAGATTATGACATCCAGGAAAGTAAAATTCCACTATTTTGTGAATCTATAAGTGCTGTTTCTATTGCTAAGAATCCTGCATCACATAGTAGGACCAAACATATAGATATTAAGTTTCATTTTATAAGATAATGTGTAGAGAATAAAAATATTAATTTAGAGTTTGTAAAAACTGATAATAAAATAGCTTATATTTTTACAAAACCACTTGATGAAACTAAATTCAATAATTTTAAAATTGAATTAGATATGTTGAACCTACACTCGGTTAACACAAGTTTCCTTTAGTAGCATATGTTAGCACCAAATTTATGTTGAAATTTGGCTAAGTTCAAAGTTTGTGTCGACACAAGAAAGTTGTGTCGACACACTCAGTATGTTGTGTTGACACAGGAAAAGGATGTGTCGACACAGAAACAGTATTTGTGTCGACACAGAAACAGTATTTGTGTCGACAAGAGAATAGGTGTCGACACAACCTTGTCGAGACAATAAGTCGTGAGGATATTTGTGTCGACACAAAGAGTTGGTGTCGACACAACTCTGTTGAGACTTAAGTTGTCAGTGTCGACACAGACGCAAGTATGTCGACACAGACTCAAGTTTGTCGACACATAGATGTGTCGACTTAATATACGTTTTGTTGACTTAGACATTAGTATGTCGACACATAGTTGTGTCGACTCCACTTAAGTTCTGTCAAGACCTAGGTCATTTTTGTCGACACAAAAACTGATTTGTCGACTTAAGCCCGACTTTTGGTCTTCCCTTGACTCAAGTACTATATAAAGGTGAATCCAAAATCTGGTCGACTACACTATCAGAATTCTTATCTCTACACCTTCTGTCAACATAAACCTTCTCTTCTCTTCTCCTCTAACACTTACGTCGATGGCACCAAACCAAGAAGACAAGGTTAATGAAGGTTACGAACTGGTTCCCGAAGGTTTCACAACTACTTTTGACGAAATTCAGGGAGTCATTGCCCTAATTTCTCAAAATGGACTAGAATATTTGGTCTCAGAACCGACCAAAATTTGGAAGAAGGAAGTCATGGAGTTCTACACAACCACTTCATTGGACACTAAAGGAAAGAAATTCAAGGCATCTATTCAAGGTACCCAGGTGAAGCTCACTTTGAAATCAATCAGGAAAGCACTACATCTGCTAGTGATTAAGGATACAGACAAAATTACGTCATCCCAAATAACTGAAGCATTAAGCTGGTGTGGACTGAATCCCAGTAGTAAGATTGGTTCATCTATCAATATAAAAGGGATGAATTCCCAAGGAAAATTTCTTTCAAAGGTGGTGGGCAAAGTGATTATCTGCAAAACAGGTGGACATGATCGGATTTCTGCCCACATGTTCAATCTGATGGTGAGAATAATATTCAAGATAAACACTGACTAGGCAGCAGTAGTGTTTGATAAACTACAAGAAAGAATAAAGAAACCTAACCGTGGAAGGATCCTCAGCCTATGCTTAACATCAGTAATTCCAGATGTACTGAAACCAGCAAATGGCTCTAAGATAAATTATATGCGAAAAATGGATGTAAGGATACTGTCAAGGTGGGATAGAGTTCTAACCAAGGAAGTCCCTGCTCCTACGGAGCAAACTAACAAAGACAAGAAGAAAAAGAAGGTGGCTGTACAGGCAGACTCCTCCACTGATTCTGAGGAGGAAGTGGTCTTTAGTTGTGATGAAGACCAGCAACAACAAGATGTTCAAGCTCAAGCAAAGGACTGTGAGCCCCAAGAGCAACAAATTGAATCTACTCCAGGGGTAGAAAACCTAGAAAAAGAAACTGAGTTGTCTGCCCAAGGGGGAGGTATTGATGATGCTATCTTGGATAGTGACTTAGCTGCAGACATAATAATGGATGTTGTATCTGAAATCAACACTACAGCTGAAGTAACTGATAAGAATGATGCTCAAAATGAGCCAGTAAGTATCTTCTCCACTGACTAGTGATGTATTATAGTATTCTCCTCAAAAATGGTTCAAAGGGACACTTTTGTTTACACAACAAAAGAGGTCTTTCATGTGGTATTAGTCTTTTATGTTTTTTAAAAAAAACTAAACTAACCTTATTCCTTCTGAACAGATACAGCAGGAATTTACAATGGAAGAATTGTTTCATGATCCTCTTACTGATATGACTGAGGGGGAGGAAATTGAAAAAGAAAAGGAAATTTCAAGGACTGAGGGAGAGTTATGCAAGGATACCCCAGCTGAAAAGGAAACTATTGATATTAAAAGTACATCTGAATCTTCTGAAGATGAAGAAGCCACATTGGCTAAGAAAAGAAAGTTGTCTGTGTTAAAGAAGAAGAGTTCTAGATATAAGAAAGCTTTACAATTAGGAACTGCACCATCTACATCAAGCATGGACTTCAATTCTTTACTGGTCCAGATGCAGATAAAATTAGATAATCAAAGCCAGACTATAGAACAATATGTGGATGAAACACATAAGGAGTTATAGTTACAGTTGGCCCAGGACATCAAATCCATTAGATTTGAAGTGAATCAACATAAGAAGGAGATGACAGATTGCTTCCATAAAGGAGGTAATGTTGTGGTGTTCCTGGCCAAGCAACAGCAAGCTATACAAGCTAAAGTGGAGAAGATTGAGGTAAAGCAGGGATATGTACTAGAGAATCAGATTTGAATGAATGAAAATCTAAAAAATTCACATAATGAAATATTGACAAAGCTCACCTATTCTAGCACTACTCTGAAGACTGAAATCTCCAAGCAAATCTAGGATGATATATCTGCTGTCAAAGCCACAATTCAAGAATCTCAGGAGAAAATAAAAACTTTCCTGACAAAATTCAGAGCTTATTTTAAAGAGAGAACTGAATATATAGCTGATCAAGTCAGATTCCAGAAAGAAGATTTGAGAGATCATGTTGCAAGAGAAGTCATAAAGGGGGAGAGAGTACTCGTCAAAGCCAACTCTGACCATGCTAAATGGACTACTAATATCATCAAAGCTACTCTTGGATATCCTCCTCTTTATGATGATGCTAATGTAGCTGAGTCTGGGATACAACATGAATATTTTGAAGGAGATCAGCCTGAAGTTGCTCAGGTGATCTACCCCCCATCTGATTTTGAAATGGTTCAAGAATAAGTGCTAAAAATGTATAGTCATCCACCAGAGGTACAAAATGTAATTCTTGGAAAGGTTGAAATTTCAGAAGCTGCATTAGAGGCTCAGAAGGAAGCTCAACTTTCCAAGAAGAGATTTAGAGAGTAGGCTGAGCTGAAGCCAGATTTTAAGTAATGGAGCCCAACTTCTAGAAATATCATACTTATTACCTGGAAAGCTGTTAAGGATAAAACCCATGATAGGGGTAAGTAGTATTCTTAGCAAGAGTGGAATAAGTATCAAGCTGGACAAGAAGCAATTCTTCAGCATAGAAGAAGTGCTAAGGCTTGGAAGCTACCTGCTAATGCTCAAGAGCCAAGCAAGTACTTCCCCAAACCTTTCCACTATTTTGAGAGACAGAAGATCAAGGCTGAAGAATTGAAGAAGAAAGCTCTCAAAGGGAAAAAGCCAGCTAGAGATGGTGAACCTTCTGTTCAGGCTAAAATACGGTCTGACAAAGGGATAGTTATTAAGGAGCCTAGTCAGTAATAGGATTACTAGGTTTATGTAATAGAACAATGTACTACTTTTTTTTTTGTTCTATAAGAAATTTATGTAAACCAAAGTTTTTCTGATTAATGAAATCTGGTTCAGTATTAAATGTGTGTTGTTTACAATGATTATATAATAACCTGCTCTGAAAATTTTTTTCTTCTATTACAATTTTGTTTTATCTTAAGAGATATATATCTTTGACTAAGGGTTATGACTTCTCCAAATAGGGGGAGATTGTTGGGTACATTGGAAAATGTGTACTAGATTTGGAGAAGCCACAACTTAGTCAATGATATGCATCAATGTGTATTTGATAGAAGTTTGAGTTTCATTGTGCAGGTTTAAAAATTTGAAGAAAAATTTTCTAAGTACAAGTGTCGACACTTGTGAAGAAACTGTGTCGACACTCAGGAAACTTGTGTCGACACTCAGGCAAGCTATGTCGACACACAAGCAAATTGTGTCGACACTCAGGGAAGTTGTGTCGACACCCAGAATTTTTGTCGACACTTATGAAGAAGCTATGTCGACACCTAGCTGCTATGTCGACACTCAGGAAAGCTGTGTCGACACACTGGCAAAATATGTCGACATGTATAAAGAAGCAGTGTCTACACTCAAAGCTGTGTCGACACCTAAAGAAGGAATTGTGTCGACATCCAGAATTGTGTAGACAACTTAAAGCAAAATTGTGTCGACACTTAAAAGAGAAGATGAGTCGACACTAAGGAGCTATGTCGACACCTGAAGCAATTGTGTCGACACACAAGACTTGTGTCGACACACCAACTCTCAAAAGACTGTGTCGAGTTCAGAAGTAATTGTGTCGACACACAGGACTTGTGTCAACACACAGTCAAAGCCATTTGACAAACACTCAACGCCATCTGTCTGCAACAGAAATGTCGAGACAAGAAGATGCTATGTCGACACACAGGACTTGTGTCAACACATATAACAAAAAGCAGTGTCGAGAAGTAGAAGTATGACTGTGTCGACACTTTGGGTATTTGTGTTGACACCTTGAAGACCTGTGTTGACACTTACCATATATGTGTCCACATCAGTCTGCTGAGTGTTGTTTGCTGAGTTGAAAAGACACTGAAGAACCTGGTGACGTGACTGGTGACATGACAGCTGTCATAACTAACCGGTCTGACACCACTGTCAGAACTGTCAGAAGTCTGTTATGAACTGGATCAGCTGGTAACCATGGAGCAAGATCTATATAAGAGACAGATCGGAAACGACAAAAGATATAGAAAAAATGTGAAAAGATCTTTGGATCATAAAGAAGAATTCTGACAGATCAAGGCCTGTCTGCAAGAAAGATTCAGAGTTCAATCTGAATCTAAGGAAGAAGCTGACTGAAGATCAACTTCAACTTCAAGTGAAGATCCACCTTATTTTTCCTAGTCAAGAAGCTTTGAAAAGCTAATTTAGGTTGGATCAGAAGGATCAATCTATCCAAGAACTGATCAAGAAGACAACATCAATAGAGAAATCTTGCTGGTGAAGTTTTCTGAAACTTATTACTCACATATTCTTGTAGGATCTATTGTTAGATCTGAGATTGTATGCCTAAAATTATAAAGGTTGAGGTATGGAAGTGTGCCTGTGGTAGGACTTGTTGAAAGTCTGAGTTGTAAGCCTAATTATAAAGGTTGAGGTAGGGCTGAGGCCTGAGGTAGGATTTAGGGAAGAATCTAAGGTAGGACTTGTGCAAAGTCTGAGGTGTAGGAACAATTTTGGGTTCTTAGTTTGTAAGATTTGTGGATCCGAGCCAGTGGAAGGAAGTTAGGCTGAATCCAGTTATCTACTGGATAGGCGAAGGGGGGAAAGTGGATGTACCCATATCCTGGGGAACCACTATAGATCTGGTGTTTGCTGTGTTGTATTTAATTTCTGTAGATAGAATTATTCTGGGCTAAAAGAAGTTACAAATATCTGTTTGCCTTAAAATCTAAAAGATATAAAAAGATTAGAACCTATTCACCCCCCCTGTAAGTGATTAGGCTCTTGAATCAAAGTCTTTCAACAGCCCCCAGGTTTCGTTGATCCTAACTGTCCTGAGCATGTTTATTTTTATCAAAAGCATTGTACGGTTTTAAACAAGATCCTCGAGCTTGGTACGAAACGCTATCTACCTTTCTCCTCGATAATAAGTTCACAAGCAGAAAGATAGACAAGACATTATTTATTTGGTAAATTAAAGGCAAGATTTTGCTAGTGCAAATCTATGTCGACGACATTATTTTTGGCTCTGCAGACGACAACCTCTGCAAAAAGTTTTCTAAACTTATACAAGGGAAGTTTTAAATGAGTAGTATGGGAGAGCTGAAGTATTTCTTAGGACTTCAGGTGAAATAATCAGAAGATGGAATTTTCATCTCTAAGACTAAGTTCACCAAGGAGTTGATTAAGAAATTCGGAATGGAGAGTGCAACCTCTATGAGGACTCCAATGGCTTCAGCTATGTCTCTGGACAAGGATGAGAAAGGGAAACCTTTTGATGAAACCAAATACAGAAGCATAGTTGGATCCTTGCTCTACCTTACTACTAGTAGACCAGACATAATGTTCTTCACATATGTCTGTGCTAGATTCCAAGTGAACTGTAAGGAATCTCACTATGCTGCTGCAAAGCGGATCTTGAGATACCTTAAAGGTACACCAAATCTTGGCTTATGGTACCCAAGAAGTAATGATAACGAACTAATTGGTTTCTCAGATGCAGACTTTGCAGGTAGCAAAGATGACAGGAAAAGCACTTCCGGGACGTGTCAATTCCTTGGAAGAAGGCTTATTTCATGGAGCAGCAAAAAGAAAAACTGTGTCACAATCTCAACGGCCGAGTCAGAATACATTTCTATCGGTAGTTGTTGTGCACAGTTTCTTTGGCTAAAGAACCAGCTAGAGGATTACAATATGAAGATCAAAGACATTCCATTATTCTGTGACTCCTCCAGCGCATTTGCAATCGCAAACAACCTAGTGTCGCACAGTCGAACAAAGCACATCGAGCTCAGATATCACTTCATCCGGGAGCACATGGAGCAAAGGGATATAGACCTGCAGTACGTGCCAACAGATCGGCAAGTTGCAGATAACTTCACGAAGCCGCTGGACAAGACCAAGTTCAATTTCTTCAAAACTGAACTTGGGATACTGAATAAAGAAGGATAAGTCACAGGAGATCAGTTCAAAGCTCAAGAATCGAGGATACTTCAAACAGGTCAGAAATTTCTCACGAGGAAGGTAGTTCTCGAGAACTCTGTCTATTTCTCGAAAAGTAACATATTCATTATCGAAAACTCAGACTCTTTCTCGAGAACTTGACTTATTTCTCAAAAACTCAGACTCCTTCTCAAGAACTTGACCTATCTTTTGAAAAGTTTTCTTAGTTCTCGAGAACTTTGAATTGTCTCTCGAAAAGTCTCTTCCATTCTCGAGAACTAGTATATTACTTCTCGAGAAGTCTCCTTGCAGTTCTCGAGAACTATACCCGACTTCTCGAGAAATGCTCATTGTTTTTTCTACTTCTAATTAATTTCTTCTATTTCGACAACCCGATGATTTTAGCCCTAATACTAGATTAATTAGACACTTAATTGACATTACTGGAATTATATATATATAATACTTTAGAAATCCTAAATCAACCGACATTTCAAATCTCCTCTTCTCGAAAACTCTTCGCCTTCCGCCGACAGACAGCGTCGTCGCAGCCATCATCTCGCACTCCATCCGTCGCCGTCGACAGCGTCAATGGCACACAGTTCAAAGATAGGAATCGGTAGTGAACTAGTCATCAAAGGAATTGCAGACATTTCAGATGATTTTCAGAACTTGTTTCTACTCATGGACACGACCGGACTGATGTTTGTTCTATCAGAACCCTGTAGGATCATCTTTCCTTATGTCAAAGAATTCTTCAGAAATGCAAAAGTAAGGAGGAATGGTACGATTTTGAAAACTAAAGTGAAAGGGATCAAAATCAAGTTAGACAAAAACAAAGTTTCAAAGCTTCTTAAGATGGCCATTGTAGATGAAGAAGATGACCTAACTCTGGAAGACTATGACAGGACTTACTTCTTCTATGGAGTTTCTAAGGAATTCAACTCCTTAAGGAGAAATCTTTTTAATGATGTAGGAAAACTTCTGGCAGACATTATTGGAAAAATCTTGTGATGCAAGACATGGTCGATTAGTTTCATTACAAATGATCTATTTGGAGTAATGACAGCTGTAATCTGTAGAAAGAAATATCAATTTTGCATGATGGTATTTGAGATGATCAGGGACAGCATTCAGAATCCAAAATTTGCTAGGATAATCTCATTATTGCTGAGTGAGATTAATCCAGTCACTTTCAAACTTTCCAAAGGCACTCCAGTTCACAACTTGAAAAAGATCTCATTGGATTCCATCCAAAGATGGGAACTCAAGCTAATAAATCCAAAGCAGTTAGCTAAAGAAATTGTAGCTTCTGCCTCTGAGGTCAGGACCTCATCTCCCTCCTATCATCATGTTGTTGAACCATCTGGTGCAGTAACTCAGGGGGAGCCTATAGCCTCTATTTTTGTTGTCAGATCTCCTCCTCCCTCTCCAGCAAGATCAGTCAGTAGATCTTAAATCAGAAGTAATGTCCGCTCTCTAGCAAAGTCCCCAGGGCACTCTCTCCAGAAGATACCCTTCCAGATGCTCAAGTCCAAGAAACCCTCCAAAACACTGCAGAAAACATTGACAGAATGGTGGAAGAACTCACCTCAGATGTTCCTCCCCTCTTCAAGGAACCAGCTGAAGAACATCCAAAAGATCCTTCTCCAGCTCCCTCTCCTTCTCCTATAAGATTACCAGAATCTCCTCCTGCTCAATCCCTTCTGCCAAGCAAGATATCCCTGAGACTGTTCTTCTTTCTGATGAAGACAGAATATATCCTGAGCCTGCTGATATTCCCTTGAGGAAGTTAGATTTCTCCATCCCTACATTCATTGATAAGGTTTATATTACCCCTGCTTAGACTACTAGAGATGTAAGCTCAGTGATTCTTAAAGAGATACCTCCATGGAAAGACCCTCCTCCTGCTACTATTATAGTTTATGCCTCTGCCTCTACCTATGCTACTACTATTTCTACTATTGCCTCCCCTTCCCACTCAGATCTTCTTATCCAGATAGGCCAAATGCACTCTAATCAAAGGAAACACTTTGACGATTCTTTGAAAGTGATGCAAGATAAGGTGTCTGCCTTGGAAATTGAAATGAGCCGAGGATTTGCTTAGATCCAACACAACACTGACTCTCTCAAGAGCTTATTTAAGATTAGTGGCAAAGCCATAGATCACACTATTACTAGTGTTGGTCAAGTTATGGAACAATCTCTGACTCTTGCTAATAATCAGATTGAATTAGAAAAGAATGCTCAAAAACATGTGATGAAGGTTTGTGAGGAAGTTGGTACTTTAAAGTAAGAGGCCATAGAAAAACTCCTTGTAGAATTCAGAAAGGGGGAGAACTTAGTGAAAGAACATGTAATTAAACTTGTGGATAAGTTTTCTGCAGATGCAAACACTCTCTGGGCTGAGAAAATTTCTGAAATCAATAAGAATGTTTTAGCTCAAATCCAGTCAGTGAAGTTCTATACTTATAACACCATAGTTTGGATGCACAATCATGTCTTCCCTGACATTCAGGCTGATCCCAATATTATTCCTCATCATCTGAATCCTCTTGTTGAAGGACAGCTCAATCAGGTGCCAGCTCAAATGCAACAACCTCAAATGCCCTGCTTCTCTCCTAGACCAGAAGATCAGGATCTTCCTCCAGCCTCTTATGACCAGGTATTGAATGACATTATTCCTCAGGATTTACCAGAGATCAACACTTCTAAGAAGAGGAAATATGGAGAAGGGCATCTGTTAGCAGAAGCATTCCTAAAGTTGATTCAGAGAAAAGGAAAGCAAAAGAATTTGTTGAAGTTTGGAGCCCCACTTCTAAGAGTTTAATTCTTGGTACTCTTAAATTGGTGATGGACTATAATGAGGATAGAAATATCCACTACAGCTGAGTTGAGTGGGAATTATATGAAAATTCCATGACCAAAAGGATGATATATGATAGGGAATATGGAATGAATAATCCCAAAGCTCCTCCAAAGCCCCCAAGGTATTATCCTAAACCATTCAGCTATCAAAGAAAGCAGCAGGAAAAGAAGGATAGACAACCATAGAGCAAAGGATGTACTTTTGTTGAGTTATTCTTGAGAATCTTGTTGAAATGGTTGTTGATTAAGAAATCTAAAACATTACTTATATACATTTTCCAGTTTTGCCTAATTGTGTTCAATTAATCTCTTTCTGCCTTAGTTTAAATTTTCATTTCCAGTTCTTTCATAATTGTCATAATTCACCATAGTGTAGAGGGTTCTGACTTCTACAAATAGGGGAGATTATTGGGCCTTGGATCCACAATTACCCAGATTTGCATGAAGTCACCCTTGAACTAAGATGAATTAAGTTATATTTGACATCTTATTTAAGTTGTGTGTTTGCAGATCATCATTACTATGTTTAGACCAATGTCAGTCTACAGTGGGTCATGAACACTGGACCATACAGTGTAATCCCTCACTATGTGATCCAAGGTGTTTACTCATGTGTAGCCTCTCTATTGGGATACACTTCATATTCAAACACTTGGACAATGGAATGAAGATTGGACCCTTGAAGAGAAGAAAAAGTTTCTTTCTAAAAAGTTCAAAAAATTTCTAAGTCCACTTCTCGAGAAGTCCTTTCAGCTCTCGAGAAGTAGAGTTAGAAGTTCTCGAGAAACAGGAGTTTTGTTCTCAAGAAGTTTAGTTGTTTCAGTTCAAGAAAATTTTTCTAAGTCTTAGTTCTCGAGAAGTATCTCTTAATTCTCGAGAAGTCCTTTCAGTTCTCGAGAAGGTCGGCTCTTAGTTCTCGAGAAGTCCTAGAGTAGTTCTCGGGAAGTTCAGAAAGTTTCAAGAAATTATTTCTAAGTCTTAGTTCTCGAGAAGACTAGATTAATTCTCTAGAAGTCCAGATTAGTTCTCAAGAAGTCCTGATTAGTTCTCGAGAAGTCCTTAGTTCTCGATAAACTCTGCTTCATAGTTCTCGAGAAGTCAGGCTATAGTTCTCGAGAAGTCCTTATTATTTTTGAGAAGCATTGATCCTGAAGTCTCGAAAACTAAGTTCAATTCCAGACAGTTCAGTTCTCGAGAAATTCTGTTCAGTTCTCGAGAAATTCAATCAGTTCATGAGAGCAAATGCTACTTCTCGAGAACTGCAGACTTAATTTTTTTCGAAATTTGTTTAAGTCCAGATCGGCCGGATTTTTGAATGACTTGACGTGATTGGTACACGTGTCATCATTAATGTCTTTTCCAACCATTGGCAGTAATCCTATATAAGGTCTTGTCAATAATACCTAACCCTAACAATAATCTTTTGAAAAGAGTGGCTGCTCGTTCACGTGAAATTATTCTCGTCGGCCATCTCTAATTTCAGATCTCTGAAGCCGCCGCCGCCGCTCACGATCAGATCGACTCCTCTATTGTCGATCAAGAAGACTTGCTGTTCAATAATTCTCATCATCTCCTTGATTAAGTTGGTTAAAGCTTTCTCGGATCAGATCTACTCATCTTCTTCAACATTTCTAAAAGAGCCGCAAAGTTCAAGAAGAAGATTCAGATATTAAATTTTCCAGATCTGAGAAATTTATTCTGTTTGTAATTCAAAATTTCTTTACTATTATTGTAGGAGATTTTCTCCGAGTGTAGGAGCGTTGTTCTCCGAGATTGTAGGAAGTTTTTATCTTCCGAGTGTAGATCCTTTTGGATCGAGTTTGTAGGGACTTGGTTCCGAGGCGTAGGATTGTTTTCAATCCGAGATAGTGGAGTAGCCGAGTCTAGTGATTTGCTAGATCGGTGAGGTAAAGTGGACGTTCCCAAGATTAGGGAACCACTATAAATCTTCTTGTCTTTCTGTGATTGCTTGATTTCTTGTGCTAGATCGCTAAAAATTTTATTCTACAAATAGACGCACGATTCACCTATTCACCCCCCTCTAGGTGATTTAGGTTGACAACTTCTCACTTTCAGACACTGTTTGTATAAAGTGTGTCGACACTTGTCCTTAGTGTTGACATAGTTGTTCCTTGTCTCGACACAACTTGTGTAAAGTGTGTCGACACATGTCCTGAGTGTCAACACAGTTTCTTCCTTATATCATAGTTTCGACCCAAGTCCTGGGTGTCGACACAACTTTCCATTTGACTCAGCACTTCTAGTTTAAGTGTGTCGACACTAGTCCTAAGTGTCGACACAACTTCATATTTGTCTCAGCACATTATTGACAAAAGTGCCGACACTGGACTAGTGTCTCAACGCTTTTGTACTTAGCTTTATTTGCCTGCACACAAGAACTTAACATACATCAAATACAACTCTTTGTATATCATTGAGCTGAAAGGACTTCTTCAAATCAAGTACATTGTGACCAATGTACCCAACAATCTCCCCCTTTTGGAGAAGTCTTAACCCCAATTCAATGATATACAACATGATACCAAAATATAATGATAAAACATTAAGATTAAGGTGCTGAACAATAAGTGAAATAATATAGAGAAGAACACTTATTTCATTAGACATTAGCAACAATAGTGCTGAACAAAAATAAAGCAAACAATTGCAATCCTAATGAATAGCACAATAAATGTTATGCAAACCAAAATTTTCACTAATTGTTGTCAAAAAGGTTTACATCTATAACCTTTAGTTACACAATGTATACAGAAGCAGATATTATAAGATACAAAATTAAAATTTCCTAAGGCAACTCTTTTTCTTTGATGACAATGCCCTTTCCAGATTGGACTGTTGCTTTCACTTCAGGTCCCTTGTCATCAACAACCTTTTTCCCTTTGTCATTCTTAGCCTTTGCAATCCCTTCCTCTTTCAGTCTTTGTCTTTCAAAATAAAGATAAGGCTTTGGGAAATATTTATTCGGCTCAACTGACTTAGCATGTATCTTCCCTTTCTTCAAATCATATCTGAACTTCTGGATAACTTGTTGCTGCTTAAGATGTTTGTCCCAGTCTTGTTTAGTGTACCATATTCCCATGTCTATCACATTTGTATTAACTACCTTCCATGCAGTAAGGATTATTGATCTAGAGGTTGGACTCCACTGCTCGAAATGTGGTTTAGCCTCAGCTTGTTCTCTAAACCTTTTCTTTGATAGTTGAGCCCTTATTTCCATAGTAGTAGAAGACTTGTCCACTTTCTCACCGATTACATTCAAATATAACCCATGAGGAGGAATGTACATGTGTTGGACAGTTGCTTGGATGGCCTCAAATAGAGCTTGTGCTGTAGGATTGTACATGGTTTGCTCAGCATCATATGTTCAAGTAGCATGAGGTGCTTCAAGTTGAGCTGGTTGACAACCAGACTCAGTAGTTTGATCCCCATCATACCATAGGGGAGGATGGCCTAAAGTGTCTCTGATATTGTTTGAAATCCATGTTGCATGTTCAGAACTAGCCTTAATCATTACCCTCTCCCCCTTTATGACTTCTCTTTCAATATGGTCCCTCAAATAGTTTTTGTGAAACCTTACTTGACCATCCAAATAATTGATTCCTGATGTTACAGTGTTCTTCACTCTCAGTAAATTGTTGTCCAAACACTTGTTAGAAGCCTTGATGTCCTTAAGCAGAGAATCTAAATGATCTATCAGTTTGTTTTTTATATCTTTGGCAGTTGAATCAAGTTTGGTCTCCAAAGCAGTGGTTTGATTCTTTATATCTCCCAAGGTTGTATCATGCATAACGCTCATATTTTCATTCAGACTTGTATAATTTTCTATGATATAGACTTGCTTGTGAGCTATGTCATTTTCCACTTTCTGTGCTTCTGCTTGCTATTTAGCAATGTATATTACAGCATGTGCACCTTTCACAAAGAAATCAGTCTTATCTTTCTTTAATAAGTTTACTTTAAATCTTATTGACTTTATGTCTTGTGCCAGCTGAAATTGCAACTCCTTGTTGCTTTCATCCACATACTTTTTGATGTAGGCTTCTGGGTTCAACACGGTGACTGCTAAGGGATTCACACGTACGCTTCTCTACTATCACTATTACATCCACACAATAACAATACGCAGCAACTACGCGATAGCAATAATTAAAATATTTAGGTGACGGGGGTTCGCTAAGCCCCTCAAGATAAGTCCAAGGCTATAGGCCAAGGTCCTCTCAAGCGAAATTAACCCACACGGTTCGGTCGACCGTAAGTTGTACCCAAAGAGACACCACCGAAAACAAAGATTCGGATAATGGGTGGTTCTCTCCCAACAAAATAAAACGAGGGATGCCACGTCTCACGAATGTAAACAGAGATATGAGACAATAATAAATCTATATGAAATCAACCACGAAATTTCAAACCATTCACAAATAACGCGCTACGCTTATGCCACGAGAATTGTCTAAGAAAGGAAACGATCAAGAGTAGAGATGTTTGTTACCCAACCAGAATGGATGATTCCGGCTTTCCTATCCTTGAATCGTTTCTTTCCGAATCCACCGGAAGCACACCAATTGGAGGGAAACACATTGTCCTTTGTTGCCTTCACGTCGTCGTTGAAGATCCACGAGATTCACCTCTTAGCCTTGGCTGAATTTTCTCTAGGACATAAAGGGAGCTATTTTTGGAATCTCACAAGAGGGATCAGTTTTTTTTGTAATGGAAATGATGGTGGCCGAAATAATGGAGATAGATTTGAGGGTGGTCGGCTATGAGATGGAGGTGGTGGTTGGCTATGTGAAAGAGGAGGTGGTCGGTTTTCTTTGTGGAGGAAGAGGAGGCTCGGGTGGACAGGAGAGTTAAGGAGAAGAGGGGAGGAGAGGGTAGAAACCGAGAAGGGGGTGGGAGGAGAAGGGAGGGTCGGCGGCCAAAAAAAGGCGAAGGAGATAAAGGGGGCGGCGCCCAAGGGGAGAAGAGGAGGAGGCAAAATTTCAACTTGAAATTAGTTTTCTTTTCATTCATTCTACTGGATTATGACAAAACAATGCCTATATATAGGCTAGATCACAAACAAGAGGCTACATGCAGCCCACTCTAAAGAGAAACAAAATTTGGCTAAACATAGGCCACCATGAAATGAAAATGAAAGTGCTTAAATAATAATTAAAATGCTGAATTAAATATTGGAATTAAACAACAATATTATTATTTCATGCGTAGATGTGGCGGAGATGTTGACGCAGCCTTGGCAGAGATGTTGATGCGGCCTTGGCGGAGATGTTCATGCGGCCTTGATAGAGGATGTCGCGGTCAAGTCCCAACCTTCAAGTTTGCGGAAACGGTCATCATAATCTTCAAACTCCACATAGCGACGAACAATGACACCAAACATAACCGGGTCACTATAATCATCTGGAAGGGGATCTTCCTCAGCAACGTGGCACGGGTCTTCAACATGTACCTGATCACCATCGTCGTCCAGAGGGGGATGCTCCAAATCAACATGCCGGGGGATGACGGCTTCATCACTTTTCTAGGTATTGCCTTTGTTTATTAAGTATTATTTGTATTTGAACTAGCAGTGAGCTAGAATCCATTACAGGAGCTGATGGTGGTCCATATTGGAGATACTTTTTGTAACTCTTACTTCCTTTTCTTAACACAGATAGTTTCCTTTTCTTAAGCTATGAAGCTTCCTCTTCCTCAGAATCTGATGAGCTAACCATCTCAATAGAGTTTTGCTATTTTATACCTTCAGTATTTGTATTAAGACTTTCCAAGGTAACATCTGCATGTTGAATTTCAGCATCAGGAACTTCAATCTAGGAATTTTTAGCTATCTCCCCGTATATGGTATATACTTTTGACAAAAGAATTTCTTCTTCAGTCTCTTTTGGAACTTCAACCTTTATCTCTATCTCAGACATTACCTATTCAGGAACCTTAGATTGTTCTTATTCCAGTACAACATCCATAATTATAGTAGTAGTTGTATCCATTGGCAATTCAAAGAGGTTCTCCCCCTAAATTGGTTCTTTTTCTGGAATTTTTTCCCCTGCACCTGATCACTTATTCCAAGTGAGAGTCTTGGAGATCTTCTTTGTTCTTATTCAACATCCTTATCTGAGCTAAACTCCACTTGTTCCTCAGAATCACTTGAGTACTCAACTTCCTCTACCACTACTTTCTTGCCTTTTACCTCCTTTCTCTTCTTGGGTTCTGGAGTTTCCTTAGACAAAACTCTGTCCAATCTTGACAGAATTCTCATGTCCATTCTCCTCATATGATTTATCTTAGATCCAATCTTCTGATTGATACTATCTGGAATTACCTTTACTAGATACAGACTAACAATTCTGCCCATATTGGGCTTCTGAATCCATTCAACAATCTTATCAAAGACAACCCTATTCCATTCAGTCTTGATTCTGAAGATAATCCTTGTCATCATCCTAAACCTAAATGTTGAAATCCTGTCATGTGCTCCAGTCTTGTAGAGGAGCACCTTTCCAACTACTTTAGATAGAAATTTTCCCTGGAAATTCATTCCCTTACTGTTTAAGGAACTGCCAAACCTAGCGGTTGGAGCTAGTCCACACCATTTTAAGGCCTCAACAGTCTTGCTTGAATCCAGTTCATCTTCCTGTGCAGTTCTTGGAATCTAAAAGAATTTAGCCAGTCTTTTGATTATGACCTTTACTCTTGCTTCATTAACACTGGATTTGATCTTGCCTGACTTAGGGTTTAGTAAGGCGTTGGAATAGAATTCAGATACCTCTCTCTTCCATATCTTGGTTGGTTCTGAAAGTAGATACTCAAGACCTGCCTCATTAATAAGGTCAATCACATTCTTTATTTCTTTTGGTGCTGAGACGAAGGTATTTCACACCTATTTGTAACCCTCATTTATGTTGTTGTCCATCTTGGGTGTCATTCTAGTTGAAAGAGCTTGAGTTTGAGGGGTGTCGACTAAGAATTTCGAGGTCTCGACACACATCGATCAGTATCTCAAGATTTCTGATAAGCATAATCGACAATTCCTTACACCATCTATTTATAGTAACCGTCCGGTGAAGGCGAGAAGGTGCGTTGCATTTAGTAATTTTCTAAATATTGGGAAATATCTAATGTCGACATAGAAAACCTATATAGTCAAGATGTGTCGACTTAAGTTGACACAAGGTTCATGTCTCTCGACACATACCTCAAGGTCTCGACAACCTTATGTCTCGACACTAAATAATAATATCTCGACACATGACTACCTATTGTGTCGACACGTATTCTGGTGTCTCGACACAATACTGCCTATAGTATCGACACACACTATGGTGTCTCGAAACAATACTTTGACTTAGACAAAATTTCAGTTAACTAGTTCAAATTTAAAGTAATTGAATTTGCTTTCATCTAGGGGTTTTGCAGAAATGTCAGCAACTTGTCTTTCTGTTGGAGTATGTTATAAGCTAATATTTTCTTTTTCAACAGTCTCTCTAATAAAGTGATAATTAATTTCTATATATTTAGTTCTACTGTGTGAAACAGGATTATTGGCAACAGAAATTGCATTAGTAGAATCACAAAACATAACAAATTTACTTAGCTGTACAATGTAGTCCAGTAGATGATGCTGAATCCATAGCAACTATGCACAACAACTTCCAACAAATATGTACTCAGATTCTGCTGTAGAAATTGCAACACTTGTTTGCTTCTTGCTACTCCAACTCATGAGTCTTTTCCCTAGAAACTGGCAAGTCCCAAAAGTACTTTTTTTTCTCTTCTTTACACCCTGCAAAATCTACATCTATGTACCCTGTGAGTTCAAAATCACTATCCCTAGGATACCAAAGCCCAAGATTGGGTATGCCCTTAAGATATCTCAGTATTCTCTTTACAGCAGTATAATGAGACTCTTTGGGGCAAGCTTAGAACCTAGCACAGACACATGTTGAGAACATAATATCTGGCCTACTAGCAGTCAAATACATGAGTGATCCAATGATGCCTCTATACAAGGTTTCATCAACTGGTTTCCAAGATTCATTCTTGTGTAGTGATACAGAAGAACCCATTGGAGTTCTCATGGTAGTAGAATTCTCAATACCACATCTCTTAATCAACTCCTTAGTGAATATAAATCTAGAGATGGATATACCATCCTCAGATTATCTAACTTGGAATCCCAAGAAGAACTTTAGCTCACCCATGCTGCTCATTTCAAACTTGTCTTGCATAAGCCTGACAAATTTTCTACACAGTATCTCATTAGTAGACCCAAAAATTATGTCATCTACATATATCTGGGCAAGGATGCTTGAACCTTTGATGTCCCTAAGGAATAGTTTCTTGTCTATCTTTCCTCTAGAGAACTTGTTCTCTATAAGAAAGGTAGATATGGTCTCATACCAGGCTCTAGGTGCATGTTTTAACCCATACAAAGCTTTGTGTAATCAGAAAACATAAGAGTTGAGTTTAGGGTTAACAAAACCTCGTGGCTGCTCAACATAGACTTCCTTCTTTAGTGTACCATAGAGGAATGCGGACTTTACATCCATCTGGTTGTCCTTATATCCTTTGTATGCTGCATGAGCTAAAAATAACCTTATAACCTCTAGCCTAGCTACAGGAGAAAAGGTTTGGTCAAATTATATGCCTTCCTCTTGTTTATATCCTTTAGCCACTAATCTAGGTTTGTTCTTAACTATAACCCCATGTTCATCTAGTTTATTCCTATAAATCCACTTGGTTCATATGACATTGTGATCACTAGGTCTAGGAACTAGATTCCAGACTTTGTATCTCTCAAATTAATTGAGCTCTTCTTGCATAATAATAAACCAGTTGGGGTCTGAATTAGCTTCTTCAAACTTTTTTGGTTCTATCTGAGAGAGAATGCTAGAGTATAGAACCTCATCGTGATGTCTACTCCTAGTAGTCACACCTAATCTAGCATCCCCTATTATCTGATCAATAGAATGATCTCTAAGGTGTCTAACTTCTACTGGCAGGTGCCTACAATTACCTAGTTCTGTAAGAGGATTAGGATGATTCTCTTCCTCCCCCTGAGCAGTTATTGTATCTTCTATAGTAATTTCTACTCTATCTCTAGTGTGTAACTCTATATCAGGTGAGTCACCTATATTTAACTTTTCCATTCTAGAGTCTACATCACCTAGGACAAGAGTTGTTAGAAATCTCATTAAATAGAACAGCAGTTTCATCAGAAACTACATTAATAGATTCTTCTACAACTTAATGTTTCAAGTTGTAGATCATGTATGCTTTGTTATGTGCACTATATCCTACAATGATTCCTTCATAGTATTTCTCAAAAAAATGAGTTAGATAAGTTTTCCCATCGTCCAATACATAGCACTTACTACCAAAAAAAATTTAAGTAGGACAGATTTGGTTTTCTTCCTTTCATTAGTTCATAGGGAAACTTGTTGTGATTTTTGTTGATCAAGGCCCTATTTTGAACATAGCATGTTGTGTTCACAACGTCAGCCCAGAAATATTCTTGGAGAGATGTATCTCTCAACATTGTTCTAGCTACCATAATGAGAGTTATATTCTTCCTCTCAGCAACTCCATTTTACTGTGGTGTTCTTAGAGAGGAGAACTCCTGAAAGATCCCTAGTTCCTTACAAAATTTTTTCATCTTTTCAAATTGAAATTTTGTACCATGGTAACTTCTAAGCATGACTACAGAGCATCCTATCTCATTCTAAACTTGTCTGACAAAATCAATAAGGATGTCTAGTGTTTTAGATTTTAACCTTAGGAAGAATACCCAAGCAAACCTAGAGTGATCATCAACAATCACATAGGTATACGACTTCATACCTAAACTAAGATCTTGCATAGGACCAAATAGATCCATATGAAGTAAGTCGAGACACCTCTCAGTGTCTTTGGACTGAATACTCTTAAAGGAGACTTTTGTCTATTTGCAATTTTGACATGCAGGACATAAGCCTTCTTTGGAGCATTTGAGTTGGGGACTGTTTTTAACTAAGCCCATAGAGAATAGCTTACACATAGCTTTATAGTTTAAGTGAGCCAGCCTCTTGTGCCACTGTACACACAAAGAGTCTATTTCACTAGCTACTATGCATATAGGAGAATTCTCATTGACACTTAAAAAATTTAGAAAATAAATGTTCCCACTCCTAATGCCTGACAAGGTGATCTCTTGTACACTTGTGTTTCTTATCAGACACTTGTCATTGTGGATAACAATTTCATAACCTATATCACAAAGCTGACTTATGCTTATCAGATTATGGTTCAATCCTTCCACATAAGCCACTTTTGTTATGGTAACTACGCCATTAGAAATATTACCATATCCCTTGGTGAGTCTTTTTTTTGACCCTCCGAAGATGACTTTTGGCCCATTCCTAACTAGAGTGTAATCTCTTAGCAAACTCCTTGTTCCAGTCATGTGCCTTGAATAACCACTATCCAAGTACCATATTGGCCTTCCTGTGATACATGGATCCACCTGCAAACACAGAATTAGATCACCTTAGGCACCCAAATGGTTTTGGGGCCTTGGTTCCTGTTAGGCTTTGCTGTGTAAAACATAGCCGACTTTCTAAACAAAACTAGTTGAGTCTTATATGAAGATGTTGTTGGATTATACCAACATCTAGTGCAAAATGTCCAACTTCCCACAGCACCAACACTCAAATTGGTTGTATCTTTTCTTTGGTTGCACATTTGAAGTTGTTCTTTTGTGCAATACAGAATTATAATCAAACTTCTAAGGTAGTGGTGCAAAATTCACACCCTTACCTTTCTATTTAAGTGTGGTGCACTAGTACTAGCTACAAGAATTCCTTGGCTTCTTGGATTGATCACCCTTTATGGTGGTTTTTTGCCTATATTGCCTTTAGATGTCTGTCCGTTCTAGCAAGGCTCTTTATTGACCTTGATGGTAGAGCACTCAGACATCATGTGTCCAGGAACACATGATCTCAATCATCTATTAGAAGGCAGGTACTTGACTGGTTGCCTAACTTGACCAATTGGGGCTTTACCCTTAAGTACATATTTCTTTTTGAACTTTTTGTTCTTTTCATACCCTATACCACTTCTAAATGGTGCAGAAAAGGTATTTATGATAAGTAGCACTGACTTGGGTTTTGAGAATTGAGTCAGGAGTTGTCTTTCTTAGGTGAGCTTTGCTTTAAGGTTCTTGACAGTCTTGACCTGACCTCTACCTAGCAATCTATCTTATTGGCTAGTTTTATAAGCTTCAGTTTTTGTAGGTCCAACTTTGTGTTGGCCCTTTCTAACTAAAAAGATACTCCTCTCAGAGATTATAATTCTCTGGCTTGTTCCTTAGCAAGCTGTTTGCTTGCAATCAAGGCCTTTAGTAACTTCATATATCTATTGATAAGGGAGTTAAAATAAGCTTCAATGTGTTAATCATGTTCTTTATTATTAGAGGAGACTGAACATGATTCATTTTCTGATGTAGAAAAAGAATATGAGGCTAAACTACGAGAGATTGATTTTACCTTAGGAGGATCTGAACAATCCTGATCTCCTTCACCTGATTGGGTCTCCTCAATAGCCATCAGCCCATGAGAGCCTCCTCCTCTTCTGATTATGATGAATTAGACTCACTGTCAGACAGTGTAGACTGTCTCTTTGCTAAGAGGCTTTTATCAGCCTTCTTGTGATGTCCATCTTTCTAGTTCTCCGACTTTTTCTCCTTTCTTTTTATTAAGCAATATGCTATGACATGCCCTTTTATGTTGCAATAATAACACACTATATTTGTGTTAATATATTTGTTCTATGAAGAACCATACTTGTCCCCAGATTTCTTCTTCCTGGGTTTATCTGGATGATTGGTCTTCTTGAGAGAAGAGTCTCCATCTATTCCCTTCCAACTATCTTGCTTTCTTCTCCTCAACATCTTCTTGAACTGTCTAGAGAAGAGAGACAGTTCCTTCTCAATCAGGTCTCCTTTTGATGAGGATGATTCTTAACACTCAAAAGCTGTTTCCAGTTTTTTTGAGAGTGTTGAATTCTCTTTGACTTTCCTGGATGACTTAGACTTTAGGGCCAAGGTCTTTTCTGTGCTGTGTGGTCTAGCTGAATCTTCTTCAGACTTCTTGAGAGTGAGCTGTAAATCATGAGACAACAACTTGATAAATTGAGCTTGGGGGTCTATGTTTGCTAAGTTCCCCATTTCTCATAAGGCACAGATATGTCCCATTCCTTATTCAGGGATCTCAAGAGCTTGTCATTAAGTTCATAATTAGTAAATTTCCTTCCATAAGTTCTCAGGTGGTTTATAATTCTAAAGAACTTTTCAAAACAATCAGCCATTGAGTCTTTCTTATCCTGACTGAAGGCTTCATACTATTAGTTTAGCAGAGATTTCCTATCATCTCTGACCACATCAGTTCCTTCCATGTAGACAATCAGTGACTTCCACATTTCTTTAGTTGTCTTGCAATGAATCAGATTCTGAAAAGTGGAATCATCTATTGCACTGACTATTATATTGTGTGCCTTATTATCCATAGAGGCCAGAATTATCTCATCCTTATCCATCTCTAGGTAGGTCTTTGGTGTCTTGATGTTTGCAACAAGAACTGACACTTTCATGGGAATGAAAGGTCCTTCAACCACTGTGATGTATATTCTTGGATCTACTTCCTCCATGAATAATTTGACTCTTTCCTTCCAAATTCCAAAATTCTCTTTGGAGAAGACTAGGAGCTTGATGGAATTGCTTTCACTCTGAGCAATGATATATCTTTCTCTACAATCCTATGGATTCTCACTAGGCTGTTATGCCTTTTTTAGTGAATCTCCCTCTGATGCCAATTGTAAATGTTTGTTTTAGGATTGAGAGTGACCTAGAGGGGGTGAATTTGTCCAATTTTAATTCTAGGCTACTTATAGACAATGAAAATTACTTCTCTGTTTTTAATATCCAGTAAGATGAAATAGAAAAATCGATCAACAAATAAAGATCATAAAGCACATCAAACACAGCACATAAATCACAGCGCAGTACTCAAGATTTATAGTGGTTCCCCAATTGATGGGTACATCTACTTTCCCCCTTTGCCTATCTAGCAATGAACTAGATTCGACCAAACTCCTCCTTTCTTTACTTAGATCCTCAGATCTTATAGCTCAGAGCCTAGTTGACTCCTATAACTCAGACTATACAAGTCTTACCACTCAGATCACCAAGATCCTACACCTCAAGTTCTTCCCAAGAACTATACCTCAGAGTGAATCCACAATCCTACATCTCAGTCAACCCCTTCCCTACAATTCAGAACAATTAGTACCTACACCTCAGAGAAATACCCACTTCTCCTACCTCAAACAACTCCTGCCCTACCTCAGCCTTTATAACACAGGCTTATAATTCAGAGAATTTGATTCCCCTACACTTAGATCTACAAGTAGATCTTACAAGTTTAATTGATGATGAAAAGAAAGATTCAGAATAAGTCACCCAGAGAGAAACGGGTGACTGCTTCTTTAATTGAACTTGATAAGTCATCTTCCCTTGATTCTTGTTGTTGAAGATTTGATCCGTCCCTTCTTAGCTTTTCAACGCTTCTTGAAGTTGAAATTAGGGTAGATCTAGGCAGGAGAATGTTGAAGACAATTCTTGATTAGGCTTCTCTCCACCTTCTGAATTCTTGCTGAATGCTTCTTAGATATGGTTTCACCTAATTCTTCTTTCTACTTTTTTTTTTGAAGAGTTGATCCCTTTAAATAGGCTTTGTCAAGGGTAACCGGCTGATCCGGTTAATAAATGACATCTGACAGTTCTGGCAGTTATCAGTACCTCTGACTTGATTTCTGTACTTAGGAAACAAATCTTTTTAAAGTGTTGAAACTTGACTGTTGGATGTATCCACACCAGTCCTGGGTATAGATACTACTCTTGTAGCGAAGTCGACATACTTCTGAATGTGTCGACTCAACCTTCCCCTTGTCTTCACACAACTAATGTAGAATGTGTCCACAAAAGTTCTGAGTGTCGATACAGTTGTCTTCAGTCTCGACACTGCTTGTATAAAGTGTGTAGACACTTATCCTTAGTGTCGACACAGTGGTTCCTTGTCTCGACACAACTTGCACAAAGTCTGTCAACACTTGTCCTGAGTGTCAACACAATTGATTCCTTGTATCATAGTGTCGACCCAAGTCCTGGGTGTTGACAAAACTTTTCTTTGACTCAACACTTCTAGTTTAAGTGTGTAGACATTAGTCCTGAGTGTCGACACAGCTTTCTCTTTGTCTCAGAGCATTTTTGACAAAAGTGTCGACACTAGTCTAGTGTCTCGACGCTTTTGTACTTAGCTTTATTTGCTTGTACACAAGAACTTAACATACATCAAATATAACTATGTGTATATTATTGAGCTGAAAGGATTTCTTCAAATCAAGTACATTGTGACCAATGTACCCAACAATGCTCATGGTGGACATATGCAAGGAGAAGCAGATGAATTATGAGGAATGGCCTGTTTAAGATGAGACATGTACTATTTATAGATCCCCCAAGGCATTAAGTGTGGGTCTCAGTCTTTGCGGTTACTAATCTACTTTTTCAAAGCCCGCGCGGTTAGCCAAAAAAGTATGGTGATTTTGTTAACCCAGATCCTGCAATGGTGAAGGAGAACATCTAAAAGAAGCAGAGATTATTTGTCAGGCAGTAATTCACGGTGTCCGACGACCTCTTAGGTAGACATCTCGAAGTATTCGTGAACGCTCTCCTGGGGTGTGACAAGGTCCGGTACGGGTAGTTAGTAGGCGACTTACAGTCCGGAAGTTCCAGTCTGAAATACGCACATACAATATAACCAAGGCCACTCGGATTCCTCTTTATTGGTCCTCTTCAAGCAACACCGTGTAGTTTCGTAGAGACTCTTCATTTAGTCTCCTCTGCACGACTCTTCATGTACCATGGGTAGCTGCGCATTTAATGTCACTGTTAATACGGAATTAAATGCTCGTCACTTCGTGAACATCCCATGCAGCTTATTGATGAGTTATAAATATTTGTATTTTACTGTACTTAATATAGGTCATTTTTGGTTATTTTTGTTGATTTTTAGCTTTTCTTATTCAATAAAATATTTCCTTTTTATATTCCCTCCCAACTTGGCTCTATTTTAGTTTCCTAAAAATTTTGCAGAAGAAGTCGAAATATCATAGTACACGCTCGTGACCTGTCTGTCATGCTCGTGACTGGGGCATGTCACTTTGATGCTAGTGACAAACTACTGCCCGCTGTGAATCCATCTAACATGGGTGGAATATGCCTGTGTCCTTTCTGACACGCTGGTGTTGGTCCTGGAATTTTCAACTGGGCTCAAATTATTGCTGTCGACATCAAATTTTTGCCAGGTGTCCAGTCACGCCCTCTCTACACGCCCGTGACCTTTGGTCATGGCTGTGATCGCCATGTGGATTTTCCGAAAGCTTCCAAAATTCCTCCATTCACAAGATTTTTGGCCTCTACAGCACGCCAACATTACACGCCCCAAGTCATGCCCTTGACCAGGGCGTGTAATTTGAAAATTTCGTCTATAAATTGAACTTTTCTGTAATAACCAAGGGTTCACTTTTTTGGGGACCATTTTGCTGTTTGGGGGCTACTTGTGTGCATTTTTGCTCTATATAAGGATAATTCCCCCCCCCCCCCGCCCTTTTAATGTTTGTTTTAGCTTTTGTAATCCAACATTTTCCTTAATAAAATATGTTTGTTTTTTCATCATTATGTTGTAATGGATTGTATATGAGTGCCCCACTTTTCAGTGATCTTTTTATCTCTTGTTTTTCCCTTTTATGTAGAGTGTGTGCATGCATGAGAATAATATTATTCTTAATGTTTTAAACGTTTATTTTAGCCTTATTTTGCTTTTAGCTTTTTTCTTGCTTTTTATTCATTCCTAGGGGTTTATAAAGGTGGTTTTAAAGTGTTTTTTTTCTTTAACTTTATTTTTATTTTGTAAACTTTTTGTTCCTTTAATTTTTATTTTCACTTTTTAATCACTTTTATGACGATATAAGATTGAATATCAAGTTGTTTTAATTTTCTGAAGACTTTGATTTTGCTTTTATTTTGAACCTTTTTTGCTCCATTAATTTTTATTTCATCTTTTTATGCCTTTTTGGCAAGTTTTAAGAATAGAAATGTAGTTGTTTTAATTTTTAGATGACTTGGTTTATCTCTTTAATTTGTGTGTGTGAGTGTATGAGGTTAAGTTTTATTTTTTTTTGTCTTTATTTTCTTTCTTCAATTTTATGTAGAGTGTGTGTGTATGAGATAGTTTTTATTGCTTCCATTTTCTTTCTACTCGTTTGAGTAGGACTTGCCCTTTTATTGCTTCCATTTCCTCCCTACTCATTTGAGTACGACTTGCCATTTATTGCTTTCATTTCCCGCCCGCCTACTCGTTTGAGTAGGACTTGCATTTATTTCCCGCCTACTCATTCGAGCAGGACTGCTTTATTTCAATTTATGCAATTTCTCGCCTACTCATTTGAGTAGGACTTGTTAACTTAGCTTTTTTTATTTCTGGCTTTGTTGAGTGTATGAGTTCTCTTTTTAGCAAGTTTTACTTTTTTTCTAATGTTATGTTTTTTTGTTTTTGTTTACAATCCTTTGGCGTTTCGTTTCAAACTCATGCCTCATCAAATTCATAAGTCATCCCCATTCTGATGAGTGGCTAATCGCTCTTAGCCATTGGTATCGAAGAGCATTGGGACATATAAAATCACAAATAATAACAAAAGATCTTTTTCTCACTTTAAATAAAGAACTTAAAGTTTACCCCGAGTACACGACGCGTAGAACCACATATCGATGTGTGGAATCTATTTCCGTTGTCCATACGCTAGCTTGTCGAGAGGCTGTACGTATGGACCGATCAGCCTTGGGTAAAGAGAATTGCGCACTAAACCTCGAGAGAGGAGGAGCAGAATTCTACCGTATTGGGTTCCCCACCCAATAACGAGGTTCTTAGCGTATATCGGGCATTAAGAGGAATCCTTCGCCGATCGAGAGCTCGGCCGAATAGTCTTAATGTTCAGGTGTGCAATATCCCTAGAGATAGGTGAGCTCATATTTATGGAACCTCCACGGCCAAGTTGCCCTTAATTAAATTAAATCTAGGTTCTATAGTTATTAAAAGTTATTTTATTCCTAATTTAATTCGGTATGAAGAGTTATTTCTTCGTCGATTTTCTAAGTCTCTTTTCAGCTTTTATATAACCGCTCTAGTTAGCTAAAAATCCGACACCTTTTTTTTGGTAAAATAATAGTACCTACTAAAGGAGTAGAAATAACCAACATGCCCTGTGAAATATACGACCTCAATATTCCCCCTGAATATCATGTACTACTCGTGATAGGTGCACTTGCCTCCTTTCATTAAAACTTGTTTTTAACTTAAATCATCCGTGAAATTTGACTTTAGCATACTAATTAAATAAGAGTCAAGCTTCGCGCCCATCAAGTTTTTGGCGCCGTTACTGGGGAGTTCTGTGATATTATTTTGTATCTAGGAAACTATTACTTTTACCTCCTTTTATATAAAAACAAAAAAAAGGAAATAAAACTACTTAAAAACAACAACAATTATGCAGGCCCAAGGTTTCGACGGATTAAACAACACGTTCTTATGTTCGACACTTTAATTAAATTTCTTGCCCGCGGTTTCTCTACTAAGCACTATCGGATATCCAAGCAATTAATGTCACAAATTCAATATTAAAAAAATAATCAACACAAAGGGACGCTACCCCTTATTTTAGATTGAACAAGGGCTATATGCCAATGTTCGCTCAAGCGAAAAGGACCCACCCGATCCGGACAATTAGCAATTCAAGTTAAATTATGCGCAAACATTCACACATCCAATAAAATAATATCCGGACTAAATAAGTGTTTTAAAACTAAGTCCAAAAAAATCCCCAAAATTAATCAATAAGAGAGTTGCAAAAATCTCTTGAACTCAAGGAGAAATCAAGGTAAGAAACCGATTTCCACTAGCGTTCACTAGATTTACCCGAACCAAGTTTTGCGAAAAATATTCGGAATAATTAACGCTTAAAGATTTGATTTAAATTAGCACGATTTCAATATAAATCAGGACAAAATACTAGCCTTCTAATTCCACCAAAAACCTTACAAAATATTATAGAAGAAGTCACACAAGAGGTGTAGGAATCATTACCCAATCCCAAGAATGTTCGCCCACAATATTGAGTGGAGGAATCGCTCAGGATGGTGGTTGATTTCAATTCTCCACGTGAAACCACGGATCTGCATCAGACGATGAAAACGCTAGTCATTTCCTTTGCAATAACCCTAGGACAGGGAGAAACCTTGAAGACAATATATATATGGAAAGTGGGGAGAGAAAAGGTGATGGAAACCTTGAGGAGGGAGGAGGTGGAGTGGTGGCTGAATTTTGAGAGGGAGAAGGAGGGTTGCTGGCATGGGAGAGGAGGAAATAAGCCTTGGACGAATTTTGAAGAGGGAGAGGAGGAAGAGGAGAAGGAAGGCAAAAATTTGCCTAAGGGGGAAGAGGGAAAGAGGGGGGAAATTCAATCTTTGAATTAAGGTTTCAATTTTCTTATTCTCAATTTATTCCTTCATAACTATGGCTATATATAGCTTAAAACACTCAATCATCCTCCATTCAAAATTTAAATTCAAAATTCAAAATTCAAATTGAGAATATGATGGTTATATGCATCCATCATTACACATGAAATGAAAATTAAAACATGAAATAAATACTTAAAATAAAATTGCTAAAATAATAAAATTATTAAAAATATATAATTATAATTATTTAATTTATAATTATATATTTTTAAAAATGGCGGCGGGCATCAATCCCATCCTCGAGCTTGCGGCAGCGATGGTCCCAATCGACGAACTCTCTCAGACGCGGATCAATGGCGTCCGTGTCATGTCAGCAACGTCTCCATCAATCCTCCCCTTGTCAAAATTACTCATCACCGATGAGTGGCCCAAGTGGGGGGAACAGTCGGAAGCAGCGACAACATGGGGAAAATCTTGCCCCGCAATCCGTGTCATAGTAGCATGAACATTCATCAATACTAAGAACCTGTCTGGCACACAAACAACATGACTTTCGAGAAAACTCGAAAGGGTATCAAGCAAAAGAAAATAAGCAAGAATCTTTCAATCCGGTTCAAGAACCAAGGAGTCAACATGGAAAATAGACACGATAGTACTAACACTCCCCATCCCAAGAGAATATTTAGTGGTAGGAAGAGACGACGGAGGAAGACACTCAGGTGGAACAGAGACGTACAGTAAAAAGTCCGGAAACTTGAAATAAAGTGAAACACCCTGTGCTATAAAAAAATCATAAATAAAACCATAAAATCCGACATTCTTCATAATCATGGATGGGTCAGCGTTCCTACGTATTAATTTATCAATGGAGCCAGAAGGCATCCGCTCGGGGACTGGCCAGACTAAACCCAAATCACTAGCTCTAGCGTCGGACAGTCTCAAAAAGGCGTGGAAGTGCGTGTGACATAACTTAAGAAGAAATACTAACGTCCAAGACACATGAGGAGAGAATCCATGTGCTACATGACTAGAACCAAACACGGAGGATAAGAGGGTTAAGTCAGGTGGCACTGGAGCCTCATAATCAGGGATGATTTTTACGCGATCTAAAACTGTAGTCTTAATTTCAATTTTGATATTTTCACGCTTGGCATGAAGATATTCCAAGGTGAAACGCTCATCATCAACAATAGAGTTGGTCGCTCCTGAATTAAAAAGGAAATGCATGCGACACAACTCAACATACCCAACTATGTCTACCCACATCCATCTAAGTATGTCGAACGGGGAGGAGGGAATAATAAGCTTCTCTAAATGTACCGGGCTAGAAATGACTAGTTTGTTCCCTAAAAGTTCATCTACACGATTTAAGTGAACCGGAGGGAGAGTCAACATGTTTGATTCCGTTGGCGGAGATAAGTCACAATCAACGTCAAAACATGGATTAAGCGTCCAAGAAAACGCCTCCAGTTGCAAGCCATTAAAATCAAAGGAAAACTCGAATAGTGGATTCGTCCTCACTGGAAAGTCATCCTCAGTTAAATATTTGCCACAGAACGGATCCACCAAATAAACCGACATGTCTTCCAATGCATTAGATATTTTATTTAATTCAGATCAAGTGATCGTCTCTTAGGTAGGCAAATTTATATCTGATAAAACTTCTAAACTAACTTGGGCCTCAGACGAAGGAGCTATCATCAAAGAAAAGTCTATCGGGCCCTCAGTGCTACGGTCATCCAAAGATAAATTTTCCTCGCAAGGTAAATCTACTACATCATCACATCCTATATCGACCAATTCTTCCCATGAGGTAGGGACATCGTCTAAGTCAGAGTATGGGGATGGAAAAATCGAATCCCGGGGAGTATCAAAGTCAACTTGAACTTTAAGCGGCGTTGATAACGTAAACGAATTAACTCCCGGATGTATCACACTAAGATTATCCCAAATTTCCTAACCATAACAAGGTGACTCTTCCAATACCTTAGAAATATTTAATAAGCCTGGGTCAACCATAATAATGTCGGGTCCTAGCGAGTCATCACCTAAATCAGTAACAGGTATGCTCTCAGCTTCAAATGACTCTACCGACTCTACCGAAACGTCTTCTGACTTAGAGTCATTAGAAGACTCCCCGACTAAAATATCATCGAGGGGGGTGGCGATGATTCCTCAAGGGAGAAATACTCAACCAAATCACTGGGATAACCAATCTCCTCAACGACACTAAAAGCGTCAGTGAAACTTGCCTCGTCCTCAATAACGGGCTCAGTCCTAAGCACATCCTTAAGTTCAACAAGAGAGTCAGGCGCTATCGTAAGTGAAGGAAGACTCTCACCTAGCTGATTAACGTCATCATCCAGAGATTCTATATCCACATAAATATACTCAGAGGTATCAGTCACTATACCACAGGGCTTAGATGTCGAGGCTAAAGAAGCAAGCACACTAATAGTAACCTATTTCGAGTTCAAATTTTGGGGTCTAAATGGCTTATGTTTCATATAGGTGGGACTAGGCAAACTTTGGGTAATACTACCTCTCTAGGGATAGGATCTATCCTGAGGCATAGGGTCACTCCTATAAGCAGATACGGGTCTAGTGATGTAACTATTCCTACTAACGGGTGTGGTGCTATTAGTGCGCAGGTAGGCGGGATCAAATTGATTCGAGAGGAGGCTACGCATCTACGCCCAAGCATAACGATATCTACCAAAATGACGCTCTTCGTTTAACTAAAATAATCGGGCTCGACCTACTAATAGCTCTCGGGCAAAGCTAATCTTTTCGTAGTCATTCCATAAGTGACAATTAAAATATTGTTCTAATCTCGTAAGCCAGTCTCTAAAAGTTTGGGGATACTCTAAACCGTCATAAGTAAGATAAATGTGGTGTGCCCTAGGGGTGTGTTTAGCCATATCCTTAGCATATGAATAGTCTAATCGGGTAGCATATACATCATATGCCATGCAAGAGAGAACCAGAGAGGACACTCGATCTCAATTTAGTGCACGTGCATAGACAAGGGGTACTAGATCCACTAAACTCTAATGAAGATGGAATTGTTCCTGCCTAATAACTAAGGTTATAATTATATAGAATAGATTTTCTTACTGCCAAAAATATGAGGATTATTAAAAAAAATTTATTTTTTAATTTTGCTGAAAAAAATAAAAAGATAGGCCGCTATTTGCAGACCAACTATTAAATTTTTAAATAACTTAATAAGAATAATGACTTAATGAAAATTAAAAAAAAATTTTGGATTTCTTATTAAAAATAAGATAGATAATTTCCAGAATTTTATTTTTTTTAGATTTTGAAAAAAATGAAAAATTTTAGGCCACTATTTGCAGACCAAAAATTTAAAAATTGATTTTTATGATATGCAATGAAACGTGTGAGTGCGTGTGAACGTGACAAATAAGATGAGGAGGGTGACAATTAGGAAATTAACGTGAACCTATCTCTGATATGAAATTGATGCAGGCCCAAGGTTTCGATGGATTAAACAACACGTTCTTATGTTTGACACTTTAATTAAATTTCTTGCCCGCGATTTCTCTACTTAGCACTACCGGATATCCAAGAAATTAATGTCACAAATTCAATATTAAAAAATTAATCAACGCAAAGGGACGATACGCCTTGTTTTAGATTGAACAAGGGCTATATGCCAATGTTCGCTCAAGCGAAAAAGACCCACCCGATCCGGACAATTAGCAATTCAAGTTATATTATGCGCAAACATCCACACATCCAATAAAAGAATATCCGGACTAAGTAAGTTATTTAAATCTAAGTCCAAAATAATCCCCAAAATTAATTAATAAGAGAGTTGCCAAAATCTCTTGAACTCAAGGAGAAATCAAGGTAAGAAACCGATTTCCACTAGCGTTCACTAGATTTACCCGAACCAAGTTTTACGAAAAATATTCGGAATAATTAACGCTTAAAGATTTGATTTAAATTAGCACAATTTCAATATAAATCAGGACAAAATACTAGCCTTCTAATTCCACAAAAAACCTTACAAAATAATATAGAAGAAGTCACACAAGAGGTGTAGGAATCGTTACCCAATCCCAAGAAAGTCCGTCCACAATATTGAGTGGAGGAATCGCTCACGACGGTGGTTGATTTCAATTCTCCACGTGAAACCACGGATCCGCACCAGATGATTAAAACGCTAGTCATTTCCTTTGCAATAACCCTAGGAGAGGGAGAAACCTTGAAGACAATATATATATGGAAAGTGGGGAGAGAAAAGGTGATGGAAACCTTGAGGAGGGAGGAGGTGGAGTGGTGGCCAAATTTTGAGATGGAGAAGGAGGGTTGGCGGATTGGGAGAGGAGGAAACAAGCCTTGGACGAATTTTGAAGAGGGAGAGGAGGATGAGGAGAAGGAAGGCCAAAATTTGCCTAAGGGGGAAGAGGGAAAGAGGGGGAAAATTCAATCTTTGAATTAAGGTTTTAATTTTCTTATTTTCTAATTATTCCTTCATAACCATGGCTATATATAGCCTACACCACTCTATCATCCTCCATTCAAAATTTAAAATTCAAAATTGAAATTGAGAATATGATGGTTATATGCACCGATCATTACACATGAAATGAAAATTAAAACATGAAATAAATACTTAAAATAAAATTTCTAAAATAAAAAATTTATTAAAAATATATAATTATAATTATTTAATTTATAATTATATATTTTTAAATAATGGCGGCGGGCATCAATCCCATCCTCGAGCTTGCGGCAGCGATCGTCCCAATCGACGAACTCTCTCAGACGGGGATCAATGGCGTCCGTGTCATGTCAGCAACGTCTCCATCAATCAACAACAACAACAACAAATTTTTCCCCTTTGTCTTAACTTTTTTATTCCAAAAATAAAAAAAATTAACTATATAGTATATATATATATTTTAAAAGTGTGTATGACCCGTGGATAGCCTTTAGAGTCCGAAAATTTTGATTTTGATCCTGAAATTGAACGCACCCTTGGGAGCAATAGATTTCAACATCGGAATCTTTCTTTAGACCCCGAAGAATCCTTAGGAGAACCCGTGCCAGCTACTATGGCCGACAATAACCCAAATGAAGTTGTGGAGCATACTATGTCTTACTACGCCTGACCCAACTTGGATGATACTGGGCCTAATATCATTTGCTCGATGGTGGCAAACAATAATTTTGAAATAAAATCTAGTGTCATTCAAATGATTCTAAAACAGCGTGCAGTTCGATGGACTGCAGGATAAGGACCCGAATGTGCACTTATATAGTTTTTTGGAAATTTTTGACACTTTCAAGATTAATGGTGTCACTGATGACGCCATTTGCTTGTGCCTGTTTCCTTTTTCCTAAAAATCCAAATCTAAGGCATGGTTGAATTCCCTGCCGTGAGAATGTATCACCACTTGGGCCCAACTAGCGGAGCGCTTCTTGACGAAGTACTTTCCGCCCGCAAAAATTGCAAGGTTGCAGGCAGATATTTCTTCGTTCATTCAGAATGATCCCGAGTTTCTCTATGAGACTTGGGAGCATTTAAAATATTCCTCCACAGGTTCCCACACCACGCGTTGTCAGTGTGGATGCAAGTCCAAATTTTTTATAATGGTTTAAATTACCAGACACGACAAAATGATTGACGTGGCAGCTGGGGGCACTCTAAATAACAAAACCCCCGAAGCCACCCAAGCTCATATTGAAGAGATGGCCAGGATTGCCTACTAGTGGAATGTACCATGGGGACTTACAAAGCAGGCGGCCAATTTTTTTGAAGTGGATGCCACTGCTTACTTAGCCCTTCAAGTTGAAAGGCTAACAATGCAGGTGGCGGAGATGTCTGCTTCCTCATCCACTTCGGCTTGGGCGAATAATAATAATAATAATACTAATAACTTCTATGTAGCTGAAGATTTTGTTGACTATGTGGGAAATTTGGGTTGACGTTCCTTCAACCCTAATAACAACCCTTATAGTAATAATTATAATCTGTATTGGAGGAACCACCCCAATTTCTCATGGAGTAATGTTAGCAACGCGCAGCGCCCGCCTAACCCCATTACGACCATATTTTTGCCTCCTCCTTTGAAACCTTCTCCGATGGAAGAAATTGTTTCTAGATATATCGCGTCCAACGAGTCTAATATCCGGAATTTCACCGAATCGCTAAAAAACCATAAATTACAGGTTGGACTGTTGGCGCGAATGATGTCCGAACGTGTGTACGGGGCGCTACTGGGGAACACGGAGCCCAACCCTCGGGAAAATATCTATGTTATAACCCTTTTTAGTGGTAAGGAGGTGGTCGATCCAAAATATATTGATCCGCAGGTATACATTTCTCCTCCGATCCCTCTTCCCTCTTCTTTGATTATGCAACCTTTACCGATTTCAAACGATAAAATAAATTTAAACACGCCTTTACCGTATCCACATAAATTAAAAATTAGTGTAAGGACGAGCAATACAAAAAATTTATTTTATTATTAAAACAAAATCATATTAATGTACCCTTCTGAGAGGTAATATCGCAAATGCCTAAGTATGCGAAGTATCTAAAAGAACTCCTTTCTAAAAAAATGAAATTTAGAGGATATTTCACATATATCGCTCAACGAAGAGTGCTCGGTGGATCTTACTAATAAATTTCCCCTTATAAAAAATGACCGGGGATGGTTTTCCATCCCATGCCTTTTTGGCGATATATTAGTAAAATACGCTTTAGTAGATTTAAGCGCGAGCATTATTTTGATGTCATTCTCGCTTTTCAAAAAATTTGGTTTGGGCACTCCTAGACCTACTAAAATGCATGTCCAATTAGCAGATCACTCGGTAAAATTCCCCATCAGGGTAGTGGAGGATGTTCTTGTCCGAGTTGACAAGTTTATCTTTCCGGTAGACTTCGTCATCTTGGACATCGAGGAGGACGCTGAGGTACCATTTATACTCGGTCCCCCTTTTCTTGCAACTTCCCGTGCATTAAGAGACGTGAGTAACGGTCGTATACTCCTTCAGGTAGGTGATGATGAGGTTACTTTCTTTATTAATCCCTCGATGGGAGACTCGTCATCGAGCGATGACTTTTGCTATAATTTGGATACTTTTTTGGAGACTGTTATTCTCCTATTTTCGAGTCTATCTTTCTAAATAATGATATTTTCTCTCTCGAAAATTCTAATTGCGTAGAGGATGACTCTACAAAAGTTGTCTTCCGAACCATTTGGTTCAAAAGACATTAAAATTAAAACCTCATTAGAAGAACGACCCTTCCTAGAACTTAAACCACTACCTGAATCTCTCAAATACACATTTTTGGGAAAAAGTGAAACACTTCTCATTATCATTTCCTCACATTTGAGAGAATCAGAGACTTCCAATTTATTGGAAGTTTTGCTTAAACATCATTATGCAATTGCGTGACAAATTTCTGATTTAAAGGGGATTAACCCCTCTTTCTGCACCCGTAAAATTTTCTTAAATGATAATTGCCGCAAAATGATTCTACTGCAGCAACGTCTTTATCCAAACATAAAAGACGTCGTTAAAGCCGAAATAATAAAATTATTAGACACGAGGATTATTTACCCTATTTCGGACAGTGTATGGGTTATCCCCATTCATATTATACCCAAAAAGGGATGTCTCACCGTAGTGGAAAATGAGAATAACGAACTCATCCCAACTCATACTGTTACGGGTTGGCAGGTGTGTATCGATTATAGAAAACTAAATGATGTCACCCGTAAGGACCATTTTCCACTACCGTTTTTAGACCAAATTCTCGAGCGTCTATCCGGTCATCCATACTATTGTTTTCACGATGGTTTATCGGGGTTTTTCCAAATCCCCATTTCCCCCGATGACCAGGAGAAAACAACTTTTACTTCCCCGTTTGGCACCTTTGCATACCGAAGGATGCCATTTGGCCTCTACAATGCGCCAACAACATTCCAAAGTTGTATGATGGTTATCTTTGGCGAGCTGGTAGAAGACATTATGGAAGTCTTTATGGATGACTTCTCCGTATTCGGATGCTCATTCCCGAATTGTCTTAAAAATTTAGAGTGTGTCCTTTAGCCGTGCGAGGACACAAATCTCGTATTAAATTGGGAAAATGTAACTGTATGTTTCGAGAGGGTTTGGTCCTTGGCCATAAGATTTTCTTTAAGGTTGATAAGGCCAAGGTCGAAATTATTGAAAAACTTCCCCCACCAACTAACGTGAAATCTATTAGAAGTTTCTTGGGCCACGTGAGCTTTTATAGGCATTTTATTCAAGATTTTTCAAAAATAACAAAGCCTCTTACCCACCTCCTGGAAAAGGAATCGCATTTTGTCTTTAGTAGCGAGTACTAGTCTGCTTTTAATTTTATAAAACAAAAACTTATCAATTCCCTAATTTTAGTGGCGCCCAATTGGTCCCTTCTGTTTGAAATAATGCGCGATGCTAGTGATATTATCGTAGGTGTCATTCTTGGCCAACGCATAAACAAATACTTTCATCCCATTTATTATGCTAGCAAGACGCTCACTTCCGCACAAGGAAATTACACGATAACGGAAAAAGAACTCTTAGCCATCGTTTTTGCATTCGATAAGTTTTGCTCGTATATAACGTTATATAAAATTATCGTTTTTACTAACCACTCCACCTTAAAATATTTATTAGCTAAAACTGATGCCAAACCCCACCTACTTCGATGGGTCCTCCTTCTACAAGAGTTTTATTTGGAGATCCGGGATAAGAAAGGCGTGGAAATTTTGGCAACCGATCACCTCTCCCGCTTAGAAAATCATGGTGCGGAAGCGCTCATCGAATCTTAAATAAATGACAGATTCCCCGAGGAACGCCTCCTAGCCATAAATAAAATTTCTTCTTCCACTCCTTGGTTCGCATAGTTCGCCAACTATTTTGTTGCGCGGGTGCTCCCAAAAGACTTTTCGAGTTAACAAAAGAAGAAATTCTTTTCTGACTTGAAAATTTTATTTTGGGAGGACCCTTTCCTTTTTTGTATCTGCGCAAATCAAGTGGTGCGAAGATGCATCGCGGGTATGGAGTGCATACAAATACTTAGGCACTGCAATGAAGGGCTGGCCGGTGGGCATTTTCAAGCAAATCGTACCGCGCGAAAGGTGCTAGAGGCGGGCATCTTTTGGCCCACACTCTTCAAAGATGCTCACACTTTTGTGCGCTCCTGCGATAGTTTCCAGTGGTTGGGGAACATCTCTTGTCGTGACAAGATGCCCTAAAATTTTTTTTTTGAGTGCGTAGTCTTTGATTTGTGGGTCATTAATTTTATTGGCCCCCTACCTCTATCTTTTAAAAATAATTACATTTTAGTGGCGGTTGACTACGTATCAAGGTGGGCGGAAACGCAAGCTCTCCCCACCAACGATGCGCAAGTCATCATTAACTTTCTTAAAAAAACTATTTTCTTGCTTCGGAACACCTCACGCTATTATGAGCGATAGGGGAACGCATTTCTATAACGCTCAAATGAATAAGACGTTAGCAAAATATAGAGTTACACACAAACTTGCCAAACCCTACCACCCGCAAACAAGTTGCCAAGTTGAGGTAGTAAATCGAGAGATAAAGCGAATATTAGAAAATATTGTTTCAATTAATAGGAAAGATTGGTCCGTCACACTTGACGACGCTTTATGGACATATCGTACAACATACAAACCCACAATTGGTAGTACGCCGTATCGATTAGTCTATGGCAAAGCATACCATCTCCCCCTAGAACTAGAACATCGCGAACTTTGGGCTTTAAAACACTTAAATCTCGACGCTAACTTAGCCTCCCAAAATAAAAAACTGCATTTAAAAAAACTTGGTGAATGGCGTGCGAACGCTTACGAGAGCAATAAATTCTATAAGGAGCATTCTAAGTTCTATCACGATTAAAAAATCAAGCCCCAAAAAATTTTTCTCCGCGCGATCTTGTCCTTCTTTATAATTCGCGTCTTAGACTTTTTCAGGGTAAATTAAGATCTCAATGGTCTGACCCCTTTAAATTTAAAGATGTTTGGCCATATGGGACCGTACTCATCTCCCACCCTGGAAGAGGCTCGGTTAAAGTAAACGGTCATCGTTTAAAGTTATATATAGCGGGAAATCCCATGGGCGGTATAAACGAAACCATAACCCTCCTCAAAATATTACCCCGCCAATATAGTCAAGCTACACGACTATAAACAAAGCGCTCCTGGGAGGCATCCCATGTTTATCTTTTTCAATCTTTATTTAATTTTCCTTTGCTATTTATTCTTAATAATGCAGAGTTTCTAAATGGGCCTCCCCGAACACGTTCCATGGAAGTTTTTACCCTCCCTCTTCATTTTTGTACATAGTGCAACTTCATTTCTTTTCATTTCTCATACGTATCTTGCAATATTGGGGTCAATGTTGGAATTGTGTATGGGGGTATTTTTATGTTTTCCTTTCTTGCACTTCTAATTTATGCACTCATTAAAATTAAAAAATAAATAAATATAAAACTCCAAAAATATTTTTTGTTTTTTCATTAAAAAATATAATAAATCCAAAAAATTATAAAACTGAAATTCCAAAAATATTTTTACATTGTAAATATTTAAATAAAACCATTTTTGTAAATATTCTTTTCTCTTTCCCCTCTCTCATCTTTGTAAATCACTTCTCTTTTTTTTTCCTTTCTTGTAAATAATATTATAAAAATTTAGAAAACTCAAAAATTTCCAAAAAAATTCTTTTTTGCATATTTCTTTCTTTAGTATGTATATATTAAAGAAATAAAAAAAAATACAAAATCTATAATAACTCAAAATAATCAAAAAATTTAATTATGAAATAAATAAAATAAAATATACCATTTTTAACCTTTTTGCTCTCCAAAAATCTTGTTTCAGGTTTATTTATAAGCGAATTTTATTAGTTCTTTATTTACTAATCGTTTATTAATTGGAGATTAATATATTTAAATATCCGGGGTTAAGTTTTAAAGAATTTCTTATGTATCTTTACTTAAGATAGAGGACTTTTTCAGCACTACTTCTAATATATCTAAAAAAGAGGCACGTGTATTATGTTAGAAATAACAACTTTAGACATCAATTATTTTTACTGTAAACTTTTAGAAAAACAAAAACATTCAATTTTTTTTCTATCAATTTTTTTATTAAAATATAGTTTTCTTTTTGAAAAAAACCTATCTCCCCATATTTGTCATGTCTTACTTGGTATGATTAAATTTGTATCCTTAAAAGAATCTATGTCAATGGGAATAAGATTTCATTTCGAAAACATATGCATCCAATATTTTTAAAAGATTATATGTTATGGGATAAGAGGAGAAAATTCATTACTCTTATACATATACATTGGGTTAATATGAAGTTGTTCCAAAATATTACATGTCATGGAAAATAAGAAATTCATTTTCCTAAACATCTACCTACAAGGAAAAATTCATTAGAGATTTTAAAAAAAACCAACTCTAAACCAAAACAACCCCTTAGCAATATTCGATGATTCTATACTTAATATAAAATCTTTTTGAGAGCATAATTTTTAAATTGCATTATTTCCTTTAAATTATTATAAGGTAAAGTTTCAATAATTCAAATCTATTTCTATTAACTAACAATTACATTTTTTGCTTGCTTTTTGGTTACATCAAGAAGTCTTTTAAGCTAAAAATTTTCCTCTGTTTAAATAATTTTCATAATTAAAGACTTAATTCTTATACCCGTGATGTTTATTTAGATCTCTCTTTCAATTAATTTAAACGTTAGTTGAATTTAGAACCATTTCAATTCCTTATTATTTTATCTCCAACTTTTGCTCTGGAATAGCAAAATCTTAAGTACTTAAGTATTTGATGAGTTGTAAATATTCGTATTTTGGAGTACTTAATATAGGTCATTTTAGGTTATTTTTGTTGATTTTTAGCTTTTCTTATTTAATTAAATATTTTTTGTATATTCCCTTCTAACTTGACTCTTTTTTCTTTTCCTAAAAATTTTCAGAAAAAGTCAAAAAAATCATATTACACGCCTGTGACCTGTCTATCATGCCCGTGATCGGGGTGTGCCACTTTGATGATAGTGACAACTATTGTCCGCTGTGAATCCATCTAACAGGGGTTGAACATTACCATGTCCTTTCTAACATGCCCGTATTGGTCCTAGAGTTTTCAGCCCAGTTCAAATAGTTGCTGCCGACATCAAATTTCGACCAGATGTCTAGTCATGCCCACCCTACACGCCCGTGACCTTAAGTCACGCCCGTGACAGCCACGTGGATATTCTAGAAGCTTCCAAAATCCTGCCAGTCACCAGATTTTCGGCCTCTCCAACACGCCAACATTACACCCCCCCCAGTCACGCTTGTGACCAGGTCGTGTAATCTGAAAAATTTTCTATAAATTGAACATTTCTATAAGAGCCAAGAGTTCTCTTTTTGGGGGACTATTTTGCAGTTTGTGGGCTGCTTTGGTGCATTTTTGCTCTATGTAAGGATAATCCCCCCCCCCTCTTTAATTTTTGTTTTAGCTTTTGTAATCCAACTTTTCCTTAATAAAATATGTTTATTTTTTTCATCCTTAGGGTTTAATGGATTATATATGAGTGCCCCACTTTTCAGTGATCTTTTTATCTCTTGTTTTTCCTTTTTATGTAGAGTGTGTGCGTGTATGAGAATAATTTCATTCTTAATGTTTTTAACATTTATTTTAGCCATATTTTGCTTCCGCTTTTTTATTGCTTTGTTTTCATTCCTATGGATTTATAAAGGTGGTTTTAAAGTGTTTTAATTTTTTTAACTTAGTTTTTATTTTTATTTTGTGAACTTTTTGTTCATTTAATTTTTATTTCCACTTTTTAATCATTTTTATGAAGTTATAAGAATGAATATCAAGTTGTTTTAACTTTTTGGAAGACTATGATTTTGCTTTTATTTTCAACCTTTTTTGCTCTTTTAATTGTTATTTCATCTTTTTATGCATTTTTGGCAGGTTTTAAGAATAGAAATGTAGTTATTTTAATTTTTAGATGACTTGGTTTTTCTCTTTAATTTATGTGCTTGAGTGTATGAGGTTAAGTTTTATTTTGTTTTTGTCTTTATTTTCTTCCTTCAATTTTATGTATAATGTGTGTGTGTGTGTGTATGAGATAGTTTTTATTACTTTCATTTCCTGCCTACTCGTTTGAGTAGGACTTGCCCTTTAATTGCTTTCATTTCCCGCTACTCGTTTGAGTAGGACTTGTCCTTTATTGCTTTCATTTTCCGCCTACTCGTTTGAGTAGGACTTGCATTTATTTTATGCCTACTCATTCGAGTAGAACTTGCTTTATTTTAATTTAGGCAATTTCCCGCCTACTCATTTGAGTAGGACTTGTTAACTTAGTTTCTTTTTTTGTAACTTAGCTTTTTCTTATTAATGGCTTTGTTGAGTGCGTGAGTTCTCTTTTTAGCAAGTTTTACTTTTTTTCTAATGTTATGTTATTTTATGTTTTAGTTTATAATCCTTTAGCATTTCATTTCAAACTCACGCCTCATCAAATTCATAAGTTGTCCCCATTCCGATGAGTGGTTAATCTCTCTTAAACCTCGGTATCGAAGAGCACTGGGACATAAAAAATCACTAATAATAACTAATGGTCTTTTTCTCACTTTAATTAAAGAACATAAGGTTTACCGCAGGTACACAACACTTAGAAACACATATTGATGTGTGGGCTCTATTTTCATTGTCCATACGCTAGCTAGCAAAGAAGATGTGTGTATGGACCGATCACCCTTGGGTAATGAGAATTGTGCACTAAACCTTGAGAGAGGAGGCGCGGAATTCTACCAGATTGGGTTCCCCACCTAATAGCGGGGTTCTTAGCGTAAAGCGATCATTAAGAGGAATCCTTCGCCGAATGAGAGCTTGGTCGAAAAGTCTTAATATTCAGGTCAACGATATCCCTAGAGATAGGTGAGCCCATATTTGTGGAACCTCCACGGCCAAGTTGCCCTTCATTAAATTGAAATCTAGGTTCTATAGTTATCAAAAGTTATTTTTGTCCTAATTCAATTCGGTATTGAGCGTTATTTCTTCATCGATTTTCTAAGTCTCTTTTCAGCTTTTATATAATTGCTCTAGTTTGTTAAAAATTGGACACCTTATTTTCGGTAAAATAATAGTATCTCCTAGAGGAGTAGAAATAACCAACACGCCCCTTAAATGTCCTGTACTACTCGTGATAGGTGCACTTGCCCCCTTTCATTAAACTTGTTTTTAACTTAAATCATCTGCGAAATTCGACTTTAGCATACTAATTAAATAAGAGTTGAGCTTTGCGCCCATCACCTATCCTCTAGTATAAAGGGGGGACTAGGGGTGCTTGGAAGGGACATGCAAACTAAGCATAGAATATGGCATATTGAAAGAGGTGACACTAAGATCCATCTTTTTCTTCTTTCATTCATTTTGTACGTGCATAGCCCATGGGTGGTTGCACCACTACTTGTAATCTTTTTGAAGATAGTAAAGACAGGCTCATTGTAAGAGAGATATTCATCATGGCGGGTACAATCTGGTGTTCTCCATTACTAGTGCCACTTCTTTTTCACTGTTCTAACATACGCAAGGAGCTATTAACAAATCTCTTGGAAACCATATTTATGTTTGTCGATCACCCAACTCAGAGATAACACCCAGAGAGTTGATGACATTTTTTGGTTCAAACAAAGTAGAACTCCCTTGTTCTATGATTCATCAAGGGCAATCTCAATTACTAAAAATCATGTGTCACATAATAGGACCAAGCTTTTTGATATTAGGTATCACTTCGAGTATGTTGAGAAAGAAGATATTTACCTTGAGTTTGTCCCCACTGACAAACGAGTGGCAAACATTTTCATTAAGCCTATGGTAGAAGAGAAATTCAATTTTTACAAAATTAAATTAGATATGTTAAATCTATATGTAATTTTCATGCATAGCTAATTCTTTAAATTTTATTACATAGCTTAGTTCTGTAAATAATTTGTTATACAAATTATATGTTATGGATGTTAGTAGATGTTAGACACTTAACAAAATTATAGGCATTAAGCTATAAAGGGAAATATATTGGCTTGACGGAGAAACATAGAAACAAATTTTCATCTATAAGGAAAGATATTCGCACACCATATTCAAAGATATACATAGTTTTATTACTTAATAAGGTGCGCTCCTCTTCAACTTCCTTTTAATATAAATAAATTAGAAATCCTGAGAACATTAGATTAAATAGACTATAAACCCCCCCCCCCCCTCAAAAGTTGGCACTAAGTTTTCGTACTTTCTTTGATGAGTAATAATTTATACATATTTTAGTATATATTTTAGTTTAATTTTTAAATAGAAATTGTAACATTTTATGTAAATTAATGAATAATGCCTTTTTTTATTTTGTTTCTAACTTTGTTTATTCTGTGTTTAGCAAGTTTTTCTGATCAATTGGCCAAAAACTCCATTTTTTGATTAAGTCACGCCCCCAGGTCACGCACGTGACCTGGGAGTGTAATCCTTGTTTTAGCAAAATGTAGCACTCAACCACTTTTCAGCCAACCCCTAAAGTCACACCCAGTTTACACGCCCTATGGAAACTTACACACCCGTATTTGCCACATCAGTGCTTCTAAAAGATTCAAGAAATCTAGTTGTTCCCACACCCGGCTTGCAGAACACACCCAACGCAACATCCCCTTAAACGCCTCGTTCCCAAGTACACGCCCGTGTACTTAGGGGATGTACTTCATTGTTTTCTGCTTATAAAAAGAGGCCGACTCCCACAACTGACTATAGCTGTAGAGTTTAGTGTGTGCGCCACACTCAACGCCAAACCCGCAAAGGCTTTGAGTGTGTGCACCATACTCAAAGCCAGCAACCCGAGAGCCCAAATTTGGCTCTTACCAAGATACACAGTGGGCACCCCCCCTCCTACTCTCTCTCCCTCGGCTTCACCCACAAGGCAACAACCAGACAGAAATCTGGAGTCTAAATTGGCCGTATTACGCCGGCGGGTTGAGCACCAACAACGCAAAAAGGGGGGCTCATTAGGAGAAACTAAACCCTAATTTCTACAAGATAAAAGGACAAGCTTGGCTTCTACCCTTGGGCTAACCGGGATTTTTCCAATTCATCAAGAGAACAAAATGGCAAGGGCAAGAATACCACTTGCCTCGATTTTCGGAGAAGCTTGGTTGGCTTTCCCTCCTCTTCACTCGGCACTAGCAGCAGCAGCACCTAAAAGCACATTCCCGCGCTTTAATGGCGGAATCCACAAGAAACCAAAAATTCAAGTCTTCTAAAACTCCACGAAAATCAAATCTCTTACCGTCGAAATGTAGATTTGAGCGAGAGCAAGCCAAAGCCGATTTCGGAATCGAATTCCGTCCATGAAGGCTCCCGAAATCGCCGTCCGAAGGCTAGGGCAGTCCGCCGCTTCTGCCTCTTTTTTCCGCGAACAGGAGTAGGCGGTTTCGGTCTTGGGAAGAAGGAAGAGAGTGGGCCCGCCACTTCTAATTAAGGCTTTTAAATAAGCCTTAACACGTCGGTTCAGCCTAACTGCATCCTAGCCAACGGTTCTCTTATTAAATAAGAGGGTTCCTAGTTAGTCTTTACTAATGGCACACCCAAAACGACACGGAAACCGAACTACCTCTGAATTCGACGAAATTCGCACCGTAGCTAAATACTCATGCTACGAACGCAACGACGAAGTCAAAATTAACTTTCGACGAATAGAACTCGAGTTATACCCACCTAAAGCCAGAACACAAGCATCCACCAAGAGGCCTCACCGGGTCACCGAAAATGACTCGGCTTGCTAGGGAGATCTTGCCCATAGGCTACAAAATAGGCCACTCAGTTCTAAGGAGCTAAACCACACTCCACAAATAGCACAAGCCACAAAAATGTGTCACCGTAACGCCATACGAGAATAAAATAATCGCAGAAAAAATCAGGGGCGTTACAGTCACTCCCCCTAAAAGAAAGTTTCGTCCCGAAACTTTACACACAGCACTTCTACTATAGACGGAAAAAGTAATAAATAGGAGTTACAAGAAGGGAAACATACCGATAAAATCAGGGAAACAGGTGAGGGTAAGCTTGTCTCATGGCCGACTCTAGCTCCCAAGTCGCGCTCTCAAAATCCTGATTCTTCCATAGAACTTTCACCATCGGAATGGACTTCTTTTGCAGCACCCGTTCCTGAGTATCCAAAATACGGACCGACACTTCCACAAAAGAGAGATTGGGCTCCTACTGGGGCACAACATCCAAGACTTGCCCACTACTACGCACACACTTCCGCGATTGGCTTACATGGAAAACATTATGAATGCCTGGAATGTTTGCTGGCAATTCCAACCTATAAGCTGACACGCCAATCCGCTCCATAATCCTAAACGGCCCCACATACCTCGGGTCCTATTTCCGATTCTTAACAAACCTATTTACACCCACCATCGGGGAAACCTTAAGAAATATAAGGTCCCCTATAGAAAACTCCAAGGCAGACATATGCCGATTGGCGTTCTACTCGTATCTCTCATGAGCCATACGAAGCTTTTCTCGAATAAGCTTCACTTCGACTTCCATCTCCTCAAGTGCATCTGGATCCAATAAGGGGCTCTCACCCGCCTCAGGCGAAAACAGGGGAGTTCTACAGCGCCTCCCATACAAGGCTTCGAACGGAGCCATTTGCAAACTTTCTTGATATCTGTTGTTGTATGCAAATTCCATAAGTCGCAGCCGATCATCCCACGCTCCACCGTTGTCTAAAATGTAGCATCGGATCATATCCTCAACTATCTGGTTCACCCGCTCCGTCTGCCCATTGGTCTGTGGGTGGTAAGCAGTAGAATACCTCAGATCCGTACCCAAACCATCCTGCAGACTCTTCCAAAATCGAGAAGTAAACTGGGAGTCTCGATCAGAAACGATGCTAACAGGCACACCGTGCAGTCGGATGACTTCATTCGAATATAACTCTGCTATCTTCTTCATCGGGTAATCAATCTTATACGACACGAAGTGAGCACACTTCGTCAGTGTAAGACCCCCCTCCCGGAACACAACACACGGCACGAGGGGAGTCTTATGCCCGAAATAGCCGCCTTGCGGTAGCACTAACACACGGGTTAGCCTTTACCACAAGACGCCTATTCCGCCGGCTACAATCCATATCACAACAATTATGCCAACCCAACCATAACAGAAAAGTAAAGCTAAAAGCAGTTCAGATCACAGCTAAGTTAAAGTCCAAAAGTAGCGGAAGTTAACAAGCACAACAGGCTTGTACAAAAGAACAAGAGTCTAGAAATGTTTTGCCAAACGGCTACATGAAAACACTCACGACTGTCACTGACGGTGCCGATGGCACCACCACCTCAGGTCCTATCCTCCGGGCCTGGCTGTCCTGCTGCATAGTCCGTTGCCGCTCTACCTGCGGGGTTTCCTCTTAAAAAGGAAGACGTAGCAACCGTTAGTCATAAGACTAAGTGGCTTCACATCCGCTCCCCCGGCGACTCCTCGGCACCGGGCGGAGAAAGGAACACAGGTACAATATATATACATAAGCAAGTAAACAAGCAGGTGACAGTAAATATGGAGAAGTATAAACTACGCTACACAACTAGCAGTTCTACAAATATCAATAATAAATGACAGCAGGTATAAATAATAAGAATAGTAACTTAACTTATAAGAGTGCCCATACAAACTTATAAGTTAAGGATCGGCTTAACAGTAAAGTAACTCATCGTATAAGAGTGCCCATACAAACTTATACGATGAGGATCTTGTGTATGCAATGAATGACATGATATGAATGTTATGCAATGACCGAATCATACGCACGCACATGCAAGTTGCTATGTCGACACAGACTTGAAGTTCCCACTTTTCGAGCAGGTAGCTAACCTCTCAGGCGTCGTCCGTCGTGGCCAGACGGCGACAGTGGAGCGGGCGTCTCCACTACTAGGTGGTATCACACTACCCATCCTAGGCCCCCGTACGCCTCAACGCTAAGAACACAACAGCGGAGCTCACATGCGTACTATGGCTCAGAAGGGGTCTTGGGTAGATGTGCACCAAGAACACAGCCCAACCTGGCCTTTGATTTCGAACCGGATGGAACCTCGGAAACGCACGAGGTGCAAGCCCAACCGTTCTCATGGCGCGGAGGAGATCTCGGGTTATGGACACCAAGTATCTAACCCTACCGCCCAAGGTCTACCCATTGGCTCCCATCGGTGTGACGACTGGCGAACCCGTAGACCTGCCACAGTCATTATCTCAATATCGCGACAGGATGAATCGTCGCACATCACATGCCCCAAACAACTCACTCGATGCTACCCGTAGGGAGACTTCAACTCTAAGCATCGGTTGTTAATAATCCCCTTGGGCTCGGATTACAGTTACAAGATACTCTTCACATAGTGTTCATCATGTTCACGCCCACCTATTCAATGGATTCACCTCAACACTATGCCTAATAGATATGTTCAACACCAAATTGTATAAATATATCCTATACCACCAAATTGTATAAATATATCCTATACCAATCTCAACTCCTAATATCTAACCTTCCCATCCAATCCATTTCTCTACCATTACATGGTTATTCCCCAATACACAACCAAATGAGTAACCATGCTAAATTATAGCAACAACAACATTATAGATATATGGGAGCAAGATATCAAATGAGCAAATCACAATCATTGCAAGAGTGCTAACATTATAAATTAACAAGTGCATTAACATAGGATAGCCCAATACTAAAACTGGGATTCCCGGAGCTACAGGAATCCGATCACAATACACAACCCCTCGTTGGAAAGGTATTCGCGAGGGCTACGACTTTTGTGTTGAGTCGGTTGCCCAGATCTGGTCGCAACATACCAGAAATTCAACTCGAATACGTACAGGAAACAGTTTCCTGTACAGGAATTTTCCCGAACGCAGCGGACTCGAACCAGCTTTCCCGTGGCTACAGGAATCGCATGGAAACGAGCAACCACTCGTTGGAAAGGTAATTTCAAGGGCTACGACTTTCGTGTTGAGTCGATCACCCAGATTTGGCCAGAACACCTCCGAAGTTGGCCACGAAGGTCGCCGCGTGCAGAAATCAGATTTCTGCACGCATCTTAAGGCGAGATGAACGGCATCCGTTCATCTTCTTCCTTTCAACGACTTCGCATAAACTTCTCCAGAAATCACACCCAACCTTATTTCTCCTTTCAAGCCAAACCCTCAACGAAAACCCCTCTCATCTCCACTTTGAACGATGAGAAGGTTGAGGGAAACTAAGCCTAGAAAACCTAGGCATGGCTTATCCTAAGAACTCTCCTCCTCACCATCAAGACTCTATGGAGTCGATGTCTCTCCTAAAATAACTATAGATCTAGCACCAAGGGAGAGGGGAGGAAGCTCACCTCAAGTCTAGCGGTACCACCATGGCCGGCCATGAGCCTCGCACTCCTTCGCGGCGGCATTGTTTTTCCCTTGACGGTGGCGGCGTTTTGATTCCTGCAAAGATGGCTCCGGCAAGCTCTTCCTCCTCCTCCAGCCAAGAACTCTCTCAGGAATTTCGGGGCAGAAGAAAGGGGAGTGAATGCTAGGGTTTCCAACTTTTTCCTTTTTATACATCGCAGACACGGGTAGGCACACGGCCGTGTTCCTACCCGTGTTCGGGTGACACGGCCGTGTTGCCTGCCGTGTCTAGGGCCGTGTTCATCCCAGGACGACTTTCTGCCGTGTCGGGGTTGCGGCACACGGGTAGAGACACGGCCGTGTCCCGACCCGTGTCCTTGGCACACGGCTAGGGACACGCCCGTGTCCCAATACCCGTGTACCTCTCTGACTGGAAGCCTATTTTTATGAGGCACACGGGTATGGACACGGCCGTGTCCATACCCGTGTCAGCCAGAAAGGCCATTTTGCCTTGTTTTCCTCATTTCCCGTACGTCCGCACCTGTTCACCCACACCCCCATTGGGCTCACCACAGCCCCCTTGACTCAAATACGCAAATAAGGGGCCTAGCGCGAATTGGGACGTTACAAATCCTATAAACAAAATAAAAGATTTCGTCCCCGAAATCAGGGTAAGGCTATGGGAGTGAAACACATAAAAGGAAACTATGCTTTCAAATAAAATTCTTACCTGGAGTAAACAATTTCGGGTAGCGCTCTTGCATCAAATCCCTTGGCTCCCATGTGCACTCTTCCTTCCCATGATTAGACCATAGCACTTTCACCAAGGGAACACTTTTGCGGCGCAAGGTTCTTGTCTCGTTATCAACGATCCGCACCGGCTCCAGTCGCACAGACCTATCAGACGCCACGGCACCATCCGCCGTGGGGATATACTGTTCAGGTCGCAATAGAGCCTTCTGAAGCGACGATACATGGAACACGTCGTGAAGGTTCTCCAGCTCCGGTGGTAACTCCAATCGATAGGCCAGAGGGCCAATCCTTTCCACTACGACATAGGGCCCAACATACCTTGGGCTGAGCTTCTTGACTCCACGTACCCGTGACACTCCGTGCATCGGTCGAATCTTCAGGAACACGTTATCACCCACTTGAAACTCTACCATACGGTGCCTTGCGTTGTAATATTTCGCCTGTCGGCTTTGAGCCTCTAGCATTCGATCCCGGATCAACCTAACCACCGCGTCCGTGTCATCAATATACTCATTTCCCAATGTCTTCGGATCTTCGTCTTGCACCCAGGACAAGGGTGTTCTACACCTCCTTCCATACAAAGCTTCATGAGGGGCCATTCCAATACTGGCTTGATGACTGTTATTATAAGAGAACTCCACGAGAGGTAAGAGTCTCTCCCATGGTTCTCCTTTATCTAGCACACAAAACCTCAGAAGGTCCTCCAATGTTCAGATGGTTCGTTCAGACTGCCCGTCCGTTTGTGGGTGAAAGGCTGTGCTAAAGGCGAGTCGCGAGCCCAAATAAGCCTGTACAGCCCTCCATTCTCTTGAAGTAAATCGACCATCCCGGTCGGAGACGATCGTCTTCGGCGCACCATGGTACCGCACAAATTGCTCCACAAAGAGACGCACTAGGACGCCCACCTGTGCCTCCTTCTTCATTGGGATAAATCGGGCTACCTTGGTCAACCGGTCAACTATCACCCACACAGAATCATTCCCCGAGCGCGAGCGAGGTAACCCGTGGACGAAGTCCATGGAGATGTCCTCAAATTTCCATTCGGGGATGGGCAACGACTGTAGCATTCCACCGGGGCTTCTGCATTCCGCCTTCACCATTTGGCAAGCCACACAATGAGTAACAAAGTACTTGACATCCCTCTTCATGCCCGGCCAACACATTGTTTTTCTCAAATCGGTGTACATCTTTGCGATCCCCGGGTGTACCGAGTACTTGGAACAATGGGCCTCCTTTAGAATATCCTCCCGAATGTTGTCAACTTCGGGGATGTAAAGCCGGCCACTAAAATGGACGAGGCCGTCTTTTAGGGAGTATTCTTCCATAGTCCCATCCTCCATTGACTTGAAAGCCGGGGTTAAAGCCGCATCCTTCTTTTGTGCCGTACGGATCCGGTCTCGTATGTTGCAAACTATACTCATCGCGGCCAAATATTCTGTATACTCTTCCGGTTGATTCTTAAAGACCAAAGTGATTTCCATCTCTTGAAGTGTCCGGATTAACTCCATCCTCATCAAGCGGGATTCCGTGCTCGTTCCCGGTGCCTTTCGGCTCAAGGCATCAGCTACGGAATTAACCTTCCCGGGGTGGTAGTTCAAGGTGAATTCATAGTCGCACAAGAACTCCAACCACCGCCGCTGTCTCAAGTTTAACTCCTTTTGGGTGTGAACGTACTTCAGATTTTTGTGATCCGAGTAGATCTCGCAGTGGACGCCATATAAATAATGCCTCCAAATCTTCAAGGCGAATACCACCGCTCCCAACTCTAGATCATGCACCGGGTAGCTGGCTTCATGCTTCTTCAACTGTCTTGAAGCATAAGCGATCACATGCCCATTCTGCATCAACACAGCTCCCATCCCTTGATACGACGCATCCGTGTAAACTTGAAAGCCCTCCTTCCCAGATGGAAGAGCTAGGATGGGTGCAGTCGTCAATCTGTCCTTCAACTCTTGGAATGCAGCTTCGCACTGGGGTGTCCATTCAAACGGCACACCCTTCTTGGTCAGCGTAGTAAGGGGAAGGGCGATCTTCGAGAAGCCTTTCACGAACTTGCGATAGTACCCGGCAAGTCCAAGAAAGCTCCGTATGTCGGCCGCTGACTTCAATGGCGACCACTCCTTCACGGCCCGCACCTTGGCCGGATCTACAGCTAGCCCCGCCCCACTAATCACATGGCCCAAGAACGCGACCTCTCGAAGCCAAAACTCACATTTGCTGAACTTGGCAAACAAAGTGTGCTCTTTCAGTTTCCTCAGCACTAAAGATAGATGTTCGGCGTGTTCTGCTTCAGTCTTGGAGTAGACTAGGATGTCATCGATGAACACGATGACAAAGATGTCCAAATAAGGGCCGAACACCTTGTTCATCAAGCTCATAAAGGCGGAAGGGGCGTTTGTGAGCCCAAACGGCATCACGGTGAATTCATACAAACCATATCTCGAACTGAACGCCGTCTTCTGAATGTCATCTTCTTGTATCCTCAGCTGATAATATCCCGAACGCAGATCTAACTTGGAGAACCAATATGATCCCACCAATTGATCAAATAATTCATCAATGCGCGGTAGGGGATAGGTGTTCCGCACCGTTAACCGGTTCAACTCTCGATAGTCAATACATAACCGCAAGGTGCCATCCTTCTTTTTGACGAACAAAACGGGCGCTCCCCAAGGCGACGAGCTTGGGCGAACGAACCCTGCTTCCACCAATTCCTGAAGCTGGACTCTAAACTCTGCAAGTTCCTTCGGAGCCATTCGGTATGGAGCTCGCGAGACGGGCTTGGCACCCGGGATTAGCTTGATTTGGAAGTCCACTTCCCTATGCGGGGGTAGTCCCGGCAATTTCTCGGGAAATACCTCGGGAAATTCTCGCACCACCCGCACATCCTTGACCTCTAATGTCAATTTCTTCAACTCGAAGCAAATTACATAGACCTCGTCCCCTTCCATATGAGATTTCATAACTTGGATTGAAGACAATAATTTACGGGGTGCGAATTTAATACCTTGGAAGATGACTTCCGAGTCTCCATGCCTCAACATAACTTGCTTCTCCGCACAATTGATCCTGGCGTGGTGCCAGTTCAACCACCTCATGCCCAGGATGAGATCGAACTCCGGGATTCTTAACACTGTAGCCGGAGTTTCAAAGAACTTTCCTCCAATAAGGGTGTCGAAGTCGCAACTTGCTGACGACGTCATCTCAGAGCCGTCCGGAAGGCGCACCCTTTGGGTAGTGCCCGTGAAGTGTTGCACTCCCTCCAAGTCCTTCACGAAGTCCGCCGAAATGAACGAGTGAGATGCACCCGTGTCAAATAACGTATAGGCGGGCCTCCTGCTAACCATGACAGTGCCTAGGTTCCAAAAAGGTAATCACCGTTCAAAATTGCGCGTAACATTTGTATCGTAAATCTATCAAGTCATATAATATTAATAAATTTTGCACGTACCGGTGATGACTTCCTGCGGATTCCTCTCCTGAGTCATATCCAATGCGAATACATGCTCCCGTGCATGTCCTTGATTTCTCCCTGGTGGTCCTCTTCCTCGGCCACGCATGTGCCCTCGCCCCCGTGGAGCTACTGGAGGGGGAGCAATAGGAGCATCCCCGATCAGTGGCGGGCAAACTCGCCGGACATGCCCCGGTTGGTTGCACTCAAAACATATCACCTCACGTCGGCCCCCCGGTTGTTGATAATATTGCTGCTGCGGTGGTGGTGGTAAAGGTAGTGGTTGCGGAATTGGGTACTCCACCCGATAGTTCCGGTTGACCCACCGACCGCCTCTGTGGTTTCCCCTTCCTCTGCCATAATCATTCCGCCTTCTATTACTAGGGCCGACTTCAATTACTCCTTCCGCAGGTCTCTTGCCACATCCCATGTGGTCCGCCTCCAGTCTCTTTGCCATGTCGATGATTTCTGCCAGGCTTCCATCGGCTATAAACAAAAGGGCCTGCCTCAGGGGGTCCCTTAATCCTTTGTAGAAGCGCTTCGCGTAGCCTCTATCGTCCAAATCATAGGAATCGGCAAACCTAGCGAGGTGTTGGAACTCCCTCTGGTACTCCGTTACCGATTTCGATCCCTGCTTCAGCTGCAGAAATTTTTCTTCAAGTCCATCCCGAGCAGAAGAAGGGATGAAGTGATCCAGAAAAGCCTCGGTGAACTCGTTCCAACTGATGTCCGTGTACAACCGCCCTTGGAAGGTGGAGCCCATGAGGGACTTCCACCACCTTTTGGCGTGCAGCTCTAGCAGCGTCACTACCAAAGTCACCGCCATGCTGTTCGGACATCTTATGCAAGCCATCAATTCTTGCACGGTATCTAGCCACTCCTCGGTGCACACCGGCGATTCTGTCCCAAGATAGGCAGGAGGGGACAGGGCATGGAAGGTGCTCAACCAGTTGGAGCCTGCGCTTATTGTTGCACCGGAGCTTGCTGGGCTTTAAATGCATCCAATATGGCTGACAGCGTTTGTCCCAGTTCCGACTGCTGGAATTGTGAAGGGACGGAAGGGGTAGGAGTGCCCCCAACCGGCTCCACCTGCGCTGGGACCTATACGCAAGGTACAGATTAGGGTCAGGTTGGCTAAAACTAGTGTCAAAGTTGGACAACTTAGTGTGAATTACATATGGGCACACCACTGCTTCCGCTAAGTCGGTTTGTCCCCAAACCGACTAATCGAACGGGAGTGGCCCATTGCTACCTGACTGCTGTAGGTGAAGATCGGCTAAGTCTGATACCATTTGTAAGACCCCCCTCCCGGAACACAACACACGGCACGAGGGGAGTCTTATGCCCGAAATAGCCGCCTTGCGGTAGCACTAACACACGGGTTAGCCTTTACCACAAGACGCCTATTCCGCCGGCTACAATCCATATCACAACAATTATGCCAACCCAACCATAACAGAAAAGTAAAGCTAAAAGCAGTTCAGATCACAGCTAAGTTAAAGTCCAAAAGTAGCGGAAGATAACAAGCACAACAAGCTTGTACAAAAGAACAAGAGTCTAGAAATGTTTTGCCAAACGGCTACATGAAAACACTCACGACTGTCACTGACGGTGCCGATGGCACCACCACCTCAGGTCCTATCCTCCGGGTCCTGGCTGTCCTGCTGCATAGTCCGTTGCCGCTCTACCTGCGGGGTTTCCTCCTAAAAAGGAAGACGTAGCAACCGTTAGTCATAAGACTAAGTGGCTTCACATCCGCTCCCCCGGCGACTCCTCGGCACCGGGCGGAGAAAGGAACACAGGTACAATATATATACATAAGCAAGTAAACAAGCAGGTGACAGTAAATATGGAGAAGTATAAACTACGCTACACAACTAGCAGTTCTACAAATATCAATAATAAATGACAGCAGGTATAAATAATCAGAATAGTAACTTAACTTATAAGAGTGCCCATACAAACTTATAAGTTAAGGATCGGCTTAACAGTAAAGTAACTCATCGTATAAGAGTGCCCATACAAACTTATACGATGAGGATCTTGTGTATGCAATGAATGACATGATATGAATGTTATGCAATGACCGAATCATACGCACGCACATGCAAGTTGCTATGTCAACACAGACTTGAAGTTCCCACTTTTCGAGCAGGTAGCTAACCTCTCAGGCATCGTCCGTCGTGGCCAGACGGCGACAGTGGAGCTGGCGTCTCCACTACTAGGTGGTATCACACTACCCATCCTAGGCCCCCGTACGCCTCAACGCTAAGAACACAACAGCGGAGCTCACATGCGTACTACGGCTCAGAAGGGGTCTTGGGTAGATGTGCACCAAGAACACAGCCCAACCTGGCCTTTGATTTCGAACCGGATGGAACCTCGGAAACGCACGAGGTGCAAGCCCAACCGTTCTCATGGCGCGGAGGAGATCTCGGGTTATGGACACCAAGTATCTAACCCTACCGCCCAAGGTCTACCCATTGGCTCCCATCGGTGTGACGACTGGCGAACCCGTAGACCTGCCACAGTCATTATCTCAATATCGCGACACGATGAATCGTCGCACATCACATGCCCCAAACAACTCACTCGATGCTACCCGTAGGGAGACTTCAACTCTAAGCATCGGTTGTTAATAATCCCCTTGGGCTCGGATTACAGTTACAAGATACTCTTCACATAGTGTTCATCATGTTCACGCCCACCTATTCAATGGATTCACCTCAACACTACGCCTAATAGATATGTTCAACACCAAATTGTATAAATATATCCTATACCACCAAATTGTATAAATATATCCTATACCAATCTCAACTCCTAATATCTAACCTTCCCATCCAATCCATTTCTCTACCATTACATGGTTATTCCCCAATACACAACCAAATGAGTAACCATGCTAAATTATAGCAACAACAACATTATAGATATATGGGAGCAAGATATCAAATGAGCAAATCACAATCATTGCAAGAGTGCTAACATTATAAATTAACAAGTGCATTAACATAGGATAGCCCAATACTAAAACTGGGATTCCCGGAGCTACAGGAATCCGATCACAATGCACAACCCCTCGTTGGAAAGGTATTCGCGAGGGCTACGACTTTCGTGTTGAGTCGGTCGCCCAGATCTGGTCGCAACATACCAGAAATTCAACTCGAATACGTACAGGAAACAGTTTCCTGTACAGGAATTTTCCCGAACGCAGCGGACTCGAACCAGCTTTCCCGTGGCTACAGGAATCGCATGGAAACGAGCAACCACTCGTTGGAAAGGTAATTTCAAGGGCTACGACTTTCGTGTTGAGTCGATCACCCAGATTTGGCCAGAACACCTTCGAAGTTGGCCACGAAGGTCGCCGCATGCAGAAATCAGATTTCTGCACGCATCTTAAGGCGAGATGAACGGCATCCGTTCATCTTCTTCCTTGCAACGACTTCGCATAAACTTCTCCAGAAATCACACCCAACCTTATTTCTCCTTTCAAGCCAAACCCTCAACGAAAACCCCTCTCATCTCCACTTTGAACGATGAGAAGGTTAAGGGAAACTAAGCCTAGAAAACCTAGGCATGGCTTATCCTAAGAACTCTCCTCCTCACCATCAAGACTCTATGGAGTCGATGTCTCTCCTAAAATAACTATAGATCTAGCACCAAGAGAGAGGGGAGGAAGCTCACCTCAAGTCCAGCGGTACCACCATGGCCGGCCATGAGCCTCGCACTCCTTCGCGGCGGCATTGTTTTTCCCTTGACGGTGGCGGCGTTTTGATTCCTCCAAAGATGGCTCCGGCAAGCACTTCCTCCTCCTCCAGCCAAGAACTCTCTCAGGAATTTCGGGGCAGAAGAAAGGGGAGTGAATGCTAGGGTTTCCAACTTTTTCCTTTTTATACATCGCAGACACGGGTAGGCACACGGCCGTGTTCCTACCCGTGTTCGGGTGACACGGCCGTGTTGCCTGCCGTGTCTAGGGCCGTGTTCATCCCAGGACGACTTTGTGCCGTGTCGAGGTTGCGGCACACGGGTAGAGACACGGCCGTGTCCCGACCCGTGTCCTTGGCACACGGCTAGGGACACGCCCGTGTCCCAATACCCGTGTACCTCTCTGATTGGAAGCCTATTTTTATGAGGCACACGGGTATGGACACGGCCGTGTCCATACCCGTGTCAGCCAGAAAGGCCATTTTGCCTTGTTTTCCTCATTTCCCGTACGTCCGCACCTGTTCACCCACACCCCCATTGGGCTCACCACAGCCCCCTTGACTCAAATACGCAAACAAGGGGCCTAGCGCGAATTGGGACGTTACAGTCAGTCTATCCACTATAACCCAGACAGAATCAAATCCCCTCGGGGATTTCGGTAAGCCCGTGATGAAGTCCATAGATATACTTTCCCACTTCTAAGTCGGGATCTCTAACGAAGTCAACTTGCCACCTGGCCTTCCATTATCGGCCTTCACACGTGTTGGAACACCCTATTACTAATTTGGGTAAGGATCACTATGGTTGTCTTAGGAAACCAGGTTGACCTAGTTGTATAGTTGTGAAGATCAACACTAGAGTGAGTCTAGGGCTTAGAACTTAGGTTTGAAGCAGCCCCCAGGACCATTCCAAGATCAAGGTTGAAGAGCTAAGTCTAAGGCAATTTTCGTCGAGCTCAGGTCGACGAATCGTCGAACTCCATTCGACGCTCTCTGAGCTCAACTTCTATAAATCGTCGAACTCAGGTCGACGATCTTCGAGCTCAGATCGACTATTTACCTTCAGCCCGTTTTGCTTAATCGTCGAACTCCTTTCGACGATCTTCGAGCTCAGTTCGGCTTTTTCTGTCTGCTTTATCTCATTTCATCTCTGAGCTCAGTTTGACGATCGTAGAGCTCAGATCGACGATTCTTCTGAGAGATCGACGCATTTAAGGATTCAAATGCAGTTATTCTTTGGAATGTTTTTGAATATTATCAGCATTTATGATAAGAAGATCTGCCAGCCGTTTGTCTTTATTCTGGAGCAAATTTTAAGGTATTATTCAGAGAATGTTTGCTGGACTTTCCTCTAGAAGACAAGACTCTTTATGGAAGACATTTATGACTGCCAACGGCTACTTTGGACAAAGAATTTTGCAGAGAATAAGATCTTCCTTTTTCAATCAAAAAGAAAATATCATATACAGAACACTGATAGCAAAAGAACAACAGAAGAACTGTGACAAAAAAATCTTCTTGCTTACTGAAAAGTGTTCATAACTTCATTTCAAGAACTCCAGACACCTCATCTTTCAGCCTTCTTGCTGAAACAATCTTTTGCTGGAGATCAAAATTCTGAAGACCTATCACCCTAGAGCAAAGCTTCTTTTCCTGAACCAGTCTAGATCTCAGGGGGAGCTTTGACAACAAAGATCCACTAGTCTTCTCTCATTTGATTTGAGAATAGAGAAGACAACTTCATTTCCTTTTCCTTTTTATTTTCCTGCTGTAAAAGGGTTCTTGAACTCCCTTCAAAAGTTCTGTCTGGTTCTGAGAACCTTGTCAAAACTCAGTGGTGGCAAGACACCTTATCAAAAAATCCTGTTTTGGTTTTTGAGCACCTTAACAAAAGCTCATTGGTGTCAGGACACCTGATCAACTCATCCTGAGTGGATTCCTACCAAGGGTGGTAGAAGAGTGGATGTACCCAGGTTTTTGGGGAACCACTATATTTCCTTGTGTCTGCTGGATTGTTTGTGTGATTATTGTTGTGTGTTGTGTTCTTAATTTCTTGCTTCTTAAATTTCTTTCTAGCACTCTACACTATAGTGTAAATTAAATTTTATATGTGTTGATATTTTCAAAACTGTGAAACTTATTTGAATAAACTCTATTCACCCCCCTCTAGAGTTGAGATAGATCTTACCCTCACTTTCAACACGCTTGCAAGTGTGGCACTCAGCAACAAATCGGGTTATATCACCTTTCATGCCATACCACCAGGCAATTTTCTTTAAGTCACGATACATCTTCGTAGATCCTGGATGGTAGGCAACGCTGGATCCATGAGCCTCTCTGCAAATCATACCTCTGATGTCCCCTACAGTGGGGATGCAAAATATGCCGCGGTACTTATACGTACCCGCCTCATCGATAGCAAAGTCTGGCAACTCCCCCTTCTCGGTCCTGGTGAATAAGTGTAGAAGATCTGGATCGTCCTTCTGGTGCAATCTGGTCAAAGAAATCCAAGACGGCTATGCCACTGACAAACTACTCTGCAAGCCACAGCATCCCACTTATATATCCATAAGGAGGAACTCCTCCACTAAACGATCGACGGAGAGATTAAAGATCTTTCTCGTCTTTCGGCTTAGGGCGTCGGCCACCACATTGGCCTTGCCTGGATAATACTGGATCTCTATGTCATAATCGGCCAAATACTCTAGCAACTGCCACTGGCGCAGATTCAACTCCTTCTGCGTGAACACGTACTTCAGACTCTTATGGTCAGTGAAGATCTTGCACTGAGCCCCATAAAGTAGATGCCTCCACAGCTTCAATGCATAAATCACCGCTGCAAACTCAAGGTCATGCGTAGGATAATTCTTCTCATGAGTCTTCAGTTGCCTTAACTCATAGGCAATCACCCTTCCAACCTGCATTAATACACAACCCATACCTACATGCGAAGCATCCACGTAAACATAATAATCCACACCCTCAATAGGCAGGGTCAGAATGGGAGTAGTGCACAATCTCTTCTTTAACTCCAGAAAGGCTTTTTCGCACTTCTCGCTCCAAACAAAAGCCACATTATTTTGAGTCAGCTTGGTCAAAGGTGCAGCTAGGGAAGAGAAACCCTCCACGAACCTCCTGTAGTAGCCGGCCAACCCTAGGAAGCTCCTGATCTCCTTAGACGTGTTCGGCCTACTCAAATCCATCACTGCTGCGACCTTTTCTGGGTCGACCGATATCCCATCCTTATTCACCACGTGGCCTAGAAATGACACCTGAGGCAACCAAAATTTTCCCTTGCTCAGCTTGGCGAATAACTTGTGTTTCCTCAACTCTGATAGAACCAAGCGCAGATGTTGCTCATGCTCCTCAACACTGCGAGAATAAACCAACACGTCATCGATGAAGACCACCACGAACTTGTCTAGGAAATCCTTGAACACCCGGTTCATCATATCCATGAAGGCTGATGGTGCGTTGGTCAAATCAAACGACATCACCAAGAACTCAAAATGTCCATGCCTCGATCTAAACGCAGTCCGTGGAATATCTGCCTCACGGATCCTGAGCTGATGATAGCCAGAACGAAGGTCGATCTTGGAGAACACCGTGCTACCGCGCAACTGGTGAAATAAATCATTGATCCTCGACAGAGGGTACCTGTTCTTAATAGTGACTTTGTTCAACTCCCTGTAGTCGATGCAAACCCGTATCAACCCATCTTTCTTCTTTACAAACAGCACAGGAGCACCCCAAGGCGACGAACTCTGCCTGATAAATCCCTTTGCCAACAGCTCATCCAACTGAACTTGCAACTCCTATAACTCACGAGGGGCCATCCGGTACGGCGCCTTAGGATTAGGACGCGTACCCGGCTCCAAATCAATCACAAACTCAACATCTCGCTCGGGAGGAAGACCAGGAAGATCATCAAGAAAAACATCAGCGAAATCACGAATAACTGGAATCTTCTCCAAGCGCGGTACGCTAACAGCGGTCCCAACCACCGAGACCAAACAAACAAAATAATCCGAGAGTAACATCTTCTGAGCACATACCGCAGAGATGACAGGAGAATCCTGGCTCAAATCAGCATACACGCTTCCGGGCTGACCGTCGACCCTGATGAAGTCCAAGCGCTTCTCTTTACACTGAATAACTGCATCATACCTAGACAGCCAGTCTATGCCCAGAATAACATCGAAGTCCACAAGATCAATCATCTTCAGGTCTGCCTTCGCCAGGAAGTCCCCCAAGAAAAAAGGGCAATCTAATATTCCCAAATCTGACAACACAGATTCACCAGAGGGGAACTTGACACGGAAGGTATCCCGAACTCGATCTAAAGTCAACCGATGTCGCTCCACAAAGGCTCTAGCCATGAACGAGTGGGTAGTGCCGGAGTCAAACAGAACATGCGCCCAGCGATTCTTCACCTTAAATTTCCCTATTAGAGCATATAACTAAGAAACTACCACAACAATACTGCAAATATTCTACAAAAACAAGAACATAACCTTTAGGCTGGAAATACAACTAACCTGAGATTACCTGAGTCGAAGCTTGAGCCTCCTCGGAAGAGATCAAGTTCAGCTTTCCCTTGCCCTTGTCCACACGCTGAGGTGGAGGTAGAGCCTGAAGTGGAACTATATGAAGAGCAGGCTGGACCTGAGGACACCTAGTCTTGATGTGTCCCTTCTGCCCACACTGATAGCAGACATTATCCTTGGACCAGCACTGGGCAGCATCATGCCCGGGTCGCTTGCAAACAGAACAAAATACATCCCTCCAAGGAGCACCCTGAATCTCATGAACCTGCTCCTTCCTCTGAGTTGCTGCCTTCTTGAAACATCTCTCGACAGGGTGGCCTGACCGGCGACAGAAACTACATACCACTTTGCTCTTCTTTCCCGGAGCAGCACCGGGTACCTGGGGTTTCTTCTCCTCCACAGACTTCCTCTTGTCCTTCCTTATTTGCTGGCCTCTGCTCTTTACGGTATCAATAGCCTCCACCTTCAGAGAAGCCTCCACTACTCCTGCATAAGTCTCTGACTTATAAGTACTGGTCAACTGTTGCACCTTGCTCCTCAAGCCACCGAAAAATCTCTAAACTCGATCACCCTCAATGTTGACCAATCCAGTGGAAAAACGGCTCAACTTGCTAAACTCTATCTCATACTCACCCACCGTGAGTTTCCTTTGCTTCAGATGGAGGAAGTCGTTCATGAGGCGGTCACGCTCGACCGAGGGTAAGAACTTCCTCAACAGCATCTCCTTGAAGACTTCCCAAGAGCATCCAACTACCAAGCCCTCCTTTTCTCTTAGCCACCAACTCTTAGCAAAACCTTTAAGCTGATAGGCAGCTATCATCACCCTCTGGTCATCTGCAATCCCGGAGTACGAGAACATCTCCTCCATGGAGTTTAGCCAATCGTCTATGACCATGAAATCTTACTTCCCGTCATAAGTGGGAGGGCTCAGCCTCTGAAACTGCGAGATGAAGGCCATCTCTACTGGCACCACCACTGGAGCTCTTAAGGGTGCAGGAGGAGGAGGGACAGCTAGCCCCCTGCAGGGCCTTGCACTCCTTGAGTCTGACCTGCCACAATCGCCACCAGGGACTGAATCTGGGCCTGCATCTCTACCATTTGCCTGCTCATAGCATCGCTACTCTGCTGCAGGCTCTCGATCACCGCGTCATTCTGCACTCCAGATGACTCACCCTTAGATAAGGGAGTCGATCGAGTCGCAGGACGTCTCGCCATCCTAAAATCATAACAACACTAGTTAGATCCTAGTACAATGGCTAGAACAAACTACAAGTACAAACAAAACATATATAGATATGAACTTAAAGTTGCTAAACTTGCTCTGGGAGTTTATCTTTTTTTACAGAAATTGATGTTATGCCTTAACCTAGGATGGTTAACCACCACCATACTAATTCATGTGCCTAAATTGGGAATTCATGACTTTATATTACTTTTGACTTGAAAGCTTATGTGTGTACATATGTCATCCTGCCAGTCTTTAGCTTGGCACGTTGTGCTTATGCAATGTTATGTTATGCATGTTTGTGCTATGCATTCTAAAAAGGCCCTAATGCATGTTATGAGCGGCGTACGCATGAAAATGTTATGCATCCCATAATACATAACATTCTCATGTAACGAAAAAGAAAATGAGCTAGTCGCAGCCATGTGGTGAGGTTATGCATCCCATACTACATAACCCTCACATGTTGCCCCTATGGTGGATCCATATACAAACACATATTATGCATCCCATACTACATAATATGCCCCGTATACTTCATGTTATGTTATGAGTGTATTGTTCGTGCTTTTACCAAGATGTGTTGATGATATATCGGTTTGTGAATTACATGATGCTGAACTATTAATGCAATCAATGGAAGGTTGCCTGACTGACTTGTCAAGAACCTCCCTCTGATACCAACTGTCACAACCCGCATTTTCTCCGAATTTAGGAATTATCATAGTATGAGAAAACACGCGTCATGATGCCATGTCGAGCAGGGGATAACTGCTGACGCTCAGGCAAAACCATCTACTCTACTTTATGAAAGAAATTCATGAGTTTAATGAATAGAAAAATAGTTATATTTTAGAGGTCGTATCCCTTGGCTCGGTGGATCACCTAGTCCACAGTTTAAAACTATACTTATATGCTGCGGAAAAATACTTTATTCAGGTTTGACATCCTAAGGAGTGCATAAGAGCCCCAAGAGGACCACTTATGTATGCAAGACTCTACATTTAATTTATACTATATATAAGAAAACGATCTTTATACATTGTTTGGAAAATAGTGATTGAGTTTTATAAAACATGCTGATCATGAGCTATACTTATAATAATAATTGTAGTTTTAAAAGTAACTAGCAACCTAGCATAAATCATCCCCAGAGCAAGTAGACTATCTCCAGAAAATAGTAGCAGTAAAAGTAACATATCTAGTACAAAGGTAAAAACTACTAGTGGGCGCCAACAACCTGACACGAACCCACTGGCAAATATATATGTCTGTAAGAAAAGTGCAGAAAAACTACCTCACTAAACAAATCAAGAAGGATCTCCAAAGACCAAGAAACCACCAACAACACCACAGCAACTTAGCCACCAAACTGGCTACTACTCAAAACTTGAGGTATTCAAAAGAAGAAAGAATACCTCAGCAAGTAAAACAAGGAAAACTGCACGAAAGTGTCAATCAGATGAATAATGAAAGAGGAAAAAAACAACAGTAAATGTCACAACTGCCCAAGGCAAGATAAAAAGAAATGCACTAGGTGCAAGGAAACAGCATCAACCCTGCCTAGAAGCTATATCCTGTAGAGTCCACTAGGCTACCAAGAGCCCAAAATGCTGCAATCTACCAAGGAGGAAATGTCTAACACCCTAAGCTTTGGGAGATGGTAGTAGCAAAATAAACAACGTGGATCCGGGTTGAAGGCAAACTCAGTCCCCCAACCACCATTTCCAAACCAACAAATCTCAAGGGTCTACATGTGAAATCACTAGGGATCTTCCACCCCCTTGCCAAGCCCATACCTGGAGCAAGATAGAAGAAAAGGGTGGCCACAGCTAAATTACACAACACCTCCCCCATGAAGAGCTTTAAACCACCACTACTAACCACGACCCACGATTCGGCCTTTAGGAAAGTAAAACAAAGCCGACAAGGAACCTCAAAAATCAAAATCAAGGAATTCACTCGGTAGCGAAAATCAAGGTAGGGAAAAAGTGTTGAAATTACTCAACACGGCTTGGCGTTGAGTGGGACTCACTCAACGCTTAACCAGACCTTGGCGTTGAGTGAGTTAGCCTCACTCAGCGCAAGAACAGTCATGGCGTTGAGTGAGGTTCACTCACTCAACGCCCTCCAGAAGAACAACTCTGGCATTGAGTGAGCTAGCCTCACTCAACTCCAAAACTGGCATGGCGTTGAGTGAGGTTCACTCACTCAACGCCTCCCGCAAGAATTCTCTTACGTTGAGTGAGCTAACCTCACTCAACACCAAAACAGCGATGGCGTTGAGTGAGGTACACTCACTCAATGCCCTGGTACTTAACCACAATTAGAGAAAGTGGCGTTGAGTGGGCTGGCCTCACTCAACGCTAAAACAACAATGGCGTTGAGTGAAGCTCACTCACTCAATGCCCTGCCACTTAGCCGCAAAAGAAGACTGCAGCGTTGAGTGAGTCCACCTCACTCAATGCCAAAGCAGCAATGACGTTGAGTGAGGTTCACTCACTCAATGCCCTGGCACTTAGCCGCAAATAAGGCAAATCTGCGCCGTTGAGTGAGCTGACCTCATTCAACGCCAAAACAGCAATGGCGTTGAGTGACGTCGTTTCACTCAACGCCAGAGGTTCTGGCCGCAAAGAAGGGCTGTGGCGTTGAGTTAGTCTACCTCACTCAATGCCAAAGCAGAAATGGCGTTGAGTGAGGTTCTCTCACTCAATGCCACGGGACTTGGCCGCAAACTTGCCTATGGTGTTGAGTGAAGTCACCTCACTCAATGCCAAACCAGAAATGGCATTGAGTAAGGTGAACTCACTTGATGAGTTGTAAATATACCTATATTTTCATATTTTGTTTAAGTCAATTTTGTTTATTTTTGTCTTTTTTATTAGTTTTATTCAATAAATTGCTTATTTTTGTAAATATTATTTCTAACTTAGCTTTATTTTTATTCCACAAAAAGTCAAAAAGTTGACTGACACGCCCGTGTCACATAACCGACATGCCCGTGTCACGCCCTCGACGATCGCCGACCACATGTGCCAGCTCGACGATCGGCGATCATCAAATCGAGCTCGACACGCCCCTAGACACGCCCGTGTCAAGGTGTGACACGGGCGTGACTTCGCCACCTGGCCCGACGTGACGCGCGCGACTTTGCGGCCGGACCGCGCCCAGATCGACCTCCCCGACACGCCCCAGTCATGCCTGTGACTGACACATTTCACGCCCGTGACCTGGGGCGTGACCGCCACGTTTTCAGCCGAAGTCAACTTTCCAGTCAAATCACCCGATCAGCTCATGAACAGTAGTGACATGCCCCCCTATCACGCCCTAGTCACGAGCGTGACAAACCCGAAATTTTTCCTATAAATAGGAGTTTTCTGTAATGCCCAAGGGTTCACCTTTTTGAGCCAAATTTAGTGTCTTTTGTGGGCTGCCCTTGGTGCACTTTCACCTTCATGTAAGGAGACTTTCTCTCTCTTCCTTCTTATGTTTGTTTTAGCTTTTCCTTTTGCTTTGTAATAGTTTGTAATAGCCTTTTTTATCATAAATAAAATGTTGTTTTTTCTCTTTCTACATGGAATGAAAATGAAATTTGGTTGGCTCACTCTCTTTCTCCTTTTTATTCTTAGTTCATCTTTGTTTTTCCTCTTTAAGAAAGTGTGTGTGTGTGTATGAGTATAACTTGTCTTAATTTTTCATGCAATATGTTGTAATGTTAGGCTTTATTTAAGGCCTTTATCAAAAAATTCGAGCCGTTATAATGGCAAAAATTTAGTTGAAGCCTTTTTTTTAAAGAATCAAAGTTGTATTGAAAACTTTCTAAAGGGTTATATTTTCATTCCTATGAAGTTGTAAAAGTGGTTTTAAGGTATTTTTGTTTTTTTACTTAGATTTGCTTTAGGATTGTAAAACCTGTTTTGGTCCTTTAATTTTTCTTTTTGCTTTTTAATCATTTCTACGAAATCCTATGGATGAAAATGTAAATGTTTTAATTTTTCAACAACTTTGATTTCAACTTTGTTTTCAATTCCAAGTGTTCAAACAATTTTTATTTCATCTTTTTATTTGTTTTTGGCAAGTTCTAAGGGTGGAAAAGTTGAAGTTTTAATTTTTAGATAACTTTTGTTTTCATGTTATTCTTATGTGTGTGTGAGTGTAAGAGAATAATTTTTCATGCTTTCTTTTTTGCTTTCTTCAATTATGAAGTGTGTGTGAGTGTTTGAGGATAACTTTTAATGCTTTGTTTAATGCTTTATTCAATTATGTAGAGTGTGTGCGTGTGAACATTTATTTCCGCCTACTCGTTAAGAGTTAAACGGCGCTCTGCTTTAATTTACCGCCCACTCATTTGAGTGGGACTTGTAATTTTCATTTTTTGTAACTTAGTTTCTTTTTATTTATGCATTTATTTCCGCCTACTCGTTAAGAGTTAAATGGCGCATTGCTTTAATTTACCGCCTACTCAGTTTTGAGTAGGACTTGTACTTGCATTTATTTCCCCCTACTCATTCGAGTAGGACTTGCTTTATTTACATTCTTTATGGTTTTGAAGTGTGCGTGAGTGCCTGCATCAATTAGCTTTCCTTCAATATATCTAAATGTCCTGTTTTTTTTATGTTTTCTCTTATAATTTTTTAGTGCTTAATTTCAAACTCACGTTTCGCTAAAAACCATAAAGCCGTCCCCATAACGATGAGTGGCTAATCTCTTTTAGCCTTCGGCATCGAAGAGCATTGAGACATATAAAATGATTTGAAATAATTAAAAAACTTTATTTTTATTTTAATTTAAGGACTTAAGGTTTACCCCGAGTTAACGACGCATAGGACCACATAATCGATGTGTGGGCTCTATTTCTGTTATCCATACGCGACGCCGAGAGGCTACACGTATGGACCGATCCCCCTTAGGTAAAGAGAACTGCGTACGCCCCCTCGAAAGAGGGGAAGCATAGTTCTGCCGGATTAGGTTCCCCACCCAATAGCGGGGTTCTTAGCGTAAAGCGGGCATTAACAGGAATCCTTCATCGGTCTAACGATCGGTCGAATAGTCTTAATGTTTAGGTGAGCAATATTCCTAGAGATAAGTACGCTCATATTTTTGGAACCCCCACGGCCAAGTGCCTTTTATTAATTTAAAAACAAAGTTTAATAATTGTTGAGAATTATTTTATTCTTAATCTGATTCGATGCCGAGCGTTAACCCGTCATCGAACTAACTTAGAAAAATTCAGCTCTCTTTCTTTCTGTTTTAATTAAACTAAAAAATCCCACCTTACTGATAGTAAGATAATAGTGTTCCTGGAAGAGTAGATATAATCAACGCGTCCCCGAGAATAATACGACCTCGGTATTTTCCCGAATACCGAGTACTACTTGCGATAGGTGCACTTGCCTCCTCTCGTTAGAAAACTCGATCATCTAACTCGGCCCGCGGAATCTTACCATTTCGAACCAACCACAGTCGGTCTCGGTTCCGCGACCATCAAGTTTTTGGCATCGTTGTCGGGGAACACGGTTGTTATATTGAATCCGGGACTCTATTAATTTTACTTTATTTTCAAATAAAAAATTTTATACAAAAAAATCCTTCCCCCTTTCGTTTTTTTAGGGTGTATGACCCGTGGACAACCTTCGAGTTCTGAAAATCTTGAATTCGACCCCAAGATCGACCGCTCTCTTGCACGTATCCGATCTCTCCGTCGAATTCCATTTTTAGACCCCGCAGAATCCACCGGAGAACCCTCTTTCTCTTCTATGGCCGACCCAAATAATGTCCAAGTGGCCGAGCGTACGATGTCTTACTACGCTCGACCCAACTTGGATGATACGGGGTCGAGTATTGTTCGGCCTGTTGTGGCGAATAATAATTTTGAAATTAAATCAAGTGTTATATAAATGATCCAAAATACCGTGCAGTTCGACGGACAACCGGATGAGGACCCGAATAATCACTTGTCTAATTTTTTGGAAAATTGCGATACTTTTAAGATTAATGGCGTCACTGACGACGCCATTCATTTGCGCCTTTTTCCCTTCTCCCTTAAGTCCAAAGCCAAGGAGTGGCTAGTCTCCCTCCCGCGGGGATCCATCACGACCTGGGCGGAGTTGGCGGAAAAATTCCTTACTAAATATTTTCCGCCCGCAAAAACTGCAAGATTGCGTGCAGACATTTCCTCTTTTGTGCAAATCGACTCTGAGTCTCTTTATGAGACTTGGGAGCATTTTAAGGAATTTCTCCGCCGGTGCCCGCACCACGCACTGCCAACGTGGTTGCTGGTACAAATTTTTTATAATGGACTGAACAGTCAGACGCGTCAAATGATTGACGCGGCTGCCGGGGGCACTCTAAATAATAAGACCCTCGAGGCCGCCCAGGCCCTTTTCGAAGAGATGGCTATTAATGCCTATCAATGGAATGTCCCGCGAGTGCGCCATAAGCAGGCGGGCCTTTATGAAGTGGATGCCACTGCTCAGCTAGCCCTTCAAGTCGAAAGGCTAACTAAGCAGGTGGCGGAGATGTCTGTTGCCTCCTCCACTCCGCCTTGTTTTCTTCCCCCCTCTAACATCTGCATAGTTGATGAGTTCGTGGACTACATGGGAAATCCGGTGCGTCCCTCCTTTCAAAACAACCCTTATAGTAGCCACTATAATCCGGGTTGGAGGAACCACCCGAATTTCTCCTGGAGTAACCCGAACAACGCGCAGCGCCCCCCTCCCCCTCCTTTTGCGCCCAGTTTCCTCCTCCCCCTCCTATGAAGCCATCTTCGGTGGAGGAAAATTGTAATCGTTATGTCGCGTCCAACGAGTCCAATATCCGGAACATCACCGGATCGCTAAAAAATTTAGAAATCCAGGTTGGACAGCTGGTGCGACTTATGTCGGAACGCACTCTGGGGGCACTGCCAAGGGAACACGGAGCCCAATCCAAGGGAAACTGCCAATGCTATAACCCTCCGTAGCAGTAAGGAGGTGGTCGATCCAAAACAGATCGATCCTCAGGTACATATTTCACCTCCGACCCCTCTTCCCTCTTCTTCGATTACGCAACCCATACCGATTTTTAACGACAAAACTATTTTAAACAAGGCGCTTCCCTACCATCATAAGTTAAATAACGAGCGAGTAAACGCACAATATGAAAAATTTATTTTATTACTTAAACAAATTCATATTAATGTTCCTTTTTGCGAGGCTATCTCGCAAATGCCAAAATATGCGAAATTTTTAAAAGAACTACTATCTAATAAACGCAAACTCGAGGATATTTCACATATATCTCTCAACGCTCTCTGTTCAGTGGCTCTTACTAGTAAATTGCCCTCAAAACAAAATGACCCGGGACGGTTCTCCATCCCGTGCCTTTTTGGCAATGTATTAGTAAAATATGCCTTAGCAGACTTAGGCGCGAGCATTAATTTGATGTCGTTCTCGCTCTTCCTGCGCTTAGGTTTGGGTACTCATGCTCCTACCAATATGCGCATCCAACTAGCGGATCGCTCGGTTAGGTTCCCCATCGGGGTTGTTGAGGATTTCCTTGTCCGAGTAGATAAGTTCACCTTCCCGGTGGTCTTCGTCATCTTGGACATCGAGGAAGACGACAACGTACCAATAATACTTGGTCGCCCTTTCCTCGCGACCTCACGTGCATTAATCGATGTAAGTAATGGTCAGCTTCTCCTTCGGGTAGGAGACGACCAAGTTACTTTTTCTATTAATTCCTCAATGGAAGACTCGTCGCCGAGCGACGATTTCTACTACTCTTTAGATTCTTTTTATGGAGATTATTCTTCTCCGGTTTTCGAGTCCGAGTTTTTAAACGAAAATATTTTTTCGCTCGAAAATTTTTATTGCGATGAGGACACGTCTATGAATATGCCTTTTGAACCAATTGGTTCAAAATACATTAGCACTAAAACCTCACTAGAAGAACCGCCCACCCTAGATCTCAAACCATTACCCGAATCCCTCAAATACGCCTTTTTGGGGAAAATGATACACTCCCCGTAATCATTTCTTCGCATTTATGCGATTCAGAGACCTCCGATTTATTAGAGGTTTTGCTTAAACATCGCCACGCAATTACGTGGCAAATTTCTGACCTTAAGGGGATTAACCCTTCTTTCTGCACTCACAAAATTTTCCTAAACGATAATTGCCGCAAAACCATTCAACCGCAGCAACGTCTTAACCCAAACATGAAAGACGTTGTGAAAACTAAGATAATCAAATTATTAGATGCGGGGATTATTTATCCCATTTCTGATAGTGCATGGGTTAGTCCCATTCATGTCGTACCTAAGAAGGGCGGTCTAACCGTAGTGGCAAATGAGCACAACGAGCTCGTCCCAACTCGTACTGTTACGGGTTGGCGTGTGTGCATCGATTATCACAAACTTAATGATGCCACCTGCAAGGACCATTTTCCACTACCGTTCCTTGACCAGATTCTCGAGCGTCTTTCCGGTCATCCATTTTATTTTTTTCTCGACGGTTTATCGGGATTTTTCCAAATCCCCATTTCCCCCGAAGACCAAGAGAAAACAACTTTTACTTGCCCCTTTGGCACCTTCGCCTACCGAATGATGCCATTTGGCCTCTGCAATGCGCCAGCTACATTCCAAAGATGTATGCTGGCAATCATTGGCGACCTAGTAGAAGATATTATGGAAGTATTTATGGATGGCTTTTCTGTATTCGGATGCTCATTCCCGGATTGTCTTCGTAATCTCGATCGTGTCCTCCAGCGATGCGAGGACACAAATCTAGTTTTAAATTGGGAAAAGTGTAGCTTTATGGTTCGAGGAGGTTTGGTCCTCGGCCATAAGATTTCGATTAAGGGGATAGAGGTCGATAAGGCCAAAGTAGAAATCATAGAAAAGCTTCCTCAGTCGACAAACATAAAATCCATTAGGAGTTTCTTAGGCCACGCGGGCTTTTATAGGCGCTTCATTCAAGATTTTTCAAAAATAACAAAGCCGCTTACTCACCTCTTGGAAAAGGAATCACCTTTTGCCTTTAGTAGCGATTGCGAGTCTGCTTTTAATTTTATAAAACAAAAACTTATCAATTCTCCAATTCTAGTGGCCCCTAATTGGTCCCTTCCGTTTGAAATCATGTGCGACGCTAGTGATATTGCCTTAGGAGCCGTTCTTGGCCAACGCGTAGAAAAACATTTTCATCCTATTTATTACGCTAGCAAGACGCTCACTTCCGCACAAGTGAATTACACGACGACGGAAAAGGAACTCTTAGCCGTCGTTTTCGCTTTCGATAAGTTTCGCTCGTACCTTACGCTATCTAAAGTTATCGTTTTCACCGATCACTCCGCCCTTAAGTATTTACTAGCCAAAACCGACGCGAAGCCCCGCCTTCTTCGATGGATTCTCCTCCTTCAAGAATTTGACTTGGAGATCCGGGATAAGAAGGGCGCGGAGAATCTAGCGGCAGACCACCTCTCCCGTTTAGAAAATCCGGGTGCGGAAGCGCTTGTCGAATCTGAAATAAATGACAGATTCCCCGAGGAACGCCTTCTCGCCATTCGTTCGTCGTTGTCATCTTCGCCTTGGTTCACAGATTTTGCGAACTACTTAGTCGCGCGGGTATTTCCAAAAGATTTTTCAAGTCATCAAAAGAAGAAATTCTTTTTCGACTTGAAAAATTTCTTTTGGGATGACCAATTTCTTTTCCGTATCTACGCGGACCAAGCGGTTCGAAGATGCGTCGCGGGAGTGGAGTGCACACAAATATTGAGGCACTGCCACGAGGGTCCAGCCGGGGGGCACTATTAAGCCAACCGGACCGCTTGGAAGGCGCTAGAGGCGGGCTACTTTTGGCCCACTCTCTTCAAAGATGCGCACAATTTTGTACGCGCATGCGATAGCTGTCAGCGGTCGGGTAACATCTCATGTCGAGACGAGATGCCCAAAATATGTTTTTAGAATGCGAAGTTTTCGATTTATGGGGCATAGATTTTGTAGGCCCCCTAAATCCTTCTTATAAAAATATGTATATTTTAGTGGCGGTCGACTACGTATCAAGGTGGGCAGAAGAGCAAGCTCTCCCCACCAATGATGCGCGAGTCATCGTTACATTTATAAAAAATTATTTTCTCGCTTCAGAACGCCTCGTGCTATTGTTAGTGATATGGGAACGCATTTCTGTAATGCTCTAATGGCTAAGACGTTAGCTAAATACGGAGTCACGCACAAGCTTGCCACCCCCTACGACCCGCAAACAAGTGGCCAAGTTGAGGTAGTAAATCGAGAGATAAAACACATATTAGAAAAAACCGTTTCACTTAATAGGAAAGATTGGTCCGCTAAGCTCGACGACGCGTTGTGGGCGTATCATACGGCGTACAAAATCGCTATCGGTTGTACCACGTTTTGATTAGTATATGGCAAAGCGTGCCATTTACCCGTAGAACTGGATCACCGTGCACTTTGGGCATTAAAACTCTTAAACCTCGACTCTAACTTAGCCGCTCATAAAAGAAAACTGCAACTAAACGAGCTCGATGAATGGCATGCGAACGCTTACGAGAGCAATAAGTTCTATAAGGAGCGTTCTAAGTTCTATCACGATCGAAAAATTAAAACCCCCAAAAATTTTTCTCCGGGCGATCTAGTCCTTCTTTATAATTCTCGTCTTAAACTTTTTCCTGGCAAACTCAAATCCCGTTGGTCTGATCCCTTCTTAGTTTAAGAAGTTTTTCCATATGGGACCGTACTCGTCTCCCACCCGGAAAAAGGCTCGTTTAAAGTAAACGGTCATCGATTAAAGACTTACATAGCGGGCGACCCAGTGATCGAGTATAGCGAAACCATATCCCTCCTCGACTTATAAACCCGCCACTATAGTCAAGCTACGCGACTATAAACAAAGCGCTCCTAGGAGGCACCCCACGTCTATCTTTTTTACGTCTTTATTTATTATGTTTTCTATTTTTCTAATAAATGCAGGGTTTCTAATGGGCTTCCCCGAGCGCGGATCAGGGACGTTTTCTGCCCCCCCCCCTCTTTTTCCTTTTTTGTACATATACTTGCTGTCTTGTTCCTCATGCTTAGCATACAACATTAGGGACAATGTTGGATCTAAGTATGCGGGTGTTTTCGTATTTTCGTACCTTCTTTTTCACTTACAAAAACAAAAAAAAATACTTTTGTAAGTATGGGGGTATTTTCGTAACTTATTTTCGTACCTTCTTTTTCACTCATCGAGCCATCCACATAACGAATCATCTCGCGGCAACCTAGTTTATATTTTTGTAAATATTCTTGTAAATATTTTTTGTAAATAATTTTTATAAGTACTTTTTGTAAATATTCTTTCTCTTTCCCATCTCCCTTTTTCCCTCTCATCCTTGTAAATATTTTTTCTTATTTTTCCAAATTTTTGTAAATAGAATGAAAATTTTATTAAAAATACAAAAAAAATTCCCAAAACTTAAAAATACAGAAAAAAAAATTTGTATTCGCAAAACTTAAAAATCCAAAAAAAATTATTTTCTCATTTTTTTTTTCTTTAGTATGTACATATTAGAGATATAAATACAAAAATACAAAAAAAAGAGCATAACTTCAAAAATTCAAATATATATATATATAACTTATGAAACAAATATATCATTCTTAAGTTTCTTGCTATCCAAAACTTTCGTTTTGAGTTTATTTATATGCGAATTTGATCAATTCTTTGTTCACTTTTCATTTGTTAATTATAGATTGAAAAATCTAAATAGCTGGGGTTAAGTTTTAAAAAATTTATTATACTTTGTTAAAAATAGGGGACTCGCTTTAGGCACTACTTCTAATTTTTCATAGATAGGAGCATGTGTACCATGTTAGAAAATAACGACTATAGAATTCAATTATGCTTGCTTTTAGCTTTCTGAAAAATTCGAACGTACAATTTATAAAGGTTGCTCTCAATTATTTTTTTCAATTAAAAATCTAGTTCTCTTTTCTCCCCTTACCTATCATAACCTACTTGGTATGATAAAAATATTTCCCCAAAAAGAAAAAGATATTATGTCAATGGGAATAAGATTTCATTCCGTAAACATAGGCACCCAATAAATTAAAATATTATACGTTACGGAGTAAGAGGATAAAATTCATTACTCCAACACATATACATTGGGTTATTTTTATTTATGAAGAGGAAAAAATTTATGTTAAGGAAAATAAGATTTCGTTTTTCTTTAACATCCAAAAAAAAATGGAGGTTCGAAAAAATAATAGCCTCGCCTCAAAATACAAGCACCTTCATAAACCAACATCAACCCCCCTTAGCCAATTTCATGACTCTAGATTTAATTCAAAAATCTTTTTGAGAGCATAATTCGTAAATTGCATTATTTCCAGTAAAACTCCTATAAGCTAAAGTTCGTATAACTCCAAACTATTTTCTATTAATCTAACCAATACAATTATTGATTTCTATTTGATTACAACAAGAAGTCTTTTGGCCAAAACTTTTGCCCTGTTTAAATCATCTAAATTATTTTAGGACTTAACTCTTATACCCCGTATATTTTATTTGATCTCTCTTATAATTAATTTAGCGGTAGCAGAACTTAGTTTTTTTTATTTATTATTCCTTATAAGTTCACCTCAAACTTTTGCTCTGGAATAGCAAAAGCTTAAGTATGGGGGTATTTGATGAGTTGTAAATATACCTATATTTTCATATTTTGTTTAAGTCAATTTTGTTTATTTTTGTCTTTTTTATTAGTTTTATTCAATAAATTACTTATTTTTGTAAATATTATTTCTAACTTAGCTTTATTTTTATTCCAGAAAAATTCCAGAAAAAGTCAGAAAGTTTACTGACACGCCCGTGTCACATGACCGACACGCCCGTGTCACGCCCTCGACGATCGCCAACCATAGGTGCCAGCTCGAAGATCGGCGATCATCAAACCGAGCTCGACACGCCCCTAGACACGCCCGTGTCAAGGTGTGACACGGGCGTGACTTCGCCACCTGGCCTGACGTGGCGCGCGAGACTTTGCGGCCGGACCGCGCCCAGATCAACCTCCCCGACACGCCCCAGTCACGCCCGTGACTGACACATGTCACGCCCGTGACCAGGGGCGTGACCGCCACGTTTTCAGCCGAAGTCAACTTTCCAGTCAAATCACCCGATCAGCTCATGAACAGTAGTGACACGCCCCCCTGTCACGCCCTAGTCACGGGCATGAGCAACCCGAAATTTTTCCTATAAATAGGAGTTTTCTGTAATGCCCAAGGGTTCACCTTTTTGAGCCAAATTTAGTGTCTTTTATGGGCTGCCCTTGGTGCACTTTCACCTTCATGTAAGGAGACTTTCTCTCTCTTCCTTCTTATGTTTGTTTTAGCTTTTCCTTTTGCTTTGTAATAGTTTGTAATAGCCTTTTTTATCATAAATAAAATGTTGTTTTTTCTCTTTCTACATGGAATGAAAATGAAATTTGGTTGGCTCACTCTCTTTCTCCTTTTTATTCTTAGTTCATCTTTGTTTTTCCTCTTTAAGAAAGTGTGTGTGTGTGTATGAGTATAACTTGTCTTTATTTTTCATGCAATATGTTGTAATGTTAGGCATTATTTTAGGCCTTTATCAAAAAATTCGAGCCGTTATAATGACAAAAATTTAGTTTAAGTCTTTTTTTTAAAGAATCAAAGTTGTATTGAAAACTTTCTAATGGGTTATATTTTCATTCCTATGAAGTTGTAAAAGTGGTTTTAAGGTGTTTTTGTTTTTTTTACTTAGATTTTCTTTAGGATTGTAAAACCTGTTTTGGTCCTTTAATTTTTCTTTTCGCTTTTTTATCATTTCTATGAAATCCTATGGATGAAAATGTAAATGTTTTAATTTTTCAACAACTTTGATTTCAACTTTGTTTTCAATTCCAAGTGTTCAAACAATTTTTATTTCATCTTTTTATTTGTTTTTGGCAAGTTCTAAGGGTGGAAAAGTTGTAGTTTTAATTTTTAGATAACTTTTGTTTTCATGTTATTCTTGTGTGTGTGAGTGTAAGAGAATAATTTTTCATGCTTTCTTTTTTGCTTTCTTCAATTATGAAGTGTGTGTGAGTGTTTGAGGATAACTTTTAATGCTTTGTTTAATGCTTTATTCAATTATGTAGAGTGTGTGTGTGTGAGCATTTATTTCCGCCTACTCGTTAAGAGTTAAACGGCGCTCTGCTTTAATTTACCGCCCACTCATTTGAGTGGGACTTGTAATTTTCATTTTTTGTAACTTAGTTTCTTTTTATTTATGCATTTATTTCCGCCTACTCGTTAAGAGTTAAATGGCGCATTGCTTTAATTTACCGCCTACTCAGTTTTTAGTAGGACTTGTACTTGCATTTATTTCCCCCTACTCATTCGAGTAGGACTTGCTTTATTTACTTTCTTTATGGTTTTTAAGTGTGCGTGAGTGCCTGCATCAATTAGCTTTCCTTCAATATATCTAAATGTCCTGTTTTTTTAATGTTTTCTCTTATAACTGTTTAGTGCTTAATTTCAAACTCACGTTTCGCTAAAAACCATAAAGCCGTCCCCATACCGATGAGTGGCTAATCTCTTTTAGCCTTCGGCATCGAAGAGCATTGGGACATATAAAATGATTTGAAATAATTAAAAAACTTTATTTTTATTTTAATTTAAGGACTTAAGGTTTACCCTGGGTTAACGACGCATAGGACCACATAATCGATGTGTGGGCTCTATTTCCGTTATCCATACGTGACGCCGAGAGGCTGCACATGTGGACCTATCCCCCTTGGGTAAAGAGAACTGCGTACGCCCCCTCGAAAGAGGGGAAGCGTAGTTCTGCCAGATTGGGTTCCCCACCCAATAGCGGGGTTCTTAGCGTAAAGAGGGCATTAAGAGGAATCCTTCGTCGGTCTAATGATCGGTCGAATAGTCTTAATGTTTAGGTGAGCAATATTCCTAGAGATAAGTGCGCTCATATTTTTGGAACCCCCACGGCCAAGTGCCTTTTATTAATTTAAAAACAAAGTTTAATAATTTTTGAGAATTATTTTAGTCTTAATCTGATTCAATGCCGAGCGTTAACCCGTCATCGAACTAACTTAGAAAAATTCAGCTCTGTTTCTTTCCGTTTTAATTAAACTAAAAAATCCCACCTTACTGATAGTAAGATAATAGTGTTCCTGGAAGAGTAGATATAATCAACGCGTCCCCGAGAATAATACGACCTCGGTATTTTCCCGAATACCGAGTACTACTTGCGATAGGTGCACTTGCCTCCTCTCGTTAGAAAACTCGATCATCTAACTCGGCCCGCAGAATCTAACCATTTCGAACCAACCACAGACGGTCTCGGTTCCGCGACCATCATCACTCAACGCCAAAGTACTTAGCCTCAAAAAAGGCTGTGGCGTTGAGTGAGCACACCTCACTAAACGCCAAAGTACTTGGCCAAACAGAAAGCGACGGCGTTGATTGAGTTCACCTCACTCAACGCCAAACCCGAAACGGCATTGAGTGAGGTCGACTCACTCAACGCCAAAGTACTTAGCCTCAGAAAAGGCCGTGGCATTGAGTGAGCACACCTCCCTCAACGCCAAAGTACTTAGCATCTCAGAAAACCGCGGCGTTGAGTGAGCTCGCCTCACACAATGCCAAAACGGAAATGGCGTTGAGTGAGGTCGACTCACTCAACGCCAAAGTACTTAGCCGCTAGCAGGGGCTGCGGCGTTGAGTGAGTCCACCTCACTCAACGCCCTAGTACTTAGCCAAAATCTCAAACTGACTATAGCTGTGGCGTTGAGTGTGTGCGCCACACTCAATGCCAAACCCGCAAAGGCTTTGAGTGTGTACACCACACTCAACGCCGGCAACCCGAGAGCCCAAATTTGGCTCTTACCAAGATACACAGCAGGCACCCCCCTCCTACTCTCTCTCCCTCGGCTTCACCCGCGAGGCAACAACCAGACAAAAATCTAGAGTCTAAATTGGCGGTATTATGTCGGCGGGTTGAGCACCAACAATGCAAAGAGGGGGGCTCATTAGGAGAAACTAAACCCTAATTTCAGCAAGATAAAAGGACAAGCTTGGCTTCTACCCCAGGGAAAACCGGGATTTTTCCAATTCATCAAGAGAACAAAATGGCAAGGGCAAGAATACCACTTGCCTCGATTTCCGGCAAAGCTTGGTCGGCTTTCCCTCCTCTTCACTCGGCACTAGCAGTAGCAGCACCTAAAAGCACATTCCCGCGCTTTAATGGCTGAATCCACAAGAAACAAAAAATTCAAGTCTCCTAAAACTCCACAAAAATCAAATCTCTTACCGTCAAAATGTAGATCTGAGCGAGAGCAAGCCAAAGCCGCTTTCAAAATCAAATTCCGTCCACGAAGGCTCCCGGAATCGCTGTTCGAAGGCTAGGGCAGTCCGCCGCTTTTGCCTCTTTTTTTCGCGAACAGGAGCAGGCGATTTCGGTCTTGGGAAGAAGGAAGAGAGTGGGTAAGCCACTTCAAATTAAGGCTTTTAAATAAGCCTGAACATGTCGGTTCCTCCTAAAAGCAGCCTAGCCGCTAGTTCTCTTATTAAATAAGAGGGTTCCTAGTTAGTCTTTACTAATGGCACACCCAAAATGACACGAAAACCGAACTACCTCGGAATTCGACGAAATTCGCATCGTAGCTAAATAACCATGCTACGAACGCAACGGAGAGGTCGAAATTAACTTTCGATAAACAGAACTCGAGTTATACCCACCTAAAGATAGAACCCAAGCATCCCCCAAGAGGCCTCACCGGGTCACCCAAAACAACTCGGCTTGCTAGGGAGATCTTGCCCATAGGCTACAAAATAGGCCACTCAGTTCTAAGGAGCTAAACCACACTCCACAAATGGCACAAGCCACAAAATTGCGTCAATGTAATGCCATACGAGAATAAAATAATCGCAGAAAAAATCAGGGGCGTTACATCACATGCAATAGATAATTTTAATTTGTTATGAGCAGAATCTAGTTTTCTAATCGGCTCAGTCCGCTGGATTCATCTGGGTTGACCTTATAGTTTCTATGTACTTGTAAGAAAAGCAATGCCACTCCAGCCGCACCTGCCCGCTTGGTCGAGAACTTTGTGTCATTTCTATTTTTTGTTAAGAGCGGACTCTGATTTAATATCCGCTCAGTCCGCATACTTGGTCAGGTTTATCTTTTCTTTCAATTCGCAGTCTAGCAACTATTCTAAGACTGCAACTTTTATTATCAAAGCACTATTAAGCTTGCAAAGGTCTATTCAATTTTGGCAAAGGATATGGCGGACTGCTATTGGAACTCGTCAGAGTTCGTTTAATGTTTATTATTTTGGCAAGCAATCAGATAACATTGATCTTATTCATATTGCGGCGAGCTGTAGTTAAACTATTTTATAAGGTTTCTTAATTGACGAGTTGAAAGGTTATATGGTGCGGATAATATATACATTACGCGGACTGATATATGGAGTTCGCCCTTTAACTATAGATTGCATTTAAACAAGAAAAAAAGCAGAGCATTGCAGAAGACACATGTTGATCCCAAAATATCCTTTTGTATTTCATAATCAAGTTACAACTTTCAAGTGTTTAGCGGACTCCAATCTTGAGTCTGCCATCTTTACAAAAATAACAACAAAAATACATTATGTATCACTCCTCTTCTTTTTTTTCTCTGTAGGCTCGTCAAAGTTTAGACCATCAATATCGATTTCAGGGGAGTAGCCCTCCGAGCCACTTCCACCGCTACTATCTGAGCTGTTGTTGACTGCGGACTCGCTGGGCAAACTCTCGTCAGCAGAGCTAGAAGTGGATGCGTCGAACTTGGCGGACTGATCCCTACCCTGCTGGCTTGAACCAACGTCACCCGCTACGATCTCGGCTTCTCCGGCTTCTTCTTCTTCTTCTTCATCCTCCTCATCAGCGACAACCTTTCCCTTTGCAGTCCGCTCAAACTCAGCAACCTTATCCTTCAGCTCAGGAAACAGTTGCAAGAAAGGGACTGTGTCCGTTCCCTCCTTCATGAAGACGTCATTGATGAGGCGCTCGATAGCGACCTCAACGGTTTCCTTCACAAAAGGAAACTTGGAATTTTGGAAGCTATGGTTGGTGACTTCATATGCATTCTTTAAGAAGAAGAAACAAGTCAGTCCACCGCGGATAAGCAACAAAGATTGTGGCGATTACCGATACTTACAACTTAATTCTCCTTATGCTGATTGATCATTTTCCCCAGCCTCTTATTCATGTCCGTTAACAACTTATTTTCCCGCAGGAGTTGCTTATTCACCTTAAGCAGTTCGAGGGTCATGCGACCCATAAAGTGGTTGGTGACAACGCTACTCGTATTGGCTTGAGCAGCGAGCAGGGGGAGGCCGGCAGGGGCTACGCTCTTCAGGTCGCATAGGTTACGCTTCCTGTAAAGCGTGGAGATCGCCACATGGGCATGGCGGGAGCTGGGCGGACTCTTTCAGGAGGGAAGAGAAGTCAAAAGGCAGACGTACTACTTTCCATGTCAGGGGATCATCGGGTTTCCCCTCAGATCCTTCTAGTTCTTCCCGAAGCCCGCCGTATCGAAGCTATCGGAGGAAGAGTAGTCCTCAGCGGGATCCCCTTCCTCCTTCCTTTTCCTTGCAACTTCTTTCTTCTTTCCTCCTTGAGTAGGAGTCAGCCCGTCTTGCTTCTCGGGCGGATTAGCTGGTACCACCAAGGTTGCTGCAAAAAAGAGAAACTAAATCAGTGTACTGCAGGTCACAGTGGATAAGCTCAAGGTCCTCGTGGATACAAAGCCAGGTCGCAGGACTTTCTCTCTTAGCGGTCTATGGCATCGAGGCTGGGAAGTAGTGGGATGTAGTGGTCGATGTCGAGCCTTGCCCCTACCAAGAACTCGACGATGGCGGCCTCCACCGCATTCAGCTTTGCGCTTTTGAAGGCGGAATCCGCGCGCACCTACGGATACATGTGAGCAAATCCCAGGTCGCCCGTAAAGATGAGGTACCTCGAGGTCCAGTTATGGATCTTATTTGATAAGCACATGACTTTCATCCCTCGGCAATAGAAGTAGATGGTGCTCTTATATTGGCAACCTTCGGAAGGTGTTATTGAGCGGACAGAGAAAATTTTTCTAAATATATTTAGAGAAAATTCGATCTTTTCAGACCGTAGGTATGATAAGTAGTTATAGATCGCAATTATAGTTTTTGGCGCGAGCTAGCCCAACACCATCCTGTAATGCTCGAAGATCTCCGCGACCTCCTACAGCAAAGGAAACTTGAATCTGCAGTCGAAGTGATCGATGGACATAGCGACCTGCATTGTATTGGAAAAGTTTATCCGCTCTTGATCTTTAGGCAAGCAAACAAGCACTGGCGAGCTCTCCATATGCTTCTCCACGAAGGCATCCAAGTCAGCTTCCATCAGTCTACATTTCTTATGGTTTGTAGAGTGGAAAGCGACCGCAGCATCAATACGTGCGGATACCATTTTCACAAACCACAGGGACTTCTACTTCGAGCGCATTTCCTATACAGAACGAATACTGCGGCTCTATTTATAGGAAAACTAGTCTCGCAGCTTCTTCAACCAGTACACAGAGATCAATCGTTCAGTCCGTGCAGACCAGTCATGGATTGCGGACTCAGAGGCAGTCGGCCTAGCTCTCTTCTTTTCAGGTTTTCCTTCAAATTCGGAGAAAAATCTACAAGTAATTGTGGACTCAGAGACAGTCCTCCCAGCTCGCATTATCCTGTTTTCCTGCAAATTCAGAGCAAAATTTACAATTGCGGACTCAGAGGCTGTTCGCCCAGCTCACTTCTTTCTAGGGTTCCTGCAAATTCAGTCAAAAATCTACAAGTAATTGTGGACTCAGAGGGAGTCCGCCCAGCATTATTCAGAACATAGAGAAATATTGTACAGAACAAATAAGAATTCACATCACAGTGCAAGCGAAACAAACAAGCAATGTTCAAAGAGCACACCAAATTATACAACATACAACGAATTAAATCAAACGTTTGCTTATTCGCGAACTTAGTGGCCTCTACAGTCAGGTTGAGCAGGTCGCTCCACCCTATCCATCCCAAGATGGGATGCCTGATCGCTCCTTCGCAGTATCTCTTTGTATAGCTCCTCAATAAAATGGTGCATGGAGTTGAAAGTACGGTCGGGTTGGGCGGTATCCCTGTTGATCTGGCTAACCAGAACCACGAGCTCCCCTGCCAGCCTCGGCTCCTCATCCGCCACGAGCTGCCCACTTGATGCTGGGACTGAAGCATTTGTAGAAGAGGGTTGAACCAGCTGTTGCGGCCTCAGTGCAGCAACCTCAGTGACTTGCTTCTTTCCTTCCCACACCAAAGCCAAGTACCTTCCCTATAGTGGCGGGCGTCCTCACTTAACCCATGCTTCTCCTTCTTCAATTCCTCCATCTCCGCTGAGATTTTGGCGACCTGAGTCTCCAGAGCTTTTTCTCGCTCTATCCGCATTCTTAGTTCTGCTTGTATTTCATTCAGCTTTTCTTCATGCTTCCTTTCTAACAGTGCATATTTGTCCAGACCGGACTGTTCTCTTTATGCGGACTCGTCAAGGGAGGCTGTCCTAGTTCGCACCAGTGCATCTACTTCGGGCGATGGCACAATCTCGCCAGCCTCAACAGATCTGGGTGGCGACTTCTGTACTACAACAAAGAAAACATTTACTTTAATACCCAGGTCGCGGCGGACTCAAAAGGTAAACATTAATTCACTTTTTGTAATCATTGCAGCGATCTAGCGACTATCCACGACAGACCGCCTCACGCGCTCCGGGTCAAAAGCACTTAGGCATTGTTTCCATTCACGATGAACTTTTGATATTGTCTCGGCCATTGATTTACTTGAAGCTACTATATCCTCAGTCTCCGTAATAATCTTTATTGGCTGCGATTTCCGGGGAGGTGATTTATAAAGCCACCGACTCCGAAATTGCCTGGGTGTCGGTTGCATTTTACCTGACCGCATCAGCTCAGCTGCAGTCCGCAAGTCTTTAGCCCGCCTGTTCGCATCTAGCTTTTCTGAGACCGCCTCGACCTTGGCCTTCATGATGGTGAGCTGCTCCTTCGCCGTCTTCTCTCCTTCATCATCCGCAAGCGAGTAGGAGGGATCAGCAATTTTTTCGGCCACTATTTCAACACCGGACTGCAATACCTCAAGCTGAGATTGATTCATATCAGCGAGCTGCTCGTTATCAATGTTGTCGAGTATTTCAGTAGTGGACAAACTGACCGTTAATAAAGAATCACCTCCTTGGATTGGAGAATCCAGAGTGGATAAGCCAGCATCGGGAACCTATTTTTCTCACGGCTTATGATGCAAGCTCGCAGCGCTAGTCCGCACGGAGATGTTCTTCTCCTTCGGAGCTCGCAACTTCTTCTCCACTCGCTCAGCGATAGTGGACTTTTCCCTTTTCCTCTTTTTCTTCTCATGTGTCCTCTTCTCTAAGTCGATGATGACCTGTTGTTAGTCCGCAAAACACTTGCGAACTATGATCAGGGCAATGACAACCAGAGCTATAGAAGACACTGGTGCCTCAACTTGTTTTCGCGCGGATTATGTTAACCCAAGAATCCACAAAATGTTCAGCAAGTCATATCCTTCTCCCTGTCTGGCGGACTCAATTTCCTTAGTCCGCTCCGGTCGTCAGGACCATACAGATCCAAGGCTCTCCCAACAGCCGACTCAAGTTCCCAGTCCACCCAAGTCCCCGAGCTGGATTTTTAGTGCTCCTTCTTCAGCGGCAGACTCAATTGTCGAGTCCGCCCAGTTCGTCCAGCCATAGTTGGTTAGCTTCCAGATCGTCCGCAAGCTCTTCAAGCGGACTCAAGAGTTATTCTGCATAGGTCGCGAACCCTCATCTAGGATCGCGCCCTGTAGTCAGATGGAAGATCTAGCCCGCGAGCCAAGTCCGCCCCTCTTGCGCGGACTGCTTGTCTTTTATTTATTTATTCCCGTCACCGCTGCCAGGTTCTCCTGTACCCCGGGCAGCCGGTTATTTTAGCACTACCAATTTGGGAAGGCCCCCAAACCTATAAATAGGGGGAAGCGGTGCACTTAACAAAAATTGACTCGAGCCCAGGATCCTACTTGTTAAAGGCCGCGGACTCGAATCTTGGGCTTTGCGGTCTCCAGCTTTCTCTCTGTTCTGTTCTTCTTTCCTCTACTTGTAATCTGCTTTTTGCAATCAAAGGGAAGCCCGTCGTAAAAGAGGCATTCAGGCCGCGATGGGCGAAGTGTGGTGTTGTCGTGGCTCACGGCTCTACTTTCTCGTTCTCTCTTCCTCTCAGTAGATTGCTTCTTGCAGTTTGCCTTTTCCCCTCCTTTCCCCAGTGCTCGAACCGTTAGCTGGTGGTGCTCGATTCCCTTTCTCTTTTCGTGCATCAACAAAGAGTGTGCTGGATGAGCCAGACACTCACAACATCACCTCGCATGCCTCTACTACTAACTACTTGTACGAGGACTATGAACCTCATACATGACCATCCCACAATACTACTACAGAAGATACTAAAGTTCCATCTCCACAAACCAGTTAAATACCTCCTTGTCCTTTCATGGCTGAACTGCAAACAATGTTGGACAGTCAAAGGAAGTAGAAAAAAGGATTTGTGCGCAAATCAGTCCAATATTTGAGGACTAAATTGAATGAGAAGGTCACACTCCTGCAAGAAGAGATATATAATTTGTATGCTCAATCACTTCACATATTCATGAAGACAGCACATGGTGTAGATTACATTGCACAGCAAAATGACATGAGTCACCAAGGCCTACAAGCAATAGTATGGAGACTCAAGTTTCTAATGGTGAAAATCTTCTCTTAGACTTTCAAGCAACAACAAACAATATGGTAGAGCACATGATGAATGTGTTGGATAGGATAGACTTCTGCAATCAACTACTTGATGGACATCTATTGCCAACTAAGAACCACATCACTACTTGAGTTAATATGTTGGAAAAGAAGTTGACTGAGACCCAAGACCCAATTTGCTAATATATATTTGAAGAAATTAAAAAGGGGAGAAGACCATAACACATCAATCTTATCAACAAGCAATACAAATTTCAAAAGCCACTAAGAATGCCTTGAATCTATCACCAAATGTATTACTCTCCAAATCCAAAAACCTCCTTAGCTGCTTATGATTACCATCCTACAGCTCACTATAATGAAACTTTTGATGACTTTGATTACTCTCCTCAAGATGATTATTCAAATCCATCTTTATTTCATAAAAGGAAGGTTGCCTCATCGACAAAGGATAAGGGAAGAAATACAAAAACTACGTGGTTATGATATATGGAGACCTAAGTCCAAGAATATCATTCTATACACAAGGAAAAACTTTGGAAAGCTAGGGATGAATACTTTAAGATATTATAACTCAATAGAGTGGGATTAGTATTAAAAGTGACAGACAACGTCAAATTGTCATGAGTACCACTGTGTTGAGGGTAATGTCTTCTAAGGATGTTGGGAACTCATTTCCCACAGATGGTGCCAAATTGTTGTGGTCCAACTCGAAGTCTCGAGCGGTCCAGAAAACTTGGACCGTCTTAGCTCTAGAGATGGTTGAGCACACACACAGTTTATAGAGTAAGTTGATTGTACACATGCAGTTTTAACGTGGAAAACCCCTCAATAGGGTAAAAAACCACGTGACCGGATCTGTACTGGTCAAAGTCCACTATCTTCGGGTTGTTAAAACTTGTTTTTGAAATCGAGCGTGACAGGCCACATCTCGTTACATCTTTGGGGGGTGAGAGAACATTTTTCACACGGCAGACGATAGGCGATCGTGCCGAGGGTTGTTACAAATTACGCTAAGTGTTGGTGGTCTTCCGGTAGCATCTGGTCAATTTCTGAACACATGAGCGGAGCGTCTAAACTCACGGTTGCGGGGGCCACTAGATTTTTGAGAGATCCGGCTTCATCAGGTGACTTTGACTTGACTCGCCTGTAGCTCAGATGTGGCTCAGGTGCAGCACAGGTGAGTCTCGGGTGCGGCTCAGGTGTGGCTCGGGTTTGGCTAGTAGGAGGAATTCGGCAGAGCTCCAATCTGAGGAAGAAGAAGACTCGGAGGAGAAAAGGGTGAGAAATAAGGAGGCATGGGGCTCCTTTTATAGGCTACGGGTTGTGGTTATGGTGGTTACGTGGCTATCCGCACACCATAACCACCATCTTAATTGCATTTAGTATAGTTTTAATGTGTGTATTCCGCTATTTGGAGACCACTTAAATAAACTATATAAAATATTAATTAAATCCCCCCTCCCACTAACTCGGCGGTTAGCGGGTGGTTATGGGTAAATCAAACGGCCGGGAGTGTTCCACGATGATTGGACGGCGGGTGTGGAACTTCGCGGGCGGCTGACGAACTTGCTGCCAAGTTTGCCGGCAAGGGGAGGACCTCCAATGGTGGTCGGGATGGTGTGGCCGACCCCTTGTCCGCGTGCTGGCAGTCACAAAAGAAGGCAGCCCGGGCAGCCACCCCCTTGGCCGCGCCGGGGGCCAAGAAATGGGGCGGCTCGGGCGGCCATCCCCATTTATAGCACAGGAGGCCGGGGAAGGGGCAGCCCGGGTGGTCGCCCCCCTTGGCCGCACCGACGACTGAAGAAGGGGGAGGCCAGGCCGGTTGCGCCATTGGCCGCGCCAGCGGCCACCCCCTTTGCCATGCCAGCGGATGGGGAAGGGTGCGGCCCGGGGGGCAGCCCCCTTTGCCGCGCCAGCGGCCGTGGAAGGGGGTAGCCCGGGTGGCCAACGTCCGAGGAGGGGGCCACCTGCCTGCCTCCGGCGAGGAGGGGATCGCGGTGATTTTCCCATTATGCATAGTGGGATCGGCGTGCGGGGGATCGGGCGCGGTGATCGTGCACGCGGTCGATCTCATGATCCCACTCTCTTTTAGATGGAGATCATGGGTGTGCAGTTATGTACACACCCGATTTCTATAAATGGGGGTCATCCCCAACACAAATATTTCATAATAATGAAAGTTGAAATACCAATTTATTGTTTAGAAGAGCAATCATTATATTTCATAAAAGGAAGGTTGCCTCATAAGAAGAAGAGATGATGGATAGACAAAGGATAAGGGAAGAAATACAGAAACTATGTGGTTATGATATATGGAGACCTAAGTCAAAGAATATCATTCTATACACAAGGAAAAACTTTGGAAAGCTAGTGATTAATACTTTAATATATTATAACTCAATATAGTGGATAAGCATTAAAAGTGAGAGATAGGGAGGAGGATTCACAGGAAAATTCATCCCAATGGACCACCTCCTCCTCCAAGATATATCCCAAAGCCACAGGTTTACTTTCAAAGACAAAAGGGAAAAGCTGTTAAAGATAGTATTTGAGCGCTGAAAGACTTTTTGAACTTTTTGTTAAGAATTACATTCATTTCTCTTAATATAGAACTCTATGATTTCTAAATATTTATATAAACTGGAATATTTTTCTCTTTACTATTTCCATCTTGTTAGTATTTTATTTTCTTACGTCTATTATCATATGAGGTTCTAACTTCTTCAAATTGGGTGGGATTATTGGGAATATTGTATGTAAGTGTCCTAATCATCTTGTATTTGATTACTGTGTAAGTTTTGATGTGACAAGTATAATAGAAATGCTAGGCTAATGTAGTGTTAGGCTTATTGTCACTCAAATAGGGTTTTCCCTTATAATCCCTCAAGGTGCCAAAATTATGTTGACCTTTGACCTAATCATATATTAGACATGTCATTATCATAAGGAAAATCAGAGGTGTTAAAAAATTATAGGCAGAAGAAAAATTTTGTTTAAGTCAAATATTGACTGGATCAATTGGAAGATATGACTACATAGGCTAGAAGCTAAGTAATTTGTCAACTATATCAACTGAATGATAAAGGAAAAGTCAACTGCATCGACTAAAAGCTAAGTCAATGCTACTCTAAGGAAGAATATGATGCATGTATCGATATGGTATCAACACAACATCGATTATATAGTCAAATCAAATGGACTTCATTTTAAAGACAGATCTCAAAACAACATTTATTTGAAGTTGATGTAGCATTGAATGGACTATAAAATGGAAAAAACAAATGTTCATTCAGAATTATTTAGAAGAGAAAGACATGGAATCCTTTTCAGTCAATACAAGTGTTAAAAGAAGAGCCTAAGGAAAGAATTCTCCATCAATTTCATTAAACTTTATGTGGAAGAATTTTGAAGAGTAAGTCGTATTGATTAAAGAAGATTTTAAAGAATATAATTATATTCCATCTGAAGATATTTTCTATGAAGAGTAGAATTCAAAATTACCAAGGATTTGCTATACCCAAAATTTATAAGGAATAATACATAATACAGAACAAACATAGCTTGAATGATATAAGTCGACAACATCTTTCTTATCCTTTTCTTCTCTTTTGTGCTGCTACAACATATTCTGAAAGGATAATCAGAAAATACATTGGATCCAAAAATCATATAATCCTTGAAACTACTTTTAGAAAGGATTCATCAAATACTGAAGATATAGTACACTTAGTGCTTATAGTCTGCAGAAATTTACTGATGGAGGACACATCTTAGAAGACTTTTTTTCTTCTCACTTCTTACTCTTCTTCTAGTACTTTGAGTAAAGAGTTTTTAGAATCCCTCTTCAAAGGATTCATTTTTTGTCTAAGATCTAATTATACAAAGATATAGTGTTGGTTCAAGATCTCTTTATCAAAAGATCTAGTTTGGTTCTAAGAGTCTTTTTACCAAAAGACTCGGGCACTGGGATAGTGTACTCCTACCAAGTTGGTAAAATAGTGGATATACCCATATTTTGGGAAAACTATAGTTTTGGTGTCTTCTGTGCTATGCTTTTCTATGTTGTGTTTCTAATGTTCTGTTTACTTTCCTACACTTATTTTTTGGCTTACTTTTTGTGGATGCAAATATTATGATGAGTTAAATTTAGTAACATGTTTAAAAAAACATTTAAATCTCTATTCAGCCCCCCCCCTCTAGATAATTATCAAATGATTTATTCAAATGTTCACACTTTCAAGCTTTGACCACAGAGGTTCTAGAAATATGAATGCACCTATCTTTAGCATGGGTTGATCGACAGAGCTCTCATTTTCAAATCGAATCAGCTAAGTCTTGCTCTATGTTATGAACCTCACTATTTGATTTCACTCCAATTAAGAAGAGTGATGTTGTCCTCTCTCTAGGGTAACATTCTACTCTTTTTATTCATTAGTGATCATTCGCACATGAGCATCTCGGCTAACAAAAGTATGAAAACAAGAATGAACATTGTATATCGATTATATAACCTCTTAAAATTATGATCATAGTTTAATCGTAAGCGTCATTAAAATAGAAGATGAAAATACAAACTATACAAAGATTATTTCCTCCTTGGGTCATATTGATCGAGTATTAATTAGGATTTAGCTACTCATAGAGATGGTGGAATAATCAACATAAAAGTAGTGCATGATGAATAAGAGAGGAACTAAGAAGAATACGAGAGTATTATTTACGACTAAAAGGAAATTATAAGAAAACTTGAATTTTACAAGTTAAGAAAACTTCTAAATGGAACTATAAGAGAAGAAGAGCTCTTAGAAAATAATAAAATAGTACACAAATGCAAAAAAGACCCCAAAATTTGTTCCCTTGCGGTCTGGAGCACCTGGCTTTTTATAGGCTGAATTTAGAGGTTGCACGCCCCAGGTCCTGTCCATGATCTGTGGTGTGTATGGGTCGAAATGGAAATTGCTGGATTATCATATCCTTGTCTAAGGGCATGACCTCTTGAAATTGCTATTTTGCGAGATATTTTGGCGGGAGGACGTGAGATGACTTATTCAGAAGTATAGGGGAATGATCGGGAAGTTCACGGGCATGACATGTTTTTATACAGGTGTGATTTGAACTTCTTCTCGGCTTGGTCCAGAAATATGGTGGGAGACTGGAATGCGGCTGGAGGATGGGACACGTCAGATTAAATTTACACTCCCTCGTTCATGGGCCTGACCAAGGGCGTGTAATTAGCATAAGTCCGTGGGCATCTTCAAAACATGGGATTCAGTTGGATATGTTAGATTTATTTGACATGCCCTCGATTATGGGCATGACCAAGGGTGTGTATTATCAATATTTGCCAAAACCAACAAAGAATTATAAAAAATAAAAATAAATCTTTAGTTAGTTTGTAATTATGAAAGGAAACAATTAAGACTAAAAACATAAATTATTGATAATTTATAATAAAATTAATCTAAATTAAATACTAAAACTGCATTTAAATATAATTCATCAAAGACTCTGAATTATTTCCAAAGCCTCCTCTATTTATTCCAGAGCACTCCTACAGGAAAAATGAAGATTAAAAGGAGAACTTTAAGGTGAAGTGCACCAATGATTATTCTACGTGAAGGGAGAATGCATCAATATTGATGATCTCTTTTGTACCATTATCTTCACCTTCAAAAGTTTTTCATAGGGAGTTCCACAGATTTTTTGGCATCTCATATCTTTTGTATTGTCTATCTTTTTAATTACAATTTCTTATAATAGTAGTGTAATTTGCCATGAGTGGTTGTAATTACGTCGCGTGTAATTAGAGTGGAATTCGTCAGGATTGTTAGAGACTAGGTCTAGGGTTTAGGTCTAGGTGAGGCTTAAGGCCAATCTAGGTAGAGATAGACTAGGGCCAAAATGTCCTTGGGGAGAAGGGTTGGTACAAAAAACAAGATTTAAGAGTGCAAAGACAACTTTGATCTCTAGCATACCTTCGTCATCCCCTGCAGAGTTCCTTCATAGGGAGTTTTTATTTAGAAATTATATTTCTTATCTTGTATTTTCTTTTTCTTTTGGTGACAACTTTTGTCTCATAGTGGAATTCTCCGCATGTGTTAGAGACTAGGTCGTGTAAGGCTTAGGGTGGAATTTTCTATAGGTGTTGTCCACTAGATCTCTATAGATTAGGTCTATAGGAGGTTTGAGGCCTATCTAGGGAAAGATAGGCTAGGGCCAACCGGTCCTTAGGGAGAAGGGTTGGTATAGATAACAAAAGTATTTATATATTCATCGCACTATTTATAGATAAATGAGAGCATGAATGTGAGAAAATGTGAAGGGTTGGAAATATGGGAAAATTAAAGAGAGGAATATTAAGGGTTGAAATGAGGAGGATTCAAGTGGGGGATGAAGGGTTGCATGAGATTAAATGGAGGTGCCATCATGAAATGGAGAGAAGTTCAACCAATACAAATGAGGATATGAATGTCGAGTGTTGGAAGGGGAGAAGGTATGAAGGAGAGATGAATGGGGACCGACCATGCATTAAATAGAATAAATAGGAGAGGTCAGGGACATTGAGGTGATGGGTTGGGTTCAGCCAAATGGAGGGGAAGTGGAATAGGTTCAACTTAATTGCATGGGGCAGGAGCTTTATTATGGAGGTGGCTATTCATGAATTTGGAAGAGGAAAAGACTTGGCCACTTAAATGAGGAGATGATGTGAGCAACAAATTCATTTGCTTGGTGGGGTGAGGTGGCTAGATGAATATGGTGTATAGTATATATAGTCGCAGCTAATACAATTAAAGGTGTCTTGTGATAATAATGGAGGGGGGCCATGACACAAGAATGAAATTTACATGAGAATATGTGGATTATGGCTTGGAAACAAAAGTGGCGGATTGGTGGGGACGAGGAGTTCACGTTCATGGGTTCTCCTATGGATGGGGAAGGTGGAGGCGATGGCATTATGAGAGGCTCAACCATGTTGCATGGATTTGCTATAAAAAAAATTAAAGAGAAGTATTTGGGTTTAGGAGGTGGTTGCCATGCATGCAAAGTTGGCGATCTTGAGTGCGGCATGGTATCGGTAGTGGCAAGAAATTATGGAGGTGAAATGAAGTGAGATATATGAGAATGGATGGGGTGCGAGTACAATCTTAGACAGTAGTGGTGGGCAGTAACTTGGTGGCGAGGAGGCGACTTGGACTTGCGCGGCATGTGCTCGTAGAGTTTGCGAAGAATGCAGGCAACATTGAAGGTCGCGCAATAATAACAACATGAAATTATTTTATTTTCCACCGTCACGAGCCTAGCCCCAACATTATTCCTATGAAATAAAAATAAAAAAAGAGAAAAAAAATATAAAACAAATGATTTATAAATAAAAATACTAAATATATTCCTATTTTATATTAAATACTATATTAAATTATTTATTAAAAATACAAATAAATTCTACTCATGAAACATCTCAAAACTTGAGTTTTTGATATTTAAGAGCAAAAAAATGAAAATGATTTATAAGACATAAGTAAGATTTTCAAATAAATAAAAAATTGATTAAATCAAAAGAAAGCTAAAAAAAAATTTAGCGATGTAAAGAAATATATCCTAAATTATGAAATTAAAATGAAAATAGAGAAATATTTAGCCAAAAAATCACAAATAAGTTAACCAGCATTTCGAAATTTATTAATTAAGAAACATTAAATTAAAATTATTAAAACTCTCATTTTAAAGAAACTTAAAGGAAAAATACTAGCTACTAATTATGCTCTCCCAAAAGTTTAATTTAAATCTAAGACAATTATATTGATTAAATGGTTTTTTGGGGGAAATAAGACATATAAAGATATCTTCGATTGGAGGTGATGAATTTTATCCTCTCACCTCACTCATTTTTAAAATATATTTGGACATGTTTATCAGAAAAATGATGAATTTTATCCTCTCATTTTTCATGACATATAAACAAATATTTTTCTTCATATAAAAAAATGCAAATGATTAGGAGTAATGAATTTTATCCTCTTACTCCATCTATTTACTTAGAATGGGTTGCATATTGTTGGGTCCATTGATCACAATGTCCTAAATTTGAAGAACGTCCACAGGTCAATGGTATACACATGGATGTATCTAATATATGTTCAAGTTCATTGTATGTTGAACAAGTAGAAATTTGGTTAGACTAAAGAAAGGTTGTTGAACAAGTAGAAATTTGGTTAGGTCCAAAAGCATTAAGTGAGCTCACCTCACTCAACTCAAGAAAGGGAAAAGCATTGACAGAACTCTATGTAGTCAAAGACTTTGAGTTTTTGACTAGAAATCATTCTAAGGACAAAAGCATTGAGTGAAGGCGGTTCACTCAACGCCAACTCAACTATATTTTTGGTCAAGTATAGAAGCGTTGAGTGAAGACAGACCACTCAATGCCCCATCTAGAAGACAAGCAAAGTCCAAAAGCAATGAGTAAGAATTTGCACTCAATGCCTTTATGCTGAGAAAATCAGCCAAGTCTATACGCGTTGAGTGATGAAGGTTCACTCGACGCCTAAACCGTTAGACAACAAATGTCAAAAGCGTTGAGTGTTGAAGGTTCACTCGATGCCTTAAGATATAGAATTCGGCTAAGTGTTTCTGCGTTGAGTGACAAAGCTTCACTCAACTCCTATGCAGACTGTCTTAAAATTACCAATTCCACAAGCACTGAGTCATGCTGACGTCATCAATTATTCAAATGTTGCCGAAATAGCGCGCTAGATGACAAAAGGCATTGTATGCCTTTAGTACAGCTTTAAATACAAAATACATGCTACAGTTACCAATTTTGGCTAGTCTATACTGCACATAGAGTCGTTGGACAGCGAGTAATAAAAGGAAATTTTTTCCAAGAAATGAAGAAAGGGATCTTTCTGGTCATCTTCTTTCTTTCGAAAAAGTGGAAGATTTATGAGAACTTATTCTTTCAGCAAGTCTGTGAATCACAGATAGAAGTTAGTTGTTGAAGAAATAAATCACTTAAGAATAAACTTGACTTCAACAGCAAGATCAGAAATTCTTTTCTGAACAAGGAGTTGTAGAGAAATCTTCAAGTTGTTTTTTTCTTTTTCAAGGCCACTACAGGTACATCAAAGGCTTGAAGGAACAAGGCTCTGCAGATATCTTCACAACACAAGCAGAAACATCCTGATGTTCTATTTTTTTCGCTTAAAAGAAGTTAGGGCTGAGCTCATTTAATTTAGAAAGAAGGCTTAGAGGATAGGTTCTCTAGAGCAAATCATTTACAAAACTACTACTCTTTTTGTAGGATCTTTATTGATCTGAGTTGTAAGCTTAAATTATAAAGGCTGAGAGGTAAGATTCAATAATAAATCTGAGTGGGTAGGGCATGTGTGTTTGAGGAAGGATCTGAGTCAGATTTTGTAACGTCCCAATTCGCGCTAGGCCCCTTGTGTGCGTATTTGAGTCAAGGGGCCGTGGTGAGCCCAATGGGGGATGTGGGGGAACAGGTGCGGACGTACGGGAAATGAGGAAAACAAGGCAAAATGGCCTTTCTGGCTGACACGGGTATGGACACGGCCGTGTCCATACCCGTGTGCCTCATAAAAATAGGCTTACCAGTCAGAGAGGTACACGGCTTTGGGACACGGGCGTGTCCCTAGCCGTGTGCCAAGGACACGGGTTGGGACACGGGCGTGTCCCTAGCCGTGTGCCAAGGACACGGGTCGGGACACGGCCGTGTCCCTACCCGTGTGCCGCAACCCTGACCCGGCAGAAAGTGGATCTGGGAGGAACACGGCCCTAGACACGGCATGCCACACGGCCGTGTCACCTGAACACGGGTAGGAACACGGCCGTGTGCCTACCCGTGTCTGCGATGTATAAAAAGGAAAAAAGTTGGAAACCCTAGCATTCATTCTCCTTTCTTCTGCCCCGAAATTCCTGAGAGAGTTCTTGGCTGGAGGAGGAGGAAGAGCTTGCCGGAGCCATCTTTGGAGGAATCAAAACGCCGCCATCGTCAAGGGAAAAATAATGCCGCCGCGAAGGAGTGCGAGGCTCATGGCCGGCCATGGTGGTACCGCTGGACTTGAGGTGAGCTTCCTCCCCTCTCCCTTGGTGCTAGATCTATAGTTATGATAGGAGAGACATCGACTCCATAGAGTCTTGATGTGAGGAGGAGAGTTCTTAGGTTGAAGCCATGCCTAGGTTTTAGGCTTAGTCTCCCTCAACCTTCTCATCCTTCAAAGTGGAGATGAGAGGGGTTTTCGTTGGGGGTTTGGCTTTGAAAGGAGAAATAAGGTTGGGTGTGATTTATGGAGAAGTTTATGCGAGGTTGTTGCAAGGAAGAAGATGAACGGATGCCGTTCATCTCGCCTTAAGATGCGTGCAGAAATCTGATTTCTGCACGCTGCGACCTTCGTGGCCAATTTCGGAGGTGTTCTGGCCAAATCTGGGTGAACGACTCAACACGAAAGTCGTAGCCCTCGAAATTACCTTTCCAACGAGTGGTTGCTCGTTTCCATGCGATACCTGTAGCCACGGGAAAGCTGGTTCGAGTCCGCTGCGTTCGGGAAAATTCCTGTACAGGAAATTAATTCCTGTACGCATTCGAGTTGAATTTCTGGTATGTTGCAACCAGATCTGGGTGATCGACTCAACACGAAAGTCGTAGCCCTCGCGAATACCTTTCCAACGAGGGGTTGTGCATTGTGATCGGATTCCTGTAGCTCCGGGAATCCCAGTTTTAGTATTGGACTATCCTATGTTAATGCACTTGTTAAATTATAATGTTAGCACTCTTGCAATGATTGTGATTTGCTCATGTGATATCTTGCTCCCATATAACTATAATGTCGTTGTTACTATAATTTAGTATGGTTACTCATTTGGTTGTGTAATAAGGGATAACCATGCAATGGTAGAGAAATGGATTGGATGGGAAGGCTAGTAATTAAGAGTTGGGATTGATATTGAATTTATTTATATAGTTTGATGTTGAACATATTAATTATGCGAAGTATTGAGGTGAAATCAGTGAATAGAGGGGCGTGAATATGATGAACACTATGTGAGGAGTATTTTGTAACCGTAATCCGAGCCCAAGGGGTTTATTAACAACCGATGCTTAGAGTGGTAGTCTCCCTACGGGTAGCATCGAGTGAGTTGTTTTGGGGCATGTGATGTGCGACGATTCATCGTGTCGCGGTGTTGAGATATTGAATGTGGCAGGTCTACGGGTTCGCCAGTCGTCACACCGATGGGAGCCAATGGGTAGACCTTGGGCGGTAGGGTTAGATACTTGGTGTCCATAACGCGAGATCTCCTCCGTGCCATGAGAACGGTTGGGCTTGCACCTCGTGCGTTTCCGAGGTTCCATCCGGTTCGAAATAAAAGGCCAGGTTGGGCTGTGTTCTTGGTGCACATTTACCCAAGACCCCTTCTGAGCCGTAGTACGCATGTGAGCTCCGCTGTTGTGTTCTTAGCGTTGAGGCGTACGGGGCCTAGGATAGGTAGTGTGATACCACCTAGTAGTGGAGACGTCCGCTCCACTGTCGCCGTCTGGCCACGACGGACGACGCCTGAGAGGTTAGCTACCTGCTCGAAAAGTGGGAACTTCTAGTCTGTATCGACATAGCAACTTGCATGTGCGTGCGCATGAGTCGGTCATAACATAACATTCATAACATGTCATTCATTGCATTCACAAGATCCTCATCGTATAAGTTTGTATGGGCACTCTTATACGATGAGTTACTTTACTGTTAAGCCGATCCTTAACTTATAAGTTTGTATGGGCACTCTTATAAGTTAAGTTACTATTCTGAGTACTTATACCTACTGTCATTTACTATTGATATTTGTAAAACTGCTAGTTGTGTAGCGTAGCTTATACTCCACTGTAGTTACTGTCACCTGTTTGTTTACTTGCTTATATATATACATATTGTACCTTGTTCCTTTCTCCGCCCGGTGCCGAGGAGTCGCCGGGGGAGCGGATGTGAAGCCACTTAGTCTTATGACTAACGGTTGCTACGTCTTCCTTTTTTAGGAGGAAACCCCGCAGGTAGAGCGGCAACGGACTATGCAGCAGGACAGCCAGGCCCGGATGATAGGACCTGAGGTGGTGGTGCCATCGGCACCGTCAGTGACAGTAGTGAGTGTTTTCATGTAGCCGTTTGGCAAAACATTTCTAGACTCTTGTTTCTTTTGTTCAAGCCTGTTGTGCTTGTTATCTTCCGCTACTTTTGGACTTTAACTTAGCTGTGAACTGAACTGCTTTTAGTTTTACTTTTCTGTTATGGTTGGGTTGGCATAATTGTTGTGATATGGATTGTAGCCGGCGGAATAGGCGTCTTGTGGTAAAGGCTAACTCGTGTGTTAGTGCTACCGCAAGGCGGCTATTTCGGGCATAAGACTCCCCTCGTGCCGTGTGTTGTGTTCCGGGAGGGGGGTCTTACAAATGGTATCAGACTAAGCCGATCTTCACCTACAGCAGTCAGGTAACAATGGGCCACTCCCGTTCGATTAGTCGGTTTGGGGACAAACCGACTTAGCGGAAGCAGTGGTGTGCCCATATGTAATTCACACTAAGTTGTCCAACTTTGACATTAGTTTTAGCCAACCTGACCCTAGTTTGTACCTTGCGTATAGGTCCCAGCGCAGGTGGAGCCGGTTGGGGGCACTCCTACCCCTTCCGTCCCTTCACAATTCCAGCAGTCGGAACTGGACAAACGCTGTCAGCCATATTGGATGCATTTAAAGCCCAGCAAGCTCCGGTGCAGCAACAAGCGCCAAGCTCCAACTGGTTGAGCACCTTCCGTGCCCTGTCCCCTCCTGCCTATCTTGGGACAGAATCGCCGGTGCGCACCGAGGAATGGCTTGATACCGTGCAGGAATTGATGGCTGGCATAAGATGTCCGAACAGCATGGCGGTGACATTGGTAGTGACGCTGCTAGAGCTGCACGCCAAAAGGTGGTGGAAGTCCCTCATGGGCTCCACTTTCCATGGGCGGTTGTACACGGACATCAGTTGGAACGAGTTCACCGAGGCTTTTCTGGAGCACTTCATCCCTTCTTCTGCTCGGGATGGACTTGAAGAAAAATTTCTGCAGCTGAAGCAGGGATCGAATTCGGTAACGGAGTACCAGAGGGAGTTCCAACACCTCGCTAGGTTTGCCGATTCCTATGATTTGGACGATAGAGGCTATGCGAAGCGCTTCTACAAAGGGTTAAGGGACCCCCTGAGGCAGGCCCTTTTGTTTATAGCCGATGGAAGCCTGGCAGAAATCATCGACATGGCAAAGAGATTGGAGGCGGACCACATGGGATGTGGCAAGAGACCTGCGGAAGGAGTAATTGAAGTCGGCCCTAGTAATAGAAGGCGGAATGATCATGGCAGAGGAAGGGGAAACCACAGAGGCGGTCGGTGGGTCAACCGGAACTATCGGGTGGAGTACCCAATTCCGTAACCACTACCTTTACCACCACCACCGCAGCAGCAATATTATCAACAACCTGGGGGCCGACGTGAGATGATATGTTTTGAGTGCAACCAACCGGGGCATGTCCGACGAGTTTGCCCGCGACTGATCGGTGGTGCCCCTATTGCTCCCCCTCCAGTAGCTCCACGGGGGCGAGGGCACATGCGTGGCCGAGGAAGAGGACCACCAGGGAGAAATCAAGGACATGCACGGGAGCATGTATTCGCATTGGATATGACTCAGGAGAGAAATCCGCAGGAAGTCATCACCGGTACGTGCAAATTTATTAATATTATATGACTTGTTAGATTTACGATACAAATGTTACGCGCAATTTTGAACGGTGATTACCTTTTTGGAACCTAGGCACTGTCATGGTTAGCGGGAGGCCCGCCTATACGTTATTTGACACGGGTGCATCTCACTCGTTCATTTCGGCGGACTTCGTGAAGGACTTGGAGGGAGTGCAACACTTCACGGGCACTACTCAAAGAGTGCGCCTTCCGGACGGCTCTGAGATGACGTCGTCAGCAAGTTGCGACTTCGACACCCTTATTGGAGGAAAGTTCTTTGAAACTCCGGCTACAGTGTTAAGAATCCCGGAGTTCGATCTCATCCTGGGCATGAGGTGGTTGAACTGGCACCACGCCAGGATCAATTGTGCGGAGAAGCAAGTTACGTTGAGGCACGGAGACTCGGAAGTCATCTTCCAAGGTATTAAATTCGCACCCCGTAAATTATTGTCTTCAATCCAAGTTATGAAATCTCATATGGAAGGGGACGAGGTCTATGTAATTTGCTTCGAGTTGAAGAAGTTGGCACTAGAAGTCAAGGATGTGCGGGTGGTGCGAGAATTTCCCGAGGTATTTCCGAGAAATTGCCAGGACTACCCCCGCATAGGGAAGTGGACTTCCAAATCAAGCTAATTCCGGGTGCCAAGCCCGTCTCGCGAGCTCCATACCGAATGGCTCCGAAGGAACTTGCAGAGTTTAGAGTCCAGCTTCAGGAATTGGTGGAAGCAGGGTTCGTTCGCCCAAGCTCGTCGCCTTGGGGAGCGCCCGTTTTGTTCGTCAAAAAGAAGGATGGCACCTTGCGGTTATGTATTGATTATCGAGAGTTGAACCGGTTAACGGTGCGGAACACCTATCCCCTACCGCGCATCGATGAATTATTTGATCAATTGGTGGGATCGTATTGGTTCTCCAAGTTAGATCTGCGTTCGGGATATTATCAGCTGAGGATACAAGAAGATGACATTCAGAAGATGGCGTTCAGTTCGAGATATGGTTTGTATGAATTCACCGTGATGCCGTTTGGGCTCACGAACGCCCCTTCTGCCTTTATGAGCTTGATGAACAAGGTGTTCAGCCCTTATTTGGACATCTTTGTCATCGTGTTCATCGATGATATCCTAGTCTACTCCAAGACTGAAGCAGAACACGCCGAACATCTAACTTTAGTGCTGAGGAAACTAAAGGAGCACAATTTGTTTGCCAAGTTCAGCAAATGTGAGTTTTGGCTTCGAGAGGTCGCGTTCTTGGGCCATGTGATTAGTGGGGCGGGGCTAGCAGTAGATCCGGCCAAGGTGCGGGCCGTGAAGGAGTGGTCGCCATTGAAGTCAGCGGCCGACATACGGAGCTTTCTTGGACTTGCCGGGTACTATCGCAAGTTCGTGAAAGGCTTCTCGAAGATCGCCCTTCCCCTTACTACGCTGACCAAGAAGGGTGTGCCGTTTGAATGGACACCCCAGTGCGAAGCTGCATTCCAGGAGTTGAAAGACAGATTGACGACTGCACCCATCCTAGCTCTTCCATCTGGGAAGGAGGGCTTTCAAGTCTACACGGATGCGTCGTATCAAGGGATGGGAGCTGTGTTGATGCAGAATGGGCATGTGATCGCTTATGCTTCAAGACAGTTGAAGAAGCATGAAGCCAGCTACCCGGTGCATGATCTAGAGTTGGGAGCGGTGGTATTCGCCTTGAAGATGTGGAGGCATTATTTATACGGCGTCCACTGCGAGATCTACTCGGATCACAAAAATCTGAAGTACGTTCACACCCAAAAGGAGTTAAACTTGAGACAGCGGCGGTGGTTGGAGTTCTTGTGCGACTATGATTTCACCTTGAACTACCACCCCGGGAAGGTTAATTCCGTAGCTGATGCCTTGAGCCGGAAAGCGCCGGAAGCGAACACGGAATCCCGCTTGATGAGGATGGAGTTAATCCGAACACTGCAAGAGATGGAAGTTACTTTGGTCTTTAAGAATCAACCGGAAGAGTATACAGAATATTTGGCCGCGATGAGTATAGTTTGCAACATACGAGACCGGATCCGTACGGAACAAAAGAAGGATGCGGCTTTAACCCCGGCTTTCAAGTCAATGGAGGATGGGAATACGGAAGAATACTCCCTAAAAGACGGCCTTGTCCATTTTCGTGGCCGGCTTTACATCCCCGAAGGTGACAACATTCGGGAGGATATTCTAAAGGAGGCCCATTGCTCCAAGTACTCGGTGCACCCGGGGATCGCGAAGATGTACACCGATTTGAGAAAGACGATGTGTTGGCCGGGCATGAAGAGGGATGTCAAGTACTTTGTTACTCATTGTGTGGCCTGCCAAATGGTGAAGGCAGAGTGTCGAAGCCCCGGTGGAATGCTACAGTCGTTGCCCATCCCCGAATGGAAATTTGAGGACATCTCCATGGACTTCGTCCACGGGTTACCTCGCTCGCGCTCGGGGAATGATTCGGTGTGGGTGATAGTTGACCGGTTGACCAAGGTAGCCCGATTTATCCCAATGAAGAAGGAGGCGCAGGTAGGCGTCTTAGTGCGTCTCTTTGTGGAGCAATTTGTGCGGTACCATGGTGTGCCGAAGACGATCGTCTCCGACCGGGATGGTCGGTTTACTTCAAGAGAATGGAGGGCTGTACAGGCTTATTTGGGCTCGCGCCTCGCCTTTAGCACAGCCTTTCACCCACAAACGGACGGGCAATCTGAACGAACTATCCGAACATTGGAGGACCTTCTGAGGTTGTGTGTGCTAGATAAAGGAGAACCATGGGAGAGGCTCTTACCTCTTGTGGAGTTCTCTTATAATAACAGTCATCAAGCCAGTATTGGAATGGCACCTCATGAAGCTTTGTATGGAAGGAGGTGTAGAACACCCTTGTCCTGGGTGCAAGACGAAGATCCGAAGACATTGGGAAACGAGTATATCGATGACACGGACGCGATGGTTAGGTTGATCCGGAATCGAATGCTAGAGGCTCAAAGCCGACAGGCGAAATATTACAACGCAAGGCACCGTATGGTAGAGTTTCAAGTGGGTGATAAGGTATTCCTGAAGATTCGACCGATGCACGGAGTGTCACGAGTACGTGGAGTCAAGAAGCTCAGCCCAAGGTATGTTGGGCCCTATGTTGTAGTGGAAAGGATTGGCCCTCTGGCCTATCGATTGGAGTTACCACCGGAGCTGGAGAACCTTCACGACGTGTTCCATGTATCGTCGCTTCGGAAGGCTTTGTTGCGACCTGAACAGTATATCCCCACGGCGGATGGTGCCGTGGCGTCTGATAGGTCTGTGCGACTGGAGCCGGTGCGGATCGTTGATAACGAGACAAGGACCTTGCGCCGCAAAAGTGTTCCCTTGGTGAAGGTGCTATGGTCTAATCACGGGAAGGAAGAGTACACATGGGAGCCAAGGGATTTGATGCAAGAGCGCTACCCGGAACTATTTACTCCAGGTAAAAATTTTATTTGAAAGCATAGTTCCCTTTTTATGTGTTTCACTCCCATAGCCTTACCCTGATTTCGGGGACGAAATCTTTTATTTTGTTTATAGGATTTGTAACGTCCCAATTCGCGCTAGGCCCCTTGTGTGCGTATTTGAGTCAAGGGGGCCGTGGTGAGCCCAATGGGGGATGTGGGGGAACAGGTGCGGACGTACGGGAAATGAGGAAAACAAGGCAAAATGGCCTTTCTGGCTGACACGGGTATGGACACGGCCGTGTCCATACCCGTGTGCCTCATAAAAATAGGCTTACCAGTCAGAGAGGTACACGGCTTTGGGACACGGGCGTGTCCCTAGCCGTGTGCCAAGGACACGGGTTGGGACACGGGCGTGTCCCTAGCCGTGTGCCAAGGACACGGGTCGGGACACGGCCGTGTCCCTACCCGTGTGCCGCAACCCTGACCCGGCAGAAAGTGGATCTGGGAGGAACACGGCCCTAGACACGGCATGCCACACGGCCGTGTCACCTGAACACGGGTAGGAACACGGCCGTGTGCCTACCCGTGTCTGCGATGTATAAAAAGGAAAAAAGTTGGAAACCCTAGCATTCATTCTCCTTTCTTCTGCCCCGAAATTCCTGAGAGAGTTCTTGGCTGGAGGAGGAGGAAGAGCTTGCCGGAGCCATCTTTGGAGGAATCAAAACGCCGCCATCGTCAAGGAAAAATAATGCCGCCGCGAAGGAGTGCGAGGCTCATGGCCGGCCATGGTGGTACCGCTGGACTTGAGGTGAGCTTCCTCCCCTCTCCCTTGGTGCTAGATCTATAGTTATGATAGGAGAGACATCGACTCCATAGAGTCTTGATGTGAGGAGGAGAGTTCTTAGGTTGAAGCCATGCCTAGGTTTTAGGCTTAGTCTCCCTCAACCTTCTCATCCTTCAAAGTGGAGATGAGAGGGGTTTTCGTTGGGGGTTTGGCTTTGAAAGGAGAAATAAGGTTGGGTGTGATTTATGGAGAAGTTTATGCGAGGTCGTTGCAAGGAAGAAGATGAACGGATGCCGTTCATCTCGCCTTAAGATGCGTGCAGAAATCTGATTTCTGCACGCTGCGACCTTCGTGGCCAATTTCGGAGGTGTTCTGGCCAAATCTGGGTGAACGACTCAACACGAAAGTCGTAGCCCTCGAAATTACCTTTCCAACGAGTGGTTGCTCGTTTCCATGCGATACCTGTAGCCACGGGAAAGCTGGTTCGAGTCCGCTGCGTTCGGGAAAATTCCTGTACAGGAAATTAATTCCTGTACGCATTCGAGTTGAATTTCTGGTATGTTGCAACCAGATCTGGGTGATCGACTCAACACGAAAGTCGTAGCCCTCGCGAATACCTTTCCAACGAGGGGTTGTGCATTGTGATCGGATTCCTGTAGCTCCGGGAATCCCAGTTTTAGTATTGGACTATCCTATGTTAATGCACTTGTTAAATTATAATGTTAGCACTCTTGCAATGATTGTGATTTGCTCATGTGATATCTTGCTCCCATATAACTATAATGTCGTTGTTACTATAATTTAGTATGGTTACTCATTTGGTTGTGTAATAAGGGATAACCATGCAATGGTAGAGAAATGGATTGGATGGGAAGGCTAGTAATTAAGAGTTGGGATTGGTATTGAATTTATTTATATAGTTTGATGTTGAACATATTAATTATGCGAAGTATTGAGGTGAAATCAGTGAATAGAGGGGCGTGAATATGATGAACACTATGTGAGGAGTATTTTGTAACCGTAATCCGAGCCCAAGGGTTTATTAACAACCGATGCTTAGAGTGGTAGTCTCCCTACGGGTAGCATCGAGTGAGTTGTTTTGGGGCATGTGATGTGCGACGATTCATCGTGTCGCGGTGTTGAGATATTGAATGTGGCAGGTCTACGGGTTCGCCAGTCGTCACACCGATGAGAGCCAATGGGTAGACCTTGGGCGGTAGGGTTAGATACTTGGTGTCCATAACCCGAGATCTCCTCCGTGCCATGAGAACGGTTGGGCTTGCACCTCGTGCGTTTCCGAGGTTCCATCCGGTTCGAAATCAAAGGCCAGGTTGGGCTGTGTTCTTGGTGCACATTTACCCAAGACCCCTTCTGAGCCGTAGTACGCATGTGAGCTCCGCTGTTGTGTTCTTAGCGTTGAGGCGTACGGGGGCCTAGGATAGGTAGTGTGATACCACCTAGTAGTGGAGACGCCCGCTCCACTGTCGCCGTCTGGCCACGACGGACGACGCCTGAGAGGTTAGCTACCTGCTCGAAAAGTGGGAACTTCTAGTCTGTGTCGACATAGCAACTTGCATGTGCGTGCGCATGAGTCGGTCATAACATAACATTCATAACATGTCATTCACTATAAAACTTAACTCTTATTCGACCTTTGATAATTATCATCGTGGTTGTCTTGACGTAATCAAGTCATCGGTACTAGGATTAAGCTTACGAGTACCCTACTCATCCACTATAAAACTTATGCATCAAATTCTTCTCGAGACGGTCCTTATCAGTTTGAGTAAGAATTGGTAATATCATTCGATGTGCGAAGTAGGGACATCGAGGTTAAGCCTTAAGTAGGGACTCTGGAATTAAGATCTTTCTTTAATCGATTTGGTTATCCTCGTACCATAACTAATCTACATCTGAAGTCGATCTTTGGCCTAAGGTACGACACAAAATCCTCTTGGAAAGTTAAACTAGGGTGGTGTCCTAGTTGGATTGGCCTAACTCATTGCTTAATGGACTTGTTTATGTAACTTTTTACACATGGGCACACCATTGCTTCCGCTGCATAGTTTGTCCGCAAACTAATGCTTGAGCGGGCTGACCCAGTGTTGTGGACTTCTTTCTCATATGATCGTTTGTTCAAGTGATACCAGTTAAGCTCAATTGGTGATGAGAGTTGAAAGAACTTCATAGTTAAGCGTGCTCGGGCTGGAGTAGTCCTGGGATGGGTGACCTCCTGGGAAGTCCCCGTAGTGCGGGCTTGACTATCGAGTTTGACTCATCTAAGGGGGGCTACGGCCACCAACAACCCGCCTGGATGGAGAGGGGTTGGGGTGCATTGGCCTGCAGGCTTGATGTGATAGGCTGACTACCAGTAGTGGGCCCGGGTCTGGACTCTGGTAGGCCGGCGGTGCCAGCTGGGTCCCGCGGGGTTGGCGGGCCTGGACCGTTATAAAAAGTGCACTTTTTTGTAACGGTCCAGGCCCGCCAACCCCGCGGGACCCAGCTGGCACCGCCGGCCTACCAGAGTCCAGACCCGGGCCCACTACTGGTAGTCAGCCTATTACATCAAGCCTGCAGGCCATGCACCCCAACCCCTCTCCCTCCACAGGCGGGTTGTTGGTGGCCGTAGCCCCCCTTAGATGAGTCAAACTCGATAGTCAAGCCCGCACTACGGGGACTTCCCAGGAGGTCACCCATCCCAGTACTACTCCAGCCCGAGCACGCTTAACTATGAAGTTCTTTCAACTCTCATCACCAATTGAGCTGCAGCTCAATTGGTGATGAGAGTTGAAAGAACTTCATAGTTAAGCGTGCTCGGGCTGGAGTAGTACTGGGATGGGTGACCTCCTGGGAAGTCCCCGTAGTGCGGGCTTGACTATCGAGTTTGACTCATCTAAGGGGGGCTACGGCCACCAACAACCCGCCTGTGGAGGGAGAGGGGTTGGGGTGCATGGCCTGCAGGCTTGATGTGATAGGCTGACTACCAGTAGTGGGCCCGGGTCTGGACTCTGGTAGGCCGGCGGTGCCAGCTGGGTCCCGCGGGGTTGGCGGGCCTGGACCGTTACAGATTTGAGGTAGGAGACACCATATCTGAGTGTAGGGTTATATCTTACCAGAGTTGTAGGGATTTTTATTAAGCCTAAGGTAGGTGATCTGGAGGATCACTGATCTGTACGAGTAAAGTCAACTCTATGTGTTTAAGGCTTAGGCCAGAGGTAGGACTTTGAGAAAGTCTGAGGGATCCTTAGGAATCTGTGTTATAAGATCGTTGAGCTGAGATTTAGAGAAGATCGCCTTGTCTAACACACTGTTAGAAAAGTGGGAGGAAAGTAAATGTACTCAAATCTTGGGAAACCACTATAAATGTACAACCCCATATTCGCTGAGTAGGACCCAGAAGACCAAGACTTCAGTGGCCGAGATTGGGCAATTGGCAGACCCATCAGGGGTATTTCAGTATTTTCGGGTCAAGGGAAGACTATAAATAGACCCATAAGGGCTCTTTGGAAGGCAGGCTTTTCATTATTCTTCAACTCTAGTGCTTTCTAAAGAGCTCCCAGCCCAGCATTTGGCTTTGGAGGTGAAGCTCTCAGGGATCTTCTGGGTGTGAGGTGGGACCTCCCTACTGAGGCTTTGGGTCGGTCTTGGGACCTTAGCAGCCAGTCAAGGGTCAAGGTTTGAGAGAAGTAGGCGTCGGCTGCACCCTGGTTTGTGAACATTCGTTGAGGTCATTTTTGGCTTCAACAGTTCTGGTGCGGTGAGCGTGGAAGCGGTCGGTGCAGGAAAATCTTGAGTCAAGTCCCATGGCCGGAGGTGAAGGTGAAGGATCTAGTGTAGGAGGATCCCCCACCCAGGGAGAGGAAGCAACAAGAAAAATGTTAGAAGACTTCAGGCGAGAGGTCTTGCAGACGATCAGCTTGGCCTTCTCGGCAAGGAACGAGTGGGAGACGCCGCAGGTTCCAGTGGAGGGGGTTCCGTTGTTAGGCGAGAATGCCCCAGGGCAGTTTCCCGGGAAGGAAGTCCCGGTGGAGGCAGGCAAGAGGGATGTGGCAGCGCGAGAGCTCTTCCCAGGCCAGCGCCCCGGAAAGGAAGTTCCGGTGGACTTGGGCGAGAGGGAGGCGACAGTGCGGGAGCTTTTCCCCGGACACGGTCTCGCGGATCGGTCCAGCCAGCCGAGGTCGCGGGACGTTCCCCCTCGCCAGGCAGGAGGCGAGACCCCTTTCAGTGAACTCATCATCTCGGCTCCAGTGCCGGAGGTGTTCCGGGAGACAGATATGTCCTACTACTCGGGAAAGGATGACCCAGTACAACATGCACAATGGTTCGAGGATGTGGTGTCGATTAGGCATATGTCGGATGCCTTCAAGTGTAGGCTATTTGCCATCACTCTGAAGGAGAAGGCCAGGGATTGGTTCCACCAGTTGCCGGCGAGTTCAATCTACAGCTTTGAAGATCTGCGCAGGGGTTTTCTGTTGAGGTTCTCGACTTCGAAGTAGCGGAAGAAAGAGGCGGAGTGTCTGTTTGCAGTGAGGCAGAAGCCGAAGGAGATGTTGCGTCATTACATCGACCGATTCCAAGAGGAGATTCTCCTGGTCCAGGAGGTCCCGGGGTATGCACTTATGCTTGCCTTCACCCTGGGACTGAGGCCGGGGTTTTTTAGCATGGAGTTGAAAAGATTGACCCTCTCTCTTTTGAAGAGCTCATGGAGAGGGCGGCAAAGGAGATAGACTTCGAGAGGGCGAACCCTGCGTTTGTGAGGAAGTTGGCTAAGTTGGCAGAGGATGATGTGAAGGAGCCGGCAGCAGGAAGATAGAGAGAAGTGACGGAGCAGAGGGAGCTAAGAGAGGATAGGAGGAGAGAAGAACCCTGAGGGCAGGGGAAGCAACAAGGGGGGCCAGGGAGCTGAACAACCGATTGGGATGGAGGCCTCAGGATGGCCGTCCCCAGGGCCAAGGGGGTCTTCAGGGAAGAGACAATTTCCGGGAGTAGAGAAGGCTTGAGCAGGGAGGATGGAGGCAGGGACCGAGGGGTCAATTCCCACCACCGCAGGAGGCCATGGAGGTGGGGAGAGGAAGAGGAAGAAGAGTTCGAGGAGCCGGGAGAAGGGGAGGAGGAGAAGGAAGATGGGGCAGGGTTGCGTTGCCCTATTGTGACTTCCATCAGGAGGAAGGTCACGCAACGGCCATCTGCCCGGAGTTTCTGGAGATGAGGGAGGCCAGAGGAGCTGGGAGGCAAGATCCGCCCGTAAGGATCATTGAGGTGCAGCACGGGGAAGCTGAGGATAGGTGTGAAGACAGGGTCGATGTAGGGACCCGAGGGGGGATCAGAGTGATCCATGGGGGAGTAGGGATCGAGGCAACCCGCAAGGGGAGCCTTCATACCATGTTCCACAGAGGGGTCGCATCGACCTCCCTAGCTCCCCCCCCCAGAAGAAATGATCACCATCTCATCCGTGGATATGCCAGACTACGAAGACCCATTTTACGACGCGCTAGTGATTCAGACGGCAGTGGAGAACTTCACAGTCTCCCGGATATTGGTGGATAACGGGAGCTCGGTGAACGTGATCTTCAAAAAGGCCTTCGATGAGATGAGGGTGGAAGGAAAAAGGGTCCTGGCTTCCGATGGACCGCTTTTTGGTTTTTCTAGAGAGAGGAAGGAGGTAGAAGGGGGAGTAGGCCTGCATGTGAAGCTCGGGGGCGTCTCACGAAACTGTAGGTTCGTGATCGTAGCCGCCCCGAGTAGTTACAACGCCATCTTTGGGCATCCCCTTATCAGCGCCTTTCGCTGCGTCCCCTCCTCTTTTCACCAATGTCTCAAGTTCAATAATGGAGGGGTGCAGGTTAGGATCAGGGGGGATCCCAACGTGGCGAGGCAGTGTTACGTGACGGCGGTCAACACTGTGTCATGGATGGCTGAGGCGGATGGACTGGAAAAGTAGATGGCTGGACAGGGAGGGAGTGTTGAGGAGGGAGAGACGAGCCTGGAGGAGGCGTTGGAGGTAGAAGGGAAGCAAGGGGTAGGAGTGGAGGAGGCAAGCCCGCAGGAGGCGTAGGGTTTAGTGATGGAGGAGGTAGTGGAAGTAGAGGAGATAAGCCTGAGAGAGGCAGAGGAAGAAGAGCAGAAGCAAGGAGAAGGCCTGGAGGAAGCGATGGAGGTTGACGAGGCGGAAGGAGAAGAGCTTGAGCAAGAGGAGGCAAGGGCAGATTGGGAGCAGTCGAGGCTGGAGCCGGCCAAGGAAGTGATAGAGATGGAGGTGCTCACTAGGGCGGGGCAGGTACAGAAGGTGCGGGTCAGTGGAGGCTTGAGCCTCGGTGATCAGGAGCGAATGAGAGCCTGCATCCAAAGCAACATCGACATCTTCGCTTGGAGCGCGACAGACATTTCGGGCATCGACGCGGACGTAGCATGCCATCGCCTGAACCTGGACCCCAGGACTCTCCCCGTATGCCAGAAGATGAGGTCCATCGCCACTAAGCTGGAGAAGCCCATCCGAGAGGAGGTCAAGAAGCTCCTGGAGGCAGGCTTCATCTCAGAGATCCAGTATCCAGGCTGGATCTCCAATGTTGTAATGGTAAAAAAAGGCGGAGGAAAATGGCGTATGTGTATCGACTTCTCTTTGTTGAATAAATCATGTCCTAAAGATTGCTACCCCCTGCCTCGAATCGACGCGCTGGTTGATTCAGCCGTCGGTTTTTCTGTTATGAGTTTTTTGGATGCTTTTTCAGGTTACCACCAGATCCGGATGCACCCTCCCTACGTCAAGGATGTTTCCTTCATCACGAGAGAGGGGTGCTTCAGCTACAAAATGATGCCCTTTGGCTTAAAAAATGCAGGGGCAACATACTAACGCATGATGGATTGGGTCTTTCAAGATCAGAGGGGAAGGAATCTAGAGGTCTATGTTGACGACCTGATGGTCAAGAGTAAGTGTGTGGATTTACATCTGCGAGACTTGGAAGAAACATTCGCCACCCTATGGAGGTTCAAGATGAGGTTGAATCCCTTGAAGTGTGTCTTCGGGGCTAGTTGCGGGAAGTTCCTCGAGCACCTCTTGACCCCGGCGGGGGTAGAGCCTAACCCTGACAAGGTTAAGGCTATCTTAGATTTGGAATCACCTCGCAGCGCCAAAGAGGTCCAGTGTCTAACCAGAAATTTGGCCGGGCTAAGAAGGTTCCTCTCCCGGTCCGGGGATAGGTGCTCTTCTTTCTTTAAAGTGCTCCGTGGTAACCAGGTGTTCGAATGGATGGTCGAATGCGAAGAGGCCTTCCAAGGGCTGAAGAGGCAACTCTCCCAAGCTCCGCTACTTCAAAGCCCAAAGGAGGGGGAAGATATAGCCTTGTATCTCAGGGTGGGGATAGAGGCTGTGAGCTCCGTCTTGGTTAGGGAAGAGGGAAAGAAACAGCTACCCGTCTACTACATAAGCCGAATCTTGAGAAAAGCAGAGCTCCGATATCCCATCCTAGAGAAGCTGGTGTATGCCTTGATCGTCTCGGCTAGGAAGCTTCGTCCTTACTTTCAAGCGCACTCGATTAGGGTAGTAACCAACCATCCCCTTCACAAGGTCTTCGAGGGGGTAGAGCACTCAGGAAGGCTGGCAAAGTGGTCCATCGAAATCAGCGAGTTTGACATCTCTTTCGTTCCGAGACTCTTCATCAAAGCTCAGGCCGTGGCGGACTTCCTGGCAGACTATGTCACTAAAGCTGAGAAAGAAGAGCCGAAGCTGCAGGAAGCGTGGAGGATGATGGTCGATGGGGCCTCGGGAAAACACTCCCTGGGAGGGGGTGTAGTGTTGGTGAGTCCTCAAGGGGTTACCAAAGAACAAGCGGTGGTTTTTAACTTCCCCGTAACCAATAATCAACCGGAGTATGAGGCCGTACTAGCCGGCCTTCGATTAGAAAAGGAGTTGGAGATTCAGGATGTGGAGACCTTCACCAACTCGATGGTGGTAGCATCGCAGATCCGAGGGGAGTTTGAGGCTCGGGAGCCTACCCTCGTGAAGTATCTATCCAAGGTAAGGGAAATCATCGGAGGTTTCCGTTCCTTCTCTATTCAACATGCTCCTAGGGGGGAAAGCGCAGCAGCTGATCGATTGGCTAAGTTTGGACCTCGGGGAGGAGGAACCTTAACCGAACTATTCCGACCAGCAATTGAAGAAGGGGAGTTGATAGAGGTAGGTCGGCGACCTTCGTGGGTAGACCCATTGGTGACCTTCCTCACCACAGGCAGGATCTCAGAGGAGGTCAAGGATGCAAAGAGCTTCAGGCGAAAGGCGGCCTATTACCTGATGCTGGGAGGGGGCTTGCACCGGAAGATGTTATTAGGGCTCCTGGCAAGATGTGTGACCGAGGAGGAGGCCTCGAGGATCCTGGAAGAGGTACATTCGGGAGAGTGTGGCAGTCACTCAGGGGGGGAGGATGTTGGAGGCAAGGGTAATAAGGCAAGGGTATTTTTGGCAGACTTTGAGGAAGGATGCAGTTGAGTTTGCAAAGAGATGCCTGAAGTGTCAAGTGTACGCTCCCCTCCAGCTCTTGCCCGCTCAAAGGCTTCGAAGCATGACAGCACCATGGCCCTTCGCCATTTGGGGGATGGATCTAGTTGGGCCCTTTCCTCCAGCCAGCGGGCAGAGGAGGTTCCTCCTAGTAATGATCGATTACTTCTCAAAGTGGCTGGAAATCAAAGCTCTGGCCAAGGTTACCTCCCAGGTCATCAGGAACTTTGTATGGGGAGAAATCATATGCAGACATGGGCTACCCCAAGCGATAGTGACAGATAATGGTCCCCAGTTTTTCAGCGAGGAGTTCATTAGCTTCTGTACTCAATTGGGGATAGACCTCAGGTTTGCCTCTGTCCATCACCCTAGGAGCAATGGCCAGGTGGAAGCGGCGAACAAGATCATTGTAAACTTGTTCAAAAAGAAGATGGAAAACCTGAAGGGTAACTGGGTAGAGCAAGTCCCCTCCGTCCTGTGGGCCTTGCGAACAACTCCGAACACGCCCACAGGGGAGACCCCTTCAAGCTCTCTCCTGGATGTGAGGCTATCCTCCCAGTGGAGTTCGAGTTTAGATCTCCACGGGTCACGACCGTGGGTTAAGGAAGCGAAGCATGGAGTTTGGGGAATGTGGAAGAGCTGCGCCTCTCGTTGCATATGGTGGAAGAGCTACGGGATATTGCTGCCATCAGGCAAGAAGAGATCAAACGGCGAATGGCCAGGTACTTCGATAAGCACATTAGAGTCAAGCAATTCGCCTAGGGGGACCTAGTGCTAAAAAAGGTCGACGCGGCAGGAAGGTCGGCCCCGGTTGGCAAGCTCAACCCCGGCTGGGACGGGCCTTACATAGTAGAGAAGACTCTGGCTAATGGGGGTTACTACCTCCAGGATGTGGAGGGAAGGACCTTGAGCCACACCTGGAGTGGTGATGACTTAAAACGCTTCTACCCGTAAGGGGAGAGAAGGATTGTAATGTCGTAAATAAATATTATCTTTTCAATGTGACCATTTCAAAACATTGAATGTCTCCAAAAATGCTATCATAATGTTTTTTGCTTTGACCGACTATGTCTCCTCATCCTGATGATAGAATAGGATTGGTTTGATCTTCATCAACACCCCGAGCTCGGCTCGGCCCCAAGTAGACCCGCTGCGCAGGCTCTCATCTAGCTGGAAGCTCCGAAGGCTCTCCTGTGGGGGATAGGTTTTGTTTGATCTTCATCAACACCCCTAGCTCGGCTCGGCCCCAGGTAGACCCGCTGCGCAGGCTCTCATCTAGCTGGCAGGTCCGAAGGCTCGCCTGTGGGGGAAAGGTTTGGTTTGATCTTCATAAACACCCCGAGCTCGGCTTTGCCCCAGGTAGACCCGCTGCGCAGGCTCTCATCTAGCTGGCAGGTCTGAAGGCTCGCCTGTGGGGGAGAGCTTTGGTTTTATCTTCATCAACACCCCGATCTTGGCTCGGCCCCAGGTAGACCCGCTGCGCAGGCTCTTATCTAGCTGGCAGGTCCGAAGGCTCGCCTGTGGGGGAGAGGTTTGGTTTGATCTTCATCAACACCCCGAGCTCGGCTCAGCCCCAGGTAGACCCGCTGCGCAGGCTCTCATCTAGCTGACAGGTCCGAAGGCTCGCCTGTGGGGGAGAGGTTTGGTTTGATCCTCATCAACACCCCGAGCTCGGCTCGGCCCCAGGTAGACCTGTTGCGCAGGCTCTCATCTAGCTGGAAGGTCCGAAGGCTCGCCTGTGGGGGAGAGGTTTGGTTTGATCTTCATCAACACCCTTAGCTCGGCTCGGCCCCAGGTAGACCCGCTGCGCAGGCTCTCATCTATCTGGCAGGTCCGAAGACTCGCCTGTGGGGGAGAGGTTTGGTTTGATCTTCATCAATACCCCGAGCTCGGCTCGGCCCCAGGTAGACCCGCTACGCAGGCTCTCATCTAGCTGGCAGGTCCGAAGGCTCGCCTGTGGGTGAGAGGTTTGGTTTGATCTTCATCAACACCCCGAGCTCGGCTCGGCCCCAGGTAGACCCGCTGCGCAGGCTCTCATCTAGCTGGCAGGTCTGAAGGCTCGCCTGTGGGGGAGAGGTTTGGTTTGATCTTCATCAACACCCCGAGCTCGACTCGGCTCCAGGTAGACCCACTGCGCAGGCTCACATCTAGCTGGCAGGTCCGAAGGCTCGCCTGTGGGGGAGAGGTTTGGTTTGATCTTCATAAACACCCCAAGCTCGGCTCGGCCCCAGGTAGACCCGCTGTGCAGGCTCTCATCTAGCTGGCAGGTCCGAAGGCTCGCCTGTGGGGGAGAGGTTTTGTTTGAATTTCATCAACACCCCGAGCTCGACTCGGCCCCAGGTAGACCCGCTGCGCAGGCTCTGATCTAGCTGGCAGGTCCGAAGGCTCGCCTGTGGGGGATAGGCTGAGTCCTTAGTTCTTGGCCCTGGGTTCTTGATTTGAAGCTATTCTGCATTACGACGAGCTTGGCTCGGCCCCAGGTAGACCCGCTGTGCAGGCTCTGATCTAGCTGGCAGGTCCGAAGGCTCGCCGATGGGGCATAAGTTTAGTTTGTCGGAAGAAGTTTTCACATGGCCCTGGCCTAGATCGGGAACGAGGTCCTAAAGGTCTCGGCCAGTGGAGGTCTCGGCCCGAAGGTCTCGGCTTGGGTACCTCACCAAAGAAGGCTTCCGGCAGACCCGGGCAGTATGACCTAATCTATAGCGCAAGGTTCCCGCCTAATTGATCTCTAAGGAAGGTTACCCCAAGGATACCAAGGGTCTCGGCGGAAGCCCGCGCGGAAGTCACTAGGCTGACCACCTACTCATTCAAGCAAACGCATCGATAGCGAAAAGTAAAACGTTGCATTATATTTAACAATAAATTACATGGAGTTTGGAGCTTGTCGCTCATTACAAAAGAGACTAATCACAAAAGAAAAAAAAACACTTCAAGGGGCGCACTGTAATCATCACTGGTGCTCTCGCTCGAATCCCCGCCAGATCCCTCACCAGAGCTCGCCTCGGACGTCTCGCCGGCAGCGGTAGAAAGCTTCGGAATTTCCGAGGGCGGGGAGTCGGGCGCACCTGGAGGCTTCGGGATGGGATTGAAAAGCTAGGGGAGGAGTTGGTCGACAGTGACAGTCTCGCCCGCCTCTCGCAGCAGCTCCAAGTCCCGCAACGTCTCGAGCGTGAGCTTGACGGTGGCCTGGGCATTCGCCTGCAGTAGCTTGTCGATGTCGTACTCAGAGAAGTGACGACACTTTATCCTTTCATCAAGCATTGTAGGGGGCGGGCCTTTCGCTGCTTCCGCACGCCGGAGTTGGTCACGCAGCAAGACGTTCTCGTAGCGCGCGTCAGCTAACTCTGCGCGGAGCGCTGTGGATGGGCCAGGATCCTGTGGAAAAGAGATCAGCTCAGAGAAATGTTGCACAAATACGGCTTCAGGAAGCGAGAACAGGGGTCCAGGAAGGTCTCGCTTACCTCGACTGCAGAGGGTAGGGATAGCAATTATTGAGCATTCGCCAGCTCTTGCTGAGCACTCGCGAGCTCTTTCTCCTGGGCACGCGCTTGAGCCACTGCTCCCTCCCTCGCCTTGTACATGTCCATGAAATTCTTATCTAGGCTAATGCTCCGGTGAGCGTACATATGCACGAGTTCGAACCCGCGCAGCAGGGCCCGTACGGAATCGAAGGCCAAGAGCCGAGTGGGCGTCTGGTCGAAGATGCTGGCATCCTATCGGCTGTAGAGACCATAGCCTAGCGAGAAGGCCTCGCCAGTGACCTCATCTCTCCCCGCCCAGCTGGGAAGGAGCGTCTAAACCTTGATCAGGTTGGACTCGGGGTCCCACTGGAGCTGAGGCTTCCCCCTCAGCGTCGAGGTATTTCACGCCGAATCCATAGTTTCTGTGCCCTTTCGGCACCTCCTTGGGCGGAGTCCGTGCAGAGGTCTCGGCGACGGCCCCTTCTTCCCCAGTCTCGTTTGCGGAAGGTGAGTTCCGGGCGGAGGTCTCGGCAGCGGCCCCCTCTCCCCCAGCCTCACTTGCGGCCGGTGGGTTCCCGACGGGAGCCTCGGCACGGCTCCTGGCAGCAGCATCCATCTCGCTGGCCCTCTGTAGAAGCTCTTCGAAGGACCTGCCCGGGGGAAGAGACCGGATAGGCAAGACTGCCAAGGATTTCCCTTTCTCGGAAGCAGACGGCTTTGGCCTCTTCAACGATCGGAGGGCGGGAAGGGTGCCTTTCCGCTTCTTGGCTTTTGGCGACACGGGCTGGGTCGGTTCATCCTGGCAGGCGAGAGCGCCAGCTCTCGCGAGGGAGAGAGAATCTCTCGCGTCCAGGCTCTCGGTACCCGGGGCCTCGGCGAAAGGTTGGCGCAGTGGGACCTCCCGCTCTCCTGCAAAGTGGAACTATTCAGCACAAGAAGATCCTGACAGAGTCAAATCTAGGGCGAAACCATACCTTCACCCGGGAGGCCTGGAAGAAGGGAGTCGACGTCTCGCCGGAGGAAGTGGACGTCGAACTCCTTTGTGCCAAAGGACTCCAGAATCACGCTCTCACGCGATCCCAGAGCGGGCGGCTTGTAGGCGGCATCCTCATACTGAACAGGCTCGAGGGGGACGTTGTCGAAGTTGCTAGTGACATAGACGAACCTCTCGCCCCAGTGGTGATGTTTGTTGGCGAGACCGGTGGTCTTGAGCAGCTACCCGGAAAAGAAGACCACCCCTCCTTTGGCGCGGAAGGTGAATAGCTTCCGGAAGATTGGCAGGCTTAACTCGATCCTCTCGGACCGCTTGTAGCATATGAATGCTACAAGGATCGTGACGGAGTTTGGGTTTAGTTGGGCGGGAACTACCCCATAGTAGCGAAGAGCTTGGCGAATCTCCAGCCAGAGGGGAAGGAGGAAACCCACCTCGAAATGTTCGAGGTGGATGGCGAGCTCTCTCGGCCTCAGGGTATTCACCTTATCATGATTGCCCGGATTCCTCGCCGAGAAGCCAGCAGGGACGAAGCGAATAACGTTCGTGTTGAACTCCTCCAGGGTGAGGGTGCAGGAAGGGAAAAGATGCTTTCGGAATGCTTCCGCGCAATGAGCGTGACCCTCGCTCTCGCCCGGCATTTGGGTTTGTGAGTGAAGGGGAGAACTTTCGAGAGGTAGAGACGGAAGCAAGAGGCCAAGAGCAATGGAAGGGAGTTAAGGTTCCGGATCGTAGTAATAAATGCGGTGGGTGGACATCTCTATTTATAAGGAACCGTGATCATTACGGCGCCGTCTGATAGAGAGAGAAAATAGTGGCAAAGTACAGCTGTCACGATCTGGACTGTGACGCCTCGATTCCCCCCCCCCCCTCGAGATAACAGCGAGCAACACCCGCGTCTAATTGGCGCAAGCATCCTAGTTTTGGCGCGAGAACCCCTGTTGCGGCACAAGCATTCTATCTCGCGCCATCGCGTCTAATTGGCGCAAGCATCCTAGTTTTGGCGCAAGAACCCCTGTTGGCAGCACAAGCATTCAATCATGCGCCACCGTGTATAAATTGGCGCGAGCACCCTTGTTCTGACACGAATTCTTAAAATCACAGCACAAGATAAGAAGATATGGATAATGACACTCTCTCGCCGGCGAGAGCTGAATGAAATTAATAATAATCGTTATTACAAACAAACATAGGGGTACATTGCATGAAGGGAAGGCTAAATAGAGAGAGAAGGTGAGTGAAAGTGAGGGTAAGATCTATCTCAACTCTAGAGGGGGGTGAATAAAGTTTATTTAAATTAATTTCACAGTTGAAATTAACCAGCAAATATAAAATTCAATTTATAGTATAGTGTAGAGTGTTAGTAAAGAGTTAAAAACAAAGAAGTAAAGAGCACAGCACACAGCAAACCAATCACACAAACAACCCAGAAGACACAAGGAAATATAGTGGTTCCCCAAAAACCTGGGTACATCCACTCTTCTACCACCCTTGGTAGGAATCCACTCAGGATGAGTTGATCAGGTGTCCTGACACCAATGAGCTTTTGTTAAGGTGCTCAAAAACCAAAACTGGATTTTTTGATAAGGTGTCTTGCCACCACTGAGTTTTGACAAGGCTCTCAGAACCAGACAGAACTTTTGAAGGGAGTTCAAGAACCCTTTTACAGCAGAAAAAGAAAAGATAAAGAGGTGAAGTTGTCTTCTCTGTTCTCAAATCAAATGAGAGAAGACTAGTGGATCTTTTGTTATCAAAGCTCCCCCTGAGTTGTAGACAGGTTCAGGAATGGAAGCTTTGCTCTAGGGTGATAGGCCTTCAGAACTTTAGATCTCCAGCAAAGGATTGTTTCAGCAAAAAGGCTGAAAGATGAGGTGTCTGGAGTTCTTGAGATGAGGCTGTGATCACTTTTCTGTAAGCAAAAAGACTGTTATTCTGATTCTTCAGAATTGATCACTTGTTATCTGTCACAGCTTAATTCTTCTTGTTGTGTTCTCTGTGTATGTTCTTGTGTGTTCTCTTGTCTGAAGATGAAAAGGAGGATCTTATTCTCAAAAAAAAATTCTTGTCAAAGATAGCCGTTGGCAGGCATAAATGTCTTCCATAAAGAGTCTTGTCTTCTAGAGGAAGGTCCAATAAAACATTCCCTGAATAATTCCTTGAAACTTGCTCCAGAATAAAGACAAACAGCTGGCAGATCTCCTTAACATAAATGCTGAGAGATTTCAAAAACATTCCAAAGACTGGCAGCATTTGAATCCTTAGAATCGTTGATCTCTCAGAAAAATCGTCGATCTGAGCTCTACTATCGTCGAACTGAGCTTAGAGATGGAAACAGATCAAACAGACAGAAAACGTCGAATTGAGCTCGAAGATCGTCGAGCCGAGCTCAGCGACCTGAAGAATAGCTGAAGAGAGATCGTCGACCTGAGCTAGAAAAACATAGAATGCAGTTCGACAACTAAACAAAATTATCTGAAAGCAGATCGTCGATCTGAGCTCGAAGATCGTCGACTGGAGTTCGACGATTTATCGAAGTTGAGCTCAGAGAGCGTCGAACTAAGCTCGACGTTTCGTCGACCGGAGCTCGACGAGAATTTCCTTAGACTTGGCTCTATATCCTTGATATTGGAATGGTCCTGGGGGCAGCTTCAAACCTAAGTTCTAATCCCTAGACTCATTCTAATGTTGACCTTTACAACTATACAACTAGGTCAACCTGGTTTCCTAAGACAAACATAGTGATCCTTACCCAAATTAGTAATAGGGTGTTCCAACAGTGAGATCTGGGGAACTAGTAGGGTTCCCAGCGCCATCGACCTCGTTCCCGCAGCCTGGTCCTTGGAGGCGCCTGCGGATTGAAATAGGAAGACAGGGTGGTACACCCTAGGTTAATCCGCCGAGCTTGATCCCGGATCTGCGCGATGCACCTCCCTGGCGAAGACTCGGTAGCAGGCCCTCCCGGCCGATCAGCCTCGCCCAAGAAGAAATCTCGCTCCAGAGCTTCCATCCTCTGCTCCATAGACTCACGGAATGCTCTTGCCGCGGCAGCATGGGCACGATCTCGCTGGATAAGCTTGGACAAAATGGTCGAGATCTTCCTCCTTCGCCCCTTCGCGTTCCCGGCACCGTTCAGGGTTTCCTCTATCTCGCCAGACGAAGGGAGGGGGGAGCCTTCACCTTCTTCTTCTTCTTCTTCTTCTTCTTCTTCTCCCTCCTCGTTGGCTCCAGACCGTGAGCTGGGATCCCCTGCAAAAAGAGCGACCAAGGATTTGTTTAAGACGTAACGATTAGCCGGCAAGAACGTCTCTCGCATACCTGTAGTCCGGCGGGAACCGTCGACTGACGCCGGACGAGAAGGCCCCCCCCATCGGTTCCATAAAGAAGGTGAAGAGGCTTGCCCCGCTCGGGGCGGAATGGCTTGCGCACGATGATCCCAGCATGGTCGGAAGCATGGGGGGAGTTATCTTCTCTCAAAGGATGATCGGCATCCTTGGGAGTGGCGGAGGGTTCAGAAGCCACCCTTCCCGCCTGCAGGGCAGGATTCGTCGCGGAGGGAGGCAGTCCAACCATTCTCGCCTCATCTTCCCGAGTGACAAGGCCTGGGTCGACGGAAGAAGTCTCTGCGAGAAGACAGTTCAGAAGAGAGGGCATGATTGAAGTATTGAGAAATGGCAGAAAATGTACCTATCGTCCTGGTCTCGACTGGAGGAATTACCCCCGAAACCCACGTTTGATCCTCAGGAGGGTGAGCCAACAAGTTCGGGGGAGTCAGCGGGGACCCAACGCCGTAATTAGGAACAGACTCCTGCGAAAGGTCGCGTTAGCTATTGGTCCTGTAGCACGATCATCTCGGAAGGCGCGGTCGAAAGGCATACCTTTTGCAGGGAGGGGTCCCCCGTGGGATTTGGGGTAGGAGAAGGTCGATCCCTGTTCTCACGAGTAAGGTCTCGTCGGACCACCTTGGCTTTCCTCTTGTCTTTCTTCTTCTTCGGCTCAGAACGACCAGTGGTGGAAGTTTTCCTCGCTAGCCAGGGGGCCACCGCAGCACTGTTGGCCAGAGCTCGCTTGGCAGCGCTAACCGGTCCTTGCGAAAGGGCACGCAGCTACATGGTGGCCTCGCGCAAAAAAATCCAGGTGAGAGCTCGCTTAGGAAACAGTGGTTCAGAGGCAAGACTTATGATCGCCTGTCCAGAACGTATTTATAGCCAGAAGTAGGGCCCACCGAAAGATTCCTTTGGCAGGCAGGCACGTGTCCAGCGAATAATTTGGGGTTGGACTTGTCTTGTCGAGCGCAGGGCTAGCTCAAAAAGAGCGAGGATTGTGTACAACCCCATATTCGTTGGGTAGGACCCAGAAGACCAAGACTTCAGTGGTCGGGATTGGGCTATTGGCAGACGCATCAGGGGTATTTCAGTATTTTCGGGTCAAGGGAAGATTATAAATAGACCCATAAGGGCTCTTTGGAAGGCAGGCTTTTCATTATTCTTCAACTCTAGTGCTTTCTGAAGAGCTCCCATCCCAGCATTTGGCTTTGGAGGGGAAGCTCTCAGGGATCTTCGGGTGTGAGGTGGGACCTCCCTGCTGAGGCTTTGGGTCGGTCTTGGGACCTTAGCAGGAAGTCAAGGGTCAAGGTTTGAGAGAAGTAGGCGTCGGCTGCACCCTAGTTTGTGAACATTCGTTGAGGTCATTTTTGGCTTCAAAAATAAATACTAGTGTGTTGATTTGTGTTCTTGAAAGCAAACTCAATAAGCTAACTCATAACACACCAAATTAAAAAGTAGTCAAAAATACTTGAAAACTTATTCACCCCTAGGTGTATAGCTACTCTTGAAATAAAGAGTTTCAAGTGGTATCAGAGCGAGGTTATTCAAAAAGGACTTAACAGTCTGAACAGATCTCAAAGAGTAGCTAATGATTAAATACATGGGTTCAAGTTAGAACTACAAGGAGTTGAGCTCTATGAAGCTCCCTATCTGCAGAAAATAAAACATTGGAATATGGAAAGAAAGGGTTAAGCTATTCATGGAAGCCTCAGACCCTAGGATCATCATTACAGTCCAAATACGACCATTCATTGATGGAGACTACGGCCCACAACATTTCGAGGACGACGATGGCATGCTTGCGGACGACCATGCGGAGCGTCGGCATAATAGCCGTCCAGAACGCAAACCCATATATTATTAATTAATAATAATTATTATTAATAAATTATTATTAATTAATAAGTCATTTCTATGTTTGTTATTTTTATGTCGTAATGTTATTTTCATTTCATGTATGATGGGTGCTTATAACCATCATTTGTTATTTTTATTTCATGTTCTTAATTATTGTAATTGTTATGTCATGATGGGTGCAAATAGCCATCATGAGTGGTTTAATTTTCTAAGGTGGAGATTGAGTGGTGTAGCCTATATATATGCATGTATGTTTCATATTTTATTCATTGAATGAAAGAAAATTTGAAAACCTAGCTTGAGAATCTCTCTCCTTCTTCTCCTTGGCCGACCCCCCCCCCCCTCTCTTCTCCTCCTTCTTGGCCGCCGGCCACCATCTTCCCCTCCTCCTCCTCCCTCCTTCATATCTCCCTCTTCCTCTTGCTATCCGAACCCTCCTCTTCCTCTACAAAGAAAACCTACCACTTCCATCCAACAAGCCACTGGCCTCCTCCTCCTCTCACCAACCGGCCACCCCTCTCAAAAACCGGCCACCCCCCCCCCTTCATCACAACCCGTGCCCCTCCATCTCCCACAAAATCCTAGCCGCCGGCCACCAACACCAACAAACCCGCCCCCCCTCTTCATCCCTTTCCTAATTTGACCACCACCTTCCATATTAAGCTCTAAAACCTACCATATTTTCCCTCTCCTACCATATTTAAATATATTTATTGCCAAATCTAGAAGATGACGTCGTGGGGATTTCCAACATCGGTGTGACGCGACGAAGGCGGACGAGTTTCTCTCCTACCGACGTGATTCCGATGGAGCCGTTGAAGATCGATCCACGCCAAGATAACCGGAATCATCCATTCCGGTTGGATAATGAAAATTTTCACTCTCATGTGTTTCTTTCCTTGAATAATCTTGTGGTGGATTTTCTTACAGTTAATTTTGATAGCATTGAAAATATCGTGGATAGCTTTCATCATTTTGTGTCTTTTCTTGATTGATCTAATTTTCGTAAAGGGTTTGGCGAGCCCTCATTTTTTCTTTTGTTGGGAGAGATCTACCTTTTCCGAATCGTGTTTTATTCAGTAGATCTCTTTTGGTACAACACCGCTCGACCGGATCATGCAGGTCCCTTTAGCTGGAAAGAACATTGGCCTATAGCCCTTGTTTGATCCCTATCGGATTGACTACCCGTACGCTAGTATTAAATTTATTACATTAATTACGTGGTGCCGCGTAGATCGATTGTGCGAGTGTAGAATTTGGTTCATAAAGAGCTAGTCATGCGCGACCGTAAATATATTTCGGTCCAAACGTGTACGCCTACATCAATTTTGTATCGGAGGGAGGTTGTGTCGATTTCTTAATTTGCACCATCCTAAATAATCTTAGAACGCTGACACGCACTTGCACGAATTTCTTCAAAACAAAAAAAAACACAAAAAACATTTTTATGTGGTCTGCCAATAGCGGCCTAAAAATCTTATTTTTCAGCAAAAAAAATTCAAAAAAAATTTTATTGCTCTCTTATTTCTTTACAGCAAGAAAATTAAAAATAAACTATATTTTACCCTAGTTATTAAGTGGTAACAAATCTTTCTTTATTTAAAATCATTAATAGGGCTAATTATTTATTTCCTATCTTGCACCACCTTGATATTTTATTTTTAGTATTTTTAATTTGTAACCTTTGGGGTTGAAATTTTTACTTAACATTAAGGACTCATTCAGGAGGTTACACAAAAATTTCCATAATTTTCTAGGTTCATTTCGTTGGTCCAAAAAATCGTAAAAGTTACCATAACGGATTTTTTTGTTGTGTGTTGGACAGATTTCTAGTGTCCACTAAATTAGGCATAAATTTCTCATCCTATGTCCGAATTCAGAAATTTAAAAACCTGTCGATATGTATAAAAGTCCTCTACAAGTTTTATATTAATAATATTTTCCAAATTGGCACTATTTCGGGTCCTAAAATTATTCTTTCCAGCACTATACGTGCATTATATTTGTGCACATGAAAATCCAATTATTATAACTTAAAAAAAATTGCTCACCTCACTCCGATTATGGCCCAAGACGTTTATGCTTCCCGATTATACTATTCGTATGCTAGAGTTATGGCTAATTACACCTCAAGGAAAACTCACCGTCCCCATACTCTTCCTCCCACTTATGACGGTTATGGGAATCCACACATTTTTACGGACTGGCTTAAGGAAATGGAATTTTATTTTGATTGTCACGATTAGGATGACCACAAAATGGTTGTCATCGCCCGAGATAGGTTAATAGGTCAAGCCCATGTGTTTTGGCAAAACAAAGAGCGTCGTGTTGGTAGTTGTAAACATACTTGGCGGGCAATGCGTAACCTACTCTCGGATCAATTTGATCCCGCCTATCTCCGCACTACTAACACCAAGCCGGCGAGTGAGTATCATTATGGTGCTAGTTCCATACCTACCTTTAAGAATGACTATAAACCAAATGCCCAGATCGAACAGCAGATAACTGATGATTTGGTACCCTTAAATAATGGAATAAGTCAGTCTTAGATTATATGGGTCTTTTTAAGGATATGATGGTTAGGAGTGGTGTGAAGGAGTTGCCAGAGTTCACCCTTTCTAGGTTTCGTAGGGGGTTAAACCCCTACATCCAGGGTATATTACTGCGTCTCGGTCACACCGACCTACACTCCACTTTTAAAGCCGCATTGGAAATTGAGACACACCAACTCCCTAGGAATAAAGTTCCCTCGTGTCAAGCGATTACTACATGCGAGTCCTCCCCCAAGTTACCTAAATTAGTCGTTGACTCTCCTGTTGAATTTGAGGATGTGATTAGGACTGAGCCCGTCACTTAGGATGAGGCAAGTTTCCCTGACGCTTTTAGTGACGTTGAGGAGATTGGATATCCCAGTGATCTAGATGATGATTTCTCCCCTGAAGAATCACCTCCACTCCCCTTCATTGATATTCCTGTGTCGTCCCCACTGATAGTCATAGAGTCTTCTGATGACCCTGAGTCAGAAGATATTCCGGCTAAGTCGATAGACTCATCCTATGTTGAGAGCTTACCTATTACTGATTTAAGTGATGACCTATTAGGACCCAATATTATCATGGTTGACCCAGGATTGTTAGATGTTTCAACGGTTTTGGAAGAGTCACCTTGGGATTGTCTAGCTTGGGATGATCTTGGTGAGGTACATCCGGGAGTTAGTCCTTTGAAGTTATCAACGTTGCTCAAGGTTCAAGCTAATTTAGATTCTCCCCGGGATTCGATTTGCCCATCCCTCTATCCTAATTTAGACGATGTACCCACTTCATGGGAAGATTTGGTTAGCGAAGAATGTGACGTTTCGGTAGATTTACCCTGTGTGGGAGAATTAATTTTGGATGACGGTAGCGCTGAGAACCCGATAGACTTGTCTTTTATGTTTCATACTTCGGAGAATGTTGCTAATTCTGACTTGGATGACTTGACAAGTGTGTTGGAAGAATGTCCAAGTGAGAGAGTTGTATATTTGAACGACATTACTGAGGTAGAACCGGATGAGCATCCCCTGACGCTATCTCCATTGTGTGAATTTAAATTAGATTTCAACTCTCTCTCGGTTTTAGATTTACGAAGTCTCCCTCCTATTCTTTTGACTTGCCTTGTGGGCACTTTAGGACGCACATTTTGTAATCCTGATCTGAGTCCGTTTATTGGGCCACCCTCACGGGCCCCTCCTTTGGACATGTCACCTTTGTCTACCCATTATCCTACATGTCCATCGTTGGTCATACCCTCGACTGCATTACATTTTGTTTTTGCTGCGACGATGCCTTTTATCCTAGTTTATTCCTTTTTAATCTTTAAAAATTATCACATTTTCAATTAAACGTTTATGATGAAGCCATTTTTAGTGCCTCCTGATATAATACAATCAGCGCCACCAGATTTAGTTCCGTTGGTGACACCTTATTTAGTTTCGTTACCACCAAATATATTAAGTACGTTTGCACAAGATTATGCTCGCCATGAACATTATTTACGTAAGCACTTTAGTGAAGCGTTGTCCATGTCACAAAATCCTTATCAATTTCTTGCTAGCTTACATAAAAGGGCGTCTTACGGTATAATTGGCGATTTTATTTTGGTGCGTCTCGTCCTGAACAGTTGCCTTCGGGCACTATAGAAAGTTGGCGAGTTGGCGAGCTGCACCTTTTGCGGACATTAATGAAATTAGGAGAACACACATTTCTTTTGAGGTTTTTCACTGATTGGGGTAATACCCCCTTTTTTTAATGTTTCTGATTTAACGCTGCATGTTTCTCCACCACTTGAATTATCTGCCTGTCTGTTTGGTTCCACTTCGTTCTCTTATGGTTTGGGTAGTGAGTTTGTACTTGGATCGCACTCTTCTTCGGTCTTCATTGGAGGTACGTTGGTAATTGATGTTGAAACTTTTCTTCCTTTATTACCTAATGCTTTTCAAGGGGTCCCCAGGACCAACATTTTGTATGACAGGATACTCCAGGTTGAAGTGCTCTCTTCTCCAAGTGGTGTTGTTCGCTGCAACGTGTCTCTTGTGGAGGATGCTCTCCTGCACTGCTACTCTCAGACCAACTCATCGGTGATGAGTACTTTTGAGCGGGGGAGGATTGATGGAGACGACGGACCACAACATTTCGAGGACGGCGATGGCATGCTTGCGGACGACCATGCGGAGCGTCGGCATAATAGCCGTCCAGAACGCAAACCCATATATTATTAATTAATAATAATTATTATTAATTAATTATTATTAATTAATAAGTCATTTATATGTTTGTTATTTTTATGTCGCAATGTTATTTTCATTTCATGTATGATGGGTTCTTATAACCATCATTTATTATTTTTATTTCATGTTCTTAATTATTGTAATTGTTATGTCATGAGGGGTGCAAATAGCCATCATGAGTGGTTTAATTTTCTAAGGTGGAGATTGAGTGGTGTAGCCTATATATAGGCATGTATGATTCATATTTTATTCATTGAATGAAAGAAAATTGGAAAACCTAGCTTGAGAATCTCTCTCCTTCTTCTCCTTGGTCGACCCCCCCCCCCCTCTTCTCCTCCTTCTTGGCCGCCGGCCACGATCTTCCCCTCCTCCTCCTCCCTCCTTCATATCTCCCTCTTCCTCTTGCTATTCGAACCTGATGAGTTGTAAATATACTTATTTTTTAGTGTATTTATTTTGTCATTTTAATTTATTTTCATAGTTTTTAGCTTGTTTTATCCAATAAAATGTTTCTTTTTTGTAAAAATATATTCTAACTTAGCATTTTTTATTTTCTGAATTTTTCCAGAAAAAATAATTTTCGGCCCTATCACGCCCGTGACCATGCCCGACACGGGCGTGTCAGGCGCTCAACGCCAGCGGGTTGTCAACACTAACCGATTTCACTGTTACTCGCTCAACGTCATCAGTCACGCCCGTGTCGATGTCGGCACTCAACTCTTCGTCAACTGTCAACGCTGCCGACATCAGGATGCCAGCTGTCCAAGTCACGCCCCCCTTACACGCCCGTGACATTTGTGTCACGCCCGTGTCCGCCACGTGGACCGCCCCGAAGTCAAAGCTCCCGTCAAATCCCCAGATCCAGCTCCCCGTCACGCCCTAGTCACGCCCGTGACTGACACCTGTCACGCCCGTGACCTGGGGCGTGACCGCCACGTTTTCAGCCGAAGTCAAAGCTCCAGTCAAATCACCCGATCAGCTCATGAATAGTAGTGACACGCCCCCCTGTCATGCCCGTGACCTAGGGCGTGTCACTCCCGAATTTTTGCCTATAAATACAAGCTTCCAGGAAGCTTTTCTTGTCTCCTTTTTTGGCCAAATTGCTTAGGGGAGGTGCTGCCCATTTGGATTCCATGCTTATGAAAGGGAATTTTATCCCCCCTCTCTCTTAGTTTGTATTAGGATGTTTGCTTTATTTTACTTTGTAATAGCCTTTTTATTTATAAAATGTTAGTTTTTCTCTCTTCGCATGGCTTGGAATTCAATTAAGCGCCCTAACTTAAGTAATTTTTCGTTCCCTTTTTCGTTCTTTTCATGTTTTATCTTTTAAAGCTTCATAACTTATTTTAGTTTAGGATTTTATCGCACTTTCTATCCGTTGTAATGCCCATTTTATTTTCATTTTCCGCACCCGTTCAGCTTTAGCTTTCTCTTCTTTTCACTATTTTCATTCTTAAGGGTTTATAAAAACACCTAAAAAGTGTTCATTTTGATTTTATTTAACTTAGGCTCTTTAGGATTGTAAACTTTTCGTCTTTTTTAGTTTTATTTTCACTTTTTAGGAGCTTTTATAAAAACTTAAGAATGAAAAAGTCGTTGTTATAATTTTTCGTCAACTTCGTTTTAGCTTTTTAATTTCAAAACTTTTTAGTCCCTTTAATTTTTATTTGCACTTTTTATGCATTTCTACCGCATTCTAGCGGTAGAAATGCAGTTGTTTTAATTTTTTGCTCACTTCTATTTTGCGTTTATTTGCAAAACTTTTTGTCCAGTTAATTTTTATTTTGTCTTTTTATGCATTTCTACCGCATTTTAGCGGTAGAAATGCAGTTGTTTTAATTTTTCAGCAACTTTGTTTTTCTTATTTTCGCAAGTGTGCGTGCGTGTATGAGTTAGATTTTATTGCTTTATTTTAATTTCTGTAGAGTGTGTGCGTATGCATTTATTTCCGCCTACTCGTTAATAGTTAAATGGCGCTCTGCTTTCATTTCCCGCCTACTCGTTTGAGTAGGACTCATCATTTTAATGCTTTCATTTTCTTCCTACTCACTTGAGTAGGAAAACTTAGAGTGCGTGCATGTGTTTTCATTTATTGTAGAGTGCGTGTGTGTGATTTTACTTTTCTGTAGAGTGCGTGCGTGTATGAGATAAATTTACCCCCGCCCACTCATTTGAGCCGGATTTGCATTTACTGCTTTCTTCAGTCCTACTCGTTTGGGTAGGACTTGCAATTTACTTCTTTCTTCATGCTTTCTTACTGCTTTCATTTACCGCTTTCTTTATTGCTTTCTAGTATAAGTGTCCCCATTCTGATGAGTGACTAACCGCCCTTAGCCCTCAATATCGAAGAGCATTGGGACAGATAAAGTAGTTTTAAATAATTAAAGGTCATGTTTTCTATTTAATTAAATTTCATAAGGTTTGCCCCGGGTTAACGACGCGTAGGACCGCATAATCGATGTGCGGGCTCTATTTTCGTTATCCATACGCAACGCCGAGAGGCCGCACGTATGGACCGATCACCCTTGGGTAAAGAGAGCTTCGCGCTAACCCTTAGGAGAGGAGGCGCGTGACTCTACCGGATTGGGTTCCCCACCCAATAGCGGGGTTCTCAGCGTAATGCAGGCGTTAAGAGGAATCCTTCGTCGGCCTAGCGATCGGTCGAATAGTCTTAGCGTTCAGGTGAGCGATAGTCCTAGAGATAAGTGAGCTCATTCCTTTGGAACCTCCACGACCGAGTCTCCGCCTTAATTAATTTGAAATTTAGGATCTCTTTTTATTAAAAGTTATTTTAGTTCAAATTCTCTTTTGATATCGTCGCGCCGAGTTTTTCGTCGGCCTTCTGCACTTTATTTCCTGCTTTCATTTTCTGTATTATATTTATTTTTATGTTCGCCATTTCATTTTTTATATAATCCACCTAAGATATTATCGGTAGAATAATAGGCTTTCAGGGAAAGAGTAGATATAGCTAAGCCGGCCCCGAGAACAATACGACCCCGATATTCCTCCACACGGGAATATCCTGTACTACACGCGATAGGTGCACTTGCCTCCCTTTCGTTAAAACTCGGTTTCTAACAAAATAAAAACGCTCTTCTTTTTCTTTATAAAATAAAATCTCACTCATCTTAAAATAAAATAAAAAGAAACCTGTGCGTTTTAACCATCAGAACCCTCCTCTTCCTCTACAAAGAAAACCTACCACTTCCATCCAACAAGCCACCAGCCTCCTCCTCCTCTCACCAACCGGCCACCCCTCTCCAAAATCGGCCACCCCCCCCCTCATCACAACCTGAGCCCCTCCATCTCCCACAAAATCCTAGCCGCCGACCACCAACACCAACAAACCCGACCCCCCTCTTCATCCCTTTCCTAATTCGACCACCACCTTCCATATTAAGCCCTAAAACCTACCATATTTGCCCTCTCCTACCATATTTAAATATATTTGTTGCCAAATCTAGAAGATGACGTCGTGGGGATTTCCAACGCCGGCGTGACGCGACGAAGGCGGACGAGTTTCTCTCCTACTAGCTTGATTTCGGTGGAGCCGTTGAAGATCGATCCACGCCGAGATAACCGGAATTATCCATTCCGATTGGTAATGAAAATTTTCACTCCCGTGTGTTTCTTTCCTTGGATAATCTTGTGGTGGGTTTTTTAGCGTTAATTTTGATAGCATTGAAAATATCGTGGATAGCTTTCATCGTTTTGTGTCTTTTCTTGAATAATCTAATTTTTGTAAAGGGGTTTGGCGAGCCCTCATTTTTTCTTTTGTTGGGAGAGATCTACCTTTTTCGAATCGTGTTTTATTCGGTAGATTTCTTTTGGTACAACACCGCTCGACCGGATAGTGTAGGTCCCCTTAGCCGGAAAGAACATTGGCCTATAGCCCTTGTTCGATCCCTATCGGATTGGCTACCCGTACACTAGTATTAAATTGATAACATTAATTACGTGGTGCCGCGTAGATCGATTGTGCGAGTGTAGAATTTGGTTCTTATAGAGCTAGTCGTGTGCGTCCGTAATTATATTTCGGTTCAAATGTGTACGCCTACATCATTCATCCCCATGAAGGTCTTTGTATTAGATGTTATTATCTAGACTCCAAAGAAGTATACTGAAATGACTAAGGATGAAGTCATCTTGGCAACTATAGATAAGAGGGCACAAAACATCATTGTAAGTACCATAGATGACTCAACCTTCAAGAACCTGGTTCACTGTAAAATAGCTAAAGAGATGTGAGATTCACTTATTGTGTATATAGAAGGGACAGAGCAAGTGATGGATGACAGGAAATTCCTCCTGAATCAGCATTATGAAGCCTTCAATCAAGGGAAGAAGGATTCGATACCTGAATGTTATGAGAAGTTCTACATAATAGCTAACAGTTTGATCACCTATTGCAGATAGTTCACTAATTATTAGTTGAATGACAAGTTCTTGAGATCCCTAAACATTGAATGGGATATCAAGATCTATGCCATAAGAGAAGTTTGCAACTTGGCCAACACATTGCCCCAGAATCTATTTGGGAAGATTCTATCCCATGAGATGTAGTTGAACACCAGGAAGGCTGAAGAGAATGTTGTTAGATCTTTAAGCAAAGAGAATACTGTGGCCTTCAAAGCTGAAGCCACATGAAGAAACAGAGAAAAGACACTTTCTCCGCCAAGGAGAGGTTCTGAGTTAGAGAGCTCAGATCCCAGCTCCTCTGGAAATGATCTGTCAGGTAAATAACTAACACTATTCTCCAAGCAGTTCAAGAAGATGCTGAGCAGGAGGAGATAGTGGAAGAATAAGGGCAATTCAAGCTCCTCATCAAGGAAGCCTTATTCCAGCAAGGATAAATCCAGAAATCACCCCTATGAGGAATGATATGACTCCAAGCAGAACAAATATGTTAAGACTAATGTTATGTGCTACTATTGCAATAGGGGTGGACATGTCAATGTTGATTATCCAGTTAAGAGGAAGGAGCACATGAAGTCTAAAGGAAAAAAGCATCACAAGGACAAGAAGGCTAGAAATAGATTCTTGGCCAAGAATACTGTCAACCTATCAGATGCTGATTCTATGTCCTCAGAATCAGATGAAGAGGAGGCCTACATTGGTCACATGACTATTAAAAAAGAGGCTAAACATCCTACTGCCCCATCTAGCATAAGGGCCCCACTGTCCTCTATTGGCAGTGACTATGAAGAGGATGAGGAGTTCAATCCCATGGCCATATCAAAAGATAATTAGGACAATTCTACTCCTGATGAGGTACACTCTATCCCTAGCTCCTCCTCTATCTATGAGTTTGTCTCAGACTCTTAAGTATCAACTTCCTCTAGTGGGAATGATAGTTTAGAATCTAAAGATGATGTCAATCAATTTATTGACAAGTACGGTGAAATGTTGGATGCTTTGAAGAAGAGCAAAATGCTTGTTAAGAGACAAGCTGAGGAGATTGCCTCCCTACAACAAGCTTCTTCCCTGCAGTCTGAATCAACACCCTTGTGTACTAAGATGAGGATGGAAGTTTTTCAACTGAAGACAATCTCAATTATACAAATTGGGACCATTGGCCAGAAAAATAATATCATCATGGATTTTGAAGAGAAGCTTCTCAAAGAGAAGAAGATTTTGGCTGAATTCTCTGAGCCCAAAACTGTGTTATCGCTGATTGACTCCTTCATCTCTCAAAAAGATATGAGAGGTTTGGGGTTTAAGTGGAACTAAATAGGTGCCCATTCTAAAGGGAAAGGAAAAGCTCTTATAGTGCCTCAGACCACCTTTCAAAAGGTAATCATCCCTTCTAATAGGTATGACTAGGACAACATGTATGGTCACTGGAAAAATGGGAACTCTCCTAAAAGAATACTATAGTATCTTACAATGGAGGGAGAGAGGACATGGGTGTGAGTGCGATGAAGGCTCCTCATGAGTAAATCATAAGTCTTATTATGGACCATTTGTGTTTGCTTCTCCAGCCCCCACACTCAAGGATAAGGTAGTGGCATATTCTCAGGTTCATCCAACAAACATTTTGACTAAGGGTAATTCAGTCAGTAATGTTAACACTGGATCTGACCACTCCCAAAAATTACCTCAAGTACTAGCGGCAAGGACTTCTCTAGCTGCCTAGCCGCCCTTCCGCAGAGTCTCCCCAGCATGACGGCTGCTGAGTAGGTCTCGGTTAGTGGCTAGCCTATCCTCCTAGCCGCACGGGTAGACGACTCCTCCTTTTTCCTACCCCCTGTATCTGGTCACCGCTGCCCGTTTCTCGTATACGCAGGTAGCCGGTATTTTTAGCCCTGCCCGTTTGGGCAGGCCCCCTGAGCCTATAAATAGGCATGAACAGTACCTTCCAGATCATCGAGTTTGGATCCCCAAGCTTGCCTCCTGTGGCAGTGGATTTGAAATCTTCCTCTAATTATGAGTACATGTACGCGCGGGTTCTCTACTCTAACCGCTGTAATCGTTTTCTCCTATAAATGAAAAGCCCGCCGCAAGAGAGGCATTAAGGCCTCAGCGGGCGAAGTATGGTATTACCGCTTCGGGCAGCCTGGTCTAATTTTTTGCCCTGACCGCTAGTAACCGGCTATCCAACAGGCTTCTCCCTACTTCCCCTATGATCGAACGGTTAACTAGACAGTGTCGTTTTCGCGCATCAACAGTTAACACGTGACCTTCAGATCTCGGTTAGTTAGTGAATACCTTTTGTTAAACAATGTCAGACCATCAGACTGTGCAGAATAGCCTTCATCCCAGCGAGGATACTCTCTGGGAAGTCATCATGAAGTTAGCTCCGGAAACTGACCAAATTCTCCAGGAAATCATTCAGCAGTTTGCGGCGACTAACTACGTCTTAGCCGTTATTATCCATCGACTAGATTCGCAGCCCGCATCAGCGACGATGGCATCTGGCAACTCACCGCTAGCAGTGGATAGTACGCCTGTTAAACAACCTACTTATCCGCCCGGAGGAACATCTACCTATCCGGTCCTCTATCCGCAATACCTCCCGGCATCCTGTTCTCCTGTGCTAGTCACAGCCCCCGTGCAGTTTCCAGTTGTTGGGAAAGAGAGGGTGTGCTCTTATGAACCCGGTCCCCAATCCTCCGCTTACTCTACAAACCATGCGAATAAAGTGCAGAAAACGTCTACTTCTATGAAGTGGAAAGCAAATGCGTCAATTTTATTCCGAGTCAAACAGCGTGAGAATGAGACACTCTCTCGTTTTATTCTCCGCTTCTAGAAGGAGATTTTAGAAGTTGAGGAGGCCAGTCCAGATTTATATAAACTCGCTTTGATTGAAGGCTTAAAAGAGGGGTCATTTAAATTTGAAGCTACCATTAGGAAAGAGAAAACATATAAGGAGATAGTTAATCTTGCTAGCCAATACTCTCAGGTTGGAAGAGGTAATTCTCACTATGTCATAAAGAACAAACAAAACTGTAAGAAATCCTCTCAGCATGCAGACCAAAAGTCAAACAACTCTAATCAGTTCGGTGAGTATCATAAGGAAAAGGGTCACTTGACAGAAGGTTGTAGAGATCTTAAACAACTAGTGCAAAGGATGCTGAAGTAGGGTAAAATGCGCGATCTACTCTCAAAAGATGATCACTCTGATCTGTCAACATCAAAAGGCAAAGGTGTACCAGACATCCTTCCTGACATGAAATAGATAGATCCAAAAGCTTCACCTTCAATATTGATGGCTAATGCATCAAGCTGTTTGTATTACCAGCTCATTTCCTAAAAACTTCTTTATTGAATATGTTTTTCTATCATTTGTCCTTATACCTCAAGGCCTCTTACTAACACTTTTTTCCAGTGTTTTCTTTCCTTGACCTATTGAGAAATAAGGATAACTGACTGCAGGAGACATCGCCATGTTCAGCTTAGAACCCCCCTAAGATCGTTGTCATTAGAGTCACACCACCATGACCACGTGTACCGGGGAGATTTCACACGTGTAGTGGGCTAGTGTGAAGGGCCACTGAACTATGGATCTCGGATGGAATTTCAAACCCCACTTCTGCATTATGGAGGGACAGGGTGAGTGCTGGTTCTACCATGCCTTATAGGGGATATTGTTACATCTTTGGCGGCCTGCGAGGAAAGCACTGCTATATGCACCTCTCCGCAGGTTGTCCTAGCTTGTGACCCTCAAATACTTTTTGGAACCCTCAAGCAGTGCCTGTAGGAGACCCACAGTTGGGTAAAACTCTGAGGAAAGTAATGTTATATGCACCTACCCAGTCGATCAACTTGGGATGTACTCCAGGCAAGAGGGCAGAAAATCCTTCCCTTTTTTATTTGGTGTGGATTGAGTCTATAACTTTTGCGACCCTGTGAGGAAAGCACTGCTATATGCACCTACCCGCTTGGTTATTTAAGTATGTAGCTCATTTCACAGCTGGCAGAGTTCTGGTATTTGCTTCAGTCCGCAAAAGTTGATTTATCGGATGACCGAGATATTTTCTTATTAAGTGATGTCTACAGCTTTTGCGACCCTGTGAGGAAAGCACTGTTATATGCACCTGCCCGCTTGCTCGCCTAAGCCTGTAGCCATCTTTCTTAGTGCCCAAGATTTATCATCAGACTCCTTAAAAGAATAGATTAGAATTAGTATTTGTCAAAGTCTGGATATTATCTCATTAAAGCAAGCATTTGATAACAACTTTGCTAAATCTCAATATTCTCACTGATTAACCGCGCGGTTAGATGTCAAGCGAGTTGGCGATCATTCACTGTCTATTCATACGGCATATATCATTGTTTATCGCGTGAATATTATGCTTGGTGATTGTTGTCTATTCATATTGCGGTATCATTATTAATCGCGCGCATAAGTTATGCATGGTGATCACTTGTTTATTTCCCTTCGAGTTACAGATATCATATTGAATACTTAGTCGCCCGGCAAAGTAATCTTCAATATTTATTATCCAAGCTGGCATTCGTCAACGGATATCCAGGCTGGGCTTACCTATCCGCATTAATACGAGTGTGACTTATCTTTTCTAATTCGTTTATTTTATTCATCTGCGGATCGTTTAAGGAATTATCTGGATATCTCCTGTATTCGCGCGACAAGAAGAGATTATTGTCTCAAATTGACTTGAGATTATTCTTTTCTTATTCGATTAAATAACAGAGTTTGCTCCCTCTGGCGACCTAACTCACCATATTATTTAAAAATACTTAGCCGCCCAGCAAGATACATTTAATCGCTCTGCCTTATTTCTATCTTATCACATCATGTCAAATATAATCGCATCATGTCAGTACTACATAAAATAAACCGCAAGTTCAAATACGGTTATTTCATTCGCCCGGCTAAAGTATAACAAGTTATCAAGATCTATTTGCACAAACAGAAATATCATTTCTTTGGTCAGAAGTACAAAAATATTTATCCGCGCGGTTTACATAAATCTTACCGCAGGAACAAAAAAAATTCTCAAAGTAAAACATTCGCTATACATCACTTTTCGCCTTTTTTAATGGCTCTGAATGGATTCACTGGAAGAGCTTGTAGAGCTGCTGGTATTTGTTGATCTCGAACTCAGGGATTCCTCTTTACCCGAGCTACTGGCTTGACTTGAACTCTTGTCCGCAGCGGTCTCATCGGCCACATCATCCTGATCGCTTTTAACTTCTTCCTCGGCGATCTCTTCAATAGTTGCCCTAGCCGCCACATCTTGCACGGCTTCAGCATCCTTGAAGCCAGGGAATATATCATCGAAAGTTCTTACTGCATTATTACTCTTCAGTTTTTCATTTTCTTCCTTTAGTTACTCTACTTCCTCCTCTAACCACTCGGCTAAGCTGACCACTTCACCAAGAGCTTCAACGACAAAATGATCTGTCACGAAGCTTCTCGCTCGAATTTGTGCGGTTAGAGCAGGAAGCTTCTTTGTGGGAATTGTCCATAGGTCGGCCAAGTTTTCCTTGTCGTACATTGCCCAGCTAATCGCGCGGGCATGCTTGGAGATCTTCTCATTCTTCAACAAAGGAAGAGCCGTGGAGACTTGAACATGCTTCCCGCGGGGATGCCACTTCATAACCGCCTTACCGGGGCGGTATTTCAACTTCTCACCCATTCCGTGGGGAGTGAAGGGTTCATAATCATAGACGGCGGCGACATCTTTTTCCACGCGGCGATCATCCTCTCGCTTCTTCTGCGCCTCGCTTTGCATCAGAACGGGCCCTCCAGGTGTCTCTGGCCTATTCGCCGGCACCCTCAGAATGGCTTGTATAGGTATAAAAGCTTTTAGCCGCTTGGTAAGACGGGTAACAAATAATTAATCGCTAAAACATACCTTCCTCTACAGGCCATCCAGCCACAATAAGTAGCATCGGTATGTAATGACGAATATCAAGCCGCGAGCCGGCAAGAAATCCAGCGATCTCCTTCTCGTTACCTTCTACTTCAAGCCGCTCGAATAGCCTTGTCGGCCAAACATGCGGGCAGACAGGTAGAAGGCCAAGATTCCCCACGAACATTATGAATCTGGTCGACCAATTTGGGACCTTATTCGATAAGTTCACCGTCTTCATCCTGGTGCTGTTAAACCTAGAATCCACAATATGTTCAGCAGGACAGATCCCTCTCCTATTCTAGAGAACTCGATTTCATTAGTCCGCTCAGGTAATCAGGACCATATAGATCCAAAGCTACCCCAGCGGCGGACTCCTGTTCCCAGTCCGCCCATGTTGGATTTCCAGTGCTCCTCCTTCCTTGGCGGACTCGATTGTCCAATCCGCCCAATTCATCCAGCCTCAGTTGATCAGCTTCTAGATCATCTGCCAGATTTCCAGGCGGACTCAAGCGTTAGTCCGCACAGGTCGCGGACCCTCAGCCAGGATCGCGCCTTGGAGCCAGATGGAAGCTCTAGCCCGCGAGCCCAGTCCGCCCCTCTTGTGCGGACTGCTTGTCTTTTATTTTTTTATTCCCATCACCACTGCCTGGTTCTCCTGTACCCCGGGCAGAAGGTTATTTTAGCACTGCCCATTTGGGCAGGAACCCGAACCTATAAATAGGTGGAAGTGGTGCACCCAATGGACGCTGACTCGAGCCTCGGAGCCTACTTATTGAAGGCTGCGGACTCGAATCTCGGGCTTTTCGGACTCTAGCTTTCTCTTCTCTTGTTCTTTACCCTTGCTCAACTTGTGACCAACCCTGTAATCAAACTCATACTAATCAAAGAAAAGCCCGTCGCAAGAGAGGCATTCAGGCAGCGGCGGACGAAGTTTGGTGTTTTCGTGGCTCACAGCTCTGTTGCTCTTTTTTCTCGTCCGCTTAGTAGATTGTTGCTTTCAATTTGCCTTTTCCCCTCCTTTCCCAAGTGCTCGAACCGTTAGCTGGTGGAGCTCCACTCCCTTTCGCTTTTCGTGCATCAACAGTTAACACACGATCTTCAGATTCAATTAGTTTTTTGAAACCAGCTGACTGACATGTCAGACCGCCAAGCCCGCCAATCAGACCGCTCCAGTTCGCAAGAAGACTCGTTATGGGAGGCCATAGAATAGTCTCATTGGAAGGTTGAACAATCTCGCAGGGAGACCGATCAGCGACTTGATACCATCAGTCAAGCCTTGCACACGCTGACTCAGCGGCTTGCTCCTCAGGCCGCGAAAGATATTGCGAACACACCAATTCGCCAGACCCCTGTTCGCCAGACCCCTGTTCGCTAGACCCCAGTCTGCCAAACTCCGGTCTGCCGGACTCCAGCTTGCCAAACTCTTCTTCGGCAATCACCTGCAGTCACTCTACCTCAGCCTCGTCATCCAGCTCAGCCCGCAGTTCCTCTGCAGCCTCAGTGTGATCAGTTCGCCACTCTGATGGACTTCTTCAGAGAGGCTGCCAAGGGAAATCCTACCCGCCAGCTCAACTTCATTGACCGCTAGTCCGTCGAGCCAACAAATCCTTTCGTTCCAGTCCGCCCCTCCTAACCTGCAGAGTTTGAAACTCAATCTCCCATCGTCAAAAGAATCCGATTGGAGTCTGCTCCAAAAAGGTTCAGAGAACCCCGTCTTCCTTTTTACTCAAGGGAGACTGATCCCATTGCCCATTTGCAGGCATTCAAAGGGTTTATTGCATTGAGATGCCTCTCCGATGCCCTGAAATGTAAGCTTTTGGTTACCACTCTCGATGGACAGGAGAGAGAGTGGTTCTACGAGTTGCCTCCTGGCACAATTTATTCCTTCGCTGAGCTTCGAGGCGAACTCTTGCTGAGGTTTCCTACCTCAAAAAAGAGAAAAGATGGACCAACGTCTCTCTTCGACATCAAGCGGAGGGATAACGAATCAGTTGCACAGTTCGATAATTGCTTTCAAAAGGAGATCTAGGGGGTGAGGAACGTGAACCCGATTATTATAAAGTTGCCCTTTTTCATGGCCTACGGGAAGGCCCCTTGAAGTTCAACGAAACAATGAAGGCACCGTCAACCTACAAAGAATTGATCGCAATGGTCAATCGCTTCATCGAGGGCGAGAACCCAAACCCAACCTATATCTCATCCCTGATAGCTAAGGCTGAAGGAAGGGATGCTTCCAACTCTTCTTTTGACAACCATCATCACAATAAGCCTCCTCGGCCCGACTTCCAGCCTCATTCTCAAAGGGGGGAAACCTCCGCCATAAGAAACCCTTCATTGGCCATCAACAGTTTCATGATCAGAGACTGCTATTGGCCGCCACTCCCGCCATACCGCTTCAAGCACTTCCTATTCTTCAGAATGACTTGCCTACTCCAATGCCGCATGAGAAAAGCTCTGTGGAGGAGCTTGCAGATCTGGGATTCGACATTGAAGAGGTCATCCAGATAATTGAAATAATATCAGAGGAAAAAAAGCAAGGGCCTCAAAGAGAGTGGAGGTCATGGAATAATTCCCAGTACTGTGATTTCCATAGAGAGAAGGGTCACTTGACTGAAGACTGCAAGTCCCTTCGATAGTTAGTTGAAAGATTACTTGCCGAGGGCAAGATCAAGGATCTGGGCAAGAAAAGTGATTCTTCGAAGCCTTCCACCTCCAAGGGCAAGGAGGTGGCTGAAGTTCAGTTGGAGTGTGTGGAGATAGAGGATGTAGGCCGTCTGGGGCATATCAATATTTGGCCTAAGTTTTTTGATGCAGATGATGAGGGTGCCCTGGGGCGACTCTTCTACATTCATGGAGGAGCAGGGACCGAAGCTACTCGGAAGTCTTTAATCGTGAGGGTTTCCCGGGCAGAGGTCGCCTCTTCTTCCTCCTCTGCTCCATCTAGTGGAGATATTTCTTTGGCTAGGAAGATCATCCTCAGACTGCCAATCCGTACGACGACACTGTTATGGTCAAGGAAGCCATTGAAGATTATACAGTGGATAGAATTCTAATTGATACAGGCAGCTCAGTCAATCTCCTATTCAAGTCAACCTTCAAGGCCCTGAGAACTGGGAAGGCTTTGCTTTCCACCGAAGGGCCGCTCTATGGTATTTCAGGAGAGAGGAAAGAAGTCGAGGGGAGCGTCACTCTCTCTATAAAGCTTGGAGGAGCGATCAAGCCAATTCAATTTATAGTGGTCGATGCTCTTATTTGTTATCACACAATCTTTGGAAGGCCTTTGCTTAACAAATATCAAGCGGTGGTTTCGACTTACCACCTTGCAATCAAGTTTTATGTTGATGGTAGGATATGCAGGGTCAGGAGCAACCCAAGGCATGCTAGAGAGTGCAAACTTCGAATAGTCAACATGACTGAAATCACCCTTCTCATCTTCCCAGCAGCAGCAGAAGCGTCTTCTCAGTCAGAGGCTGCTGTGGATAGTGAAGGAGCTCACCTGAAACCTGCTCAGGTGACGCAAGGAGTCCCCATTATTGAGGGGGAGGAGAGGAAGCTCTTCATCAACTCGGAGTTACCAGAAGATCAAAAGGCTGAGTTGATCTCTTTTTTGCGTGAGAACCTGGATGTCTTCACTTTGGCAGTGGAGGACATGCCAGGCATTGATCCGGATGTTACTTGCCACCATCTCAATATTGATCCCAACTTCAAGCCAGTGCAGTAGAAGAAGAGGGATGTGGCAACAAAGCTCGCTGATCCAATCAGAGATGAGCTCTCGAAGCTCCTCAAAGCAAATTTTATTTGTGAAATTCAATACCCTACCTGGATATCAAACGTTGTAATGGTTAAGAAACCAGGAGGAAAGTGGAGAATGTGTGTGGATTTTACTCGTTTAAATAAAGTGTGCCCCAAATATTTTTATCCCATACCTCAGATAGATTCTTTAGTTGATTCTGCGGTAGGGTACTCTTTTATGAGTTTTTTAGATGCATTCTCTGGCTATCACCAAATAAGAATGCATAAGCCCGACGTTTATCATACGTCCTTTTTTACCAACGATGGTTGATATTGTTATCTCGTAATGCCCTTCAGGCTTCAAATACTGGTGCGACCTATCAACGCATGATGGACTATGTGTTTAAGGAACAAAAAGGAAGAAACCTTGAGGTGTACGTAGATGATCTTCTGGTCAAAATCAAGTCTTTTTCACTAAACCTGCAAGATATAGCAGTGATTTTCTCTACTCTGCGTAGATATAAAATGAAGCTCAATCCATCAAAGTGTACTTTTGGGGCGAGTAATGGGAAATTCCCCAGTCATCTCCTTACTCCAGAAGGGCTTGCCCCTAACCCTGACAAAGTTAAATCCATCATTGATATGCCTCCTCCCCATTCTCCAAAAGAAGTTCAGTAGTTAGCAGGAGGTTGGCAGGTCTTGGGAGGTTTATCTCTCGAGTCGGAGACAAGAGTGCATTGTTCTTTAAAACTCTTCGAGGAGCGTCTAAGTTTCAATGGACGGAAGAGTGCTCCTAGGCCTTTGAACAGTTAAAGAGACATCTGACTTCAACACCTTTACTGCAGAGCCCCCGATCAGGGGAGATGTTGTTCTTATACTTAGGAGTTGGCCCTGAGGCTGTCAGATCGGTTCTCGTTCGAGAAGAGAACAGGAGGCAGTTCTCAGTTTACTATGTGAACCATATTCTTAAAGATGCAGAAACGAGATATCCAATCTTGGAGAAGTTGGCCATGGCATTGGGTATGTCTGCTCATAGACTCCATCCATACTTCGAGGCACACTCAGTTCAAGTAGTCACTGATCAGTGTTTGAAAAGTGTGCTGGAGAGACCAGAGCATTCAGGTAGGTTGGCTAAATGGGCAATTGAATTATGTGAGATTGAAATTTCTTATGTGCCCAAGACAGCTATCAAAGCTCAGGTGCTAGCAGATTTCCTGATTGATACTGCATAGTCCAGTTCTGTTCAAGCAGAAAGGTCTCCTTTGGCTTGGACCATCTATGTTAATGGTGCCTCAGGCAGAAATTCTTCTAGAGCAGGAGTGGTTCAGATCAATCCAAATGGCATCAAACTTAAGCAGGCAATCAAGTTTTATTTTCCAATTAAAAATAACTAGGCAGAGTATGAAGCCTTGTTAGCAAGCTTGAGGCTTGCTTGAGAGCTCAGAATTTACCATGTGCACATAAAGACTGACTCTCTGGTGATGGCGTCAAAAGTTCTTGTTAACTTTGAGGCCAGGGAGCCTGTGTTGAAGAAGTATCTTACTCTTGTAAAAGATGAAGTTGGTAGATTCAAAAGTTTCATTATTGAACACATCCCATGATCAAAAAATGAGGAGGCAGAGATGTTCATGCCAAGTATAGACTTCCGTCAGGAGGAACAACTTCTGAACTCTTTCAACCGACAGTGGATGAAGAAGAGTTGATGCAAATTGATCCGCATCCCTCTTGGATGGATCCGCTTATTCTGTACTTGTCAACTGGAAACTTCCATCCTTCAATCGAAGATAAGAAGAAGTTCAAAATCAAGACAGCACATTATTACTTGGTATAAGGCATCTTATACAGAAAAACATTCTTGTCTGTTATGGCAAGGTGTGTCTCAGAAGAAGAATCATGCGGCAGTCACTCAGGAGCAAGGACTTTAGAAAGAAGGATCCTGCGGCAGGGTTATTTCTGGCCTACTTTGAAGAAAGATTATGAGGCTTATGCAAGAAAATGTGTTCAGTGCCAGAAGTTTGCTCCACTTCAGTATCAAGCTGCTCAGTCGCTCAGATAAATCACAACTCCTTGGCCCTTTGTAGTTTGGGGAATGGATCTCATTGGTTCTTTTCCCATGGCAAGCGGACAACGGTGCTTTATCATAGTGCGCCACTTCTATAACACCAAGGATACCGTACCTTCATGTACAGCTTTCTTCTTGAATTGAACAACTCTTTCCTAACACGGCACGTATTAGACTGACGCTGCCGGTTTCTTAGTGCTTAAGCCTGGTGATTGATTACTTCAGCAAATGGATCGAGGCTAAGGAATTGGCAAAAACAACGACTCAAGTCGTGAAGAATTTCATTTGGGGCGAGATAGTATGCTGGCATGGTATCCCAATATAAATAATCACTAACGGACCACAGTTCAACAATGCTGAGATGGTTGATTTTTGCAAGCAGATCAGAACAGAGCTGCGCTTTGCGTCAGTCCATCATCCTAGAAGTAATGGTCAGTTGAAGCAGCTAATAAGAAAATCCTCAACTTTCTCAAAAAGAAAGTGGAGAATCTCATGAGCAGTTGGGTTGATCAACTTCCTTCGGTTCTCTGGACCCTGAGAACAACGCCATCATCTGCAACAGGAGAAACTCCATTCAAGATTTCTCATTGTTCGGAAGCTCTTATTCCAGTTGAGTTTGAAGTCCCGTCACCAAGAGTTCTGCTTGTTAGACAAGGCGTGGATGATTGGCTTGAGCTGAATAATGAAGAGAAGAAGTTCAGCTTGGAACATATTGAAAAAATCAGAGATAATACGGCAAGAAGGCAAGAAGAAATCAAGAGAAAAATGGCCCGCTACTTTGATAAGAACGTGAGGATCAAACACTTTCAAGTGGGAGATCTGGTTCTTAAAAAGGTTGATATTGCTGCAAGAGCCGGCTTAGTTGGGAAGCTTAATCTGAATTGGGCTGGGCCATTCATTTTCAAAGAAGTGCTCAAGAATGGGGCTTATCGCCTGCAAATGTATGAAGGAGAAGATGTGCCACATATATGGAGTGGTGATGATCTAAAGCGGTTCTATTTCTGAACCTCCTCCCTTTTTTTATTCCTATGTAAACTTTTCAGAGATTGTCATTGATAAAAAGCTCCTTGCTAACACTTCTTCAAGTGTCTTTTTGTCTTTTAAATATTGACAGTTAATGCATTGAGCAAGAGCAATTTCAAACAGTTCTATCCCTGAACCTTCTCTTTTCTCTCTTATACAAGTTTCTTAAAAGTTTGTATTTATCAAAGTCTTCATACTAACAATTTTTTAAATGCTTTCTTTCTTTGGTTTCTTGAACAACTCCAATAGTTGCCTGATACTAGGAGACATCGCCGAGTTCAGCTGAAAGCTCCCTTAGAACTGTTGTCATTAGCATAACACCATGAAGACCACGTATTGCGGGGAGATTTTGAACCGTGTTGTGGGAGCTTGTCGGTTCTAGTGTAGCAGGATACTGGATTTCGGATCCCGGCTAGTACCTGACCCAACCTCTGCATTTTGGAGGGACAGGGTGGAGGTTAGCTCTACCATACCATTTAAGGGATATTGTTACAACTTTGATGATCGGGTGTGGAAAGCAATGTCATACGCACCTGCCCGCAGATCATCTTAGTTTATGACCCTCGAACACTCCTTGGTACCCTCAAGCAGTGTCTGCAGGAGACCCACAGCCTTGTTGTGGGAAAGCAATGCCGCTTCGGCTGTACCTACCCAAAAAGATTAATTTGGACAGTACTCCAGACAAGAGGATAGTGAATCATTTCATTAAGTGTGTAGATCTTGAGATCCAGTGTGGAAAGTAATGCCTTTCCGACCGCACCAGCCCACTTGGTCACATGTCTGTAGCTCATTCTTCACAGGAATTTGATTATGAGCAGACACTGGTTTTCTTGTCCGCCCAGTCTGCCGATTTTCCATTGTTTGATCTTAATAGTTTGTAGCCCGGTGTGGAAAGCAATGCCGCTCCGGCCGCACCTGCCCAGTCCGCTTGATTCATTTGGGTTGACCTTATAATTTTCGTGTCCATGCGAGAAAAGCAATGCCGCTCCGGTCACAAAAACCCGCTTGGTCGCGAACTATGGGTCATTTCTATTTACAATTAAGAATGGACAGTGATTTAATATCCGCCCAGTCAGCATAATTGGTCGGGTTTACCTTTTCTTTCAATTTATAGTCTAGCAACTATCCAATGACTGCAACTTTTATTATCAAAGCTCTCTTAAGATTGCAAAGGTTTATTCAATTTTGGCAAAGGAAACGGCGGACTGCTATTGGAACTCGTCAGAGTCCGCTTAATGGTTTATTATTTTGGCAAGCAATCAGATAACATTAATCTTATTAATATTGCGACGAGCTGTAGTTAAATTATTTGATAAGATTTCTTAATTGACGAGTTGAAAGGTTATATGGTGCGGATAATATCTACATTGCGCGGACTGATATATGGAGTTCGCCCTTTAACTATAGATCGCCTTTAAATAAGAAAAAAAGCAGAGCATTGCAGAAGACACATGTTGATCCAAAAATATCCTTTACATTCATTCAAAAAATATTTACATCTTTTTGTCTTTGGTGAACTTGAATGGAGTCCGCCTCATTACAATAAAGAAAAAAAACGAAATACAACTTTTTAATCCTATGGTCTTTTGTATCTTCTCTGCAGGCGACTCCGGGCTTGATCCATCAACATTGATTTCAGAAGAGTAACCTCTTGAGTCGATGCTGCTGCTGTCACCAGGACTACTGTTTTCTTCGGACTCCGTCCGCCCACTGCCCTAATCAGAACCAGAAGAGGAGGACTGCCCAGACTGGCCCCCTTGTTACTGACTTGAAGCAGCATCCTCGGGAACTTCGTTATCAGCGAGCCCATCTTCTCCTTCTTCTTTATCCTCCTCATCGGCGACAGCCTTTCCCTTTGCAGCCCGCTCAAACTCGGCAACCTTATCCTTCATCTCAGGGAACAGATGCAAGAAAGGGACCGTGTTCAATCCCTCCTTCACGAAGCCATCATTGATGAGGTGCTCGATAGCGACCTCAACGGTTTCCTTCACAAAAGGAATCATAGCATTTTGGAGGCTATGGTTGGTGACTTCATACGCTGTCTGCAAGAAGAAGAAACGAGTCAGTCCACCGCAGATAAGCAACAAAGATTGCGGCAATTACCGATACTTACTACTTCATTCTCCTTATGCTGATTGATCCTTTTCCTTAGCCTCTTATTCATGTCCGTTAACAACTTGTTTTCCCGCGAGAGTAGCTCATTCTCCTTAAGCAGTTCGCGGGTCATGTGATGAGTCCTCTTTATATACCTATTTTCGGACTCATCTAGGCTTATTTTCTTGTCTTTGCACACCGTTTAGCGTCATTTGCACTCCTTTTGGTTCGCTACGGTTATTCCACGTCTTGTGCACTTTATTAGCCTATTTCTGTGCGTGTGTGTATTTTCCTTTTTGCTTTGCTTAATATTTATGTCTGTGACTGCCATGTCGACATCCCGTCCAGTTTTCCTGCAGGTTCTGGGATCGTGTGGGCGTCCGGGATAGGACATTCACCATTTTTGGCAAAGGAGTCAATGGTCGTGCGTTTTTACCCACGCACGATCATCGACCTCTTTGGCGCACGATCACTGGTCGTGCGCAGTCATGACCTCTTCTGTGAAAGTTCTGTCCCGGCATATCGCACGATCATCAGCCATACCGCGCACGATCACTGCTCGTGCGCTGCCGGTCGTGCGCAGTCACACTTTCTTTTCCCACTTTTCTGCCTCCATATCGCACGATCACAGGCCATACCGCGCACGACCACTGATCGTGCGCCTGTGATCGTGCGCGCTGTTTAAATCTGTTTTCTATAAATAGCGCAGGTCCGCCCTAATTTTGGGATCGATCAAATCACGCGACTTTTCCGCCGTTTCTCGTCCCGAACGAGGGTTTCGCCGCCCTCCATCATCCTCCACCTTAGGGAGGGTCTCCGGGCAAGCTTACAACGCCAAATCAACGCCGGAGCATCCTCTCGGCCTCCTCCTTCATCCTCAAGCTTCAAGCGGAGTTTTGACCGAGCTTTCTCCATCAAGCAAGGAAGGGCCGGAGCCGCAATCTACGGATCATTTCAACGAAGAAGACGGGTCCATTGGGAGTGAGTGACAGCCTCCTCTACCCCGGACGCAGTTGAGGACCGAGCTTGGACTCGGATTGACAACCCGGGATTCCAACCGTGAACCCTCAACAAGGCTTCGGATTCGGTCGATTCGCACACCTCTTTCTCTTGTATTTGATAGCTTAGTTTAACTCTATGTATTGATGAAGTATTTTTATTGATTAGCATTTTCACTTATTCATGTCTATGTGAGTTATTGTGATTTTGTTATTATTGCTTGAGGTGCGCCTTGTTATTCCGCCATCCATCCACCCTTGCCGCACTAGCAATTGCTAGTGGCGTGCGTTGCGAAGAGGTGCCCACGACCCTCATTCCGCCATTCTCACCACCTCATCCGCTAGCCTACTCTTCCATCCGCCAAGCGATTCGGTGCATAGCGGCCCGTGTAGTTTCCATCCCGCCTGGCGAAGCAGTGCATAGCGGCCTGCATAGTAGGATTTCCGCCGTTCTCTCCACCTCATCCGCTAGCCTACTCGTCCATCCGCCTAGCGATTCGGTGCATAGCGGCCCGACTAGCCTTCCATCCCGCCTGGCGAAGCATCGCATAGCGGCGTTGCATAGGAGTAGTTGATAGATTTTTACTTTCTGTTTCCGCAACCATCCAAACCCCATCGTTACCTTCGCCCCGAGGACTTCAATCTCAAGTCCTCCTCGACATTAACTCATCCCTTACTGTGTTCCTCAAGAGACCGACACTCGGGGATTTATTCCCAAACTTTATTACTTGTGCGACCGGTGCGCTTGCCGTTTTCCACGCATCAAGTTTTTGGCGCCGTTGCCGGGGAACACAGTCGTTTGAGTTTTTGAAGAGGTAGATTTGAGATAAAAGCCCTTTTCCATCTGTTCATTCCATGTTTTATTTTTCTTTACTTTAGTTTTTATAATTTGTTGCTTATTTTTCTTTATTCCTCTTCTAATTTTTTATATTCCTATAGCAGGCTGTTCCACTCTTTATTTGCTTGCGAGTAGTTAATTTTTGTCTTAGAAAGTTCTCGTGGTGAATTATTTCTTGCTGCACCATGTATTCTTATGCAAATATCCATTGCCGTTGGTGCGGGGATTATAGGCATAGCAGTGATGAGTGCCCCACTGAAGAATGGGAGCATAATTCTCGTGGTTCAGTGTATGGAGCACCGTTGTCTTATGGTACTTCATACACCGTACCCCAGTCTTATGGTCACTACTCTTCTCCGCCTTCACCTTTTTCATATTCCTCTCCGGTCCCACCTGGACCGAGGAGTAATGGAAAACGGTGTTTGTGTTGTCATAGCACCGACCATGTGTTGAAAGATTGCGCAGAATTTCAGCGCCAGTTGGAGGCGGATGATGAACCGGATATCCGGATTGTCTCATCCACCTCTCAAATGGCCGCTCCTTCTGATTCTGATGATGCATCCGCAGTACCACCTTGTCTATGGGGGACTGCTGTGGATACACCCATCAGACTTTCTACTGGTCAGTGCGACGACATTGCGGCGCCTTCTCTCCCTGTGCCTTCTTCCCCTATTTTTGATTCACCCCCGGAGGAACCTGCGCATATTATCTCTGATGATGTTGCTCCTCCGCTTTCTTTGCATGAATTACCTACTCCCCTTTCTAGTGAGTTGGTTGATGATGTTGTGCCCTGCGGGAATTGGGAATATGAGGATGCGCCATGGTGTGACGAGGACATTATTCTCATCAATGGTGAGTACTATGTCTTGGAACACCGTGACGTACCGAGGTGTGATGAGGAAATCCTTGCTGGCGAGGAGGTTTCTACTTCCTTGTTGGTTGAGGAGGTCCAAATCACCACCGAGGACCTCATGGTCTCGGCTTCCCCTCGCCATGACTCACATGACACCGACGATGATCATTGTTTGGAGCCTGCTGGGAGTGAGACCGGGACCACTCCCCCGATTAGTTCCTTATGTTCTTCGTCTCCTTTATTCCTTGACCCCCCTTCTCCCTCTGCGCCTATGCGGGTTGACTCCCTGCAGGTGAGTTGGGTTGACATTGAGCCTTGTGCTCAGGTTGTCGGTGAGTGCCTCAGCGTGCATGAGGAGTTTCCTACTCCTTTTGCAGTTGAAGCCTCTACCTACACCTTCGCCCCCAACGAGCTTGTGGTGGACGATACCTTGCTAGGCAAGGATTTGTTTTGTGGTGAGATGAGTGAGGACCAGTGCTCCTCCTCATCTTACTTCCTATTTCCTCTACCTGTGCGTCACAGGTATTATTATCTAGGTAGAGGGGTAACTGTGCTATCACCGTATCGGTACCCGTTACCGACACGAATATTAGGACAGTTGCCTGTGCACTTTTCTTTTCATAGGCCCATTAGCTAGAACTTTTCTTTTGCTGAATAAGTCGTGCTGGGATGACAATAACCCCAGTGCTTATCTTTCATTTTCTGCATTTTTCTTTTTTTATGTCTAGCTTAGTTTAGTATTTCTTTTTGTATATTTTTCTTTTGTTTTTGCGGAGCTCACCCCTGCAGGTATTCATGGATACTACGCATTGGCGGGGTTGTGATTCTTCGTATGGCGGGCCTGCTTCTAGTTTTCACGCGTCTTCTGGTATGCTCACTTGCTGAGCATTGGGTAACCTCTTCCCTTAGCTCTTTTTGATTTAAATTTCTCTATCATTTGATGTGTTGTTTAGTTTAAGTCTGGGGGAGAGTCAGTTTACCTTTTGCACGTGCACATTTCTTTTGCATACTAGAAGCTTTTACATTATTATTTTGTTTAAGTTCATTGCATCGCACACCACTGCACCCACATGAGCGCGAGCTTAGCGGTTTGCGTGTCACGAGTTGAACCTGTATCTTTGTTCGATTTGGAAAATTTCTGTGCTAGTTCAGGATTGCGCGACGGAGTAAAATGTTGGCCTTGCTGTGTTTCTAGTCAACTGCTCTCGTTTTGTATAGAAATTTGTGTAGATTTAATTTTTCTGTATGCTTATAGTTTTATATTTTTCTATTTGCGTACATACTTTTTATTCTACTCAAAAGTTGGTGAATCCGGTGTGAATCAAACGGTAGTGTAGGAATGTGTGTAGCCGCCACTAGACTCGTATTGCTTGAGTCGGGAGGAAGGATTACCTTTCTCGGTTGCTAAGAACTTGCCCCAAGCTATTCTTGAAGCTTTGGTACACGGTTAGTCTAGCGTGAGAGTGATTTAGGCCATCTTTTGGCCCGGTTGAGCTTTGTACCGTTCCTAACGTCATATCCTCGCTAAGCCCCTTTGTGCCTACCCTTTCTTTTGATTCAGCTCCACTATATTCGCCAAAGCCTCATAGCCGATCCTAGTCGCACACCCAAGTCGAGCTTAGTGTTTTATATTTTCATGTTGGGTTGTGATGTGGTGTTATTATTTGTGAAAATGTGGAAGTGCTTCCAAGTTATATCTGCTGAAATTATGAAAATAAAAAGATGAAAAAGAAAAGAAAATGATTTAAAAAAGAAAAAGAGAAAAGAAAAAGAAAAAGAAAAAGTTTAATTGAAAATCTTTATTTGAGATGATTCGGATTTGGAGTAGGCGGTGCACACACCCATGTTGCAAAAGTTAAGTCTGGGGGTGTGGTGCACCCGTGTTTATTTTGTGGGCAGCGGGTACTAGTTTTGTACGTTAGCTCATTTGGGTTAGGTGCATACCCTTCATATTTACCCTTGTTTTCCTCACCGTAACCCAAGCCCCGTTATTACCCGAAGTCCTACGGACTTGCGCTTGAGTTGACTGGTGCCGTGGAGAGAGTGCGAACGGGCAAGCTTATGGTTTCCGACATTGGTGGATTCCTTTGGGGGTAATCTTGAGCCCCGGTCTTCGGTAATGCTCACCTTAGTGGCCTGTCTACTTTCTTCCTGCGTAGTACCGGATGATTCACCGTGATTCCACTTTTGAGTAATAATAAATTTTTGTTACGCACTGTGAAAAATATAAAATATTTTGTATACTTAAAAATTTCCTCTACTTTATTTTTTATGCACGCGAGCATGCGACTTCGCATGGTACTCCGTTTTGTAATTTCTTTGTTAGCTAGTTCATTTTCCCTGTCTGCTTAGGTTTTGTTTGCTCGGGACGCGCAAATGGTTAAGTCTGGGGGTGTGATGAGTCCTCTTTATATACCTATTTTCGGACTCATCTAGGCTTATTTTCTTGTCTTTGCACACCGTTTAGCGTCATTTGCACTCCTTTTGGTTCGCTACGGTTATTCCACGTCTTGTGCACTTTATTAGCCTATTTCTGTGCGTGTGTGTATTTTCCTTTTTGCTTTGCTTAATATTTATGTCTGTGACTGCCATGTCGACATCCCGTCCAGTTTTCCTGCAGGTTCTGGGATCGTGTGGGCGTCCGGGATAGGACATTCACCATTTTTGGCAAAGGAGTCAATGGTCGTGCGTTTTTACCCACGCACGATCATCGACCTCTTTGGCGCACGATCACTGGTCGTGCGCAGTCATGACCTCTTCTGTGAAAGTTCTGTCCCGGCATATCGCACGATCATCAGCCATACCGCGCACGATCACTGCTCGTGCGCTGCCGGTCGTGCGCAGTCACACTTTCTTTTCCCACTTTTCTGCCTCCATATCGCACGATCACAGGCCATACCGCGCACGACCACTGGTCGTGCGCCTGTGATCGTGCGCGCTGTTTAAATCTGTTTTCTATAAATAGCGCAGGTCCGCCCTAATTTTGGGATCGATCAAATCACGCGACTTTTCCGCCGTTTCTCGTCCCGAACGAGGGTTTCGCCGCCCTCCATCATCCTCCACCTTAGGGAGGGTCTCCGGGCAAGCTTACAACGCCAAATCAACGCCGGAGCATCCTCTCGGCCTCCTCCTTCATCCTCAAGCTTCAAGCGGAGTTTTGACCGAGCTTTCTCCATCAAGCAAGGAAGGGCCGGAGCCGCAATCTACGGATCATTTCAACGAAGAAGACGGGTCCATTGGGAGTGAGTGACAGCCTCCTCTACCCCGGACGCAGTTGAGGACCGAGCTTGGACTCGGATTGACAACCCGGGATTCCAACCGTGAACCCTCAACAAGGCTTCGGATTCGGTCGATTCGCACACCTCTTTCTCTTGTATTTGATAGCTTAGTTGAACTCTATGTATTGATGAAGTATTTTTATTGATTAGCATTTTCACTTATTCATGTCTATGTGAGTTATTGTGATTTTGTTATTATTGCTTGAGGTGCGCCTTGTTATTCCGCCATCCATCCACCCTTGCCGCACTAGCAATTGCTAGTGGCGTGCGTTGCGAAGAGGTGCCCACGACCCTCATTCCGCCATTCTCACCACCTCATCCGCTAGCCTACTCTTCCATCCGCCAAGCGATTCGGTGCATAGCGGCCCGTGTAGTTTCCATCCCGCCTGGCGAAGCAGTGCATAGCGGCCTGCATAGTAGGATTTCCGCCGTTCTCTCCACCTCATCCGCTAGCCTACTCGTCCATCCGCCTAGCGATTCGGTGCATAGCGGCCCGACTAGCCTTCCATCCCGCCTGGCGAAGCATCGCATAGCGGCGTTGCATAGGAGTAGTTGATAGATTTTTACTTTCTGTTTCCGCAACCATCCAAACCCCATCGTTACCTTCGCCCCGAGGACTTCAATCTCAAGTCCTCCTCGACATTAACTCATCCCTTACTGTGTTCCTCAAGAGACCGACACTCGGGGATTTATTCCCAAACTTTATTACTTGTGCGACCGGTGCGCTTGCCGTTTTCCACGCATCATCATGCGAACCATAAAGTGATTGGTGATGGCGCTGCTCGCACTGGCTTGAGCAGCGATTAGAGGGAGGTCGGCAGGGGCCACGCTCTTCTGGTCACGCAGGTTACGCTTCCCGTAGAGTGTAGAGATCGCTACATGGGCATGGCGGGAGGTGCGCGGACTCCTCAAGGAGGGAAGATCAGTCGAAAGGCGGACATACTTATTCTTTCGATGTCAGTGGATCATCGGGTTTCCCCTCAGATCCTTCTGCTTCTTCCTGAAGCCCTCCATATCGAAGCTATCAGAGAAAGAGTTGTCCGTAGCGGGATCCCCTTCCTCCTTCCTTTTCCTTATAACTTCTTTCTTCTTTTCTCCTTGAGTAGGAGTCAGCCCGCCTGGCATCTGGGGCGGATTAGCTGGCACCGACAAGGTCACTGCAAAAAAAGGAAACAAAATCAGTGCACTGCAGGTTGCAGGGGATAAGCTCCAGATCACCCGAAAAATAAAGCCAGGTCACAGGACTTACTCTCTTGGTGGTCTATGGCGTCGAGGCTAGGCAGTAGCGGGATGTAGTGGTCGATGTTGATCCTTGCCCCAACCAAGAACTCGACGATGGTGGCCTCCACCACATCCAGCTTTGCGCTTTTGAAGGTAGAATCCACGCGCACCTGCGTATATGTGTGAGTTAATCCCAGGTCGCCCTCAAAGATGAGGTACCTCGAGGTCCAATTATGGATCTTAATTGGTAAGCCCATGACTTTCATCGCTCGGTAGTAGAAGTAGATGACGCATTTATATTGGCGACCTCCGGAAGGTGTTATTAAGCGGACAGAGAAAATTTTTCTAAATATATTTAGAGAGAATTCGATCTTTTCAGACCACAGGTATGATAAGTAGCTGTAGATCGTAGCTATAGTATTTGGCGCGAGCTGGCCCGACACCATCCTGTAATGCTCGAAGATCTCCGCGACCTCCGACAGCAAAGGAAACTTGAATCCGCAGTCGAAGTGATCGATGGGCATAGCGACCTACGTTCCAGTGGAAAAGTTTATCTGCTCCTGATGTTCAGGCAAGCGAGCAAGCACTTGCAAGCTCGTCATATACTTCTCCAGAAAGGCGTCAAAGTCGGCCTCTATCAGTCTATATTTCTTATGGTCGGCAGAGTGGAAAGCGACCGAAGCATCAGTACGTGCGGATACCATTTTCACAGACTGCAGGGAATTCTGCTTCGAGCGCATGTCCTATACAGAATGAAGATTGGGCTCTTTTTATAGGAAAACTAGTCTGATAGCTTCTTCAGCCAATCTGCAGAAATAGATCGTTCAGTCAGCGCGGACAAGCCAGTGATTGCGGACTCGAAAGCAGTCCGTCTAGCTCGCTTTTTTCAGGTTTCCTGCAAATTTCGAGCAAAATCTACAAGTGATTGCGGACTCGGAAGCAGTCCGCCAAGCTTGCTTCTTTTCAGGTTTCCTGCAAATTCAGAGCAAAATCTTCAAGTGATTGCGGACTCGGAAGTAGTCCGCCCAGCTCGCTTCTTTTCAGGATTCCTACAAATTCAGAGCAAAATCTACAAGTGATTGTGGACTAGGAAGCAGTCCGCCCAGCTCGCTTCTTTTCAGGTTTCCTGCAAATTCAGAGCAAAATCTGCAAGTGATTGCAGAATCAGAGGCAGTCTGCCCAGCTCGCTTCTTTTTAAGTTTCCTGCACAATTCAGAGCAAAAATCTACAAGTGATTGCGGACTTGGAAGCAGTCCGCCCAGCTCGCTTCTTTTCAGGTTTCTTGCAAATTCAGAGCAAAATCTGCAAGTGATTGCGGACTCAGAGGAAGTCCGCCTAGCTCGAAATTTTTAATATGCACAATTCACAAACAAATGTGCGGACACATAGCCAGTCCGCATATATCGCATTCTACATCAACGTGAAGAAAAATTTTCATCACGCAGATTGCAGCATCGTTCAAATCACAGAGCAATATCGTACAGAAAAAATAAGAATTCACATCATAGTATAAGTGAAACAAATAAGCAATGTTCAAAGAGCACACAAATTTATACAACATATAACAAATCAAATCAAATGTTTGCTTATTCGCGGACTCAACGGCCTCTACGGCCAGGTTGAGCAGGCCGCTCCTCCCTATACTTCCCTAGATGGGCCGCCTAGTCGCTCCCTCGCAGTATCTCTCTGTATAGCTGCTGGACGAGATGGTGCATGGATTTGAAAGTACGATGAATATCAGAGGTCTCCATGTTGATCCGGCTAACCAGAACTACGGGCTTGCCTGCCGGCCTCGGCTCATCCGCCACAGGCTGCCCACTTGCCACTGGAACTAAAGCCTCTGTAGAAGCGGGCTGAACCGGCGGTTCCGACCCCACTACTGCGACCTCAGCGACTTGCTTCTTTTTTCCTTCCTACACCAGGGCCAATTACCTTCCTCTATAGTGGCGGGCATCCTCACTTAACTGATGTTTCTCCTTCTTCAATCCCTCTACCTCAGTAGAGATACTGGTGACCTGGTTCTCCAGAATTTTCTCTTGCTCTATCCGCCTTCTTAGCTCTGCTTGTATTTCATTCAGCTTTTCTTCATGCTTCCTTTCTAACAGGGCATATTTGTCCAGGCCGGACAGCTCGCCTTATGCGAACTCGCCAAGGGAGACCATCCCAGTTCGCACCAGTGCATCTACTTCGGGAGATGGCATAATCTCGCTAGCCTCAACAGAGCTGGGTGACGCTTCTGTACTGCAACAAAGAAAACAACATTTACATTAATACCCAGGTTGTGGCAGACTCAAAAGGTAAAAATTAATTCACTTTTCGTAATCATTGCAGTAATCTATGACTATCCACAATAGGCCGCCTCACGTGCTCTGGGTCAAAAGCACTTAGGCATTGCTTCCATTCACGATGAACTTTTGCTCTTGTCTCAGCCATTGATCTACTTGAAGCGACTATGTCATCAGTCTCCGTAATAATCTTTATTGGCCGCAATTTTCGGGGAGACGATTTATAAAGCCAATGACTCCGAAATCGCTTGGGTGTCGGTTGAAATTTACCTGACCGCATCAACTTAGCCGCAGTCCGCAGATCCTCAGCTCGCTTATCCGCATCTAGATTTTTTGAGACCGCTTCGACCTTGGCCTTCATGATGGAGAGCTACTCCTTCGCCGTTTTGTCTCTTTCTTCATCTGCAAGCGAGGAGGGGGGATCAGCAATTTTTTCGCCCACTATCTCAACATCGTACTGCAATACCTCCAGCAGAGATTGATTCATATCAGCGAGCTGCTCGTTATCGATGTTGTCGAGTATTTAGGTAGTGGACAAACTGACCGTTGATAAAGAATCACCTCCTTGGGTTGGGTCATCTGGATTGACTAAGCCAGCATCGGGAACCTCTTTTTCTCATGGCTTGTGCTGCAAGCTCACAGCGCCAGTCTGCACAGAAATGTTCTTCTCCTTTTAAGCTCGCAGCTTTTTCTCCACCCGCTAGGCAACCGTGGACTTGTCCCTCTTTCTCCTTTTATTCTCAGGTGTCTTTTTCTCTAAGTTGATGACGACCTGTTGCGAGTCCGCCAGACTCTCGCGGACTGTGATCGGGTCAATGAGAACCAGAGCCATGGAGGACACTGGAGCATCAGCTTGTTTTTTAGTTTGTTCTTCAGCCGGTTTTTCCGCTTGCTCTTCAGCACGTTCCTCAGCTATCTCTTCTGCTTGTTTCTCCACCTGTTCATAAGCAGGCCGCTTCTCCTCAGTATTCAGCTGCCGGACTTTTGGTGACAAAACCTCCCTGTCCAGGTCTATCCGCAGCATGACAGTTCCTGAGGTAGAAGGGAGTACTTCCATACCCCCAGAGCTCACAGTATTCTTGTCAGAAACTGATGGCGGATTCGATATTCTATCAGTGCTTTTGGTTGGTAGATTTTGAGCAGCAGAGGTAGTAGAAGATTTCTCACGTTCAGTGATGCAGACTGAGTCAGTCCTCTCCTGTCCCGGTCATGAACTCTCACCTATTTGGCGGATAGGCGTCCCGCTTCGATGGATTACATTCTTAATCCTGGTGTTCGCTTTAGGCTTCTTTGTCCCAGAGGCGACGTTGCCAAAGAAAGATCTGAGTCTCACCTTGCCGGACTGGAAAGTACAGATCGCAAGTGGTGAGAACCGACACGTGGCGCAGACAGTTTTGACAGAATGCAGTGTTTACAGCAGTATTTATAGCACTGACATCATTTATGACAGTTGCGGGCTCGGCGGTTAAGGAAACATTTTCGAAATTTTTTGAAACTTGAAAATGTGCGGGGATTATGTTAACCCCAGAATCTGCAACGTGTTTAGCAGGAAAGATCCCTCTCCTATTCTGGCGGACTCGATTTCCTTATTCCGCTCAGGTCGTCAGGACCATACATATCCAAAGCTGCATCAACGGCGAACTCTAGTTCCCAGTCCGCCCAGGCCGGATTTCTAGTGCTCCTCCTTCAATGGTGGACTCGATTGTCCAGTCCGCCCAGTTTGTCCACCCTCAGTTGATCAGCTTCCAAGTCGTTCTCCAGCTCTCCAGGCGGACTCAAGCGTTAGTCTGTACAGGTCGCGGACCCTCAGCCAAGATCGCGCCCTGCAGCTAGATGGAAGCTCCAGCCCGCGAGCCCAGTCCGCCCCTCTTGTGCGGATTTCTTGTCTTTTATTTTTTGATTCCCATCAACACTGCCCGGTTCTCCTGTACCCCGGGAAGCCGGTTATTTTAGCACTGCCCATTTGGGCAGGCACCTGAACCTATAAATAAGGGGAAGTGGTGCACCCAACGGATGCTGACTCGAGCCTCGGAGCCTACTTGTTGAAGGCTGCGTGCTCGAATATGGGGCTTTGCGGACTCCAGCATTCTCTGCTCTTGTTCTTTCCCCTTACTCAACTTGTGACCAACCCTTTAATCAAACTCATACTAATCAAAGAAAAGCCCGTCGTAAGAGAGGCATTCAGGCAGCGGCGGGCAAAGTTTGGTGTTGTCGTGTCTCACGGCTCTGTTTCTCTTTTTTCTCGTCTGCTTAGTAGATTGTTGCTTGCAGTTTTCCTTTTTCCCTCCTTTCCCCAGTGGTCGAACCGTTAGCTAGTGGTTCTCGACTCCCTTTCGCTTTTCATGCATCAACAGGTGCAACCAAAGTACACCTCACCTTTGAAGACCCGGCTATCTTTCTTGCTGGTAATGATGAAGCAGACGGCAAAGCAGTGGCGGAAAAGATCCATGGTGAACTCTACCCGCTCGGTCCACAGGTAAATGATGAAGCTCACCATCGAGGCAATTGTGTTCGGCAAGAGTTGACCGGGGACAATGCCGAAGAAATCTAGAATTTTGATAAGTTCAAGTAGCGGTGGCAGGCTAAAACCATAATCGAAGTGATCGATCGGGATGGCGACCAGATTCCTCCCAGAAGTGTTGATTCACTCGTCTTCTCGCGGTAACCGCACGACTACTTCAGGATCAGCCATGTGGATAGCAATGAAGCGGTAAAGCTCAGTTGCCGTTATGACTGATCTCCTGTGCTCGGCTTCAAAGAAGGCAAAGACAGCAGCAGCTCATGCGGGTGCCATGAAACCTTGTCGCAGAAATTGGTGCTTTGATATTCTTCCATAGAATGCAGAGCAAGGCAATATTTATAGAACCTGCAAACGTGTTTCTAGTCGTGCGACTAGATAAATAAAGTCGCTTCATTGCTCTACCTGCAGACCAGTTACCATGAACATGATATTGAAGCTGGTATAATCGCAAGCGGCAAGAAATAATATTAAACTGACGAATCATCACAGATCGCGCGGATAAACAAATCAAACCGCAAATATTAAAAGGTACTAAAAATTACAATGTATCAGCGACCACGAGGTCAGTCCGTTCTAACTCTACTTATTAAGGTTAGCGATCTATCTATTCACGTCGTTCTTCACGTCGCTCTCCGCTAGGTTCTGCGGGGTCCCTGCCGATATTAGCCACTTGGTCGCTAATGATCAGAAAAATGGACATCACGCTTATCAAGTGGTGGCTCAGGGTGTTCTGGGCCCGGTGTATTCGGGATGTATCATGAACTATGCGGCACATCAGAACGGTTGGCTCTGTAAAAGCCACCTATTCGTTAGGTCGCGCGAGTAGGGTTGCATGATCGGCCACCGGAGCAGAAGCTTCTCCCCTAGCAAAGCTGTGACCCGATTCCTGCGATTTCTCCGAACTTGCGAAATCAGGTCGCCGGCTCTACTCTCTTTCCACCTCCTCGTAATATTTCCTATTGTAGTGAGAAGCATCATCCTCAGCTTTCTAAAGTCTCTTGCCTTGGGTTGAGACTTGATCACGGGAAGCTCTTTCTTGATCGCGGCTAGCGGTCAATTAGGCGGATATAGCGCTTCCCTCTCGCGGCAAGCCACCGGATCCGCGGACAGAGTCTTTACCCGCCACACCAAGCTCCTCCTGACCTCTTCTTCAACCGGCAACCTCGTCTTTAGCCGCTCGAAGTAGATAAATAGCTCAAAGAAGGTGCGCTGGCCTTCATTATTCTCGAGTCGCTGCGCGGTTTCATTTAGAACAGTCAGGGAGTTTACTCCAACAAGATCTGCATCACAATGAAAATGGACAGAGTTAGTCTTGTCGCGCGGCAAGATAGGCAAGCAGCAATACTAATAGAATAGGCACCCAAGCAGGGGTTATCTTCTCTAGTCGCGGCGCAGTCTGACGGCTAGAAAAAATAGGTCGCCTCAACCTCTAAGGATCTATCTTCATCAGGTAATTATCCCTCAGAAGTTGCTCGGCTTGCCTATTCTTCTCAAGCTCTTCGTGCGACAGGAGCAGGTCATCGGTCTTAGTGATTATGCGGATAGACCTTTTTGTCCACAGTGGTTCCTTGTAAAGTGGTGGAATTATTATTACTTTTGGGGCAGGTTTAAGCATACCTGTCCGCAGAAGCTTGGCGGCGGCCTTGCGGTCAGCTTCAGCTTGTTCTGCAGCCGGAAGAACCGAGGGATCGTGGATTTTTTCTCCAGCGTCTAGCAGCTTCTTCTCTCCAAGGATTCTTTCCCGTAGTTTTAGCTTATCATCTCCTTCGGATGGCCCGGGGATTTCTTTCCCTGCTTTCACTAACAAAACCTCCAAGTCAGAATTGCCTGTGGATAATTGTTTGTTGCTGGCTTCTTTTTTCCTACTCCTGCAAAAATAGCAATGGATGGAAAGTTTAGACCTACTCTCAAAGCCGCCCCCCATTTCTAAGAGGCATTCGAGCTTTTCGAAAGCGTTTACCTCCTCAGATCGGGCGGTTTCTTCTTCAATCAGGAACATCAGCTTTGTTGGTCGCTATCATGAGCGCTGCGGGTTTCTTGTTTTCTCTCTTCTTGTTTCGGATGATCGCCTCTATCCTCTCCTCAGCTAATGAAGTAGGCTTGTGCTTCCTTTTCTTTGTCGGGATTGTGGCTTTCACGACATCAAGGTTTTCCCTTAGCTTGTCGGCAGCATTCTTAGCTGCCTTTTTCGCCTTGTCAATAACATCGGCAATCTCTCCACTTGATCGCCTGACTTCAGCCTCAGGGTCCCCTTTTTCGTTTCTTCACTTGAAGGCATCGATGTGATGTCCACATCTGAGCCCACCAAAGGCTGAGGGGTATTTGCCCAAGCAGTCTCTAGAATCTTGCTACCCTCCGTATTCTCGAGCAGATATTCAACAGGCTTAACCGTAGCAGCATCAATAAGTCGCTCCAGCGGCTATTGTCTCAGTTGCCAGTTTTGGAGATGGTTCACTCTCTAGTAGTCCTCCGTCTGACAGATGTGGCTTCAGCGTGATGACCTTGGCAGTATTCATTTTTCGCAACTTATCAGGGACTTTGCGGCTAGTTGATTCTTTCAGTGGTGATTTAACTGCGTCAAGGCCCTTGTCGCTCATTTTCACAAAGATACTCCTTCGGGAAGACATTGCGAACAGTAGAATTCTAACCACAGTAGGGGAAAAATGACCCGCCTCAATGTTGTTTTGTGGAAACTGCATCTACGCCAGCATTATTTATAGTTTAAAGAGCTTTTACTGCGTCTACTGTCAGGCGGTTAACTATATTTTCAAAATTCCTCGGAATTTAAAAATGTGCGGGGATTATGTTAACACCGGATCTGACCGCTCCCCAAGATGACCTCAAGTACCAGTGGAAAGGACTTCTCTAGCCTCCTAGCCTCCCTTCCGCAGAGTCTCCCCGACATGACGGCTTCTGAGCAGGTCTCGGTCAGTGGCCGGTCTATCCACCTAGTCGCGCGGGTACACGGCTCCTCCTTTTTCTTGCCCACTGTATCTGGTCACCGCTGCCCGTTTCTCCTATATGCGGGCAGCCGGTATTTTTAGCCCTGCCCGTTTGGGCAGGCCCCCTAAGACTATTAATAAGCGTGAATAATACCTTTTAGATCATCGAGATCGGATCCCCAAGCTTTCCGCCAGTGGAAGCGGATTCGAAATCTTCCTCTAACGGGTATATGTCTGCTCGGGTTCTCTACTCTAACCGCTGTAATCATTTTCTCCTATAAAGGAAAAGCCTGCCACAAGAGAGGAATTCAGGCTGCGGCGGGCGAAGTCTGGTGTTGCTGCTTCAAGCGGCCTGTTCCAATTTTTTGCCCTGACCGCTAGTAACCGGCTATCCGACAGTCTTCTCCGTACTTCCCCTATGATCGAACGGTTAACTAGATGGTTGTTGGGTATTGTATCCACAATGTACCTGATTTGAAGAAGCCCTTGGACCAGCTAAGGTGAATTGACATTGTATTTGATCATTTGTCTTCAAGTTGTGCTTGCAGTTATTTCACGCTAAGTACACACCAATGTCAGGGTGCAGTGGGTCAATATGCACGGGTCTGCGCAACGCAATCCTTCGTTGAGCAGATCAGGGTGTTGGCATACGTGTTCTCTCCCTATTGGAGTGTACTTACTTTCAAGCATAGGGTCGAGATAGAGCTAGAGCTGAAGAGGAGCAAGGATGGGTCAAAGACCAGCTCACGGGAAGATAGACGAAAATTCGTCTAAGTATGATTCGACAAGAATCACTAAGTGATTCTCGCCGATTCGACTAGCTGATTCTCGCCGAATGCATCCGGCTGACTCAATGCCTTCAACGCCTTCAAGGATTCTGCCAAGTTAGAATCGCCGAGAATCACGAGGCTGAGTCAACGCCTTCAAGGAATCTGCCAAGTCAGAATCGTCGAGAATGACTCTGCATTCTCGACGATTCGTCGAGAATGGATGATGACTCTCAACAATTCTTTTCGGCTGGCAAGCAATTCAGCTAAGAATTCTTCTAAGTAGAATTCGACGGGAATCATTAGTGATTCTCGTCGATTCGTCGAGAATCACCAATGATTCCCACCGAATTTGCCTTAGGCGAATTTCTGCTGCTCGCTGGACCGGACCAAGTATACACGCGTTGTTTTGAACCGGAGTTAGGGTTTCTACTGGTAGGGCCCACAACGGTCATAATATATGACCTACTGTATAAATACTGTTGTATTTAGAACATCACGGACAATTGATACATACAAAAAGAAAGAGCCGCCATATTTGACCTAGCGGATCATGTCTTCTCTTCCGCCTCCGTCTCCGCGCCTCAAGTTGTCGCCGCCGCCGATCGTGGGTTCTTCCTGATCTCCCGGCAACAGAAGCTTAGCCAAGAAATGCGTCTCACGTGTCTATCTTGAGATCCTTTGTCTCTTGATTTGTTGAACGGGAATACCTTCCCCTTCCGAATCGATTGAGACGATCGATCCAAGTAAGATCGTTGGTAGACCTTGCTAGCTTTGCTATGAAGGTTGGATCTACAAAGCTCACCGCCACACTTCTTGCTGTCGCCGATCCCGAAAGCTCCGCCGCCGAACTTCTTGCCGCCGCCGATTTCGGGGAGATCCTCTCTAAGTGAGAACTAAGGTCGTGGACTCTTCATCTTCTTCAAGAATGCGTCATCAAACGAAGAGGGACACCAAGCACTCCATAAGTAGTTTGTATTTTATACTTTCTAATTTTTCTTTTGTTGTAAAGTAACGTTGGTTCCGTGTTGTAAGGGTTGGGTGCAACCCGTGGTGTAGGAGTGGTGACTCCTTCGGGTGGAAGGTTCCTTCCATTAGTGTGAGGATTGGATTTCAATCCGGTTGGTGAAGTGACCGAGTCGTCCCTTGTTGGGAGATAGGTCGAAGGGGGAAAGTGGACGTACCCAAATCGGGGAACCACTATAACTGCATGCGTATTTTTGTGCTGTGTTGTTTTGTTTAATTATGCAGGTATAATATTAATTCCGCTAAAAGACTGTGCAAGACACATATTCCCCCCCCCCCCATAGGTGAAGGTAGTTGACACTAGTGTGACTTTCAAGTGGTATCAGAGGGAGATTTCTCATCAAAAAGGTTAACACCTTGAGTAAGTTCCTACCACTAGTGTCAAGAAGAAGGCAGATATCTACTATGGACGGACTCAAGTACTCAGGCAAGATCCCAGTGTGCACCAGGCTAAACTTTCCTATCTGGAAGGAAAGGATTAGATTTTACATGGAAGGTGTCGACCCTCGACTCTTCATGATCATGGAGGAGGGACCTTATGTTCCCACTAAGGCCTCCACCATTGATCCTACCAAAATGGTGCCAAAGAAGCTTTCTGAAATGGACAAGGACGAGATGGTGCTGGTCGGACTTGACAAGAAGGCACAGAACATACTAATCAGCGCAGTCGATGACTCCATGATGCAAAACTTCTACAACTACAGGACAGCCAAGGATATCTGGCACAGCCTGATTATTCTGATGGAAGGCACAGATGAAGTGAGGGATGATCGAAGATCACTCCTGAACCAGAAATATGAGGCCTTCAAGCAGGGGCCCAAGGAAGAGATCGGAGTTACCTTCGAGAATTTCCTCAAGATCGTCAATGCTCTCAAGGGATATGGAAAAGTGTTCACTGATGGTGAACTTAATGATAAATTCCTTAGGTCCCTTACTAAGGAATGGGACACGAAGATCTGCGCCATTTAAGAGTTTGGCAGATTAGCAGAAACTGATCCTCAAATACTCTTTGGGAAGCTCATGTCCTATGAGCTCCAGTTGAACACGAGGAAAGCAGAAGAAGAAGCAGAGAAAGCCGCAGCCAAGGAAAAGACTGTGGCCCTAAAAGCCATTCACTCCAGGAAGGGCAAGGGTGCGGCTTCATCCCATGTGGGGAAAAAGGATGAGGAGGAAGACTCCGAGCCATGCTCCTCTGGCTCAGAGTTTTCTGAAGAAGACTTCTCCCTCATCACCCGAGAATTCAAGAAGTTCCTCAAGATGAGGAATCAAAGAAAGAGAGACGGCTCCTCCTCCAGAAACCAGAAGAAGAATTATTCTTCTGACAGGTATGAATCAAAACCGAATAAACATCGTGTAAGACCACCCTCCCGGAACACAAGACACGGCACGAGAGGGGTCTTATGCCCAGAACAGCCGCCTTACGGTAACACTAGCACTCGGGCTAGCCTGTACCACAAGACGCCTATTCTGCCGGCGACAACCAATATCAACACATAATTGCCAACCCAACCATAAGAATATAAGAAAGTCAATCCACACTAAGCATATATCCTTAAACATAACAAAAGAGAAGCTAACAAGCTTCTACATAATCAGAGTACGTGAATATATTTTCCTCGAAGGGATACAACAAAATCTCTCTCACTCACATCTGTAACCGACGGTAGCGACGGTACCATCCCTACAGGCCCTGTCGTCCTAGCCTGGCTGTCCAGCTGCATAGCCTGCTGCTGCACCTACGGGGTTTCCTCCTAAAAAGGAAGACGTAGCAACCGTTAGTCATAAAGACTAAGTGGCTTCACATCCTCTCCCCCGGCGACTCCTCAGCACCGGGCGGAGAAAGGAACATGTACAATATATAAATAACAGTAGTACAACAGGTGAAGTGAGTATACATATCATAAGCAGCAACAGCAGCAGTGTATAATAAACAAGCTCTTATTTTACAAATCTACTATCTACAGTAGCAAGAGAGTATATAGCTATAACAGTAAGTAACTGAACTTATAAGGATGCCCATACAAGCATATAAGTTGAGGGTCGTTCAGCAATAAGTAACTCATCGTATAGGAGTGCCCATACAAACTTATACGATGAGGGTCTTATGTATGCAATGAAGTGTAATGCTATGAATGCAATGCAATGACACACCCTTGATCAAGCACATGCAATCGCTATGTCGACACAGACTTATAGTTCCCACTATTCGAGCAGGTAGCTAACCCCTCAGGCGTCAACCGTCGTAGCAAAACGGTGACAGTAGAGTGGGCATCTACAGTACTAGGCTGGTCTCCACACTACTTGGCCTAGGACTCCGTGCGCCTCAACGCTAAGGACACAACAGCGGAGCTCACATGCATACTACGGCTCAGCGGGTTGTCTTGGGTAAGTGAGCACCAAGATCCTAGCCCCGAACTGGCCTATGCGTGACACGGAAGGAGCCTCGGAAATGAACACGAGGACCAATCCCAACCGTTCACTTGGCACGGAAGGAGCCTCGGGACATGAATACCGAGGACCAAGCCCAACCGTCCAAGGTCTAGCTGTCGACTCCCATCGGTGTGACGATTGGCGAGCCCGTAGACCTGCCACACTATCCTTAACCCGGGATTACGACACCGTGTGTCGACTCACACCACATACAATTTCACAATATTGTGGCATGGAAGGAGCCTCGGGACGTGAACACCGAGGACCAAGCCCAACCATCCATCAAAGGCGGAAGGAGCCTTGGGGCATGAACACCGAGGGCCAAGCCCAACCGTCCAACTTTACTCATCTCAATCTCATTCCAACTAGTGACAGTCAACACCGCACTTGTTACTTCCACAATGCTACCCGTAAGGAGACGACACTCTAAGCATTGGATTGCTAATTCCCTTTTATCAATCAAATATGTATCATGTCCATAGTTAAATCATTTATACATTTATCCAATTATATCTACCCAATTATATCGGGTTCTTTCCTTCAATTAAACTTGTCCACAACTCGTTATATGAATTTAGATTCATAACCTCAACTTATCACGTCACTATGATGATTATGTCAAAAGAGTCCACCCAAGCCCCGAGTTGGATCGCAACATTAAATGTGGACCACATCGCATTCCACGTTACACAAGCCCAGAATTTAGGTGCAGCCTTAATCCGGGCAGCCACTTCGACCAAGGATTCCCGAGGCTACAAAAATCCTACGAGTGCGTGTAACCACTCGTTGGAAAGATAATTTCGTGGGCTACAACTTTCGTGTTTAGTTGAAAGTCCATATTTGATTGCATCACACAAGAAATCCACTCGAAGCCTGCTGCGTACAGGATACAGATTTCCTGGGTGGAATTTCCCCCAACCGCAGCAGATTCAAACAGACTTTCCTGTGGCTACAAGTATCGCATGAGAACGTGCAACCACTCGTTGGAAAGATAATTTTGAGGGCGAAGACTTTCGTGTTTAGTCAAAAACCCAGATATGACCAGAACACCCCCGAAATTTTCCACAAAGGTCGTTGCGTGCAGAAAACAGATTTCTGCACGCATATTAAGGCAAGATGAACGGCATCCGTTCATCTTCCTCCTTGCACCAAACTCCCAAAATCTCCTCCAGAAAATCATCCACCCTTATTCACCCTCACGAAGCCATATTTCTCCACGAATCCTTCTCTCATCTTCACTTTGAAGGATGAAGAGGTTGGAGGGGGCTAAAGCATAGAAAACAAACTTTGGCATGACTTTCCTAGGAAATCTCATCCTCACCATCAAGAATCTATGGAGTCGATATCTCTCCTAGAATATATCTACAGATCTAGCACCAAGGGAGAGGGGAGGAAGCTCACCTCATTTCCAGCGGTACCACCAATCCCGGCCATGGATCTAGTCGTTCTTCTTTGCGGCATCTCTCGCTTGGTGCGGTTGTTCTTCACGGCAAAGGAAGGAGAGTGAGAGAGATAAAGAAGGCCTCATCAAAGAGCTCCGGCTGATTCTGCCGGCTCCGTCGGTTTCGCGAGATCCACGATGACGGCAAGGGTCGATCGGCGCAAAATCTAGGGTTCGACTTTAACTCCCTTTTTATAAGCTGATGTATTAGGTTACACCTTCTGCCACGTGTCAACGCCTCATTAGACCGCCCATAATGGGTCATATTAAAGTGACACAGTCCAAGGAACCATCCAGCGCGAATACCGAATTCCAGTTCGGTCCGCCTGTACAAGCCGGCTAATCTGCTTGGGCGAAGAAAACGCACAAGTCAAATTCGGCGGGAATCATCTGTCATTCTCGACGATCTGCGAGAATCGTCAAGCATTCTCGATGAATTCGTCGGGTATCAACAATGATACCCGGCGATTTTCCCTTAGCCTAACTTATCGGAAATCTGGCGTTGAGTACGTTGAGTATTCTCATCGATACTCGAAGATCGGCGAGAATCACCAGGCATTCTCGACGATTTTCCCTTGGGCCATACTTATCGAAATCTGGCGTTAAGAGCGTTGAGTATTCTCATCCCTTGGGCCATTCTTATCGGAAATCTTGCGTTGAGAGCGTTGAGTATTCTTTTCGATAATCGACGATCGGCGAGAATCACCAGGCATTCTCGACGATTTTCCCTTGGGCCATTCCCTTTCGATCCGTTGGATATCACTCAACCCTACACTCCATCCAACGCACTTGACACCTTTTGCCAGTGCGCCCCGAGCCCGAGTCAAGTCTCTTGACTCAAAACTCGTGCGAGGGGCCTAGCGCGAATTGGGATGTTACAAATCCTATAAACAAAATAAAAGATTTCATCCCCGAAATCAGGCTAGGGCTATGGGGATGCAAGTACTAAGTAATATGCGCTATAAAATTTTACCTTGGAAGAACAGCTCCGGGTAGCGCTTCTGCATCAAGTCCACCGGCTCCTAAGTAAATTCTTCCTTCCCATGATTAGACCATAGCACTTTTACCAGAGGCACACTTTTGCGGCGTAGGGTTCTTATCTCATTATCAACGATTCATACCGGCTCCAGTCGCACAGATCTGTCAGACGCCACAGCACCATCAGTCGTGGGGATGTATTGTTCGGGCCGCAACAGCCCCTTCCGAAGCGACGAGACATGGAACATGTTGTGGAGATTTTCTAACTCGGGCGGTAGCTCTAGCCGATAGGCCAAAGGGCCAATCTTTTCCACTATGACAAAGGGTCCAACGTACCGTGGGCTGAGCTTCTTCACTCCTCGTACTCGTGATACTCCATGCATCGGTCGGATTTTGAGAAACACCTTGTCTCCCACTTGAAATTCCACCATCCGGTGTTTAGCGTTGTAATACTTCGCCTGCCGACTTTGAGCTTCTAACATACGATCCCGTATCAACCTAACCACCGCATTCGTGTCATCTATATATTCAACACCCAAAGTCTTCGGGTCTTCATCTTGCACCCAAGACAAGGGGGTTTTACACCTCCTTCCCTATAGGGCTTCGTGGGGTGTCATGCCAATGCTAGCTTGATGGATGTTGTTGTAGGAGAATTCCACTAAGGGCAAGAGTCTTTCCCACGACTCTCCCCTATCTATCACACACAACCTCAACAGATCCTCCAATGTTCGTATGGTCCGCTCAGACTGCCCGTCCGTCTGTGGATGAAATGCGGTGCTGAAGGTAAGGAACGAGCCCAAATATGCATGTACCGCCTTCCACTCCTTGGAGGTAAAATGACCATCACGATCCGAAACTATCGTCTTAGGTACGCCGTGATACCATACAAACTGTTCCCCAAAAAGACGTACTAAGACATCCACATGAGCCTCCTTCTTCATAGGAATGAACCGGGCAACTTTCGTAGGCGGTCAACGATCACCCACACTGAATCATTTCCTGAGCGAGAGCGAGGTAGCCCATGTATGAAGTCCATAGAGATATCCTCAAACTTCTATTCGGGGATTGGCAACGACTGCAACTGGCCACCAGGGCTCCAACATTCTGCCTTCACTCTTTGGCAAGCTTCACAATGCGTGATAAAGTACCGGACATCTTTCTTCATTCCTGGCCAACACATCGTCTTCCGTAAGCCGGCGTACATCTTTAAAATTCCTGGGTGCACGGAATATTGAGAGCAATGTGCTTCTCTCATAATATCCTCCCGAATTCTGCCACCTTTGGGAATGTAGAGCAGGCCGAGAAAGTAAACGAGGCCGTCCTTTAGTGTGTACTCGTCGGTAGTCCCGTCTTCGATTAACTTTATTATCGGGGCCAAAGCCGCATCCAATCCTTGCTCCACTCGGATCCGGTCCCGGATATCACAAACTATGCTCATGTTGGACAGGTACTCCGTATATTCTGAAGAAGCCTTAAGTATTAAGGTGATGTCCATCTCCTCGATCATCCGTGCCAACTCCATGCTCATCAATCGAGATTCTGGGCTCGAGCCGGGTACTTTCCTACTCAACGCATCAGCTACCGAGTTTGCTTTTCTGGGGTGGTAGTTCAAGGTGAACTCATAGTCGCATATAAAATCTAACCACCGCCGTTGTCTTAAGTTCAATTCCTTCTGGGTATGGACGTACTTCAAATTTTTATGATCCGAGAAGATTTCGTAGTGGACGTCGTATAGATAATGCCTCCATACCTTCAAGGCGAACACCACCGCTCCTAGCTCCAAATCATGCACCGGGTAATTGATTTCATGCTTCTTCAATTGTCTTGAAGCATAAGCAATTACGTGCCCGTGCTGCATCAATACCGCTCCCAACCCATGATAAGACGCGTCCGTGTAAACTTGGAATCCTTCCTTCCCAGACGGAAGGACAAGGATGGGGGCGGAGGTAAGTCTATCCTTCAATTCCTGGAATGCCGCTTCACACTGGGGTGTCCACTCAAATGGCACTCCTTGTCAAGGAAGTAAGCGGAAGGCCAATCTTGGAGAATCCTTTTACAAACTTGCGGCAGTATCCGGCAAGTCCAAGAAACCTCCTCACATCAGCCGCTGACTTCAAAGGCGACCACTCCTTCACGGCACGCACCTTGGCCGGATCCACAGCTAGTCAAGCCCCACTGATTACGTGACCCAAGAAAGCCACCTCCCTAAGCCAGAATTCACACTTGTTAAACTTGGCGAACAGGGCGTGCTCTTTTAGCTTCTCCAGAACCAAGGCCAAATGTCCGGCATGTTCTTCCTCCGTCTTTGAGTAGACTAAGATTTCGTCAATGAACACAATGACGAAGACATCTAAGTAGGGCTCAAACACTTTATTCATCAAGCTCATAAAAGCTGATGGGGCATTGGTGAGCCCAAACGGCATCACTGTGAACTCATATAAGCCGTACCTTGAGCTGAAGGCCGTTTTCTGTATATCATCCTCCTTTATTCTCAATTGGTAGTACCCCGAGCGCAAATCTATCTTGGAGAACCAATGCACTCCCACCAGCTGGTCGAACAACTCATCGATCCGAGGTAACGGGTAGGTGTTCCGTACTATTAGTCAGTTGAGTTCCCGATAGTCTATACATAAACGCAGGATTCCATCTTTCTTCTTGACGAATAGAAAAGGGGCTCCCCAAGGTGATGAGCTGGGGCGAACAAACCCTGATTCTACCAGCTCCTGCAGTTGAACCCTAAACTCCGCAAGTTCTTTTGGGGCCATCCGATAAGGGGTCCTGGAGACAGGCTTATCTCCTGGTACAAGCTTAATCTAAAAATCCACTTCTCTATGCGGGGGTAACCCTGGAAATTTCTCAGGAAATACCTCAGGGAAATCCCGTGCAACCCGCACATCCTTCACATCTACCTTCATCTCTTTTTGCTCGAAACATATCAGGTAGACTTCATCCCCTCTCATATGAGCTTTCAAGGTCTGGATTGAGGATAACAATATTCGTGGGACGAAATTTATACCTTGGAAGAGTACATCAGTATCCCCATGTCTCAAATAGATGCGCTTCTCCGCACAGTCGATTCTTGCATGGTGCCAATCCAGCCACGCCATACCCAGGATGAGGTCGAATTCTGGTATTCTCAAAATTGTGGCAGGGGTATCAAAGGTCTTTCCCCCAATGGTTATCTCTAACTCACACTTCGCGGTTGTCGTCATCTCAGATCCGTCTGGGAGGCGTACTCTTCGGGCAATACCAGTGAAATATTGCACTCCGGGTATATTCTTGATGAAGTCTTCGGACATGAAAGAATGTAAGGCGCCGGTGTCAAATAACGTATAAGCTGATTTCCCGCCGACCATCACGGTGCTTAAGTGTCATTTAATAATACTCAAGCTAGAAGTCTAGTATATCTTAAGCAACTAGAGAATATTAATGGAAACAGAATAACTAATTCAAATCGTACCTACAATCATCTCTTGAGGATTCCGCTCTTGAGTCATGTCCAAGGCATACATCTGATCTCGAGCGGGTCCGGGGTTTCTTCCTCGTGGTCCTCTTCCTCGACCACGCACATACCCTCTCCCCCGCGGGGCTGCTGGAGGGAGAGCGAAAGGCGCATCTCCAAACAGTTGCGAGCAGTAGCGTCGAATATGGCCCGGTTGGTTTTATTTAAAGCACACCCGTTCCTGCCTTCCGTCGTGTTGCTGAAATTGTGGAGGTGGAGGTAATGCTTGCGGTTGCGGAACCGAGCGCTCCTCTCGAAAGTTCTGGGGGAAACGCCCGCCGCCCCTCTAATATCCTCTTCCTCTTTTATTGTTGAATCTCCTTCTGTTGCTGGGGCTGGCTTCCATCACTCCCTCCACTAGCCTCTTACCACTTCCCAAGTTGTCCGCTTCCAATCTCTTCTCCATATCAATAATCTCCGCCAGACTAGAGTCCGCTATAAACAAAAGAGCTTGTCTTAGGGGATCTCGCAAGCCTTTGTAGAATCGTTTGGCGTACCCTTTATCATCCAGCTCATAGGAGTCAACGAATCTAGCCAGGTGCTGAAACTCCCATTGGTACTCCGTCACCGACATGGACCCTTGCTTTAGTTGCAAAAATCTCTCTTCCAGACCATCCCGAGCGGCCGAGGGGATGAAATTCTCTAAGAAGGCTTCGGAGAATTCACTCCAACTAATGTCCGTGTACACTCTTCCACGAAAAGTGGAGCCCATGAGGGACTTCCACCACCTTTTGGCGTGCAGCTCTAAGAGTGTCACCACAAGGGTCACCGCCATGTTGTTTGGACATCTTATTCCTGCCAACAACTCTTGTATAGTGTCGAGCCACTATTCCGTATGCATCGCCGACTCTGTCCCAATATAAGCGGGAGGGGAGAGAGCTCGAAAAACGCTTAACCAACTAGATCCTGTACCCTGTTATTGTACAGGTGCCTGCTGAGATTGGGACCTAAAGGCGTCCAAAATAGCTGTGAGTGTCTGCCCCAGCTCTGATTGTTGGAATTGTGTAGGTACGGACGGGGCAGGGGTGCCCCTTACTGGCTCAGCATGTACTGGGATCTACACATAAGGTACAAACCTAGGGTTAGGTTGGCTAATCTAAGGTTAAAGATGGACAACTTAGTGTGAATCACATATGGGCACACCACTGCTTCCGCTAAGTCAGCTTGTCCCCAAAATGACTAATCAAACGGGGGTGGCACCATTGTTAAGTGACTTTCTCCTTGGAGGATTGTAGCAAGCTGATACCATTTGTAAGACCCCCCTCCCGGAACATAAGACACGGCACAAGAGGGGTCTTATGCCCAGAACAGCCGCCTTGCGGTAACACTAGCACTCGGGCTAGCCTGTACCACAAGACGCCTATTCTGCCGGAGACAACCAATATCAACACATAATTGCCAACCTAACCATAATAATATAAGAAAGTCAATCCACACTAAGCATATATCCATAAACATAACAAAAGAGAAGCTAACAAGATTCTACATAATCAGAGTACGTGAATATATTTGCCTCGAAGGGCTACAACAAAATCTCTCTCACTCACATCTGTAACGGACGGTAGCGACGGTACCGTCCCTTCAAGCCCTGTCGTCCTGGCCTAGCTGTCCAGCTGCATAGCCTGCTGCTCCACCTGCGGGGTTTCCTCCCAAAAAGGAAGACGTAGAAACCGTTAGTCATAAAGACTAAGTGGCTTCGCATCCGCTCCCCCGACGACTCCTCGGCACCGGGCGGAGAAAGGAACAGGTACAATATATAAATAACAGTAGTACAACAGGTGAAGTGAGTATACATATCATAAGCAGCAACAGCAGCAGTGTATAATAAACAAGCTCTTATTTTACAAATCTACTATCTACAGTAGCAAGAGAGTATATAGCTATAACAGTAAGTAACTGAACTTATAAGGATGCCCATACAAGCATATAAGTTGAGGGTCGTTCAGCAATAAGTAACTCATCGTATAGGAGTGCCCATACAAACTTATACGATGAGGGTCTTATGTATGCAATGAAGTGTAATGCTATGAATGCAATGCAATGACACACCCTTGATCAAGCACATGCAATCGCTATGTCGACACAGACTTATTGTTCCCACTATTCGAGCAGGTAGGTAACCCCTCATGTGTCAACCGTTGTGGCCAAACGGTGATAGTAGAGTGGGCATCTCCACTACTAGGCTGGTCTCCACACTACCTGGCCTAGGCCTCCGTACGCCTCAACGCTAAGGACACAACAGCGGAGCTCACATGCATACTACAGCTCAACGGGTTCTCTTGGGTAAGTGAGCACCAAGATCCTAGCCCCGAACTGGCCTATGCGTGACACGGAAGGAGCCTCGGAAATGAACACGAGGACCAAGCCCAACCGTTCACTTGGCACGGAAGGAGCCTCGGGACATGAACACCGAGGACCAAGCCCAACCGTCCAAGGTCTAGCTGTCGACTCCCATCGGTGTGACGATTGGCGAGCCCGTAGACCTGCCACACTATCCTTAACCCGGGATTATGACACCATGTGTCGACTCACACCACATGCAATTTCACAATATCATGGCATGGAAGGAGCCTCGGGACGTGAACACCGAGGACCAAGCCCAACCATCCATCAAATGCGGAAGGAGCCTCGAGACATGAACACCGAGGGCCAAGCCCAACCGTCCAACTTTACTCATCTCAATCTCATTCCAACTAGTGACAGTCAACACCGCACTTGTTACTTCCACAATGCTACCCGTAAGGAGACGACAGTCTAAGCATTGGATTACTAATTCCCTTTTATCCATCCAACATGTATCATGGCCATAGTTAAATCATTTATACATTTATCCAATTATATCTACCCAATTATATCGGGTTCTTTCCTTCAATTAAACTTGTCAACAACTCGTTATATGAATTTAGATTCATAACCTCAACTTATCACGTCACTATGATGATTATGTCAAAAGATTCCACCCAAGCCTCGAGTTGGATCGCAACATTAAATTCCACCACATCGCATTCCACGTTACACAAGCCACGAATTTAGGTACAGCCTTAATCCGGGCAGCCACTTCGACCAAGGATTCCCGAGGCTACAGAAATCCAACGAGTGCGTGTAACCACTCGTTGGAAAGATATTTCGTGGGCTACAACTTTCTTGTTTATTTGAAAGCCCAGATTTTATCGCTTCACACCAGAAATCCACTCGAAGCCTGCTGCGTACAAGATACAGATTTCCTGGGTGGAATTTCCCCCAACTACAGCTGATTCGAACAGACTTTCCTGTGGTTATAGGTATCGCCTAGGAACGTGCAACCACTCGTTGGAAAGATGATTTTGAGGGCGAAGACTTTCGTGTTTAGTCGAAAACCCAGATATGACCAGAACACCCCCGAAATTGGCCACGAAGGTCGCTGCGTGCAGAAAACAGATTTCTGCACGCATCTTAAGGCGAGATGAACGGCATCCGTTAATCTTCCTCCTTGCACCAAACTCCCAAAATCTCCTCCAGAAAATCATCCACCCTTATTCACCCTCACGAAGCCATATTTCTCCACGAATCCTTCTCTCATCTTCACTTTGAAGGATGAAGAGGTTGGAGGGGGCTAAAGCCTAGAAAACAAACCTAGGCATGGCTTTCCTAGGAAATCTCCTCCTCACCATCAAGACTCTATGGAGTCGATATCTCTTCTAGAATATATCTACAGATCTAGCACCAAGGGAGAGGGGAGGAAGCTCACCTCGTTTCCAGCAGTACCACCATTCCCGGCCATGGATCTAGTTGTTCTTCTTTGCGGCATCTCTCGCTTGGTGCGGTTGTTCTTCACGGAAAAGGAAGGAGAGGGGGGGAGATAAAGAAGGCCGCCTCCAAGAGCTCTGCCTGCTTCCGCCGGCTCCGTCGGTTTCGCTAGATCCACGATGACGGCAAGGATCGATCGGCGCAAAAGCTAGGATTTGGCTTTAACTCCCTTTTTATAAGCCGATGTATTAGGTTACACCTTCTGCCACGTGTCAACGCCTCATTGGACTGCCCATAATGGGTCATATTGAAGTGACCCGGTCCAAGGAACCATCCAGTGCGAATACCGAAATCCAGTTCGGTCCGCCTATACAAGCCGGCGAATCTGCCTGGGCGAAGAAAACGCACAAGTCAAATTCGGCGGGAATCATCTATCATTCTCGACGATCGGCGAGAATCGTCAGGCATTCTCGACGAATTCGTCGGGTATCAACAATGATACCCGACGATTTTCCCTTAGCCTAACTTATTGGAAATCTGGCGTTGAGTGCGTTGAGTATTCTCATCGATACTCGACGATAGGCGAGAATCACCAGGCATTCTCGACGATTTTCCCTTGGGCCATACTTATCGGAAATCGGGCGTTGAGAGCGTTAAGTATTCTCATCGATACTCGACGATCGGCGAGAATCACCAGGCATTCTCGACGATTTTCCCATGGGCCATTCTTATCTGAAATCTGGCGTTGAGAGCGTTGAGTATTCTCATCGTTACTCGACGATCGGCGAGAATCACCAGGCATTCTCGACTATTTTCCCTTGGGCCATTCCCTTTCGATCTGTTGGATATCACTCAACCCTACACTCCATCTAACGCACTTGACACCTTTTGCCAGTCCGCCCCGAGCCCGAGTCAAGTCTCTTGACTCAAAACTCGTGCGAGGGGCCTAGCGTGAATTGGGACGTTAAACATCGTCATACTGACATCATTTGTTTTGGGTGAAATAAGCCAGGACACGTCGTTGCTGACTGCCATCAAGTCAAGAGAGAGAAGGGGAAGGGAGAAGAGCACAGAAGCTTTAGAGATAAAAAGAAGGAGAGGAGCTACATCGCTAAAAAGTCAAAGACACTGAGTGAGTCTGATTCCTCAGACTCCAGTGATGATGAGGAAGCCTACTTCGGGCAGGTGGGTCACTCTGACTCAGAAGGAGAATGCCCCCCATTCACTGGGAAGGTAAAGGCTCGTACCCCCCTCTCTGACTCTGACTATGAGTCTCCTGATGATGATCTCAAGGACAGCCCATCTGCCCGAGAAGCTGAGCTCCTCGAAAAGTATGAGCTTTTGCTCAACACCTTCGAGGAATGCCGCAAGAGATTGAGGGCTCAGAAAAAGGAAGTAAAATTCCTTAAGGTCGAGGGTGTCTCCCTAAGGGAAGAGATCACTAGCTTGATTTCTCTCCGATAGGAGCACCTGGACCTGATCTCTAAGCACTCAGAGTCTCTAAGTCTCCTTGACCTTAAACAGGAAGAAATCAATAAGTTGGAAGAACAACTTGCGGCAGAAAGGAAGATTGTCCAAAGCTTCTCTATGCCAAAGACTGTTCTTCGACTGGTTGATACCTTCTCTTCTAAGGCTAAGGGGGCTGGCTTGGGGCATGTGGGTGTGGCTGTTAAATCCTCCAGGAGAAACAAAAAGCAGTGGAAAATAAGGCTGCTAAGAAGGCCTCTGCTGCAGAAAAGGGAAAGGCCCCACTCAACGCTGTTGTATTCAGGAAGCCTGGCTTTCCCTGCAATGAACAAGACTTTGAGTCAACCTATAGCCACTTCTTCCGGCCCTCGGTTGAAAAGCCCAAGAGCCGGTATGATGGTTGGGCCTTCCCCCGCAACTTTGGCGAGAGTGTCTTCAAGGCACCTTATGAGGAAATCCAAGTGGAGGATTATGGCCACTTCTCTAGCAGCCATAATAGGAAGCAGGCACCAAAAGCCAAGACTGTTATACTAAAGGAACAGGAGGTGAAGAATTCATATGACTGCTGTCATCATGATGGCTCCACCTCTAAATCCAAGGCCCCAGCTGGACCCACCATTCCCACGGTGAAGCAGGAGCCTAGGAAAAAGTACAACAGATTTGACAGTTGGTGTTATGGCAAAGTTGGTCACTTTGCCGTGGATTGTTGGTTTAATCCGAGATATAATGAGACTCCTCATGTTAGCAATGCGAGACCGACCACTCGTAGGGTTAACCATCCGAGGGGGAGTATGCTAACAAGGAATCTAGGACCCAAGTTTGATTGGGTTCCTAAGGGAGACTGATTCTATTTTGCAGGTATGTCTAAAGGCCACCAAAACTCCTATATAGTACTTGGACAGTGGATGCTCCTGGCATATGACTGGGACAAGAAGCCTGCTGCATGATTACTCTCCATTCGAAAATGGACCCAAAGTCATCTTTGGAGGATCAAATCGAGGAGTCACCAGAGGTTACGGTATGATTTCCAACGGTATAGTCTCTATCACCGATGTGGCTTATGTTGAAGGGTTAAATCATAACCTGATCAGTGTAAGTCAGTTGTGTGATAAAGGTTATGACGTTAAGTTTTGCAAGGATAAATGCCTGATAATATCATGTTCCTCTTCGGAGACGGTATTAACAGGCATTAGGAGCAGAAACATCTTTTGTTTAGATTTTCTTAGTTTAGATTCATCTACCCCCATGTGCCTAGTAGAAACAGGCAGTGCATCTCTTTGTGAACAATGGCACAAAAGATTGGCATATATTAATTTCAAGACAATTAGTATGTTGTTTTCTAAAAACTTAGTAAGGGATGCTCCCATCATTAAGTGCATCAAAGATAGCCCCTGTCCTGCATGCCAGAAGGGCAAACAGACTCGGGCTACCTTTAAGGGCATTGCAGACAAAGACTCCTCCAGATGTCTTTATCTTCTGCATATGGACTTGTTTGGTCCAATGCAAGTTCATAGCTTGGGAGGCAAGTCTTATACGTTAGTGATTGTTGATGATCACTCTCGGTTTACTTGGGTGTTATTCTTAAAACGCAAGTCTGATACGTTTGACATCTTCACTAGTTTTGTCATGCAAATTCAGAACGAACTTAACTGCTCGGTGGTCAAAATCAGAAGTGACCATGGAATAGAGTTCGAGTCTGGTGCTATGACAGAGTTCTGTGAAGAACTTGGTATCTTTCATGAGTTTTCCTCCCCGCGCACTCCTCAGCAGAATGGAGTTGCGGAGAGAAGAAATAGAACACTCATTGAAGCTTGCATGATATTGTTGAATGACGCTTCTCTCCCAGAATACTTCTGGGCAGAGGCTGTCAACATAGCTTGTCATGTACAAAACCGGGCCTTGATCAACAAGAGCCATCGTAAGATGCCTTATGAGCTACTGAAGGCAGGAAACCTACCATGTCCTATTTTAGGATCTTTGGTTGCAGATGCTATGTACTAAATAATGGGAAGTACCCGCGTACTAAGTTTGGAGAAAAATTCTTCGAAGGCATATTTATGGGCTATAGTAGCCATAGCCGGGCATATAGGGTTTTCAAAAAGAAAACCCTAGTGGTAGAGGAATCCATAAATGTTGTATTTGATGAAGGAAGCTTGCTTAACAGCAATTCTTCCAGTGGTCTTCTTGAAGATGCAGGTATAAGAATTGAACAGCTTAGTCTCGATGAGACCGCTAAAGATGTAACTCCCAAGTACGTCAAAGTCTCCACCATAACGCCTACCGGAGATGATGACGGTCAGAATGGAATTATCCTCCCTGAAGAAGGAGAAGCCCGAGAAGACGTCAGAGCTCCAGATGCCAGACTCCTAGAGCTCAGACACGTGAGGGATCATCCTAGAGATCAGATCATCGGAGATCCCCATGACGGTGTCAGAACTCGCCAAGGTACAATTAACGAGATTCTGCATTTTAACTTTCTATCACAGGTTGAGCCAAAGAAGTTCGACGAAGCGAACAAGGATGCATCTTGGATCTTGGCCATGCAAGATGAACTGCATCAATTTGAACGATGCAACGTCTGGACGATGGTTCCAAGACCAAAGGGGCAGAACGTGATTGGCACAAAGTGGATCTTCAGAAACAAACTGGATGAACACGGTGTCATCATAAAGAACAAGGCCAGGCTGGTGGATAAATGTTACAGATAGGAGGAGGGGATTGACTTCGACCAGACCTTTGCACCAGTGGCAAGGCTCGAGGCAATCAGATTGTTCCTGGCGTATTCTTCTCACAAAGGATTCACAGTCTATCAGATGGACGTGAAATCTGCCTTCTTAAATGGAAACCTGAAAGAGGAAGTATTTGTCGCACAACCCCCAGGTTTTGTTAATCCGACTTATCCCAATCATGTTTATTTTCTAAATAAAGCTTTGTATGGCTTAAAAAAAGCTCCTCGAGCTTGGTTTGAGAATCTGTCTAGCTTTCTTCTTGAGAACAAGTTCTCTAGAGGAAAAATAGATAAGACATTGTTTCTTAGGGAAGTCAAAGGCAAGATTTTGCTGGTGCAAATCTATGTCAATGACATAATATTCGGGTCAACGGATAACAACCTTTGCAAGAAGTTTTCCAAACTTATGCAAGGGAAGTTTGAAATGAGTAGTATGGGAGAGCTGAAGTATTTCTTGGGACTTCAAGTGAAACAGTCTGAGGATGGGAATTCCATCTCTCAGACGAAGTTCACAAATATACTCCTCAATAAATTCGGAATGGAGAGTGCAACCTCTATGAGGACTCCAATGGGATCCACTATGTCTCTAGACAAGGATGAGAAAGGGAAACCTTTTGATGAAACCAAGTACAGAAGCATAATTGGATCCCTGCTCTACCTTACTGTAAGTAGACCGGATATTATGTTCTCCACATGCGTTTGTGCCATATATCAGGTGAACACTAAAGAATCTCAGTATGTCACTGCAAAGCGAATTCTAAGATACCTTAATGGTACACCTAATCTTGGCTTGTGGTACCCGATAAACAATGATGTAGAGCTAATAGACTTTTCAGATGCTGATTTTGCAGGAAGCAGGGATGATAGGAAAAGCACTTCCGGGACGTGTCAATTCCTCAGAAGAAGGCTTATATCATGGAATAGTAAGAAGCAGAATTGTGTTGCAACCTCCACAGTTGAATCTGAGTATATCTCAACAGGCATCTGTTGCGCACAACTTCTATGGATCAGAAATCAGCTAGCAGACTATGACCTTCAGTTCAAAGGAATACCAATGTACTGCGACTCCTCAAGTGCTATAGCCATTGCAAACAATCCCGTGTCGCACAGCAGGACGAAGCATATTGAAGTGCGCTACCACTTCATTCGGGAGCATGTGGAAAACAAGGACATCTCTCTCTACTATGTCCCCACGGATAAGCAGATTGCAGATATTTTACAAAGCCCCTAGACGAAGCCAAGTTCAGTCTCTTCAAAACTGAACAGGGTATGCTAAACCTTGAGGAATGAAGAATGCAGAGGCTCCCGGCTCTTAGATCAAGGGGGAGCATCCGCAAGAAACTCAAGAGTAAGCTCAGATGTAAGAACTGAGGGGGAGCATTGTGGCAAGTGCTAAAGTCCCAGATTTATAGAAGCCGAAAAGGGGGAGATTACCCTCGGCTAAGGTGCTAAGGTGCTCACGCAAAGTATGCTCCAAATGCTCTAAAGGTAAAGGTATGAAAATTCATTCTCAACTGATTATTCAGTTTATGTTTTTCTTCCATTCATTATATTCACCTTAGCTCGTAGGGTTTAGGCTTCTTCAAATAGGGGGAGATTGTTGGGTATTGTATCCACAATGTACCTGATTTGAAGAAGCCCCTAGACCAGCTAAGGTGAATTGACATTGTATTTGATCATTTGTCTTCAAGTTGTGCTTACAGTTATTTCACGTTAAGTACACACCACTGTCAGGGTGCAGTGGGTCAATATACACGGGTCTGCGCAACGTAATCCTTCATTGAGCAGATCAGTGTGTTGGCCTACTTATGCTCTCTCTATTGGATTGTACTTACTTTCAAGCACAGGGTCGAGATAGAGCTAAAGCTGAAGAGGAGCAAGGATGGGTCAAAGTCCAGCTCACGGGAAGATAGACGAAAAATTCATTTAAGTAAGATTCGACGAGAATCACTAAGATATTCTCGCCGATTCGACGAGAATCACAATGATTCTCGCCGAATTATCGAGAATCACTAGCTGATTCCCGCCGAATGCATCCGGCTGACTCAATGCCTTCAACGCCTTCAAGGATTCTGCCAAGTCAGAATCGGCGAGAATCACCAGGCTGAGTCAACTCCTTCAAGGAATCTGCCAAGTCAGAATCGTCGAGAATGACTCTGCATTCTCGATGATTCATCGAGAATGGATGATGACTCTCAACGATTCTATCCGGCTGGCAAGCAATTATGCTAAGAATTCTTCTAAGTAGAATTCGATGGGAATCATTAGTGATTCTCATCGATTCATCGAGAATCACCAATGATTCCCACCGAATTTGCCTTAGGCGAATTTCTGCTGCTCATTGGACCGGACCAAGTGTACACGCGTTGTTTTGAACCGGAGTTAGGGTTTCTACTGGTAGGGCCCACAACGGTCATAATATATGACCTACTGTATAAATACTGTTGTATTTCGAACATTACGGACAATCGATACATACATAAAGAAAGAGCCGCCGGATTTGACCTAGCGGATCACGTCTTCTCTTCCGCCTCCGTCTCCACGCCTCAAGTTGTCGCCGCCGCCGATCGTGGGTTCTTCCTGATCTCCCGGCGACAGAAGCTTAGCCATGCAACGCGTCTCATGTGTCTATCTTGAGATCCTTTGTCTCTTTATTTGTTGAACGGGAATACCTTCCCCTTCCGAATCGATTGAGACGATCGATCCAAGTAAGATCGTTGGTAGACCTTGCTAGCTTTGCTATGAAGGTTGGATCTACAAAGCTCGCCGCCGCACTTCTTGCTGCCGCCGATCCCGAAAGCTTCGCCGCCGCACTTCTTGCCTCCGCCGATTTCGGGGAGATCCTCTCTAAGTGAGAGCTAAGGTCGTGGACTCTTCGTCTTCTTCAAGAATGCGTCATCGAACGAAGAGGGACGCCAAGCACTCCATTAGTAGTTTGTATTTTATACATTCTAATTTTTCTTTTATTGTAAAGGAACGTGGGTTCCGCATTGTAAGGGTTGGGTGCAACCCATGGTGGAGGAGTGGTGACTCCTTCAGGTGGAAGGGTTCCTTCCATTAGTGTGAGGATTGGATTTCAATCCGGTTGGTGAAGTGAACGAGTCGTCCCTTGTTGGGAGATAGATCGAAGGGGGAAAGTGGACGTACCCAAATCGGGGAACCACTATAACTGCCTGCGTATTTTTGTGTTGTGTTGTTTTGTTTAATTGTGCAGGTATAATATTAATTCCGCTAAAAGACTGTACAAGACACCTATTCCCCCCCCCCCATAAGTGAAGGTAGTTGACACTAGTGTGACTTTCAATGGTGTCGATTTCGCGCATCAACAAGTAAGCCACACTTGGAAGTTTTAGAAGCCATCAACTCCATATTAGCTATAAAGATGACATATGTTGGTGACACTTAGATTAAGACATGTGCATCCACTAGCATACTAACTTTCTGTCAGATACTTACTGAAAGAAACAAAAAGAAGGTTGCTGCTCTCCCCTCTGAACAGATTACTTCCAAGGCTGTTCAGAAGAGGAGATACAACATTTATGAATGTTGGTGTTATGGCAAGGTGTGACACTTTGCCATAGATTGTTTGCACAACCCTAGTGTGTCAAGGGCAAGGGTAAGTCTTCCTGTAAGGGTTGTTGCAGTAAATATACTCATTTTGAAGCTAACTTAAACCAAAGATCCAATCCCTTTGGGGTTCCTAAGGTAAACTAATATGTGTTTGCAGGGTAGTCCAAGTACTCAGGCAATGCCAATACTTGAAAATGGATGTTCAAAATATATGACTGGAATAAGGAGCCATCTTAAGGATTATACTTCTATGAAGAATGGACCTAAGGTGATCTTTGAAGGTTCAGATAGAGACATCACCAAGGGCTATGGTATAATCACCAATGGCATAGTCTTTATCACAAAAGTAGCTTATGTGGAAGGATTGTAACACAATCTAATTAACATAAGACAACTATGTGATATTGGCTATATTATTGTCATCTATAAGGATGAGTGTCTAATCAGTAGATCAATTGACCAAGAGGTCATTTTGACAAGCACTAGTGAAATTCTTTAGATACTTACTGAAAGAGACAAAAAGAAGGTTGATGCTCTCCCCTCTGAACAGACTACTTCCAAGGCTGTTCAGAAGAGGAGATACAATATTCATGAATGTTGATGTTATGGAAAGGTGTGACACTATGCCATAGATTGTTGGCACAACCCTAGTGTGCCAAGGGCAAGGGTAAGTCTTCCTATAAGGGTTGTTGCAGGTAAATATACTCATTTTTAAGCTAACTTGAACCAAGGATCCAATCCCTTTTGGGTTCCTAAGGTAAACTAATCTGTGTTTGCAGGGTAGTCCAAGAACCCAGGCAATGCCAATATGGTACTTGGAAAGTGGATGTTCTAAATATATGACTGGAATAAGGAGCAATCTTAAGGATTATACTCCTGTGAAGAATGGATCTAAGGTGATCTTTGAAGGTTCAGATAGATGCATCACCAATGGCTATGGTATGATCACCAACGGCATAGTCTTTATCACAAAAGTAGCTTATGTGGAAGGATTGCAACACTATCTAATTAACATAAGACAACTATGTGATATTGGCTATATTATTATCATCTATAAGGATGAGTGTTTAATCAATAGATCAATTGACCAAGAGGTCATTTTGACACGCACTAGTGAAATTCTTTAGTTTCAAGAATAGCTAAATACCTAGAGGGGGGTGAATAGGTTTTCTAGTCTCCTATGACTGTCTTTAAATTAGTGTGTTGTGAGTTAGCTTAGTTAGCTTGCTTTCAAGAAAATCACACAGCAAACACAAGATTTATAGTGGTTCCCTAGATTATGGGTACGACCACTATCCCTCCCACCTTTCTAACTGCTTGTCAGACAAGGCACTTCTCTAAATATCGGCTCCTAAGAACTTACAACACAGATCCCGCAGGATCTCTCATTCTCCTCCAAGACCTACAGCTCGGGCACAAAGCTCTACAACTCAGTGATCCAAAGATCACCTACCTCAGGCTAAAGGCCTTATAACTCTTGCTAAGAGGATGGCCCTACCACTCAGAGTGGATGACTCTCCTACAGCTCAGGAACAAAGGCCCTACCTCAGATCAACAAAGGATCCAATAACTCAGGCACATGGGCCCTATAGCTAAGAGAGAATGACTCTCCTACCTCAGATCTGAACCAGACCCTACCTCAGGCCAAAGCTCTACCTCAGATCCACAACTAGATCTTACCTTAGCCTTTATAAATCAGGCCTACAACTCAGATCCAAAAGGATCTGATGACTTATTTTTGTCATCGTTTTTTAAGTAGTTTAGTATGCAAAATTCATAGTTTAATAAAATGTTTTAAGCTTTTTTATGCATGTTTTGTTTTATTTCTCAAAGTCTTTTCAAAATATAATTTCTAGTTTTATTATCAACTTTATTTTGTATTATGATATAAAAATATATAGTATGTATTTTTATTATTTTATGTAGTATGTTTGATTATATTATGTGTTATGTTATGCTTGTTATTTTCTTTTGTTTATTGTTATGTTTCTTTTACTAATGTTTTTTTTCTTATAGGTACATTGGAGCAGCCACCTAGCCCTACCCGAGCCCTTGGAGCAGCCATCAAGCCCAACCCGAGCCAACATTTGAAGACCAAGTGCAGCCCCTACCCGAGCCCTCTACACTAGCAGCCCTCCAACATGTCCAAGCCCACATGGAGCAGCCCACCAAGCAAGGATGAAGCCTACCCGAGTCCATTGAAGCCCATGAAGCCCCCAAACATCAAACCCGACCACATGCATGCAATTCTTCATGCATGTGGCCGGCCACCTTCCTCTCCTCTCTCTCCCTTTTATTATTATTTTCTCCCCACACTTCCATTCATCCCCCCTCTTTATTTTATATTTTTATTTTCACTTCCCTTAAATACAATACAATGCATGTAGCCTCCTCTCTCTCCTTCCATTTATTAAAATACATGAATCCTCCCATTCTCTCTCCCCTCATTTAAACTCATGCATGAACCAACTCCACCACCTATGGCCGGCCACCCTTGTCTCCCCTCATTCTAGATCCTTCTCCCTCTCCTATATAAAGGACCCCTTGCCTCTTGTTTTAGATATGTAGTTTTTTTTAGTGAAGTATATGAAGAAGGTGTTCTTGTTAGAGAGTTTTATTTCAAGTAGTTTAGTGCTTTATGTTTTATTTTGTTAGAGTAATGTTATAATGCCCATTTAGTTTTTCCATGTACTTCTCTCTACTTATGCAATGAAAATATTTTCTTTTTCTCTTATTATCATTTCCTTCTCAATTATGCTTAGCTAATTAGTTTTTGTGCCCGATCGCGATAAGCTTTGCGATGAAATAACACACCTTTTATTTTATGTTTGCATTTGTATTTTTCTATTTTTGATCCTTCCTTGATTTCTTTCGTATCGACTCCGTATTGCTAGTATACATTAGTTGATCCTGATCTCATATTTGAGTAGCCGAGAGGCTCGTGAATATGAAAGATCACTCAAGGAAGGAAGGAGTTGCACGCAACCCTAGAGATAGGATGACGTAAATCCTCCGGATTGGAGTCAAATCCAATAGTGCGGGTAACTTCGATAATGCGACTTTAGGCCATTTTAACTTGTAAAGAGATTTCGGTCAAAACGTCTATAAGTCAGGGGATTTAATGCTCTAGCGAGATTATTTCCTAATATCGGATCCGTCACGGTCTTAATAGAATTGCAAATGTTAACTAATTTATTCCGTTATTTTATTTCAAAGTGAATCGTCGATCGAGCTCTCTTTTTCTTTAGCTTTATTCCTTCTCTTTTAATTGAGTTTATTTTATTTTATTTTCAAAAATCATCAATCGTTCGGTAGGATAATAGAGTCGTTGTGAGTAATAGTACTTGCCTGCCCCGAGTTTTTATACGACCTTGATATATTTTTATCACTATAATATTAAATGATAGTACACTTACCTATTCGGATAGTAGTCCGTGAGACGATTTTTACGCATCAAGTTTTTGGCGCCGTTGCCGGGGAAATTTTTGGCAATATTACGAAAGCATCGAATTTATTACTTCTATTAAAAAAAATATTATTATTATTATTATCTATATTATAATCCACTCACATCACGATATTTCTACCCAACCTAAAATCTCTTGAAAAGGGTAAGGGGCTTTAAGTGCCACCATTTTACCTAGTACCTTGCGAACCCTTCACCGGGTAGCCCTTGGGAAGTTCGAGAGCCAATCCACTAAAAAAATCTATTTTTCAAAAAATATATATATATAACAAAACAAAAAAAATTAATTTTTCCTTTTCGTTTTGGTAACAGTTTTTTGTGGAATCATCGTATTTTTGCACTTTTTGCAGGTCGTCCGACCACTTTTATTCTCAATGCCTTTCGGGAACCCCTCCCTCTTTTGATTTTAATTTTTCTGGGGAAGGTCAAAATGGCCAATTTGACCCTTGCTCCAATTTTTATCCAACTTGGGAGATGGGGAACCTATCTTATTTTCCTTTTGATTTTGCCCCGCAAAGCGCCGCGCCTCCAAATTTTAATTTTAATTCTGTCGATAATGAGTATCTTGAATTGCAAAATTCTATTGATAATATTAATTTGCATTTCAAAACCATTATGGATTATTTTTCTCGTGAGGCCGCTTCATTTTCTTCGTCTTCTTCTCCGTCTCCTCCAATTTCTACATGTAATGAGTCACCGGATATCCCGGCTTGTCTTGTTCCTCTCGAGGAGGATAACTATTCGGATATACCAGATTGTTTCCTTTCTCCTTTGGAAGACACCTCTATGGATATTCTGGTGTGCTTCTTACCCGTTGAGGATGACGAGATGTCTCCTATTTCTCCTTCTGAAGACGTTTGTGATTCCATTTCGCTTAAATTTTTAACTGTTCCAAATTTTTCTAGTTTTAGCGAGTCTTCTTCTTCTTCTTTTCTTTTAGATAATTCTTCTTTAGTTCTCCCTACCCTTTCTTCTCCCGAAATTTCACAAGACTCTCCTTCTACTAGTGAAATTTCCTTTGATGAAAATTCTTTTTCTACTTCTTTTATTCCTCTTTCTATTTATTCTTCTTTTTATTCTTCTTCTTTTAATGACCCATTCTTTCCCGTTTTACATACAGCGGAGTTCTTCTATAACTCTGTCCATTTATTTTTGGGCGTCATTCCCTTGAAGATTCCACCGCATGTCAGTGCGATTCTTCATTTCTTCTTTTTTTTACTTTACTCTCCTAAGCGCATACTTAGGGAGTTACCTCTTCATTTTAGTTTTTATTTTCCATTTAGCTAATAAATAACGTCAGGCTCAGACGACGTTAAACAGAGAGCGCTCTCGGGAGGCACCCCTTGCTTATCCTCTTTGTTCTTTCTTTTTCTTTTTGTTTTGTTTTGCAGGAATAAAACCCTCAGCTGTTCGTTTGGCTCCATCCTTTCCTCTCTTCCTTAGGCTTGAGCTGGTGTCCATCTCAAGCATGGGGGAGCGACATCTGCATTCGGCCTTACAAATCCGGGGAAGTCGTTTTCCTTTTTTATTTACTTTATTTCACCCCCCTCCCCTTTCTTCTTCTTTTTCTTCTTTCTTGTTTTTATTTTTTTCATTGAGGACAATGCAAAATTTAAGCATGGGGGAGGGTTTAGTTTCTTTCTTTCTTCTTTCCTTTCTAAAAAAAATGTTTTAAAAGAAAATATTTTAAATTTCTTAAAATTAGTATAGTTATATTATGCCTTTTAATGCTTTTATTTAGCCTTATCAAAAACATAAAAAAATTGAAAATTCAAAAAAAAAACATATTTCAAAACCCAAAAAAATTGAAAAATGTCAAAAAATCAAAAAAATAATAAACCTTATGCTTAGCTTTTTGTTATTTTCAGAAATTTAGTTTGAGTTTGTTTATAAGCATTTTTACTATTTGCTATTTTTTTTTCATCATATTTAGTTAAATTTAATATTTAGTGATTTAGTTTTGAGGATAATCTTATGATTTTAATTTGCTTAGAGTAATTTATTTAGCACTTTTTCTCTTTTATTTTAAATAGTTTCAATTTTGTAGTAATTTTGCTTAACAATTTTTGATTCTAATGATTATTACCTCATGCTTTTAGATTCTTAGGAAATCTCAATCTACTAGTAGTTGCTCTCTAGTATATTTGTTTATTTTCTAAAATCTTATTTAACCCCTTATCCTTACCCAATCCTCGTTTTCTTTCTTTTATTGTTAGATCATATGTCATGGGAATAAGGAGATGTTAGTTCCTTATTCTCTGGTACACATATGCAACCCAAAAATGAAGAGAGGAATTAAAGTTCATATATGTCGGGGGAAGTGATAGGATGTTAGTCTATCATTTTCTGGTATTACATATATATTTTATGGTAAAAAAAATATGTGGGGTGTGAAGAAAAAATGATGATCACCTCCAATCAAAGACCTCTTCATGTTGATTTCCTCCCTAAACCTCTTAGCGAATATTATAGTCTTGGACTTTAAATTTAAATATTGGGAGAGCATAAGTAATAGGTTGCATTTTTTTCCTTAAGTTTCTATCAAGTTATGGTTTTTATAATTTCAATCTAACCTTGTTTGCACTTTACTCAATTTTGAGTGCTAGTTAATTTATTAGAAAATTTTTGGCTAAATATTTCTCTCTTTTCACTTTAATTTCATAATTTAGGACTTAATTCGTAAATCCCTAAATTTTTATTTTGGCTATATTTTGGTGTAAATAAATTTTTAGTTTAATTGAAAATTTTATAATGTCTTATAAATATTTCTCATACTTTTGCTCTGGAATAGCAAAAGCCTAAGCATGAGGGAGTTTGATGACTTGTTTTTGTCATCATTTTTGAAGTAGTTTAGTATGCAAAATTCATAGTTTAATTAAATGTTTTAAGCTTTTTTATGCATGTTTTGCTTTATTTCTCAAATTCTTTTCAAAATATAATTTCTAGTTTTATTATCAACTTTATTTTGTATTATGATATAAAAATCTATAGTATGTATTTTTATTATTTTATGTAGTATGTTTGATTATATTATGTGTTATGTTATGCTTGTTATTTTCTTTTGTTTATTGTTATGTTTCTTTTACTAATGTTATTTTTTCTTTTAGGTACATTGGAGCAGCCACCTAGCCCTACCCGAGCCCTTGGAACAGCAATCAAGCCCAACCCGAGCCCACATTTGAAGACCAAGTGCAGCCCCTACCAGAGCCCTCTACACTAGCAGCCCTCCAACATGTCCAAGCCCACATGGAGCAGCCCACCAAGCAAGGATGAAGCCTACCCAAGCCCATTGAAGCCCACGAAGCCCCCAAACATCAAACCCGACCACATGCATGCAATTCTTCATGCATGTGGCTGGCCACCTTCCTCTCCTCTCTCTCCCTTTTATTATTATTTTCTCCCCACACTTCCATTCATCCCCCCTCTTTATTTTATATTTTTATTTTCACTTCCCTTCAATACAATACAATGCATGTAGCCTCCTCTCTCTCCTTCCATTTATTAAAATACATGAATCCTCCCATTCTCTCTCCCCTCATTTAAACTCATGCATGAACCATCTCCACAACCTATGGCCGGCACCCCATTGTCTCCCCTCATTCTAGATCCTTCTCCCTCTCCTATATAAAGGACCCCTTGCCTCGTGTTTTAGATATGTAGTTTTTTTTTAGTGAAGTATATGAAGAAGGAGTTCTTGTTAGAGAGTTTTATTTCAAGTAGTTTAGTGCTTTATGTTTTATGTTTTATTTTGTTAGAGTAATGTTATAATGCCCATTTAGTTTTTCCATGTACCTCTCTCTACTTATGCTATGAAAATATTTTCTTTTTCTCTTATTCTCATTTCCTTCTCAATTATGCTTAGCTAATTAGTTTTTGTGCCCGATCGAGATAAGCTTTGCGATGAAATAACACACCTTTAATTTTATGTTTGCATTTTGATTTTTCTATTTTTGATCCTTCCTTGATTTCTTTCAATTCGTATCGACTCCGTATTGCTAGTATACGGTAGTAGATTCCGATCTCATATTTGAGTAGCTGAGAGTCTCGTGAATATGAAAGATCACTCAAGGAAGGAAGGAGTTACACGCAACCCTAGAGATAGGATGACGTAAATCCTCCGGATTGGAGTCAAATCCAATAGTGCGGGTCACTTCGATAATGCGACTTTAGGCCATTTTGACTTGTAAAGTGATTTCGGTCAAAACATCTATAAGTCAGGGAATTTAATGCTCTAGCGAGATTATTTCCTAATATCGGATCCGTCACGGTCTTAATAGAATTGCAAAAGTTAACTAATTTATTCCGTTATTTTATTTCAAAGTGAATCGTCGATCGAGCACCCTTTTTCTTTAGCTTTATTTCTTCTCTTTTAATTACGTTTATTTTATTTTATTTTCAAAAATCATCAATCGTTCGGTAGGATAATAGAGTCATTGTGAGTAATAGTACTTGCCTGCCCTGAGTTTTTATACGACCTTGATATATTTTTATCACTATACTATAAAACGATAATACACTTGCTTATTCGGATCTTAGTCCATGAGATGATTTTTACGCATTAGGATCCTATAGCTCAGATCCAAGAATGGATCCTACAGAGGGAAATGAGTGTTTGTTGGCGTTGATTTGACACCAGAGAAAAGTTCTCTCAGTCGGCCTTCCAGGACTGAAAAATACTCAGCCCTAACTTCTTCTCAACAACAAGAAACTAATCTTCAGGATGACTGTTGGGTTTTGCTATATGACTTAACAGTTATGCGCAGCAAAGTAAGGAAACAAGGAAAACACAAAAGTAAGTTGTGGATCTTGCGATGACCATTAATCAAGAAGTATTGAGACAATAAATAAATTTATACCTTCGCGGGATTTAGTCAACACTCAACCTAGGTGCTCCGATTGATTCTAACGAATGGCAATGGCCTGAGTTTAGAGCGTAGAATAATTTCCATGCCTTTATAGGTATCCGTACGAGCACGGATAACCCTAGACTCTTGTCGCACAAGATCTAGGTCGGAAAAAGGCTTCCCTCAATATCTCCATCGAGTACTCGATTCGTTCAAGGATAGGCGGCAACGACGAAGGCGATGCCTTGGAATCACTTTCCTACAGCGGCTAGGGGCAGCGAACAGTCGGAGGTGACAAGCGGCGGTCGGCGGTAATATCGGCTATGATCGCCGATGTGGAATAGTTCCGTCATGAGGAAGAAGTTGTTGGTTTCACAATTTAGGTCCAGAATGAACATTCGTATTTTGGTTCAATTGTAAAATCACGTTTATACCTTTAACTGAACTGGCCAAAGCCAGCAAAGAACGACCGAACCGGACTTAGAAGAAATAAATTGTCGAGACAGAATTTGGCGAGTATCAACTTGATATTCGACGAATCGGCGAGTGACCATTATGATACACGATGAATCGTGAAGGAGCCATGACAACACTCGACACGAATCAGCGATAGATCATGATGATACTCGACGAATCGGCGAGATGTCACGATGATACTCGATGAATCTAGCCCATTCGTCGAAACCCCTTACCCATACTCGATGAATTTCCCTTAGCTTCTTCCAACTACATACCAGTCGACCCATATTCATAATACAGGTCTCTGAATGAAATTCCACCATGTCCAGAACGTCATTGCCTTGGTCCTTCACTCACATCACGTATGAGCAAGGCCAATACAAACCTATCCAACTTCTCTAATACTCTTATGTGCAACCACATAGGCTCATACTACGTTGGCAGTGAGGCTATATGCTTGATCACTTCCAGATCACCATGGTAGAACCAAAAGTGACTTGGCTTGTATTGAGAAGTATCTTGTAGAGAACTGCTTCTTCCTGAACTGAGAGAGAATCTCAGTCTTATCTTTTTCTTTACACCACCAGAAATTATTCTTCACAAATGACCAGCTTGAATTGTGAAGTAACTGCAGCTTGCCTTGCTGCTTCCTGGGCAGAGATAATCCTAGCCCTAACTTCTTCTCAGCAACAAGAAACTGATCTTTAGGATGACTTGGCTTGTACTGAGAAGTAACTCAGAAACATGAGTTTCTGATCTTGTTGTAAAAGACAAAGGAGTATACAGTTCTTTTTATTCTTCAAACAGTTAACCTTGACTGCAGAGATTGGAATGCTCTGCTTCTTTTTCTTTCTTAGAAATATCTTCTTAACTTATTATGGCAGGTGAAGAAAGCTACAACTAACTTGTTGAACTCTTTGATCAGGAGTTAAAACTTCACCTCTTATGCTCTGCAACAATGGAGAGAGGAGGAAGATTAAGTTCCACCTTTTCCAAAAGTTAATTTTCTATTATATGATTTGTCCTTCTTAGCTTCTATCATACAACGGCTATTTTACCTGGGGGTCCCACAAAAGTTGGCAGCTATAACTTTGCTTTTATAGGAAAAGAGGTACAGTAGGTTTGTGGCGCCATTTGTCGCGTAGTGTAGCTTTCCCACAACTAATTTGAGTTATGTTGACTTTTGTTGACTATTGCTGACATTAGCATTTGTGGACTTAGCCAAATTCTCTATTTCATTCCATGCGTTGAATGTGTTGAGTGAACAACCTTCACTCAACGCACAAACACTTAGCCAAAAAAATTGTACTGCCAGACGTTGAGTTCCTTGTGTGATCCTTCATGCCTCATTGCATTTTGTTGGAACCCTTATTTGGATTCGGGCTAGGTTCACTTCTAGGATTGCTTGATCCACCTGTATAGTTAAGATCATTGTTTAGTTCTCTGTTTAGTTCTATTAGGTCAGGATTTATTTGGACCAGCCTTGAAGTACTCTGAATTCAGGACTTAGAAGATTTCAAGAAGATCTGCGAATCAGTTCGACTTTCATCGAACTCAGCTCGACGATCGTCGGTCTCCCATTGACGATCTTTTTATCACTTCGCAGTTATCTCTGGTCGACGATACTGTTTCTCAGGTCGACAATCTCTTAACTTAGCTCGACGATCTCTGAACTCGGGTCGATGTTTTTTTTCCGCATTCAGTTATCAGTTCTCAGCATTTATGTCTGAAGATTTATTTTCCATCTTACCAATTCTATTATTGGCAATTAATTTCTGGTAGTTAATGCTGATATTCTCAAGGCTTGTAGTCATATCTCAAAAGCATAAACTATGGTATTCACAGAATAAATAATTGTCTTATTTGAAGAAGACAATTGGGAAGCAAATTAAATGCCAGATATTCTAGCCGTTTGTATTCCTCGATTCTAGTAGTGAATTAAGTTCCATCTTGATTTCAAAAGTTTGATTATCATTCGAACACAGCAGACTATTTTTCTACACAAGAACAAATAGAGAGAAAAAGAAAGATATACACTCAGAGAACAACAAGAAATCTCTCTGTCACTGATCAAGTTACTCTCAGGAAAACTAAAGAAGAATAATTTTCTTTCATCACAAGTCTTCTTTAGCTTTCATCTTCAGGATTCTATAGAGACAAACAATACACATTATTCTAAGGATTCTGAACGATTCTCTAAAAGTCTGTTTGGAGACCTACACCCAGGACACGGTTTTTCCTCTTCCTGAATCCTCTCAACATCTCACGGGGAGCTTGGGCCTTTTACAACAATCCACTTAGTCTTCTCTCTTGCTTGAGAAAGAGAAGACTCTCATCATCTTTTACTTTCACATCCTCTGTACAGGGTTCTTACTCCCTTCAAAAGTATACTCCTTGGTGATAGGGCACCTGATAAAAAACCTATTGGTTTTTAGGCACCTGATCAAAAGCCTGAAGGGTTTCTAGATCTACCTGAATAAGAACTTGTGGTGATAGGGCACCTGATCAAAAAACTAAGTGGATTCCTACCTGGGTGGTGGAAGAGTGGAGTACCTAGATTTGGGTAACCACTATAAATCTTCTTGTGTTGTCTGGTTGCTTGTGTTTTACTTGCTTTGTTTTGCTATGTTGTCTTTAGTTTTATTTTACCTCTCTCATACATATTAGTATTACTATTTTAATTCTGCAATAAAAATTAACTAAAAGTTTTTAATACTCTATTCACCCCCCCCCCCCCCCGCTAGAGTCAATCACATCAATCCCCTAACTTTTAATTGGTATCAGAGGGTTGTTTCTATTAGTTGTACAGGCTAACACCTGAATCAAAGATCTTTGATAGATTATATTTTCTCTAATCTCTTTTGCAATGGTACAGAACAAGTATTTTGCAAGCACTAGACCTCCAGTTTGTAACTTAAATAAGTTTGGCATTAGGAAGGCAAAAATCAAGCTTTACATGAACTCTATTAATGAAGATATCTATTCTTCTATTTTGACAGGACCATAAACTCCAATTGCTGCATCAACAAGCCTGAATGCAGTCTCTCCACCAGACTAAAATGATGTTAAGAAAAAGGCTAAGATTGCTGATGCCAGAGCCATGAACATCTTGGCTCAAACTATGTCTGATGCCATCTTTCAGAAAGTTGCTGAATGCAACTCAGCAAAAGCCATTTGGGACTCACTAAACCAAATGGTTGCTAGATTTATTGATGAGAGAAAGGATAGAAGAGCCCATCTTCTATCTCTTTATGAAAACTTCAAGAAGGTGGAAACTGAACCAGTAGTTGAGATGTATAATAGACTCAGCATCATTGTTAATGAGCTAAAAACATTGGACAAAGACATCTCACTGACTGAGCTAAATGACAAGATACTCATGTGCTTTCCTAAGTCATGGAATTCCAGAATCTGGCCTATCAAAGAAGGCAGAAGCATCAATGAGATCACAACTGAATCTCTATTGGGCAAGCTCAAGAGCTATGAACAGCTACTCAAGACATGAGAAGAAGAAGAACAGAAGATTTCTACCCCTCCAAGGAAGGATCAAAATATTACATTCAAAGCCTCTGAAAAATTAGAAGCAACTCCTTCCAATGAATAATTGATGAGTCTCATTACAAAGAGATTCTTCAAGATGGGAAGAAAAGATTTCAGAAGGAAGTCTTCAAGAAATGAAGATTAATCAAGGTATGACAAAACTCCAACTAAGGAGATTATTTGCTTTGGCTACAGGAAACCTGGACACATCCTACCAGAATGTCCAGAGAATAAACACAAAGAAAGAAGAAAGGAGAAGGACTCTAGGAAACACCATAGCAAACCATCCTCCTACAAGCACAAGAGGAAAGAGAAAGGTTTCATTGCTGAAACCTGGAGTGAAACTGAAGAATCATCCTCCTCCAGCTCTAGTGAAGATGACGAAGAAGTAAATGCCAAAGAAATATGCTTAATGGCTATCAATGCTTCAGGTCATGTATTAGAAGTAGAAGAATCTGAAGAATATTCAGACTGTGATCAGGTAATAGAATCTTTTGATTTTACCTCTGAAGACTTTAAAAATGATTTTAAATCTATGTGTAATGATCTTATAAGATCTGAGAGGGAAATTAAACTTCTCAGAGATAGATAACTTGAATATGATAACTTAGTATCAGAAAATATCAAATTAAATAAAGAATTGAATATATATAGTGAACAAATCACATTTCTGAAAACTAAACTAAGTAAAGCAAAACAATTAGAAGAAACTTTAAATGGCAAAAGCCTACAGATGGTAGAAATCACTAGCACACTAAATTCTAGGTTAAACAAAAGTAAACTAGGATTAGGTTCATCACCTAGTGAACCTCCTCTAATTCAGAAAAATATCTTATCTAAACCTGTAAATTTCATTTTAGAAAAAGGTATGAAAAACACTGAACACATTGAAAAAGTGAACAAAGTATTAGAGCAAGTTGAACTTAACAAAAAGAAACAAAAAGCTAAGTATCAACCAAAATCATCGAACCAAGATCGACGATCGACGATCTCTGAACTTAGAGGTTGGGCTTAAACACTAAGCAGAAGGGGATCGACGACATCAATTTGTGTCGTCGACCAGAGATCGACGATCGTGGAACACAGATAACAATCATTACTATTCCGTGAACCGAGATCGACGATATCAATACTGGTCGTCGAACGCAAATCGACGATCTCAACATAAATGGTCAAACCCAGATCAGTTTTATAAAAACTCTAACTACAATAAAAACATCAATAAAAACCCTAAACCTGTTAACCCTCTTTCTAACTTGATAATCCCACCTAGAAAATTTCCTCCCTTAGGTTATAAATGCCAACCTGTATGTTCCTTTATTTCCAATTTCAAGTATGAAAAGAGACAAGGACCCAAGGTCACCTGGGTCCAGAACATTTAGTTTATTCTCTTGCTGGTGAAGACCAATCCTACCATACAGGATAAGTGGTATTTGGATAGTGGGTGCTCAAAGAACATGATAGGGAATAGGGACAACCTAACTAATTTCAAGTTCAAGCTAGGTCCAAAGGTGATCTTTGGAGATTCAAGCTTTGGTCAGACAGAAGGATATGAAAATTTTACTATTGGAGCTGTCATATTCAGCAAAGTAGCTTATGTAAATGGTCTGAAACATAATCTGATATCTATAAGTCAGTTATGTGATGCAGGTTATCAGGTATGCTTCACTGAATCCAAATGCAATATCTCTTTAAATAGCAATATTGTTTTATCTGGTTGTAGACAAGGTAATATATATTTGGTTAACTTTAATTTTGCTAGTTCAGAAATTTGTTTATTTAATCAAGTTGGCAATAACAACACCCTTTGGCATAAAAAACTAGGCCATGTAAATCTTAGAAATATTGCTAGGTTATCTAAAGACAACCTTGTTAGAGGATTGCCCTCTTGCCCCTACAAGAAGGAAAGCCTTTCCATGGCTTGTCAGTTAGGCAAGCAAACTAAAAAAAGTTTTAAATTAGTAAATAAGAGTGATTCACCTAGGATCCTGTACTTGCTTCATTTGTACTTTTTTGACCAATTGTTGTACAGAGCTTAGGAGGAAAGTTCTATACTTTAGTGATTGTACATGACTTTTCCAGATTCACTTTGGTTTTCTTCTTGAGACACAAGTCTAATAACTTTAAAGTTCTTACAAACTTTTTGAAATGCATAAGGATTGAGTATTCTACTCTAGTTTTTTTGATCAGAAGTTATCTTGGTGCTGAGTTTGAATCTCTTCCCATGCAAGAATTCTGTGAGAGAGAAGGTATAAGGCACTATTTCTCTACTCCTATAACTCTTCAACAAAATGGGATAGTATAAAGGAAAAATAGAACACTCATTGAAGCTGCAATCACATTACTTATAGATGCTCATATGCCTCTATCCTATTGGACAGAAGCTGTAAGCACAGCAAATTATTTTCTGAACAAAAGCTTGATACATAAACTTAAGGGAAAGACTCCCTATGAACTACTCAAATGGAAGAAACCTAAAATAGATTACTTTAGAATATTTGGTAGCATCTGTTACATTCATAATAACAACAAAACTTATCTTAGAAAGTTTGAAGCCAAAGATGCAATGGGAATTTTTCTAGGATATTCCCAAGTCAGCAAGGCATATAGGGTTTTCAATAAATCATCTTTGAAAATTGAAGAATCTATCCATATTACTTTTGATAAAGCTAACATGTTTTATAAGAAGAAAGAAGTTTCTACCAACAATCGTTTGTAGGTACCTAACATGTGTGATAAGTTGGATGTAAGACCCCCCTTTTTTTTTCTTTTTCAACCACCGGGGTCTTATGCCCAGAACCGCCGCTTTGCGGTGACACCTTCGCACCCGGGAAGGTTGCCACTACAACGCGCCGATTCTGCCGGCCTTTTCGATCGCAATAAGTAGCAAGCAAGAGAGAAGCAAGTCCACCAAAAGAGAATATCACATAAAATAAAACTCCACGAAGGGAGTGTCCACAGAAAATCATCAGAGTATAAATAGTCTGGAAATAAAAGGGCTCATGCCCGGTACATCAGAGTCCTCGCTACAAGTCGCTCATCGCGGAAGCTAAGAAAAAGCTAATCACTCACGGAGCTGGTCGCAGCTGCACCGGTGCTAGACTGTCCCACCTCCATGCGCACCGTACTCCGCTAGTGCTGGTCCCTGTCTCCCATCCGGAGCTCCTGTAATGTTTGGTTCGAAAACCATTAGTCATAAAGACTAAGCCCTATCATCCCCTACCCCTCCCACCACGGCTCCTAAGCACTGGGCGGAGAGGAGGAAAGGGAAGCTACAAAAGTGGAGAGTAGTCAAGCAAGTGACGGTGGACCTAACTAGCAAGTTATATCAGGGGAACAGTATAAATGTTGTAATAGGTAGAACAATTAATAAATAGCAAATTGTATTAAAGACTGCTAGAGAATAGTAAGTAAGCAATAAGTAAGTAAGTATGTAAGTAACCTTAACTTATATGAATGCCCATACAAACTTATAAGTTAAGGGATCTTCTGCAAGGCTCCCATCGTATAAAAAGTCCCATACCGATTTATACGTTGGGGTGTCAGTTGTATGCAAATATGAGTGTAGTGATGTGCTATGCCATGATTCATGCAAGTGCAACCCACGCACACGACTCTATGCGCACAGACCTTTAGTTCCCCCTGTTCGGGAGGCTAGCTTCACCCCCAGGAACCTCCGTAGTGGCAAATGGAGACAGTGGGTCGGGCCCCCCACTCCTAGGCGGGTAACCACACTACCAGGCCTAGCCCTTCCGTACGCCCCTAGAAGAACACAACCTAGAGTATCCGCGTACTGCTGCTGGATGTACCCTCCAGAATTTTCGCCGAGTCATCGTACTGCTGTCGGTGTGATCGATCGCCTAGTACCGATGACCCACCACTTTTCTCCATACTCCAACCCTCGAGCCCGCGGCCCCCCGGACAGTACTGTCCGTGCATCTACCTTCAGAGCTACTGTATGATGGCAAGTAATCCTATAATTCTACCTTCCTAGCTACCGGGGAGTGAGTGTGTGCAACCCTAGTTATACTAGTTGCTCTTTTAATTTTATTACTCCTATGGTTTACGTTAGCCCAGGACTGCCCCCGATATACCCCGTGAAGGGCTCTCAAGGGGCACTAGGAACCAAGACGGTGCATTACGGCCCGAAGTTCCCTTTCGCAAGGCACTTATTATTATTGGTTGTCTACCCTTTACCCAACCCCCTTTTTAATGTTATAATGAATCTAACCCTAGCGTATTAAGACTCTTCCTTTTCTTCCCGGGACGGACGATCTTTCGTCGTTCCCGTACTCCCTTATCCTAACCAGTCCCACATTCTACTTATCCTGTCTTCTAATAATGAACTCAATCTTAACTTGCCCTACCAACCATCGATTATCAGAATTCCGTGGTTTCACTAAATGCAGACCACCCTAAGCTATATGAGGTACACAAGGGGAGGTACTCCAAATTATCTTCCAAATCTCCTATAAAATTTACTGGAGGTCCATCATGACTTAATTAGCTCAAATCCAGAAATTTATAATTTTCCTAATTAATCTGATATTTATTTTGTTTTTCTCAAAGATTGGCCATGGATAATTTTTAACATGAACTACATGATGTTCTTAAGTTATGGCCACCCAAAAATTGTGATCACTAGATAACAGTAAGGTATCATCAAATACTAATTTGCAGGATTTTACAAAAGATATTTAGCCTCTAATTAATTTATCCATTATAATCCCATTATTCTCATGTAAAGAAGGAAGTACTGAAATTACTCTTCATAAAATTATAGAAAAATTACTGATTTATAGTATGGTGCAGGAAAGATCTTTGTACAAAGAATCATAATTTTACCAACTTGCTAAACACCAAAATAGATTTTATCCAATATCCATGATAAATAATACTTAATGAAGCAAGCCTTAGAATTAAGTTTCTAAAAATACCATAAAAATTCACAGAGTTTTAAAATCATAATAACGGTTCTCTGCCTAAATTTCATCAATTTCCAGGAATTTTGTACTCCATAATAAATTTCCTAAGCACATCATACAACTACTAAATCATTAAAGAAGTACCCAAAATAGTGATCATAAAATTCAAAGAAAAATATCCAGAGCTTGTACTACCCCTATAATCCACTCTACCCAATTCTCATAACTTTTCAATGTGATTTGGTGTCATTTCCTATCTCTATAAGTTTTGCGCCATAAACTAGGGTTAGATTTTTAGATATTCCAACGATCTCCAGATCTACTAAGATTTCATCCAGAGAACAATATTAGCCCTATGGTTCTCATCACCCAATCTCGGGTCAATCCAAGGTCATTTGACCACATGACCTTCACAAACCCCCAAGATCCATCCTTAGGGTTGGGCCTTGGGCCTTAGGGCAAACTTACCCCGATCCACCTCAAACTCCATGAGGGGGTGCTAGAGAATATTACTAGCCAGTGGTAAAAATCTCAGCCTCTGTTGAGGTGATCTCACCACTCAAACTTCAAAAGTGCACTTTTAACCTAAGACCTCTTATTAGGGCAAAACTTTGGGTTGATCATTTCTGATCCAAACCATCTCCAAATGAGATGAAAAATTATACAGAACCTTATGGTGAACCCAGGGACCACTCACCAAAATTTGGGAGGGTTTGGAAATTATTTAACATTCTAATTAAAATCGGCTAGGATTATTGAATTTTTCTAAAAACTATAGAAAAATATTCTCCAAAAATTCTCATTTATGGATAGCACCTAGATATATGTAAGATTAGACCACACCCCAAATTTCAAGTCATTTGGATGACTGGATTGGAGTGGGGAATTTTTCTAAGGTCAAGGCAGCCCTCTGGATAGACCTCACCAAAAAGGGTGTTGTGGTCTAACCAGGATCCCAAATCGAGTGGAATTAATTTTGAATTAAACTAGACTTCAAGGGCTACATTTCCTATGTTGATCATTTTTCCCGTAGGAGCCTCTAGGTATTTTTCTTAAATTATTTAACATGACAGATATCTCACTCAGAAATTGATTTAAAAAAACTAGAATTTATTTCTCATGCCACTGTTCATCTTCTTCAACAGCCCGAAACAGAGGCCTAAAACCTAATATCCTGTAGCTTTTCCAAGCTATTTCCCGGCCACCCAGCCATCTCCCTGGCCGGCCACCACCACCACCACCTCTGTTGAGGTGAGGGCTACCGTCGGGCGGCGGCACGGCCGCCGGAGAGGCGGTTTCCGGCAAACCCGCCACCATGAAATTTTCGGAAAAACCACCAATACGCTCACCCGATCTAGCTCTTTTGAGCCCGATATCTCTCCTAACGATTCCTAAGATCTATCCGCAGAAGAAGAGGGAGGGGAGGACCTTGTTCGCGGGTTGAAGGCGTGCAGAGCGTCGGGAAGCCATTTGTGCGGTGGTGGCGTCGCCGGAAATTCTTCAACAGCAAGGAGGAAGTCTGAACAGTTGTGGGAGTGTAACCTTTTCCTCTTGCTCTCAGGAATCTTTTATAGATGAGCAAATGGGGAGGGGAAAGGGTGAAACATTGGAGATGAAACGTTGGCGGCCATTAATAACACTCTTATGACGTTTCGGTTATGACGAATGGCAGTTGAAAAGTTGGGAATGAAGAGGTGCTTGCCAGGTGGCAATTTCCTATTGGACCCACTTTTCCTTAATTATTAACATAATTAAAGTAGGGAACGACCCATAAATACTCTTGATTTTTCATCCCCACAGCCCGAATTTATTAAGGCGTCGGTTACCGAAACTTCCAGTCTGGCTGACGTTTCGGCCTTGGTCATGGGCGTGACACATAGGTCACGGGTGTGACCGGCCCGGTTAGCAGTTCTGGGTTCGACGATCATCGAACTGAGATCGACGATCGTCGAAGGGTGGTCACGGGCGTGTCACTTGGGTCACGGGCGTGACAGGCCCGTGTGGCCGAATTTGGTTCGATGATCGTCGAATTGGGATCGACGATCGTCGAGCGTATCACGCCCTTTGTCACGGGCATGACATGGCGGGTCACGGGCGTGACAGGCCCGTGTGGCCAAATTTGGTTTGACGATCGTCGAATTGAGATCGACGATCATCGAGCGTGTCACGCCCTTTGTCACGGGCGTGACATGGCGGGTCACGGGCGTGACAGGCCCGTGTGGCCGAATTTGGTTCGACGATCGTCGAATTGGGATCGACGATCATCGAGCGTGTCACGCCCTTTATCACGGGCGTGACATGGCGGGTCACGGGCGTGACCAACCCGTGACCCGATTTCTTAGTCGATTTATTTCAAGTTTTGGGCTCCCTAGGGTTCTACCACAACCAACCGACTCCTAGGGGTCTAGCCGGAAATGGGATGTTACAAATCCCAATAAACAAAACAAAGATTTCGTCCCCGAAATCAAGGTTAAGCCTACGGGACTCAAATCTGGAAAATAAGCTTGTAACATCCCATGAGAACCGAATGATTACCTCCTTACGTTACGTTTGTTTGTGCGGTTTCGAATCTAAGGTTAATTCGCCCACTTAACTAGGTATATACACCCCAATAAACAAAAGATTAGCCCCTATTCTTGAAATTTCAATTCCATTGGTTTAAAACAGGAAGGCAAATTGATTGTCCAGAGGGGTTTTGAGGTATACCTGACGGAAAAGTTCCGGATATTTTTGCCGCATCAAGTCCTGTGGCTCCCATGTATGCTCCTCCTGCCCATGATTGTTCCACAGAACCTTGACTAACGGGACCTTCTTTCGCCGCAAGACCCGTACGGCTGTATCGTCGATCCTGATAGGCTCCACGTTGACCGACCGATCCGAGGCCACCGGGCCATCTGCCGAGGGAATCAGCTGCTCAGGGCGTAGCAGAGCCCTCCGAAGTGAGGAGACGTGGAAGACGTCATGCAATCCCGCTAATTCCGGCGATAGTTCCAGTCTATAGGCTAAGGGGCCGATCCGCTCCAGGATCCTGTAGGGCCCCATATATCTTGGACTGAGCTTCCTCCGCCCGCGAACCCGCGAGACTCCGTGCATCGGCCGTATCTTCAAGAAAACTCGGTCCCCCACCTGGAACTCCACTTGACGATGCCTCGCATCGTAGTATTTCGCCTGTCTGCTCTGGGCTTCCAACATCCTGTCTCGGATCAATCTAATCTGAGCATCTGTATCTCCCACAAACTCCGAGCCCAGTGCCTGCGGATCCTCATCCTGAACCCATGATAGTGGGGTTCTGCACCTTCTTCCGTACAATGCTTCGTATGGAGCCATGCCTATGCTGGACTGATGAGCGTTGTTGTACGAAAACTCGACCAGTGGCAGCAATCTCTCCCAAGGCTCGCCACGGTCCAAAATACACAGTCGTAACAGATCCTCCAGTGTACGGTTTGTGCGCTCTGTCTGTCCGTTGGTCTGAGGGTGGAAAGCTGTGCTGAAAGTCAACCGAGAACCCAGATGGGCCTGGACTGACCTCCATTCCTTGGATGTAAACCGCCCATCCCGATCCGAAACGATAGTCTTGGGCACCCCATGATAACGCACAAACTGCTCGATGAACCTCCGCACCAATACACTGACCGGTGTGTCCTTCGCCACTGGGATGAATCTGGCCACCTTTGTCATCCTGTCCACTATCACCCAGATCGAGTCGTTCCCCGCACGAGATCTAGGTAGCCCATGTATAAAGTCCATGGCTATATCCTCAAACTTCCACTCCGGCACTGGAAGTGGCTGCAGCAATCCTGCCGGGTTCCTACACTCCGCCTTCACGAGCTGGCAGGCCTCACAATGCGTCACAAAATATGTAATATCTTTCTTCATACCCGGCCAGTACATCGTCCTCTTTAAATCCTTTACCATCTTGGTGATCCTCGGGTGTACCGAATACCAGCTGCAGTGAGCTTCCGTCAAAATGTCCTCCCGGATTCGTCCTCCTGCTGGTATGTAGACTCTGCCTCGGAAACACAGAAGCCCATCCCTCAAAGTGTAATCTCCTGTCGTGCCTTCCTCCAAGGCCCGGAATATCGGCTCAGCTCTCTCGTCCAGCATCTGCCCATCTCTGATGCGGTCTCGGATGTCATCTGTAGTAGCCATCGACCCCAGGTACTCCATGTACAACTCCGGGTCATCCTCAGATACTAGCGAAATCTGCATCTCCTCGAATGATCTAATCAACTCCAAGGCCATCAGCTGCGGGCCTACTCTAGTCGTATTCGCTCTCCGGCTCAGAGCATCCGCAACCACGTTCGCCTTCCCCGGATGGTAGTGCATGGTATACTGGTAGTCCGAAAGAAACTCCACCCAGCGTCTCTGCCTGATGTTTAACTCCTTCTGGGTGTCGACGTACTTCAGATTCTTGTGGTCAGAGAAGATATCACAATGTACTCCGTAGAGATAGTGCCGCCAGATCTTAAGGGCAAAAATGACTGCCCCCATCTCCAAATCGTGCACGGGGTAGTTCTGCTCGTGCTGCTTCAACTGACGGGAGGCATAGGCTATTACGTGCCCATTCTGCATAAGGACGGCACCCATCCCCTGATAGGAAGCATCTGCATATACCTGGAATCCCTCCCTCCCTGATGGGAGAGCAAGGATGGGGGCCGAGGTGAGACGATCCTTCAGCTCTTGGAAGGCAGATTCGCATCGCGGCGTCCAGGTAAAAGGGGACTCCTTCTTCGTCAGAGACGTAAGAGGAAGGGCAATCTGAGAGAACCCCTTTACGAACTTCCGGTTGTAACCGGCAAGTCCCAAGAAACTCCGAACATCCATGGCCGACTTTAGTGGCGGCCAATCCCGTACTGCCTGGATCTTTGCCGGATCCACTGCCAAACCTGCTCCACTGATGACATGGCCCAGAAAGGCCACCTCCTTTAGCCAGAACTGGCACTTGCTGTACTTGGCATACATCTCGTGCTCACGCAGCTTTTCCAAGGTCAAGGCTAGATGTCTCGCGTGCTCCTCCTCCGTCCTTGAATAGATGAGGATGTCGTCGATGAATACAATGACGAAGACATCCAGGTACTCCTCGAACAACCGATTCATCAAAGTCATGAATGCGGAGGGTGCATTCGTGAGCCCGAACGACATCACGGTAAACTCGTACAAGCCGTATCTGCTGCTGAACGCCATCTTCGGGATGTCCTCCTCCCGAATGCGAAGCTGGTAGTATCCTGATCTCAGATCCAGCTTTGAGAACCAATGGGCTCCCTCCAGCTGGTCAAAAAGCTCATCTATCCGTGGTAAGGGATAAGTGTTCCGGACCGTCAACCTGTTCAGAGCCCGGTAATCTATGCACAGTCGGAGGGTCCCGTCTTTCTTCTTAACGAACAGCACCGGAGCTCCCCATGGTGAAGAGCTAGGCCGAACGAACCCGGCCTCCACTAACTCCTGAAGCTGACTCCGGAATTCCACCAACTCCTTTGGGGCCATTCGATAGGGAGCTCTGGATACCGGCTTAGCCCCCGGTACGAGCTGAATCTGAAAGTCCCTCTCTCGGTGCGGGGGTAACCCTGGTAGCTTCTCTGGAAACACGTCGGCGAAGTCCCGCACCACTGGAATATATGCAATGGAGTCCTTGGCTACGACCGCCTCAAAGAGGATCTGATAAACCTCTTCCCCCTGCAGGTGGGCCTTAACGGCCTGTATAGATGATAGTAAGGTACGGGGTGCTGGTATAATACCTTCGATGATGATGAAGGAGTCGCCGTGCCTCACGGTGATCCTCTTCGCCACGCAATCGATCTGGGCATGGTTCCAGTACAGCCAGGTCATGCCCAGGATCAGATCGTAATCTGGCATCCTCAAAACCGTCGCTGGTGCCTCAAACGCCTTTCCGCCGATCCTCGCTTCCATATTACAATGAGTAGAGGTCAAAATCTCTGATCCATCGGGTAGGCGCACCCTCAGCATCTTCCCGGTGCATAGCTCCACTCCTGTCAGTCCTTTCACGAAATCCTCTAACACGAATGATTGCGACGCACCAGTGTCAAAGAGGGTGTGAGCGGGCTTGCTGCTAACGAAAACTATGCCTGGGGTAATTAAATGTCTTAGTATTTTTGTTGCAGTTCATCTTCTCTTAAATTTCTAAGCAAGTTACGTCTAAAATGGTAGTTTATATGAAGAAAATTTAAAAGTGCTGCCATACCTGTGATAACCTGCTCCGGGTTCCGAGGCTGTGTCAGGTCTAGAGCATACACCTGCTCTCTCTCTGGCCTGCGACCTCGATCCTGAAATCCTCGTCCTCGGTCCTGTCCTCGTCCGCCAAACTGTCTGGGGGGTGGAGCGCCCTGATGTGCTGGTGGGGGTGCTCGCCCCACAGGGCATTTTCGCTTGATATGCCCCGGTTGGTTGCACTGATAACATACCGGTGGCTGTCCTGCCGTCCTTGGCATTTCCAGCATCTGTATAGGCTGGGTAGCCAATATCCCCTGAGTCCTCTGCTCCTGCCCAAACTCCTGACGGGGCTGATCCCCGTTCCTTCTCTCTCCAATAACCTGGCCTCGAGGGCGGTCTCTACGTCCTCCAATCACTGTATCATCAGCCGGTCTCTTCCGGCTCCTCACTGTAAGCTGATCCGCCTCTCTCTTCTTAGCCATCTCCAGAATCCTGGACAGACTCCCCTCTGAAATGAAAAGGAGGGCCTGCCTCATGTCATCCTGCAGCCCCTTATAAAACCTCTGGGCATAGCCAGCATCGTCTAACTGGTAAGCGTCCGCATAACGGGCCAGGTGAGTGAACTCCTGATAGTACTCCACCACAGTCCTGCTCCCCTGCCTCAACCGCAGGAACCTATCCTCCAGGTCATCTCTCGCCGACTGAGGTACAAAATGTCCCAAGAGCGCTGCTCTGAACTCCTCCCAAGTAATATCAGCACAATCCATCCCTGCAAAGGTGGTGTCCAGCTGAGATTTCCACCATCTCTTCCCGTGTGACTCTAAGCAGGAGACTGCCAAAGCAACTGCCTCCTCCGTGGGGCATCGAATCCCTGCCAGCATCTCGTAAATGGTGTCCAGCCACTCCTCCGTATGTACTGCGGACTCCGTCCCCTGGTAGGATGGAGGGGATAGTCCCCGGAAGACAGTCATCCAATTGGCCCCGGGGTTCGGCTGTGGGGCCGGGGCTTGCTGAGCTCTGAAGGCCTCCAGGATGGCCGTCAGTGTTTGCCCCATCTCCGTCTGCTGGAACGAAACGGGTGCTGGCGGAGTCGGGACCACATTCGGAGCCTGAGGTGTCCCCTGCTGCGATGTAGGGTTCGTCGCAGGCTACAGGCAAAAATTCCATTTGTTAGAGAGCGAATGAATGGAATTTAAGAAGAGTTATGATGGACTTTCACATGTGATTTCCCTTATGGGCACACCACTGCTTCCGCTGCTAGTTTGTCTGCAAACTAAGCTCGCACGGGGGTGGCCCAAGGTTTTTGTGGACTACTTCTCTTTCGATCGAGGTTTCCTCTGATACCAAGAGAGCGAATGAATGGAATTTAAGAAGAGTTATGATGGACTTTCACATGTGATTTCCCTTATGGGCACACCACTGCTTCCGCTGCTAGTTTGTCCGCAAACTAAGCTCGCACGGGGGTGGCCCAAGGTTTTTGTGGACTACATCTCTTTCGATCGAGGTTTCCTCTGATACCACTTGTAAGACCCCCTTTTTTTTCTTTTTCAACCACCGGGGTCTTATGCCCAGAACCGCCGCTTTGCGGTGACACCTTCGCACCCGGGAAGGTTGCCACTACAACGCGCCGATTCTGCCGGCCTTTTCGATCGCAATAAGTAGCAAGCAAGAGAGAAGCAAGTCCACCAAAAGAGAATATCACATAAAATAAAACTCCACGAAGGGAGTGTCCACAGAAAATCATCAGAGTATAAATAGTCTGGAAATAAAAGGGCTCATGCCCGGTACATCAGAGTCCTCACTACAAGTCGCTCATCGCGGAAGCTAAGAAAAAGCTAATCACTCACGGAGCTGGTCGCAGGTGCACCGGTGCTAGACTATCCCACCTCCATGCGTACCGTACTCCGCTGGTGCTGGTCCCTGTCTCCCATCCGGAGCTCCTGTAATGTTTGGTTCGAAAACCATTAGTCATAAAGACTAAGCCCTATCATCCCCTACCCCTCCCACCACGGCTCCTAAGCACCGGGCGGAGAGGAGGAAAGGGAAGCTACAAAAGTGGAGGGTAGTCAAGCAAGTGACGGTGGACCTAACTAGCAAGTTATATCAGGGGAACAGTATAAATGTTGTAATAGGTAGAACAATTAATAAATAGCAAATTGTATTAAAGACTGCTAGAGAATAGTAAGTAAGCAACAAGTAAGTAAGTATGTAAGTAACCTTAACTTATATGAATGCCCATACAAACTTATAAGTTAAGGGATCTTCTGCAAGGCTCCCATCGTATAAAAAGTCCCATACCGATTTATACGTTGGGGTGTCAGTTGTATGCAAATATGAGTGTAGTGATGTGCTATGCCATGATTCATGCAAGTGTAACCCACGCACACGACTCTATGCGCACAGACCTTTAGTTCCCCCTGTTCGGGAGGCTAGCTTCACCCCCAGGAACCTCCGTAGTGGCAAACGGAGACAGTGGGTCGGGCCCCCCACTCCTAGGCGGGTAACCACACTACCAGGCCTAGCCCTTCCGTACGCCCCTAGAAGAACACAACCTAGAGTATCTGCGTAATGCTGCTGGATGTACCCTCCAGAATTTTCGCCGAGTCATCGTACTACTGTCGGTGTGATCGATCGCCTAGTACCGATGACCCACCACTTTTCTCCGTACTCCAACCCTCGAGCCCGCGGCCCCCCGGACAGTACTGTCCGTGCATCTACCTTCAGAGCTACTGTCTGATGGCAAGTAATCCTATAATTCTACCTTCCTAGCTACCGGGGAGTGAGTGTGTGCAACCCTAGTTATACTAGTTGCTCTTTTAATTTTATTACTCCTATGGTTTACGTTAGCCCAGGACTGCCCCCGGTATACCCCGTGAAGGGCTCTCAAGGGGCACTAGGAACCAAGACGGTGCATTACGGCCCGAAGTTCCCTTTCGCAAGGCACTTATTATTATTGGTTGTCTACCCTTTACCCAACCCCCTTTTTAATGTTATAATGAATCTAACCCTAGCGTATTAAGACTCTTCCTTTTTTTCCCGGGACGGACGATCTTTCGTCGTTCCCGTACTCCCTTATCCTAACCAGTCCCACATTCTACTTATCCTGTCTTCTAATAATGAACTCAATCTTAACTTGCCCTACCAACCATCGATTATCAGAATTCCGTGGTTTCACTAAATGCAGACCACCCTAAGCTATATGAGGTACACAAGGGGAGGTACTCCAAATTATCTTCCAAATCTCCTATAAAATTTACTGGAGGTCCATCATGACTTAATTAGCTCAAATCCAGAAATTTATAATTTTCCTAATTAATCTGATATTTATTTTGTTTTTCTCAAAGATTGGCCATGGATAATTTTTAACATGAACTACATGATGTTCTTAAGTTATGGCCACCCAAAAATTGTGATCACTAGATAACAGTAAGGTATCATCAAATACTAATTTGCAGGATTTTACAAAAGATATTTAGCCTCTAATTAATTTATTCATTATAATCCCATTATTCTCATGTAAAGAAGGAAGTACTGAAATTACTCTTCATAAAATTATAGAAAAATTACTGATTTATAGTATGGTGCAGGAAAGATCTTTGTACAAAGAATCATAATTTTACCAACTTGCTAAACACCAAAATAGATTTTATCCAATATCCATGATAAATAATACTTAATGAAGCAAGCCTTAGAATTAAGTTTCTAAAAATACCATAAAAATTCATAGAGTTTTAAAATCATAATAAAGGTTCTCTGCCTAAATTTCATCAATTTCCAGGAAGTTTGTACTCCATAATAAATTTCCTAAGCACATCATACAACTACTAAATCATTAAAGAAGTACCCAAAATAGTGATCATAAAATTCAAAGAAAAATATCCAGAGCTTGTACTACCCCTATAATCCACTCTACCCAATTCTCATAACTTTTCAATGTGATTTGGTGTCATTTCCTATCTCTACAAGTTTTGCGCCGTAAACTAGGGTTAGATTTTTAGATATTCCAACGATCTCCAGATCTACTAAGATTTCATCCAGAGAACAATATTAGCCCTATGGTTCTCATCACCCAATCTCGGGTCAATCCAAGGTCATTTGACCACATGACCTTCACAAACCCCCAAGATCCATCCTTAGGGTTGGGCCTTGGGCCTTAGGGCAAACTTACCCCGATCCACCTCAAACTCCATGAGGGGGGTGCTAGAGAATATTACTAGCCAGTGGTAAAAATCTCAGCCTCTGTTGAGGTGATCTCACCACTCAAACTTCAAAAGTGCACTTTTAACCTAAGACCTCTTATTAGGGCAAAACTTTGGGTTGATCATTTCTGATCCAAACCATCTCCAAATGAGATGAAAAATTATACAGAACCTTATGGTGAACCCAGGGACCACTCACCAAAATTTGGGAGGGTTTGGAAATTATTTAACAATCTAATTAAAATCGGCTAGGATTATTGAATTTTTCTAAAAACTATAGAAAAATATTCTCCAAAAATTCTCATTTTTGGATAGCACCTAGATATATGTAAGATTAGACCACACCCCAAATTTCAAGTCATTTGGATGACTGGATTGGAGTGGGGAATTTTTCTAAGGTCAAGGCAGCCCTCTGGATAGACCTCACCAAAAAGGGTGCTGTGGTCTAACCAGGATCCCAAATCGAGTGGAATTAATTTTGAATTAAAGTAGACTTCAAGGGCTACATTTCCTATGTTGATCATTTTTCCCGTAGGAGCCTCTAGGTATTTTTCTTAAATTATTTAACATGACAGATATCTCACTCAGAAATTGATTTAAAAAAACTAGAATTTATTTCTCATGCCACTGTTCATCTTCTTCAACAGCCCGAAACAGAGGCCTAAAACCTAATATCCTGTAGCTTTTCCAAGCTATTTCCCAGCCACCCAGCCATCTCCCTGGCCGGCCACCACCACCACCACCTCTATTGAGGTGAGGGCTACCGTCGGGCGGCGGCACGGCCGCCGGAGAGGCGGTTTCCGGCGAACCCGCCACCATGAAATTTTCGGAAAAACCACCAATACGCTCACCCGATCTGGCTCTTTTGAGCCCGATATCTCTCCTAACGATTCCTAAGATCTATCCACAGAAGAAGAGGGAGGGGAGGACCTTGTTCGCGGGTTGAAGGCGTGCAGAGCGTCGGGAAGCCATTTGCGCGGTGGTGGCGTCGCCGGAAATTCTTCAACAGCAAGGAGGGAGTCTGAACAGTTGAGGGAGTGTAAACTTTTCCTCTTGCTCTCAGGAATCTTTTATAGATGAGCAAATGGGGAGGGGAAAGGGTGAAACGTTGGAGATGAAACGTTGGCGGCCATTAATAACACTCTTATGACGTTTCGGTTATGACGAATGGCAGTTGAAAAGTTGGGAATGAAGAGGTGCTTGCCAGGTGGCAATTTCCTATTGGACCCACTTTTCCTTAATTATTAACATAATTAAAGTAGGGAACGACCCATAAATACTTTTGATTTTTCATCCCCACAGCCCGAATTTATTAAGGCGTCGGTTACCGAAACTTCCAGTCTGGCTGACGTTTCGGCCTTGGTCACGGGCGTGACACATAGGTCACGGGCGTGACCGGCCCGGTTAGCAGTTCTGGGTTCGACGATCGTCGAACTGAGATCGACGATCGTCGAAGGGTGGTCACGGGCGTGTCACTTGGGTCACGGGCGTGACAGGCCCGTGTGGCCGAATTTGGTTCGACGATCGTCGAATTGGGATCGACGATCGTCGAGCGTGTCACGCCCTTTTTCACGGGCGTGACATGGCGGGTCACGGGCGTGACAGGCCCGTGTGGCCAAATTTGGTTCGACGATCGTCGAATTGAGATCGACGATCGTCGAGCGTGTCACGCCCTTTGTCACGGGCGTGACATGGCGGGTCACGAGCGTGACAGGCCCGTGTGGCCGAATTTGGTTCGACGATCGTCGAATTGGGATCGACGATCGTCGAGCGTGTCACGCCCTTTGTCACGAGCGTGACATGGCGGGTCACGGGCGTGACCAACCCGTGACCCGATTTCTTAGTCGATTTATTTCAAGTTTTTGGCTCCCTAGGGTTCTACCACAACCAACCGACTCCTAGGGGTCTAGCCGGAAATGGGATGTTACATTGGATGACTTAAACCTTACCCAAAAGGTGATATCACATCCTTCTCCACAAGCTGATGAAGATAGTGAAGAAGAATCTCTTGAAGTGACTGAACTTCCTCCAACAGCAAATTTAATTCAACAAGAGGAATTATTTCCCCAAGCTGCTGCTGAACCAACTCCACCTCCTGAACCTGTCACACTTAGAGATCACCCTATATCTCAGGTGATTGGATACATGTCAGCTGGTGTGCAGACATGGCATCAACTCAACCAAGATTGATTCATGCTTGCTTTTTATCTCAAATTGAGCCCCTAACTATTAAAGATGTTGAGCAAGATCCAAACTGGATTATTGCAATGCAAGAGGAGCTCAATCAGTTTGAGAGATGCAGAGTTTGGAACTTGGTGCCTAGACCCAAAGGACACTTGATTATTGGAACAAAGTGGATCTTCAGGAACAAGTTGGATGCTCAAGGTATAATTATCAAGAACAAGGCAAGGCTAGTAGCTCAGGGATATAGGCAAGAAGAAGGAATTGACTATGACCAGACTTTTTCACCTGTTGCAAGACTGGAAGCTATCAGAATATTTATTGCTTATGCTGCTTTCAAGAAATTTAAAGTCTATAAAATGGATGTCAAAAGTGCCTTCCTCAATGGTGAACTCAAAGAAGAAGTGTATGTAGAACAACCACAAGGTTTTATCTCTTCAACTCACCCCTCTTATGTTTTCAAACTGCATAAGGCTCTCTATGGTCTAAAGAAAGCTCCAAGAGCTTGGTATGAGACCCTAGCTAGCTTTCTTTTAGAGCATAGGTTTTCTATAGGCATTGTAGATAGAACCTTATTTATCAGACTTCATCATGATAGGATTCTGTTAGTTCAAGTATATGTAGATGACATTATATTTGGCTCTACTGATTCTAAACTATGCAAAAGGTTTTCTGATCTCATGCATTCTAAGTTTGAAATGAGTAGCATGGGTGAACTATATTATTTCCTTGGTCTCCAAGTGAAACAAGCAACTGATGGCATCTTCATATCCCAGTCCTAATATGCTAAGGAATTAGTTAAAAGGTTTGGGATTGCTGATGACTCAGGTATGAAAACACCCATGGCTTCCAATGCAGTGATTGATTCTGATGAAAAGGGTAAGCTTGTTGATCAGAAAAATTATAGGGCCATTTTTTGGTCCCTATTATATCTCACTACAAGTAGACCTGATATAATGTTTGCAACATGTCTTTGTGCTAGGTTTCAAGTCAACCCTAAAGAATCTCATCTAATTCAGCTTAAAACAATTTTAAGATATTTAAAGGGTTGCCCTAATCTAGGACTTTGGTATCCCATAGAGTCAGAATTTGATTTAACTGGCTATTAAGATGTTGACTATGCTGGATGCAGAATTGACAGAAAGAGCACTACAGGAACATGTCAGTTCCTGGGTGATAGGTTAGTGTCTTGGTTTTGCAAGAAGCAATGTTATGTGTCTACTTCAACTGTAGAGGTTGAATATATAGCAGCTAGCAGTTGCTATTCATAGATATTGTGGATTCAAAATCAATTAGTGAATTAAGGTTACTCTCTCAAAGATACCACTATATTTTGTGACAGTACCAGTGCAATTTCCATTGCACACAATCCATTTTATCATTTTAGGACCAAGCATATAGAGATAAGGCATAATTTCCTTAGAGATTATGTAGACAAAAACAAAATTAATCTCAAATTTATCCCCGCTGATTTTCAAAGAGGAGATATTTTCACCAAGCCTTTGGATGAGAAGAAACATCTATTCTTCCTAAATCAGCTTAGAATGATAAATGGAATAGATTAAATTGAATTTTATCTAAGGTTAAAGATTGTTCCAGAATCGTCGAACAGAGTTAGACGATCTGCGAACTCATCTTGAGCTCTATCGTTGACCTGAGATCGACGACAGCTGTGCGTGTGAAGACAAAAATCGTCGACCGGAGAACGACGACTTTTCTTCAGAAAATAAAACGTCGACCTAAGATCGACAATCGATTTTCGCCTCTTTAATCAGAGGCCGACGATATTATTTACTTATGAATTAATCGTCGACCGAAGATCGAAGATTTTGTTTCGGTCGTCGGACAGAGCTCGTCTTTTCATATTCCAAAAACCTATATGTAGGTTTTTCTTCGAGTTCTATCCCGCGCGTTCCAAATTCCTTTGTACTTGATGTTTCTTCTCTCGTGTCCACAGAAAACCAATGGCAATTTCAGCAGCACTCTTCTCAAGCATGAAGTTTGATGCAGGTTTTGATATTGATTTTGACTCATTCAATCACTATGATCAAATCTTCAAGAATATACTGCAGTTATGTGAAGATCATGGATTGAAGAAGTTTATGTCAACCAGGATCAAGTTACCAGTTTAAGAAATTAAAGAATGGGTTTATTCATCATCATCACCTGATGATCTGTCTATGGTTGGAACCATCTCTGGATAATAGGTTTTTCTAACACCTATTATTATATTTGAAATTTTCAATTTGGTAAATGGAGAAGAGGAAATGGAAAAAGATAGTTCGGAATATAGCAGAATGCTGACTGTAATGGGTCATGCTGAGGGTATCCCAGCTAAGTTTCTGAAGAAGAATTTGTTAGTTGCGTACAAATTCTTAGCAGATGTCGTGGGTAAAGTCCTGCTGGGCAAGCATTCAGCCTATGATAATATTAATAGGCAACAGTTCTCGATTATGTCTGCCTTAGTCAATAAGAATCCCATAAATTGGGCTGGTCTATTTTTTGACTTGATTAAGAGGAAAAACTCCAAGAAGGAGATATTCTTAGGAAGGATTCTTGGAATCTTCCTCCGGGAGAAAGCTCCTGAGCTTTTAGTCTCTAAGCTTGAAGCTATCAATGCTAGCAAGAGGTTAAACTCATCTCTGTTTAAGAAGTGGGAAAGGTCAATCCAAAAGCCATCCAGGGTGTCCAAAACATCTGAGGACACAAGCATTGTATCAACCACTTCTCATCCTGCTGAATAAATTCTCCATCTTCCTTCCCAAACATTTCCTCCTGCAGCCCCTCTATCATCTAGTATCATTCCAACACCTCCATCATCTCCAACACCTCATCTTACCCCTCCTCTCTCTCCTACTCCTTCACATCTTGTTGAAACCCTAACCTTCAACATCATGTCCCTACTAAATTTTAACCTTCTCTCACCTCATTCCTCACCTACCATTCATCAAAATTCCCCTATTCACCCTGATGCCACACCAACCAACTCAACTCATAATTCTCCAATTCAGGATGAAATCATGCATGACTCTATTTCTCTAGTTTCTTATTAATCTACTCAACTCAGACCCCTCTTGAATTCATGCAAATGGATTCTCCATCCCTTGCGACCCTATTGGAGCTCATCACCCCTACCATCAAAAATTTGATTATAGAGTCCATTACTCCTCTTGTCCAGTCTATCTAAGCTCTTTCTACCTCTCTTGCTACCTCTTATGTCCCTTCTTCATCAAGAGGCCTAGTCCCAGCTCCTGCTGAAACCAGGCAGGGGGAGATGTTCAATGGAGATGCTCAAGGTTCAGCCTCAGCAGATCTTCCAGATTTGACTCCTCCAACAGCAATAGTTCCAGTAGCAGCAAACATTGAAATGTCTTATTTAGATAGAATATCAGAAGAAGTTTTTTCTGAAGAAGAGTTGTTTGATTTCTTAGATTCAACAGAGGATGTTGATCTACCTATTCCTGAGATTATATACAGTGGTGATTGCTTTATAAATCCCACAGTAGATTTGCAGATTTTATTAAAGACTTTTTCTTTGCTTGGAAGAATTTTGTCTCCTGTTGAGATAAGTTTCGCTAAGGCCACGGTCTGTTATACTAGACCCATGAGTCCTCAAGCTGTGAAACCGCTTTTGCAGAGTGTTGTTGAGCCCAGAGTTATGGATTCAGAATGTGTAGAAAGTTCTTTTGTTCAGCTTATTTGCCCTATAGATGTTGTGATGCCATCTCCTATGGCTTGTGAACCTGATTCTATAATAACAGAATAGATTGAGCTAGATGCTTCTCTTATAATTGAAGAATTGATATGTTTAGTGGATTCTGAGATACTCAAATCAGCCCTTGTGATAGAATCAGTCAGCCTCTATGAGCTAAAGATTTCTTCATATTCTGTTTTTTCATCTTCTATGGATGTTGATACTGTGTTTGTTATACCAGAACATGTTGAGCTAGATGTGGATCCAGTCTTAAGCCCAGTTGGGCCATCCTACATTTTGGATGAGACTCCTTACCCCTCTTTGGATGAGCTTATGGCTCTTGATATACTAGAAGAAGCTAAGGTTAAAGCTGCTCAGAAATTTTCTTAAAGACAGTTCAAGGAAATTGATGACATGTATAACAACCCTCCTGACTCATCTGATGATGATGAAGATGATGATTCTGATGATTCCAGTTGTAAGAAAAATAAAGTTTCTAAGAAAAGAAAAGCCCCTCCTAAGGCAGTTCCAAATCCAAATCATTATAATGATAGTCCATATTATATTCTGCAAAAGGTCACTCCCTATCCTGGTATGACACAATGGATGTGGTTGTCAAAGAATGAGCAAAAAGCTAGGAAGAAGAGAAGAAAGTACTCTCCTCCACCCCATTGGTCTCAGAGAGATCCTCCTCCTCCTCCTCCTGCTGCAGGTGCCTCAGGAAATATTTCTCAAAGTTTAAATATACCTTCAAAGTCTACATCTTATACTAGAACCTATCAGAGGCAGGATTGATCCTCAAGGTCTCAACACCAAGGGAGTAGATAACAGCAAAGCCATCATAGCTCCATTAGTATTTCTCCTCAGATTTCAATTGATCAAGGAAAGTAAGTTGATTCTCTGAAGCCAACATTCTCTCCTCCTTAGAAGCAAGCTCCACCTTAATCTCAGAAGACAGCTTTTTACCAATCTAAAAGGCATGATGATTCACATAATCCTAAAGGAAAATTCAGTGAAGCTCCTCCTCCCAGATCTCTATATTCTAAGCAAGAGCAAGATAATCCCTCAGTGACAAACTTTCAAGCACAATCGACTCAATTCAGATCTGCCACTCAATTGCCTCCTTAGGATAATCTTTATTTTGTTGATCAGGAACTTTATCCTAATTTCAGAATGGTCAGGCTCAATGAAATCATTGGTTTATCTCTCATGAATAAGGCTAGAGCAGAAGGTCAAGATCCCTCTAAGTTTTCAACTATGTCTTCATATAGAGAAAAGGAACTTGAAAGACTTCTGGTAAGCAAAAAGGTTTTCAATACAGCAGATTACATGTCACTGCATCCTGAAGCAGTTGTGCCAAGGATTGGATCTCAGAAAACTCTTGGAGAGCAAGATTTGAAGTTATCAAAGAAGGAGGCCATAGATCCCAAAAGGAAGATAGTATTCTCTAAACCTTCTTCCGCCCCTTCTTCTGATAATCTGTAGCTTATGCTGTGTTTTTTTATTATTTTGACTGCTTATTTAAACCATGTATATAATACTTTGCTATATCATATATGTTGATGTTATTTCATCCTATCAGATATCTATGGTTATTGTATTTTTATTTCTTTTTGAGTGACCTCACCCAAATAGGGAGAGATTATTGGAACCCTTGTTTGGATTTGGGCTAGGTTCACTTCTAGGATTGCTTGATCCACCTGTATAGTCAGGATCATTGTTTAGTTCTATGTTTAGTTCTATTAGGTCAGGATTTATCTGGACCAGCCTTGAAGTACTCTGAATTCAGGACTTAGAAGATTTCAAGAAGATCTGCTAATCAGTTCAACTTTCGTCGAACTCAGCTCGATGATTGTCGGTCTCCCATCGACAATCTTTTTATCTCTTCGCAGTTATCTCTGGTCGACGATAGTCTTTCTCATGTCTACGATCTCTTAACTGAGCTCGACGATCTGTGAACTTAGGTCGACGTTTTTTTTGCATTCAGTTATCAGTTCTCAGTATTTATGTCTAAAGATTTTTTTTCCATCTTACCAATTCTATTATTGGCAATTAATTTCTGGTAGTTATTGCAGATATTCTCAAGGCTTATAGTCGTATCTCATAAGCATTAACTATGGTATTCATAGAATAAATAATTGTCTTATTTGAAGAAGATAGTTGGGAAGCTAATTAAATGCCAGACATTCTAGCCATTTGTATTCCTTGATTCCAGCAGTGAATTAAGTTCCATCTTGATTTTAAAAGTTGCTCTTGTCAGACACAGCAGATTGTTTTTCTATACAGGAATAGATAGAGAGAAAAAGAAAGATATACACTCAGAGAACAACAAGAAATCTCTTTCTCACTGATCAAGTTGCTCTCAGGAAAATTGAAGAAGAAGATTTTTCTTTCATCACAAGTCTTCTTCAGCTTTCATCTTAAGAATTCTACAGAGACAAACAATACACATCATTCTAAGGATTCCTAACGATTCTCTAAAAGTTTGTTTGAAGACCTACACCCAGGACCAAGTTTTTCCTCTTCCTTAATCCTTTCAACATCTCAGGGGGAGCTTGGGCCTTTTACAACAATCCACTTAGTCTTCTCACTTACTTGAGAAAGAGAAGACTCTCATCATCTTTTACTTTAACCTCCTCTGTACAGGGTTCTTACTCCCTTCAAAAGTATACTCCTTAGTGATAGGGCACCTGATCAAAAACCTATTGATTTTTAGGAACCTGATTAAAAGCCTGAAGGGTTTTTAGATCTACCTGAATAAGATCTTGTGGTGATAGGGCACCTGATCAAAAACCTAAGTGGATTCCTACATGGGTGGTAGAAGAGTGGAGTACCCAGATTTGGGGAACCACAATAAATCTTCTTGTGTTTTCTGGTTGCTTGTGTTTTACTTGCTTTGTTGTGTTGTGCTATCTTTAGTTTTATTTTACCTCTCTCATACATATTAGTATTACTATTTTAATTCCTCAATAAAAATTAACTAAAAGTTTTTAATACTCTATTCACCCACCCCACCCACCCTCTAGAGTCAATCACATTTATCCCCTCACTTTCACATTTGGACATGGACAAATCTTTTTGCTTCTCAGGCGTTGAGTGCGTTGAGTGAGCCTTCATCACTCAACACCTTATTTGACTTTTACAGTCTAAGTACTTAGGCATCAAGTGAACCTTTATCACTCGATGCATTTTGACTTGACCAATATTTTTGCCTCTACTAGGCATTGAGTGCGTTGAGTGAGCTGCCCTCACCCAACACATTTGGACCTAGACAGATTTTTCTATCTATCTTCTTAAGCTTTGACTGACCATTGCTCTGTTGATGCTTTCCTCTTTAGGTGTTGAGTGAGCTGACCTCACTCAATGCTTCTGATCATAGCCAGAATTCTTGATAGATTCTTCAAAAACTTTGACTGCTTGAGTGTGACTCAACGCTTCTTTCATCTGGCATTGAGTGAGCTATCCTCACTCAATGATTCTGGACTTAGTCAAATTTTTTGCTTGCCAATGCTGAGGCTTTGACAGACTCAGCTTTACTCGACGCATCTTGTTATATGGCCTTGAGTGAACTGCCTTCACTCAATACATATGGACTTACCCACATAACTACTTTGTAAATTGCTAGGCTTTGACTGTCCACACCATACTCAGCGCTTTTTGGAATCTGGCGTTGAGTGAACTGGCTTCACTCATTGCATGTGGACTTAGATAATTTTCAGTCTTTCCAGCATCCTTCCTTGGCATCTGGCATTGAGTGAACTGGCTTCACTCAATGCCTGTGGACTTAGACAGATTTCTGTCTCTCCACATTTCTACCTTATGACCAACTATCACAAATACTTAGACAACCTGTCTAAACTTGTCCCAAGGAACATCCTGCACAAATATAGCTTGTGACAACTATTAGATTACACATGTGAATATCATTGTCCATTAGGCCTTCTTAGAATCATGGACATTGGGATCAATGGACCCAACAATCTCCGCCTATTTGAAAAAGTCAAAACCTTCGACAATCATATTCACCAACACATATGCAGCATATACAATAGATAATACATTGCATAACATAGAGAGAATAATGAACAAAATCAAAATGATTTTCATCAACTAGAAGGAATAATTGTTTTAGTGTTGTGCATAAAACAAAATATAACACATTCCTTCAGCCCTTTAAGCAAAACAAGAAACTTTTCAAGTTTTAGGTTCCCTTATCACTATTCTACTTCCCCTAGGCTTCTTGGCTGTATTTTCTTCCTTCTCAACTTTAGCTGCTGTTTTCTTGTATTTCTTTGCTACTTTCTTAGTTTCAGCTTCAACTTCCTTTTATCTTTGTCATTGAAAGTAGTTGTAGGGCTTTAGAAAGTACTTTATTGTCTCTACAGCATCAGGTTTCAGTGTGCCTGCCTTCTTTTTCTTCTGTACACTTTCCTTTTATCTTGATTCATTTCATACTTAGCCCATTCAATGGAGCTGTACAGCTTTGTCTTGTCAGTCTTCTTAGACATGATCTGATCCCAGGCAGATAAAATGATGGTCCTGGACTGAGGACTCCACTATTCAAAATCAGTTCTTTTCTCCATTTCTTCCCTATATCTTTTCTTGCTTAATCTGATGTCCTCTTCCTCTTCAGCAGCAGACTTTCCCATAGACCTCATGATTTTGTCAGCAGTAGGGCTGAATGAAGGAATATCAGCAACTTGTGATGGTTTAGCCCTCTATACACCTTGTTCAATATACTAAGCATAGGTTTGATCTCCCCCTTGATCAATATATTGAGCCATCTGCCCTGGATTTAAGGCCTCTTGAACTTGATTAGGGAACATAAGGATATTTTCATATTGAACATGATCCATCCCTATGGATCCTCTTATGACATTTGTTACCCACACAACATCCTCAGTGTTTGATTTTATTGTCTCCCTCTCCCCCTTTTTGACTTTTTAATAAACCACTTTGATCTGGGAGGTGCTGGCTTTGTTTATTTTAGATTCTAGATAGTTAACTCATGCAGTAACCTGGTTCTTCACCTCTAGCATGTGATCATCCAAGAGCTTTGTGCAAGAATCCATCTTGGTAAAAATAGCAGTCCTTTGCTCTTCCAGCAATAACTTGTTTGCATTATGAACAATAATCATGTTGTCAGCATTAATGTTTTGATTTTCTATTATTGTATTCATAGTCAGCCTAACTCAACAAATATATTTAGAGTATAGTCAACAACAGGTGCTGCTCTTGTGAAAAACTTGATTGCCTCAGCCTTCAGCAAGTTTACCTCAAATCTTATAGATTTGATCTCATTTGACAACTCATTTTTGAGAGACTTTGTTTAGTCATCAACAAAAGTCTCCAAAATCCTTCTCTTCTCATCTAGTAAACCCTTCAGTTAGGCCAAAAAGACTGGGGGCATCTGATCAATCCTTATTGAAGTACCTACATCACAGAAGGTTTCTTGCCCGGGCCTGACTTCTGCCCTTATATCAAAATCATCCATTGTGTACTCGGAAGAATGTGCTTTCTGGGGGATTTTAGTAGTATTTTGGTCTTTCTCTTATGTAGAGGAATCAAGATCAAAAACTTGTCCTTGAGCTAGGAGTTAGTATGAATCTCCCCCTCAACTTCTGTCATATCCTCAGTGACATGCAGATTTGTAGCCTTGTTGAATTCTGTCTATTTCTCCCCCGCAGCAAATGCATCTTGCATTACTTGTTCCAGAAGTTCCTCCCCCTCACTTTGAGGGTTGTATCCAACTTGATGATCTGGGACTGGATCAGGTTTAACTTCAATAGTATCTATAAACATGGAGGCCTCCCCCTCCATCACAGCAGATACCCAGGTTACTATATCCTCAGCAGCTTGTTAAGTTATCTCAGCTGAAGGCATCTCCTCAGCATCTTCTGCAGTTTCTTTTGACTGAGTCCGTTGATGCACGAAAAGGGAAAGGGAGTCGGGTACCACCAGCTAATAGTTCGAGCACTGGGTAAAGGAGGGGAAAAGGCAAACTGCAAGTATCAATCTATTGAGCGGACGAGAGAAAAAGAACAGCAGATCCGTGAGCAACGACAACACCAGACTTCGCCCGCCGCGACCTGAATACGTCTCTTGCGACGGGCATTTCTTTGATTAGAATGAGTTTTATTATAGAGTTGGTCACAAGTTGAACAAGGGGAAAGAATAAGAGCATAGCAAGCCAGAGTCTACAAAGCTTGAGATTAGAGTCCGCAGACTTCAACAAGTAGGCTCCAAGGCTCGAGTCAATGTGCTTTGGGTGCACCACTTCCCCCTATTTATAGGTTTGGGGGCCTGCCCAAACGGGCAGGGCTAAAATAACCGACTGCACGGGGTATAGGAGAGCCAGACAGTAGTGACGTGAAGCGAAAAGAAGAAAACACGCTAGTCCGCGTAGGAGGGGCGGACTGGGCTCGTAAGCTTAAGCTTCCGTCTGATACTGCAAGGCGCGATCCTGCTGTAGGGTCGCGGCCTGGGCAAACTGAGCACTATGTCCGCCTGAAGAAGAAACTAGTGCCGCTCCTGAATAAGGACAAACTGGGTGGACTGAAGAATCGAGTCCGCACCTGAACTTGGAAATATGTCGGGGCTTCGACGAGCTTGGCGGACTGCCAAATTGAGTCTGCAACCGGTGAGGTAGGTGACCATGGAATCTTGTTCGGGTTGCGTACTGAAAGGTTAACATAAACCCCACACATTTTTAAGTTTCTGAAAACTTCGAAAATGTTAGCTTAACAACCGAGTCCACAAGCTTCATTAACGTTGTCAGTGCTATAAATATCACTGGAGGTTCTATTTTTGCCAAAATCTATCATTGCCACGGGTCGCTACTTACCCCTTGCGGTCTCAACTCTGCAATCTGGGATGGCAAGACTTGGCGCGTTCTTAACTAGCCTTACTGCAAAGAATGAAACATCAATAACGCCAATGAAAATAATAAAGGTGATAAAGAGAGGAGGGTCATCAGTCCGCTCTGTAGGAGAGAGCTCCCAGAGTAAGAAGCTTGCCGTAGAAGCAGTCCGCCATACTAACGTGCCTGCGTGCGAGAAGTCCGGGGATGCCCCCGTATCTCACTCTAAACAACCATCAAAGAGTGCGGATAAGACGCTAAATCTGCTAGAGATTGTTAGTATTAGAAATCTTAGAACTCAGCGGACACAGTTCGCATTAATGTCGAAGCTGAGGAATCTTCACCGAACGCCCCGCAGCCAATCATTAACCTTGATGAAGATATGAGAATTACGGGAGAGGAAGTTAAGAAAGACACGCCTTCACATTCATGGGTCGTTACAAACCCCGAGGCAGTCCGCGAGAGCCTGCCGGACTTAGGGAAGGCTGTCGCGGATTCCACTGATAAAAAGGCCCCCTCTGAGAAGAAGAGGAAGAGAGACAAGCCCACTATGGCTGAGCGGGTAGAGAAGAAACTGGGGGCTAGGAAGGAGAAAAATGTCTCCGTGAGGACTATGGTTACAAGCTTGCAGCACAGGCCGCGGGAAAAAGAAGTATCTGAGGGCGACCTCGTTACTCCGGATGCCCAAATCCAGGGAAATAATTCCCTTTCGTCGTTCAGTCTATCAACTGACGAAATACTGAATTCCATTGATGTCGAGAGGCTTGATCTTATCAACAAATCCTTGTTGGAGGTGTTGCATCCCGAGGATGAAATCTTGGGAGTCAAGGTTGGCAAGCACCCTTCTTCATCCGCTGCAGTGGGAGAAGAAAATTTGAGGGAGAAGTTCGCTAAGCAAAAGAAGCAGATCGCCACTCATATGGTGACAGTAGAGGCGGCCTCGAAGAAGAATGTGCCGGACAAAGAAGCCAAAGATCAGCGAATTACTGCTGAACTTCTACGGACAGGTAAACTTCAACCTGCTCTAAGATACTTTAAGCGCCGGTGGCTTTATAGGTCGCCCCCATGGAAGTCGAGGCCAGTCAAGATCATAACAAAACTGGCGATTTAGTTGTCTCGATGAGCTTGGTGGCTGAGAGGAGAACTGCGGCTCACTGCGAGTGGAGGAAACGACTAAGCATTTTTGACCCAGAGCAGATAAGGCATCCTGTGTTTGATAGTCGTCAGCTCGCTGCTGCCTTTGCCAAAATTGATCTTTCATCTCTATATTTTGAGTCCGCTGCGGACTGGATTTGAATGTGAACTTGGTTTTATTTGTTGTAGGAAGGAATTCGCCTCCAGACTCTGTTGAGACTGGCATGATCGTGACCACGCCGGATGCTTTAGCTGATGCGGTCTCGCTTGATGAGTCTGCAAAAGATGAGCAGTCCCACTTGGGAAAAGTTGCAATATTAGAGAAGGAATTTCGAGATGAAATTAAAGAAATCCGAACGGAGTTTAGGAGGGCTGCAGAGCGCGAGAAGTGGGTGGCAGAGTGTGAGAAAGCTTTGAAGTATCAGGTCGCTAACATCTCTAGGGCGCTGGAAAGATCTGGCAAGGAGAGGAAGCGACTTGCCGACGATACTTGCTTCTATAAAGGTAAATATTTGGCGATGACACGGGAATAGAAGGGCAAGCGGGCTGCCGAGGTCGCAGAAGAGAGGCTGCGATTGCCAGATCGCGTCACTCAAGAGGCAGCAGCCCCAGCAGAGGGTAGCCAGCCCGCTGTGGACGAGGAGCTGAGGCCGGCAATAGAGCCGATGATCCCTCTTATTCGGGTGGACCGGGAGTCCGCATATCTGCACAGGTCCAGCATCTCCATGTATCACCATCTCTACCAGCTTTTTGGCGAGATACTCCTGGTGAGTGACCGGGCGGCTTATCGGTGCAGGGATCGGCAGGAGCGACCTGAGCAAAGAGATCGATGAGCCCGTCATCGATATGAACTGTTATGTATAATATGCGAACAAATCTTCGTGTTGTGTGACTTGTGTCATGAACAATGTTTTGTTTATGCGGACTAAATGCGATATCCGCATATTCTAACGTGAAATTGCGCTTGTTTCTTTTACTGTGCCATGATCTGTGACGAACTGTGCGGACTAATATTGCGTCCGTCTTTATGAATTTAACTTGAGAATTAATCTGCAGGTGGGAAGTTTTGCGAGCTGGTACGACTCAAATTATGTTCGCTTAAATTGTGCTTTGAAATTTGCTTGGCAGGTGCATAGGAAGCTGAAAATTGCGAACTGAATCGGACTTAAGCCTGTGCCTGTGGTGTTTTATTTTGGAGATGAGAAAACTGATTTTTATGCGAGCTCTGCAGACTAGAAGATTAAGCTGTGCGGTCTGGCTGAAATGATGTCAGACCAAGCTGCTATAAAAATAACCCTTTTGTTTCTTCTATGCAGGAAAGCAGTCGTAGCAGAGGACCCTGCGGCTTGAAGATATGGTGTCCTCCAAAATAGATGCCCCGCTTGCTTTCCATGTTGTTGATCATAGTAAATGCACATTGACAGAGGCCGACCTTGAGGCCTTCGTTGAGAGACATATGGCGGACTCGGCTTTGCTTGTCCTCCTGCCCGTCCACAAGGAAAGAATAAACTTTTCAATAGCGACCCAGATCACTATACCTGTCGACCACTTTGATAGAGGGTTCAAATTCCCACTGCTATGAGAGATGGTGGAGATATTCGATCACTATGGGATGGTACCGTGCCAGCTCGCGCCCAACATCGTTGCTGCAATTTATAGCTTTCTCTCCTATTTGCGGTCTGAGAAGATCACATTCTCTCATAATATTTTCCGAAAAATATTCTCAGCTCAATCAATAACACCTTCTTGAGGACGCCCATATAAAGGGGTGATTTATTTTTACTGCAGAGGAATGAAGGTCATGTGTCTGCCTAACAAGATCCATAACTAGGCCTCTAGGTTACTGATCTTTTAGGGCGACCTTGGGCTCGTGCAAACCTATCTGCAGGAACGCGCGGACACTGCCTTTAAGAGCGTCTGGCTTGATGCATTGGAGCTCGTCATTGTCGAGTTTCTTGCAGGAGCCAGGCTAGACATCGAGCATTACATCCCGCTGCTGGAGAGCTTTAATGGCGTGAACTGCGAAGAAAGTAAGCTTCAGCGGACTCCTTTTTGTATCCGCCGCAACCTGTTGTGCTAACATTCGTTCTTTTATTGTAGCGACCTTGGCTGTGCCCGCAAACCTGCCGCAAACACCAAGCGGACTCACCCCTACATAGAGGGAAAGAAAACAAGAAATCACAAGGAAAAGGAAAGAGGAGGGCGATCCCGCGGTGGACTGCTCCTCATCTGAAAGCTTTGCGATGCAAGGCTTTGGTGAACGCTAGAAGGATCTGAGGGCGAACCCAATGATCCATTGGCATAGCAAGAACAAACATGTCCACCTATCAACTGCGTTTCATTCATGGAAAAGTCCGAATATCACCCGTCACGCGCATGTTGCGATCTCCGCGCTCTACGGGAAGCATAACCTAGGCGACCTGAAGAGGATTGCCCCTGAGGACCTCCCTCTGCTGGCCGCCCAAGAAAGCTCGAACAATGCCGTGACAAACCACTTTATATGCTCCCTGACAAGAGATCTGTTCAGATAAAATGAGAAACTTCGGTAAGAGACGAAGTTGGTCAAAGAAAGAAATAAGCGGCTAGGGAAGAGAGTCATTATTCAGAAAGAATAGCTGGAGGTAAGTTTGGTTTTTTGCAGTGCTCTCTGTTTGAAGTCCACGCCGAACTGACATTTGTTTCTTTTTTTGGTCTTTTGCAGGTCGTGTATGACTTGGAGAATGACAACTTCTAGGCTGTCATGCTCCCTTTTGTGAAAGAAACCATTGAGATCGCTATTGAGTGATTTATTCGCGGCAGCTTCGCAAAAGAAGGAATGGATGGTGTCTCTTTTCTGCAACTCTTCCCTGAGTTAAAGGAGCAGGTCCCGGCCATGGAAAGGACTACAAAAGGAAAGGATGTGATTGTTGAGGAGGAAGAAAAAGAAGTGGAAGAAGAATAAGAAGGCGGTGAAGCCGAGATCGTTGCGAGTGACGCTGGTTCAAGCCAACATGATAGAGATCAGTCCACCGAGTCTGATGCGTCCACTTCTGGCTCTGCTAACGAGAGCTCGCCCAGCGAGTCCATAGTCAACAAAAATTCAGATAGCAGCAGTGGAAGCGTCTCGGAGGGCTACTCCCCTGAAATTGATATTGATGGCATAAACTCTGACGAACCTGTAGAGAAAAAACATAAGAGGTGCGATACATAATGTATTTTTGTTATTATTTTTGTAAAGGCGGCGGACTCGAGATTGGAGTCCGCTAAACATTTGAAAGTTGTAACTTGATTTATGAAATACAAAAGGATATTTTGGGATCAACTTGTGTTTTCTGCAATGCTCTATTTTTTTCTTGTTTAAATGCAATCTATAGTTAAGGGCGAAGTCTATATATCAGTCCGCGCAATGTAGATATTATCCGCACCATATAACCTTTCAATTCGTCAATTAAGAAACCTTATCAAATAGTTTAACTACCGCTCGCTGCAATATGAATAAGATTAATGTTATCTGATAGCTTGCCAAAATAATAAATCATTAAGCGGACTCTGACGAGTTCCAATAGCAGCCCGACATTTCCTTTGCCAAAATTGAATAAACCTTTGGAAGCTTAAGAGAGCATTGATAATAAAAGTTGCGGTCTTAGAATAGTGGCTAGACTACGAATTGAAAGAAAAGATAAACCTGACCAAGTATGCGGACTGGGAGGATATTAAATCACAGTCCGCTCATAACTACAAATAGAAATGACCCATAGTTCGCGACCAAGCGGGCAGGTTCGACCGGAGCGGCATTGCTTTTCTTGCAAGGACACAAAAACTATATGGTAAACACAAATGAATCCAGCGGACTGGGTCGATTAGAAAACCAGAGTCCGCTCATAATAAAATAGAAATGATCTATTGCTGTAACCAAGTGGGCAGGTGCGGCCGGAGCAGCATTGCTTTCCACACTGGGCCACAAACTATTAAGATCAACCCAAGGAAAATTGGCGGACTGGGCAGACTAGAAAACTAGAGTCCACTCATAATCAAATAGAAATGATCTACTGCTTGTGACCAAGTGGGCAGGTACGGCCGGAGCGGCATTTCTTTCCACACCGGGCCACAAACTATTAAGATCAACCCAAGGAAAACAGGCGGACTTGGCGGACTAGAAAACCAGAGTCTGTCCATAATCAAATTCCTGTTAAGAATGAGCTGCAGACTTATGACCAAGTGGGCAGGTGCGGCCGGAGCCACATTGCTTTCCACACTGAATCTCAAGATCTACACACTTAATGAAATGATTCACCGCCCTCTTGCCTGGAGTACATTCCAAATTGATCTTTTGGGCAGGTGCGGCCAGAGTGGCATTGCTTTCCCCTGAGATCAACAAGGTTGTGGGTCTCCTACAGGCACTGATTGAGGGTACAAAGGAGTGTTTGAGAGTCACAAACTAAGATGATCCGCGGGCAGGTGCATATAGCATTGCTTTCCACACGCGATCATCAAAGTTGTAACAATATCCCTTAAATGGCATGGTAGAGCTAACCTCCACCCTGTCCCTCCATAATGCAAAGGTGGGGTCAGGTACTAGCCGGGATCCGAAATCTAGTATCCTGTCGCACTAGAAACGACAAGCTCCAACTACACGGTGCGAAATCTCCCCGCAACACGTGGTCTTCGTGGTGTTACTCTAATGACAACGGTTCTAAGGGATGTTTCAGCAGAACTCGGCAATGTCTCCTGGTATCAGGCAATTGTTGGAGCAGGAAATAAAAGAAAGAAAACACTTTAAAAAGTGTTAGTATGAAGACTCTGATCAATACAAACTTTTGTGAAACTTGCATAAGAGAGAAAAGAGAAGTTTCAGGGAAAGAACCATTTGAAGTCGCTCTTGTTCAATGCATTAACTGTCAATATTTAAGAGAGAAAAAGTCACTTGAAGAAGTGTTAGCAATGAGATTTTTATCAATGACAATCTCTAAAAAGTTTACATAGGAAGGAAAAAAGAGGAGGAGGTTCAGGAATAAAACCGCTTTAGATCATCCCCACTCCATGTAGGTGGCACATCTTCTCCTTCATACGTTTGCAAGCGATAAGCCCCGTTCTTGAGCACTTCTTTAACAATGAATGGCCCAATCCAATTCGGATTAAGCTTCCCAACTAAGCCAGCTCTTGCAGCAATATCAACCTTTTTAAGAACTAGATCTCCCACTTGAAAGTGTTTGATCCTCATATTCTTATCAAAGTAGCGGGCCATTCTTCTCTTGATTTATTGTTGCCTTATTGCAGCCTTATCTCTGACATCTTCAATATATTCCAAGTTGAACTTCATCTCTTCATTATTCAGCTCAAGCCAATCCTCCATGCCTTGTCTAGCAAGCAGAACTCTTGGTGACGGGACTTCAAACTCAACTGGAATAAGAGCTTCTGAACCATGAGAAAGCTTGAATGGAGTTTCTCCTTTTGCAGATGAAGGCGTTGTTTTCAAGGTCCAGAGAACTGAAGGAAGTTGATCAGCCCAATTGCCCTTGAGATTCTGCACTTTCTTTTTGAGCGAGCTGAGGATCTTTTTATTAGCTTCTTCAACTTGACCATTACTTCTAGGATGATGGACTGACGCAAAGCGCAGTTCTGTTCCGATCTGCTTGCAAAAATCAACCATATCAGCATTGTTGAACTGTGTTCCGTTGTTAGTGATTATTTTCATTGGGATACTATGTCGGCAGCCTATATCGCCCCAAATGAAATTCTTCACGACTTGAGTCGTTGTTTTTGCCAATGCCTTAGCCTCGATCCATTTGATTAAGTAATCAATCATCACTATGATAAAGCATCGTTGTCTGCCTGCCATGGGAAAAGGACCAGTGAGATCCATTCCCCAAACTGCAAAGGGCCAAGTAGTTTCGATTGATCTGAGTGACTTAGCAGCTTGATGCTGAAGTGGAGCGAACTTCTGGTATTGAACACATTTTCTTGCATAAGCCTCAGAATCTTTCTTCATAGTAGGCCAGAAATAACCCTGCCGCAGGATCCTTCTTTCTAAGGTTCTTGCTCCTAAGTGACATCCACACTCACAAGAATGCACTTCGGGAAGAATAGCAGGAATTTAACCTTCTGAAACACATCTTTCCATTGCAGACAAGAAGGTTTTTCTGTATAGAATACCAGACACCAGGTAATAGTAGGCTGCTTTTATCTTGAATCATTTCATATCTTTGATTGACTGATGAAAGTTTCCAGTTGACAAGTAAAGAATGAGCGGATCCATACAAGAGGGACGCTGATTAATTTGCATCAACTCTTCTTCATCCACTGCCGGGCGGAAGAGTTCAGAAGTTGTTTCTCCTGACAGAAGTCCATACTTGGCAAGAACATCTGCCTCCTCATTTTCTGATCTTGGGATGTGTTCAATAGTGAAACTTTTGAATCTACCAACTTCAACTTTTGCAAGAGTAAGATACTTCTTCAACACAGGCTCCCTGGTCTCAAAGTTACCGACAACTTATGACGCCATCACCAGAGAGTCAGTCTTTATGTGCACATGGTCAATTCTGAGCTCTCTTGCAAGCCTCAATCCTGCTAATAAGGCTTCATACTCTGCTTGTTTATTTGTTACTGGAAAATAGAACTTGATTGCCTGCTCAAGTTTGAAGCCATTTGGATTGATCAGAACCACTTCTGCTCCAAAATAATTTCTGCCTGAGGCACCATCAACATAGATGGTCCAAGCAAAATGAGACGATTCTGCTTGATCAGAACTGGACTCTATAGTATCAATCAGGAAATCTACTTGCACCTAAGCTTTGATAGCTGTCCTGGGCATTTAAGAAATTTCAAACTCACTTAATTCAATTGCCCATTTAGCCAACCTGTCTGAATGTTCTGGTCTCTCCATCACACTTTTCAAAGGCTCATCAGTGACAACTTGAACTGAGTGTGCCTGGAAGTAAGGACGGAGTCTATGAGCAGACATAACCAATGTCATGGCCAACTTCTCCAGGAGTGGATATCTCGTTTCTACTACATCTTTGAGAATATGCTGACAAAGTAAACAAGGAATTTCCTCCTGTTTTCTTCTCGAACGAGAACTGAGCTGACCACCTCAGGGACAACTCCTAAGTATAAGACAACATATCCCCTGATCGGGGGCTCTGTAGTAAAGGTGTTGATGTCAATTGCCTCTTTAACTGTTCAAAGGCTATGGAGAACTCTTCCGTCCATTGAAACTTGGTCGCTCCACGAAGAGTTTTAAAGAACGATGCACTCTTATCTCCCACTCGAGAGATAAACCTCCCGAGACCTTCCAACCTCCCCCCTAACTGCTGAACTTCTTTTGGAGAATGGGGAGGAGCTATATCAATGATGGCTTTAACTTTGTCAGGGTTAGGGGCAAGCCCTTCTGGAGTAAGGAGATGACCAAGGAATTTCCCCTTACTCGCCCCAAAAGTACACTTGGATGGGTTGAGTTTCATTTTATATCAACACAGAGTAGAGAATGTCTCTGCTAGATCTTGCAGGTTTAGTGAAAAAGACTTGCTTTTGACCATAAGATCATCCATGTACACCTCAGGGAATCATCCTTTTTGTTCCTTAAACACATGATCCATCATGCGTTGATAGGTCGCACCTGCATTTTAAGCCTGAAGGGCATTACGAGATAACAATAGCAACCATCGTTGGTAATAATGGATGTATGAGCGACGTCGGGCTTATGTATTCTTATTTGATGGTAACCAAAGAATGCATCTAAAAAATTGATAAAAGAGTACCCTACTGCAGAATCAACTAAAGAATCTATCTGAGGCAAGGGGTAAAAATATTTGGGGCACGCTTTATTTAAATGACTAAAATCCACACACATTCGTCACTTCTTTCCTGGTTTCTTAACCATTACAACATTTGATATCCAGGTAGGGTATTGAATTTCACGAATAAAATTTGCTTTGAGGAGCTTCGATACCTCCTCACTGATTGGATCAGCGAGCTTTATTTCCCCATCCCTCTTATTCTGCTACACTGGCTTGAAGTTGGGATCAACATTGAGATGGTGGCAAGCAACATGCAGGTCAATGCCCTGCATGTCTTCCGCTGCCCAAGCGAAGAAATCCAGGTTCTTCAGCAAACAAGAGATCAACTTGGCATTTTGATCTCCGGGTAACTCCGAGTTTATGGAGAGCTTCCTCTCCTCCCCCTCAGCAATGGGGACTCCTTCCGTCACCTGGGCAGGTTCCAAGTGAGCTCCTTCACAATACACAGCAGCCTGTGACTGAGAAGATGCTTCTGTTTCTACTAGGAAGATGAGAGGGGCGATTTAAGACATGTTGACTATTCGAAGATAACACTCTCTAGAATGCCTTAGGTTGCTCCTGACCCTGCATATCCTGCCATCAGCATAAAACTTGATTGCTATGTAGTAAGTCGAAACCATCGCTTGATATTTGTTAAGCAAAGGCCTTCCAAAGATTGCATGATAACAACTAGGAGCATCAACCACTATAAACTGAATTGGTCTGATCGCTACTCCAAGCTTTACCGAGAGAGTGACGATCCCTTCGACTTCTTTCCTTCCTCCTGAAAAACCGTAGAGCGTCCCTTCGGTGGAAAGCAAAGGCTTCCCAATTCTCAGGGCCTCAAAGGTTGACTTGAAAAGGAGATTTACTGAGTTGCATGTATCAATTAGAATTCTATCCACTGTATAATCTTCAATGGCTGCCTTGACTACAACAGCGTCATCGAACGGATTAGCAGTCTGAGGAAGATCTTCCTGGCCGAAGAAAATATATCCACTAGATGGAGCAGAGGAGGAAGAAGAGGCGACCTCTGCCCGGGATGTAACGCCCCGAAAATTGTAAATGAACAGGTCAAATCCTAAGGATTTTTGGTGCCTATATACAAGGATATACGACCTAGGACACGGGCGTGTCTAAGGCCGTGTCCTTCTGTGTTGGATGGGTTGTGTCCAGGAAAGGACACGGCAGGAAACACAGTTTTGAAAAGTAGTGACACGGGAGTGTTAGGGGTGACACAGATGCGTCCTCACCCGTGTCACCACCCGTGTTCTTCTCGGGTTGAAACCCTTGGGTGTGTTGTCAGGAGTGCATGACCAGGCTACACGGGCGTGTTTTAATCACCACGAGCGTGTCCTTACCCGTATCCACCAAGGGACGTGGCGGTTGGCGTGGCGGTTATCTGTGACACGCCCCTAGGTCACGGGCGTGTCGGAACCAGACACGGGCATGTCAGGTTGAGACACGGGCGTGTCTCGACCCGTGTCCTACTCTGGATCGACGATTTCGTGTACAAGCATGGCACACGGCCAGGCACACGGTCGTGTGCAAAGCCGTGTTCGGCCATCTAAAATGATTTTCAGAGTTATTCTGGGTCGTTCTTTTTTCTTAAATACGATCCAACGGCCCTAGCTTGCCTCCTAATGGTTTATGGATGGGAATGGGGAAGTTATTCCTCATTTCATCTTTGCTTTCTCTTTCTAATGAGAAGAGAGAGGGGGATCAAGAGGAGGTAGGAGTAGAGGAATCCGGCCGCCGGTGATGCTACAGTGGTCTGAATCACGTGCCGAATTCAGATTCGCGGAGGCAAGAGCGTTGCAGTCCTTTCCAACCGTGTACTTTTCTCCATGGCGCCAAAACGTGCTGCAAGTGTAACAATTCTCAACTTGGACATGTGAAGTCCTCTTCCTTTCTGCATGGGAAACCCGCTCCCGCGAGTGTGCGGTGAGTGCACGGTGTTCCTTGGGGTAGATGTGAATAGTCCCCCCTTATGTTGCATGTTGATTCCGGAATCGAAATACAGGCATAGGCATTGTGTGTGAAGCCTACCCGGACGTGTTTGTCTGGATCGTTGATGTTGCATTGTGCATGGATTGTCGGATAAGACTTCGTATGGTGTTGTTTTACGGGTTTTCTACATAGTAGATTGCAACAGGGAGCCTTGGGGATTAACTCCAAGGTGCACCCGGAAAACTGGGCGGAAACGCATTTCTGCCAACTAGGTGGCCTGGGGCCAACCTTGTATATAATTGGTGGTCGCTAAGATTCGAAGAAAATAAAATCAACCGAACTTGAAATCCAATGAGGAAAGTATACCTATCGAATTTTAGCTAGGGGACAGAAATCCGGGAACTGTTGAGTACACTTACTCACACGAAGGCTATTATTTTATCAACGAAAAAACTAGGGTTTGAGAAACTAATTGCAATTAAGGAAATAAAACTATGCTAGAAAGAGAACTACTGAAGTTAATAAAAGGCCTATAAGAAGCATTTACAACGAAGGGCTGAAAATATGAAATGGAAATGCACTCGATCAAGAATCACCTCGGCTAAAGTCGACTAAGAAATGCGATAAAAACCTAAACTTAATAGGGTAAAGGTCCTTCACCATGGAGGTTCCTAAAGCTTGAACACACTTATCTCTAAGTCGTGCCCAACTGAGTTTAGAAAGATCCGACCGACTCTCGTCTAAATCGGAGGCCTAAAGCTCGCTTTGCGCATTGAACCCTGCTATTGGATTTTACTCCAATCCGGGACATTTGGACTTCTGCCTCTCTCGAGGGGTGCGTACTAATCCCTTTACTCTTGAATGCTCACTTCATTCTATCAGCCTCTCAACTAGCCCAGAATGAAAGCAACAGTGGAGAGTATATATCGAAAATATACCTCCAACCCATGAAAAATCAAGATTAATTCAAGGCCTAAAACCTAAAAAGAAAAGGTAAATTAAAACATCATAACTTAATCGCTCGAACCTCGGATCATCAAGATCGAGTACAAGGAGGATTAGTTAATCATAATGGAGTGGATGAGGGGGATGAGTAGTAAAGCATTATAAGAACACAAGTAAGAAAAGAACACTTTTATTAATAATGAAAGAGAGCTATACTACTTGTAAATGAAAATTGCACTTGCACGAAATTAAAATCCTATTCTAGCCCTACAATTATCAACTAAAATAAGTGCATAAATTACAATAAAAGTTATTACAAAGGCTAAAACTAAACTAGGGTTAAGGGAAAACACAAAATAAAGAAGAGAGAGAGAGGGAAGAACATGAAAAAGACCAAGAAACAAAGGGGCAGTACCTCCCCTCTCAACCCAAGCTTGCTGAAATGGAAGGGGGTCTAAATTTATAGGAAAAGCTCACGGGTTGGTCACGCCTTTCGACACGCCCTAGGGGTGGCGTGTTAGGGGGCGTGACATGTACGGGGTTGACCTTGCGCTCTTGATTCTGGCGGGAAGGATGATTGCTTCTGTACATCGATGGACACGCCCTGGGTCACGCCCGTGTAGGGGGGCGTGACACGCACGTCGCATCGAAATCATTGGTCGGAAATCCGTCAGTTATCAGAAAAGGAGGGTTCACGCCCTATGTCACGCCCGTAACGTGGGGCGTGATAGTACTGTTAGCGTGCTGAGTTGAAATGGCATTTAAAGTGGCAGCAGGCTTCGGGCAGAGAGCGACACGCCCCATGTCACGCCCAGGGACACGCCCGGGGAGGGCGTGTCGGGGGGCGTGACAGCCATTTTTCCTGGTATTTTCCTCTAGCTTTTGGATTACTCTGGAACAGGTGACACGCCCTAGGTCACGCCCGGGGAGGGCGTGATAGGGGGGCGTGTCAGGTCAATTTTGACCAATTTTTAAGAAAGCTGCATAAAGAGAGAAAAAAGTTTGGTGCAATAAAATAAACATAAGAAAGATAAAAATAAAGCTTAAAATACAAGGTTTGTACATTATAAACTAGAAAAATACGATAATAGTTAAGACTACAAAACGTATTATCAAATTTCCCCAAGCTTAAGCTTTGTTTGTCCCCAAGCAAAAATATAAAAACTAGATAAACATAGAATAGGACTAATCAGAAAGTTCTAATTATGCTAACACAAGTACCATGCGAAATTCTAAATAGGGAAAAGGCGAAACGTAAATCTAAAACAATTATTTAGGTACGGTTTAACTTTTATAAACTTTACTAACAAAAATAAATCATCCAAAATTTTAACAAAATTCTTTAAATAGAGTTAAGCAAAGCAACGAAAATGAAAAAACGCATTGAGTTGTTACTAGATCCAAGCAACACATTATAATTATATCAATTAAATAACAAAAATCTAAGTTTAAATCAAAAACTAAAACTGATTTACTTTTCTTCTTTTCTTAGTTATTAAATTAAATTCAAAAGGCGTGAATCAAAAGGACTTAAATAGGACAAAAACGTTTGGTTTAGGAATATGATTAGGAGTGGAATTCAAAGATAAATGTGAAGCCTTAAAATCACACTAAACCAAAACAAAGAGTTTCAAGAAAATTCATTTAAAAAAAAAATTCTTTTTCTTTCTTTTCCATTTTTTTCTTTTTTCTTTTTCAAAACAAAGACCATAAATACTTTTATTTTCATTTTGAATTGGCCAAACAAAAGCAAACATCTCTTCTGAGCACTACTTTTTTGAAAAACTTTTCCCAAAAATATCACAAAATAACCTATCATAATCATGAAAATAATTTATGAAACTCAAAAAGGCTAGTGTGATTAGATAGGTTGGAAATTTTGGTCTTGGTGAAAATGATATGAAAAGGGGAGCTATCAAATGAATTTTAAAAAAGGCTCAAAAGCAGCTAACTAGTGGTGAAAGTTTTTAGGAGGGCAGGAAAGCTCAAACGAAAACAAAAATGGCCTAAATCATTTTCACGCTTTTAAATTTATTTAAAACAAAGATTTGAAAATTTTCAAAAAGCAAGTCCTAGATAATAAATGACGATTGATGAAATTATCTTGAAAATAAAATTAATAAGTGACTTGGATTGTTCACATCTACTACGCTATTCAAAAGTTGACCTTACTAAAATTATCCAAAAACGAAAAAGAAAATAGTGGATGATGAATTTTTTGAGAAAGTAAAGGAAATAAAAAAACGAAAAACCTTAATAGAAATGCGAGTTTTAGAAAAATATTTCACCTTAACAAGCTACCGTGAATTAGAAACACAGCATGGCCAACATTTTACTTGTGAAACATAATTAAAAATGACGATTAAAATGTTATAATTAACTAAGTTGTTTATAGGAAATTTTGAGTAAAACAAGACAAAAACTAGGGGTACTATTGAGATACCAAAATGTCTAAACTATTAAAGTAAGAATAAAAAAACAGTGAATATATATATTTTTTATCTTATAATTATTCTCTTTTTTTTTGGATTTTGGAAAAAAAATTTTTTTGGAATTTTAAGATATTCATTTTTTTGGGGTTTTTTGAAAAAAAATATTTACACTAAGCAAAAAGAAGGAGGAAGTCCTCCCCCAAGCTTAAAACAGACATTGTCCTCAATGTAAAAAGAAGGGGATTTGAGAAGGAGAGAAAATTAAAGTACAGAATTGAAAGACGGAATTGAAAAACAGGTACTTCCCCGAATTTATTTTCTGCAAAAGCTGAGTGATGTCGCTCCCCCAAGCTTCTTCTTTGGACTTCGTGATGGATTCAACAACGTTGGAGCAGGCGATCGCAAAAGCTTCAGCTTGTCGGAGTCGTCCGGGGCAAAAATTGTAAAATAAACAAAACAGAAAAAGATAACTTGGGTTGCCTCCCAAGAGCGCCCTTTGTTTAAAGCGTCGTTGAGCTCGAAGCATCAAAAATAATATTGTCCAAAAATATTGTTGTCCAAAAATAAAATAGTTTTTAACAAAAAATAAAAGTTCAAAGCTAGAGTTTGTGCAGTAGATACTTAATAATGTTTGGACTGTCATCATCATCACCAGAGAAATAAAGTTTAAGACGTTGACCATTCACTTTGAAATTACCCTTATCAGGGTGAGAAATTAAAATAGTACCATAAGAAAAAACTTCTAAAATAGAAAAGGGCCTTGGCCAACGAGATTTTAATTTTCCAGGAAATAAACGCAATCGAGAATTATATAAAAGAACTTGGTCGCCCGACTTAAAGGTTTTCGGATAGTTTAAGTGCTTATCGTGCAAACGCTGCGTCCGCTCTTTATAAAGCTTGTTATTTTCGTAAGCGTAAGAGCGCCACTCGTCGAGTTCATTAGGTTGAAATTTTCTAAGGTCACCGACAGAGTGGGGATCGAAGTTTAAAAATCTTAAGGCCCAAAAACCGCGGTGTTCTAATTCTACGGGTAAATGACACGATTTTCCATAGACTAGCCGATACCGCATACATCCGAGGGCGGTTTTGTATGCAGTTCGGTAGGCCCATACAGCATCGTCTAATTTGGCTGACCAGTCTTTCCTAGAAGATGAAACCGTGTTTTCTAATATTCTTTTTATTTAATTTTTTCTACTTCGACTTGTCTGTTACTTTGGGGGCAGTAGGCTGTTGAAAGCTTATGTGTAACGCCATATTTAGTAAGGATTTTTGAAAACTATGCGTTACAGAAATGGGAACCCCTATCACTAACGATGGCTCGCGGCGTTCCGAATCGAGAAAATAATTTTTTTCAAAAAGATAACTACAACTCAAGAGTCGTTCGTAGGAAGAGCTTGGGCTTCGGCCCAACGAGAAACGTAATCAACGACAACTAAAATATACTTATTTTCGAAGCTAGAAGGAAGAGGGCAAACAAAATCAATTCCCCGGAGGTCGAAAATTTCGCACTCGAGGAAATAATTTTGCGGCATTTCATTTTTAATTGAAATGTTGCCCGGCCGTTGGCAACTATCACACCTACTCACAAAGGCTTGCGCGTCTTTAAACAGGCTAGGCCAGTAAAAACCCGCGCAAAGCACCTTGTGAGCGGTGCGAGCAGGTTGATAGTTCCCACCTGTCGGACCTTCATGTAAGTGTTTTAAAATATCAACTCCTTCTTCATAAGAAACACATCTCCTTATCACTTGGTCCGCACAGATTCTGAAACTATACGGGTCTTCCAAAAATTGTTCTTCAACTCAGAAAATAATTTCTTCTTTTGTTGAGAGGAGAAGTCTTTTGGGAGCACCCGGGCCACTAAATAGTTGGCAATGTGTGCGAACCAAGGAGAAGTATATGTGTTAATTGAAAGCAGCTTCTCATCAGGAAAATAATCATTAAAAGATTTTTCATTTAAATTTTCTACAAATGGATTGTCTAATCTGGAAAGATGGTCGGCGGCCAAGTTCTCGGCTCCTCGCTTATCACAGATCTCAAAGTCAAACTCCTGGAGGAGTAAGACCCGACGAATCAAGCATGGCTTGGCATCCGTTTTGTCAAGAAGATTTTTGAGAGCCGAGTGGTCCATAAAAACAATAATTTTGAAAAGTGTAATATAAGGACAGAATTTTTCGAAAGCGAATACTACAGCTACGAGCTCCTTCTCGGTCGTGGTGTAATTTTCCTGTGCAGATGTGAGAGTTTTGCTAGCGTAATAGATGGGGTGGAAGTTTTTAGATATGCGTTAACCTAATACGGCTAGAACCGCAAAACTGCTCGCATCGCACATTATCTCAAATGGAAGGTCCCACATTGGAGCTATCATAATCGGTGCGTTAATTAACTTTTATTTTATTAATTCGAAGGCAGAAAGATAAGAGTCATCAAAAATGAATGGGGCGTCTTTTTCTAAAAGATGGGTAAGGGGCTTGGTGATCTTGGAGAAGTCCTTTATGAAGCGGCGGTAGAAACCAGCGTGACCTAAGAAACTTCTTTTAGCTTATATATTCGTAGGCGGCGACATCTTCTCGATAACTTCTATCTTTGCAATATCTACCTCAATACCTCTCGCAGGAATTTTATGACCCAAAACTAACCCTTCCCTCACCATAAAATGGCATTTTTCCCAACTTAGGGCAAGGTTAGTTTCTTCGCATTGTTTTAAGACTTTTTCGAGGTTTTCTAAACATCTATCAAAGGAATCACCGAATACGGAGAAATCGTCCATAAATACCTCCATAATGCTTTCTAAGTACTTGTCAAAGATAGCGAGCATACAACGCTTGAACGTAGCTGGAGCATTGCACAATCCAAACGGCATTCTTCGGTAGGCGAAGGTACCGAAGGGACAAGTAAACATAGTTTTCTATTGGTCCTCGGGAGAGATGGGGATTTGAAAATACCCCGAGAGGCCATCGAGAAAACAATAAAAGCTATGGTCGGATAATCGTTCTAAAATCTGGTCGATAAATGGCAAAGGAAAGTGGTCCTTGCGGGTGGCGTCATTCAGCTTCCTATAATCTATACACATACGTCAACCCATCACAGTTCGTGTTAGGATTAATTCATTATTTTCAATACTAACTATCGTTATCCCTCCCTTCTTTGGTACTACCTGAATAGGGCTAACCCACTTACTATCTGATATAGGGTAGATAATTCCTGCGTCTAATAATTTCATAACCTCTCCCTTAACTAATTCTTCCATGTTCGGGTTTATACCGCGCTGAGGTTGAATGGAGTTACGCGAATTATCTTCCATTAAAATTGTATGAGTGCAGAAAGATGGGCTTATGCCCTTGATATCGGAAATCTGCCAAGTAATAGCTCGGCGATGTTTACGTAGAACTAAAAGAAGTTTTTTATTTTGGACATCCGTGAGGTAGGCCGAAACTATAACTGGCAGCTTGGAGTTCTTTTCTAAGAAGGCGTACATGAGATGTTCAGGAAGTTCTTTAAGTTCTAGGGTAGGGGTTCTTCATAAGAGGTTTGAGAAATTTTTTCTTTTTCAAAAACTATATCTTCGTAGATTTTTTTAGACGGAAAATTAAAAGGGGTGGAGCTGGTTGCCAAGGCGGCTTCTTGCAGCGATTCAGTTGGAAAAGTAGAAGAGGAACAAAAATCAGAAAATTCTTTTTCATAATCAGATAAAAGATAAGAGGATTCTACACTTTCTTCACTTAGGTGTAACAATTTAGTTTGAAGAGAAGAGGAGGAACAAAAAGCAGAAAATTCTTTTTCAAAATTAGAGAGGCAATAGGAGGATTCATCACTCACGACATCTACGAAAAAGCAGGAGTCATCATTTACTAAGGTGTTTTTCATCGAAGGTGTGATTGAGAAAGTGACTTCGTCGTCGCCTACTTAAAGAAAAGCTTACCATTGCTTACGTCAATTATAGCTCAGGAGGTGGCAAGGAAGGGTCGGCCAAGGATCAGGGGAACCTCAACGTCTTCTTTGATGTCCAAAATGACAAAGTCCACCGGGAAGATGAACTTGTCGACTTTTACTAGAACATCCTCCATTATTCCTAACGGGTACTTAATGGATTTGTCGGCGAGTTGGATGCTCATGCGTGTGGGATTGAGGCTACCAATTCCTAACTTTTTAAACAACGAGAGGGGCATTAGATTAATACTCGCACCTAAGTCGGTTAATTCGTTCTTGACAAAAAAATTAACAAAGACACACGGAATAGAAAAACTACCCGGGTAACTTATTTTCTTTGGTAAGCCGTTTGTCAAAACCGCAGAGCACTCGGCATTTAATGTAACATGCGAAAGGTTATCTAACTTCTTCTTATTGGTCAGGAGGTCCTTAAGGTACTTGGCATACTTCAGCATCTGGGAAATCGATTCATGGAAGGGCAGATTTATGTGGATTTGCTTAAACATCTCTAAGAAATGGGAGTATTGATTGTCCTGACGTTATTTATTAAGTTCAGAAGGGTAAGGCGGATTTGGATTATTTTTAAAGATGGGTGGTGGAGTGAGATCTTTTCTAAAACGGGGGTGATAACCTCTTCAGCAGAGGGTGGAATTTTTAAAATGGGGGCGGAGCTTGCCTCGAGCTCTTCACTAACCATACCGGGAACTTGCTTCCCACTCCAAAGAGTTATAGCTTTCGCTTGCTCTCTCGGGTTGGGCTCGGTATTGGAAGGAAGAGACCCTACGAGTCACTCAAAAATAATTTTAGCGAGCTTTCCTACATGATTTTCAAGACTTTTAATGCTTCCAATTAAGGTTATTATCGTAACGTCATTTGTGGCGATATATTTGGAAAGTAACTCCTCCAAGCTTGGAGGTTTTGGATAATTTCGAAGAGGTGGTGGTGGTCGTGTAAAAAAATCATTTTGTGGTGGCGGGCGCATAGTATTCGATGGATTACTCCACGAAAATTTGGTTGATTTCTTAAGGCAGGATTATAACTATTCAGAAAATTAAAACCAGGAGGATGAAAATTCGCAGCAGAAAAATTATTAAAAGCATTTTTAGGAATCTTGTTAACAAAATCTAATTGTTTGGGGGAATGAGTTGCAGATTCCCATACCTGAGGGGCAGAGGCACCAGGCATCTCCGTTATCTTTTTGCTTAGTATTTTAACTTGTAAAGCGAGCTGGGAGACGTTGTCCACTTCAAAGATACCTGCAGGTTTGTTTGGGCGGGACCTAGGCACATTCCACTGATAAGTGTTCATGTCCATGTCCTAAAAAAGCTCAAGAGCTACTTCCGTGGTCTTATGATTTAAAGTACCGCCAGAAGCTGAGTCTATCATTTGCTTTATATTTTGATTTAGCCTGTTATAGAACGTCTGCACTTGTAATCATACAGGCAGCGCTTGATGTGGGCATCATCTTAATAATTCTTTAAATCTTTCCCAAGTTTCGTATAAGGTTTCAGAGTCTATTTGTCCAAAAGCGGAAAAGTCGTTCCTAAGTTTTGTATTTTTAGCTGGCGGAAAATACTTCGCCAAAAATTTTTTGGTTAATTCATTCCAGGTGGTTATGCTATTCTTAGGTAGAGTGTTCAACCACTTCTTAGCTTTAGTTCTTAAAGAGAAGGGAAAGAGTCTTAGCCTGATTACATCATTTGTGACACCATTTATCTTGAAGGTGTCACAAATTTAAAGAAAGCTTGCTATATGTGCGTTCGGATTTTCATCTTGAAGTACGTCAAATTGCACATACTGCTGCACTATTTGAATTATGCTAGGCTTTAATTCGAAGTTATTTTTTGCTATAGCAGGGCGGAGTATGCTTGATTTTGTTCCCTCGAGATTCGGTCGTGCATAATAGGACATAGTCCTTTGCAAGGCTTCATCTACGTTGGGTTCTTCCATTCTTAGAGTAGAGAATGACTCGGAGTCCTCAACCGGCACATGGATAGTAGGACCATGAAATCACGATCTTCTCCGAAGAGTACGCTCAATTTCGTGGTCCAAGTCCAAAATAACCGACGGACTCCCGCAGGTCATGCACTAAAAGAAGAGAAGAGAAGAAAGAGAAATAAAATAAACTAGAAAGAAAGGTTAGATTTTTTTTTAATATATAAACTCCCGAACTTCCCAAGGACTACCCGGTGAAGGGTTCGCAAGGTAATAGACAAGATAGCGGCACTTAAAGCCGCTTTGCCCTTTTCGAAAGAATTAGGTGGAGTAGAAAAATTGTGAAGTTGGTTACTATTAAGAGCGGTAATAAAAAAAATTTTGATTTTAAAAATTTTAAGAAAGAGAAGAGATAAAATTAATAGGTTCTTGTTTTCAATATATCAACGAAAGTTGTTGCCGGGCAACAATGCCAAAAACATGGTGGTCGCTAAGCTTCGAAGAAAATAAAAGCAACCGAACTAGCAATCCAATGAGGCAAGTATACCTATCGAACTGTAGCTAGGGGACACAAGTGTCGTATTGAAATCTGGGAACTGTTGAGTACACTTACTCATACGAAGGCTATTATTTTATCAACGAAAAAACTAGGCTTTGAGAAACTAATTGCAATTAAGGAAATAAAACTATGCTAGAAAGAGAACTACTGCAGTTAATTAAAGGCCTATAAGAAGCGATTACAACGAAGGGCTGAAAATATGAAATGGAAATGCATTCGATCAAGAATCACCTCGGCTAAAGTCGACTAAGAAATGCGATAAAAACCTAAACTTAATAGGGTAAAGGTCCTTGACTGTTGAGGTTCCTAAAGCTTGAACACGCTTCTCTCGAAGTCGTGCCCAACTGATTTTAGGAAGGTATGACTGACTCTCGTCTAAATTGGAGGCTTAAAGCTCGCTTTACGCGGTGAACCCAACTATTGGATTTTACTCCAATTCGGGAGATTTTGACGTCTGCCTATCTCGAGGGGTGCATACAACTCCCTTTACTCTTGAATGCTCACTTCATTCTATCGGCCTCTCGGCTAGCCCAGAATGAAAGCAAAGGTGGAGAGTATATATCGATAATATACCTCAAGCCCATGAAAAATCAAGAGTAATTCAAGGCCTAAAACCTAAAAAAGAAAAGGTAAATTAAAACATCATAACTTAATCGCTCGAACCTCAGATCATCAAGATCGAGTACAAGGAGGATTAGTTAATCATAATGGAGTGGAGGAGGGGATGAGTAGTAAAGAATTATAAAAACACAAGTAAGAAAAGAGCGCTTTTATTAATAATGAAAGAGAGCTACACTACTTGAAAATGAAAATTACACTTGCACGAAATTAAAATCCTATTCTAGCCCTACAATATCAACTAAAACAAGTGCATAAATTACAATAATAGCTATTACAAAGGCTAAAACTAAACTAGGGTTAGGGGAAAACACAAAATAAAGAAGAGAGTGAGAGAGGGAAGAACATGAAAAAGACCAAGAAACAAAGGGGCAGCACCACCCCTCTCAACCCAAGCTTGCTGAAATGGAAGTGGGGGTCTAAATTTATAGGAAAAGATCAAGGGTTGGTCACGCCCTTTGACACGCCCTAGGGGGGGCGTGTTAGGGGCGTGACATGTATGGGGTTGACCTCGGGCTCTAGATTCTAGTGGGAAGGATGATTGCTTCTGTACGTCGGTGGACACGCCATGGGTCACGCCCGTGTAGGGGGCGTGACAAGCACGTCGCGTCGAAATCATTGGTCGGAAATCCGTCAGTCATCGTAAAAGGAGGTGTCACGCCCTATGTCACGCCCATGATGTGGTGCATGACAGTACTATTGGCGTGCTGAGTCGAAATGGCATTTAATGCGGTGGCAGGCTTCGGGCAGAGGGTGATACGCCCCGTATCATGCCCGGGGACCTGCCCGGGGAGGACGTGTTGGGGGGTGTGACAGCCATTTTTCCTGGTATTTTCCTCTGGCTTCTGGATTCCTCTAGAATAGGTGACACGCCCTAGGTCATGCCCGGGGAGGGCGTGACAGGGGGGCGTGTCAGGTCAATTTTGACCAATTTTTAGGAAAGTTGTACAAAGAGAGGAAAAAGTTAGGTGCAATAAAATAAACATAAGAAAGTTAAAAGTAAAGCTTAAAATACAAGGTTTGTACATTATAAACTAGAAATATTTAATAATAGTTAAGACTACAAAACGTATTATCAATAATTGGGTTTGTATGTGCGAGGCCTGTCACCAGGAGACATGTAGGGCCTTTCTTTGGAAAGTGGTGAGCCCATGGGGTTCAGAATTATTAGGCCAGGGAGCCGAACAGGAAAGGCAAAACTGACCCGCGCCCTGCAGGTTTGTCCATGAGTACTACGGTATTCGGAGACGGTAGGGCGACTTGAGCAATGGGAAATGGTGGAGCTGTATCTGCGTTATATAGACTATGACATGAGAGTAGCGGAAATTGGCTCTCGTCGGTGGTATAATGAGAGTCTCAGGTCAGGGGCCGTAAATACTGAAATGCTCAAAGTAACCGTCAAGTAAAGGATGCCTAAACGGAGGTGGTCTCCGGGAAGTCTTGTACACTGTCAATGTGCCCTGAGTGCACGGGGTAGGCGGCCGTGCGAGCCTCCACTTGTGGTGAATTGTGCTAGGTTGTACTTTCACTAGGCTTTTTGGATGTACTAATGAAATGTAGGGAAGGAGCACTGCCATCCTGAATAAGGGGCGGGGTTGTTATACTTTGGTCAGCTTTAGCTGACCAATGCTTTGTTTTCCACTGTACGGTGGAATGTTGCTTATAGGTGCTGCAAAACAAGGTACCAAATAGCAGGCTGAAGCCCAAGCTACTATGCTGGCCCTCAAAGGCCAAAGCGAACTGTTATTTTACTTCTATCATGTGTGGCCAGCCTGCGAGCCGATGTTTGTAAAACACTATGTTGTTAAGTGAACATTTGTAAGGCCATAAGGCCAAGTACTTTTGTGTATTTTTGTATTTCATTCCTATTGTTGTTAGTGGACATTAATGATTCATACTATCTGTTATTTGGGTTCTTTCAACTACTTAAAAGCTTCCGCTAGTTTCTTTGTGTAGGATGTTTGTGATTGGGAGAATGGTTTCATTCCTTAACCCTTCGGTCTATCTATAGTATATGGCGTCGGGCCCCGGCCAGACCTACTCTATATACCATGCGACGGATAGGGGTGTTACAATTTGGTATCAGACTACCGATTCCGGTCTTGCTTATTGGAATTCGTGGGCGAATTCTTTTAAGGGGTGATAAGCACATGTATGTGCGTCATCGTTATAACATAAAAGAACCCATTAATTTCCACTTAGGAATGAAAATACTCTTGTTTTTGAGGAACCTGAGTGTTCCAATGATTGCTTTTAGCAATTTGTATGTCGTCTAATCGATAGTTATGCTATATAGGGGACTATGAGTGGTATGGGGCAGTCGCAAGGTCAGTACTCCACGAAGAGTAGTGCACTTAACTTCGTGCCTGAGACCCTGCTTTTTGTTGAAACCACAAGAAGGATAGTTGAAGTGGTGTTTGCGGTGACTAAAGCACAATTTGGAGGGCAAGTGCAGCCCCCTGTCCATGGGGTGACCTCACCACCGAGTGGTGTGATGGAACAACTTGCATGTATAAGACCTTTGGATCAACAGTTGAACATGCTTTTAGTGTAGGGTACGCACTTAGTTAAGGAGTATTTGCAGGCATTTCTTATCATAAGGCGCTACCCAGGGTTTGATTTGGAGAACGAGCAGACTATAGTTAATAGATTCTACAACGGTCTATGTGATGATTTACGACTGCTACTCGTAGGACCAAAGCTACTTGGATTTCGAGCATTAGTGGAGTCGGCTAGAGCTTTGGAAGCAGATCTGGCCAGAATCAACCAGACGTCGGAGTACAGCTTACCAAACTCCCCAGGTCCCGCAAAGTATGTACACCGAAAGAGGAGTAAAACGAGGCCCGACGTATCTGCTAGTCAAACTCCATATTACTATTATAAATGTGGAAGGTTTGGTCACTTTGCCCGAGATTGTCGTAAAGACGATCAGGGGACAGAGAAAGCTATGAAGGGAGTCCAAGAGAAGAAATACTCCAGTGCTGAGAAGATAGAGTTCAAGGCGCTACCCACCTCGAAGTCTGGTTTCCGTAGATGGTGTAAGAAGGCAAGAAGGTCGGGTCTAGTTCCTTCTTTTGGTGCGTCTGGAACAACTATTGGCCGAGACCCGGACGAATGCTTTAGTTGTGGGAAGCTGGGACACTTTGCCCGAGAGTGTCGAAGCGGATGTCTAGAGTCTGAGAAGAAGCCTAGAGCGACCTACGAAGAGAAGGGCAAGGGGTTGGAGGCAGCTACACCTCAATATGCTACATCCCAACCTAGAGGATATAACTTTGGCCATCAGGAGGTTATGGAATATGCTTATATGGTGACAGGTATGGTTTAATTTTTTGTATGTCAGCTTTAGATACTTGTTGCCTTACGCATGTTAGCCTATGTTTGGTTGTGATAGGATTTGTATTGATTTTCTGAGTGTCCGGTGAAAGCACTATTCGTCATGGGAACTTCTCATTCCTTTTTGTCTGAAGGATGTGTATCGCGCATCGTAGTTCCTTCTTCGGTGGCAAGAGACAAATCGATAGTGATGCTGCCTATCGGGTGCTCTATACACGCGAATAGTGTCTATTGTATGAAGTTACAGATAGGGAGTCAGGAGTTTGACTTGCAAGCGACGCAACTGTTATTTGTAGAATTCGGCGTAATCTTTTGTATGATTGGCTCTCAGAGCAGCGTGTGTACATCAATTTCAAACGTAAGGTGGTCAGTTTGGTACTAGCTATAGGTTGTATGATGTCGGAATTGAAGTATTACTTCAAGAGCTGGTGGAACAGAGTTATGTGCATCCAAGTTTACTGCATTGGAGCACACCGGTCCTCTGGTTAAAAAGAGGATGGAAGCTTACAACTCTGTAGTGGTTACTAGAAGTATATTAAGTTAACGGGAAAAGAATAAGTATCCAAACCCAAGTAGTGATTATCTATTCGATCAACTCAATGGGTCAAGTGTGTACTCAAGTTGAATCTGAAATCCGGATACTATTATTTGTCGCTAAGGGAAAGTGATATTCCCAAAACGTCGTTCAGCACACGATATGGGCATTATGAGTTCATCGTTATGCCACTTGTGTTGACAAATACGCCGTCTGTGTTTATGGATTTGAGGTATAGGGCGTTAAGTGAATACCTGAACCAGTTCGTGATAACCTTTATCGATGACATACTGGTATACTTTCAGTATTAGGGTGATCATTCCAAGCATCTGGATTCGGTAATGGAGACGTTAAGGAGAAATCAACTGTATGCCAAATTCTCCAAGTGCGAGCTTTTGTTACCCTCAGTAGCATTTCTTGGTCACGTCTTGAGTGGAGAATGTATCGTGGTGGACCTGTCAAAGATATTTGCGATATGTGAGTTGCTTATGTTATCTGTGTTGGCGAAAAGTCTGAAGTTTATAGGACTGGCCGGCTAGTATAGACGCTTCATAGAGAACCTCTAGCAGATAACATTACCCCTCACGACTTTGGCGAAGAAAGATCAAAAGTTTGTGTGGTCGTTGGAGTGCATGTAAGCTTTCGAAGAGCTGAAAAGCCGGTTGACCTCGGCAACTATGCCATGTTCACCGAGTAGGACTGAAGGAGTTGAGATTTACAGCGATGCTTAGGGCAGTGACTTGTATTGTGTTCTTCTCTAGCATGGGAGTGTAATAACATATAGCTCGCGTTAGTTGGAGGTATGCAAGAGGATTTATCCGGTCCATGACTTGGAGTTAGCGGCCGTGATACTCTCCCTGAAGCTATAAAGGTGCTACCTAAATGGTGTGAAGGTTAGTATCTAAATCGATCACAGGAGCATGAAGTACTTATTGGATCAAAAGGACATAAACTTGTGGCAATGGAGGTGGCTGGAGTTACTGGGGGACAACACCTTTGACATACATTTTGGCGCATGTTATGGAGATATTGGAGATCTCTTGCGTGGACAAGCAGATCATGGATGATGCTTTTGATAGTTAAAATCCCCAACATGTTTTTGAAGACGGGTTTTTGTGGAAGGACAGTCGTCTGTGCGCCCCAAGTGTGGAGAGTCAGCGGCAAGAGTTGATGTACGAGGCTCATTATATCAAGTACTCAATTCACCCGAAGTGCACAAAATGTTTAGAGGTTTGAAGAAGTGGTTCTGGTTGCTAGGACTGAAAAAGGATAATCCGGTGGAAAAGTTAGCCAAACTCTACATAGATAACATTGTTCGGTTGTATGGTGCACCCCACAGTATTGTTAGTGACTGAGATGAACGCTTCACGTCCAACGATACAAGGCTTGTGCATAAATTGTTGGGAACTAAGCTAAGCTTCAGTACATTCTTCCATCCAAAGACGGATGGTCAGACCGAATGGGTCAATAAAACGATGGAGGACATGCTTCACATGTGCGTCTTGGATTACTGAAAGCAGTGGGAAGATCACATGTACATGGTGGAGATTGCGTATAACAACCGCTACCAGGCGAGTATACAAATGGCACCCTTCGAGGCCCTTTATGGTAGAAAATTTTGCACGCCATTGTCTTGGTTAGAAACGGGTGAGAGAAAGCCTTTCAAGTGTTGGAAGATGCAACACATTGGTACGAACTATTCGAGGAACATTTGCAGACCGCTCAGGACAGGCATGCGAAATACTATAACGCCAAAGCTTAGGAACAAGGAGTTCGTTGTTGGCGATTGGACGTATTTGAATATCAAGTCGTTCAATGGTGTCTCGCAAGTCCGTCGCTTGAAGAGGTTGAGTCAGAGGTACCTTAAACCGTTTGAGACCCTGGAGTGAATTGGTGAAGCAGTGTATCGACTGAAGTTGTTAGTGGAGTCGAGTGGGCTACACGATACATTCCACATATCAGTGTTGCGGAAGATGGTACAAAAACCTTCGCAGGTGGTTGCGGTCGATCAGGTGTCTATGGATTATGGGATGACGACAAAGATCAAGCCCGTACGCATTGAAGACCTTGAAGTCAAATGACTCCGCAATAAGGAGTTTCGAATGGTTAAAAAAGTCTGTTGGGATAATTACGGTCGTGAAGAGCTTTCTTGGAAGCGAGAGTAGATTATGATGGAGGAATACCCCGTGTTATTTCACTCAGGTAAAATTTTGGTTGTGTACTTTTACCTAATTTCAGGATGAAATTCTTTTAATGGGGGGAGATTTGTAACGCCCCAAAAATTATAAACGAACCGGTCGCGTCCTAAGGATTTTTGGTGCCTATATACAAGGCTACACGGCCTGGGACACGAACGTGTCTAAGTCTGTGTCCTTCTATGTTGTCTAGGTTGTATCCAGGAAAGGAAACAGTAGGAAACATGGTTTTGGACAATAGTGGCACGGGCGTGTCAGGGGTGACACGGGCGTGTCCTCACCCGTGTCACCACCCATGTTCTTCTCAGGTTGAAACCTTGGGGTGTGTTGACAGGAGTGCATGGTCGGGTTACACGGGTGTGTACTAGTCGCCACGGGCATGTTCCTTTTTTCACGGGCGTGTCCTTACCTGTGTACACGAAGGGACGTGGCAGTTGGAGTGGCGGTTATCTGTGACACGCCCCTAGGTCACTGGCGTGTCGGGAGCCGACACGGGCATGTCAAGTTGAGACACGGGCATGTATCGACCCGTGTCCTACTCTGGATTGACGATTTTGTATGTAAGCAGGGCACACGGCCAGGCACACGACCGTGTGCAAAGCCGTGTTCGGCCATCTGAAATGATTTTTTAGAGTTTATCTAGGCCGTTCTTTTTTCTTAAATACGATCCAACAGCCCTGGCTTGCCTCCTGATGGTTTATGGACGGGAATGGGGAAGTTATTCCTCATTTCATCTTTGGATTTCTCTTTCTAAGGAGAAGAGAGAGAAGAGAGCAAGAGGAGGTAGGAGTAGAGGAATTCGGCCGCAAGTGGTGCTATGGTGGTCCGAATCGCGTGTCGAATTCAGATTCACAGAGGCAAGAGCGTTGTGGTCCTTTACAACTGTGTACTTTTCTCCATGGCACCAAAACATGCTGCAAGTGTAACGATTCTCAACTTGGACATGTAAAGTCCTCTTCCTTTCTGCATGGGAAACCCGCTCCCGTGAGTGTTTGGTGAGTGCACGATGTTCCTTGGGGTAGATGTGAATAGTCCCCCCTTGTGTTGCATGTAGAGTCTGGAATCGAAGTACGGGCATAGGCATTGTGTGTGAAGCCTACCCGGACATGTTTGTCTGGATTGGTTATGTTGCATTGTGCTTGTATTGTCGGAGAAGACTCTGTATTGTGTTGTTTTTCTGGTTTTCTACACGGTAGATTGCAATAGGGAGCCTTGAGGATTAACTCCAAGGTACACACGGAAAACTGGGCGGAAACGCATTTCTGCCAACTAGGTGGCCTAGGGCCAACCTTCTATATAATTGGGATTGTATGTGCGAGGCCTGTCTATAGGAGACATATAGGGCCTTTCTTTGGAAAGCAGTGAGCCCATGGGGTTCAGAATTATCAGGCCAGGGAGCCGAACAGGAAAGGCAAAACCAACCCGCGCCCTGTAGGTCTGGGCATGAGTACTACGGTATTCAGAGACGGTAGGGCGACTTGAGCAATGGGAAATGGTGGAGTGGTACCTTCGTTATGTAGACTATGACATGATAGTATAGGAAATTGGCTCTCGTCAGTGGCATAACGAGAGTCTCAGGCCAGGGGTCGTAAAGACTGAAATGCTCATAGTAACCATTAAGTCATGGACCTCTGAACAGAGGTGGTATCAAGGATGTCTGTTACACCATCAATGTGCCCTGAGTGCATGGGGTGGGCGGCCGTACGAGCCTCCACTTGTGGGGAATTGTGCTAGGTTGTAATTTCATTAGGATTTTTGGATGTACTAATGAAATGCAGGGAAGGAGCACCGCCGTCCCGAATAAGGGGCGGGGTCGTTATAATTTGGTCAGCTTTAGCTGACCGTTGCTTTGTTTGCCACCGTACGGTTGAATGTTGCTTGCAGGTGCTACAGAACTAGGTACCAAATAGTGGGCTGAAGCCCAAGCTGCTGTGCTGGGCCTCGAAGGCCAAAGAGAACTGTTATTTTACCTCTATCATGTATGGACGGCCTGCGAGCTGATGTCTGTAAAACACTATGTTGTTAAGTGAACATTTGTAAGGCCATAAGGCCAAGTACTATTGTGTATTATGGTATTTCATTCCTATTATGGTTAGTGGACATTCATGATTCATACTATCTGTTATTTGGGTTCTTCCAACTACTTAAAAGCTTCCGCTAGTTGCTATGTGTAGGACGTTTGTGATTGGGAGAATGGTTTCATTTTATAACCCTTCGGTCTGTCTGTAGTATATGGCATCGGGCCCCGGCCGGACCTACTGCTATATACCATGCGACGGATAGGGGTGTTATACAGGAAACCCTCGCGATTGAAGAATTCCGAGTAGCTTCGGTCCCTCCTCCTCCATGAATGTAAAAGAGTCTCCCCAGGGCACCCTAATCATATGCATCAAAACACTCAGGCCGAACGTTGATAGGCCCTAGACGGCCTATATCCTCTATCTCCACACACTCCAACTGAACTTCAGCCACCTCCTTGCCCTTGGAGGTGGAAGGCTTCGAAGAATCACTTTTCTTTACCAGATGCTTGATCTTGCCCTTGGCAAGCAATCTTTCAACCAACTGTCGAAGGGCCTTGAAGTATTCAGTTAAGTGACCCTTCTCTCTGTGGAATTCATAGTACTGGGAATTGTTCCTTGGCCTCCACTATCTTTGCAGCCCTTGTCTCCTTTCTTCTGATTTTCTTTGAATGATCTGGACGACCTCTTCAATGTCGAATCCCAGATCTGCAAGCTCCTCCACGGAGCTGTTCCTATGCGGACTTGGAGCAGGAAAGGCATTCTGAAGAATAGGAAGCGCTTGAAGCGGTATGGCGGGAGTGGCAGCCAACGACAGTCTCTGATCATGAAACTATTGATGATCGATGAAGGGTTTCTTATGGCGGAGGTTTCTCCCCCTTTGATAATGAGGCTGGAAGTCGGGTCGAGGATGCTTATTATGATGATGGTTATTAGAAGAAGAGTTGGAAGCATCCCTTCCATGATCCTTAGCTGTCAGGGATGATATATAGGTTGGGTTAGCGTTCTCGCCGTCGATGAAGCTATTGACCATTGCGATCAATTCTTGGTAGGTTGATGGTGCCTTTGTTGTTGCTTTGAACATTAAGGAGCCTTCCCGGAGGCCATTAATCAGGGCAACTTTATAATAATCGGGGTTCATGTTCCTCACCCCGTGGATCTCTTTCTGAAAGCGATCAACGAACCATGCAACCGATTCATTATCCCTCTGCTTGATTTCAAAGAGAGCTTCTGGTCCGTATTTTCTCTTTTTTTTAGGTAGCACACCGCAGCAAGAGTTCATTGTGAAGCTCAGCAAAGGAAGAAATTATGCCTGGAGGCCGCTTGTAGAACCACTCTCTCGCCTGTCCATCGAGAGTGGTAACCAAAAGCTTATATTTCAGGGCATCGGAGAGGCATCTCAATGCAACAGCCCCTTCAAATGCCAGCAGATGTTCAATGGGATCAATCTCCCCTAAGTAGAAAGGAAGATGGGGTTCTCTGAAGTTATTAGGAGCAGACCCCCATCGAATTTTATCGATGAAGCGAGATGGAGTTTCAAACTCTGCAGGGTAGGAGGGGCGGAATGGAACGAAGGGGTCCGCGGCACAACAGACTGGCAATTAGCGAAGTCGAGCTGGTGGGCTGGAGTTCCCCTGGCTGCCTCTCTGAAGAAGTCCATTAGAGGGGTGATCTAATCACACTGAGGCCGCAGAGGAACTGCGGGTTGAGCCGAATGGTGAGGCTTAGGAGGAGTGACTGCAGGTGATCGCTGAAAAGGAGTTTGGCGAGCTGGAGTCCGGCGGACCGGAGTCTGGCGGACTGGGGTTTGGCAAACTAGGGTGTCCGCAATATCTTCTACGGCCTGAGGAGCAAGCTGCTGAGTCAGCGCGAGCAAGGCCTGACTGATGATATCAAGTCACTGATCGGTCTCCCTGTGAGATCGTTCAGCCTCCCAGGAAGATTGTTCCATGGCCTCCCACAACGAGTCCTCTGGCGAACTGGAGCGGTCTGAATGGCGGGCTCGGCAGTTTGACATGTCTGTCCACTGGTTTCAAAAAACTACTTGAATCTGAAGGCCCCGTTTTAACTATTGATGCACAAAAAGCGAAAATTAGTCGGGCACCACTAGGTAACGGTTCGAGCACTGGGGAAAGGAGGGGAAAAGGTAAACTGCAAGCAGCAATCTACTGAGCCGACGAGAGAAAAAGAGCAGTAGAGCCGTGAGCTACGGCAACACCAGACTTCGCCCGCCGCGACCTGAATGCCTCTCTTGCGACGGGATTTTCTTTGATTAGAATGAGTTTGATTACATGGTTGGTGACAAGTTGAACAAGGTGAAAGAACAAGAGCAAAGCAAGCTGGAGTCTGTAAAGCCTGAGATTCGAGTCCACGACCTTCAACAAGTAGGCTCCAAGGCTCGAGTCAGCGTGCTTTGGGTGCACCACTTCCCCCTATTCATAGCTTTGGGGGCCTTCCAAAATGGGCAGGGCTAAAATAACTAGCTGCCCGGGGTACTGGAGAGTCGGGCAGCGGTGACGGGAAGCGAAAAGAAGAAAACACGCCAGTCTGCGCAGGAGGGGTGGACTAGGCTCGCGGGCTGAACCTTCTGGCTGAGGCTACAAGGCGCGATCGTGTTGGAGGGCTGCGACCTGGGTGGAATGAGAACTATTTCTGCCTAAAGAAGATCCTAAAGCCGCTCTTGGATCAGGATAAACTAGGCGGACTGAAGCATCGAGTCTGCACCTGAACTTGGAAATATATTAGGGCTTCGACGAGCTGGGAGGACTGCCAAATTGAGTCTGCAGTCGGTGAGGTAGGTGACCTTGGAATCTTGTATGGGTTGCGGATTTAGGAGTCAATAGAGTCCTATTGATCTGAGTCGTTACTATAGGATCGGAGGAGATGGACTCTTGGGCACACATTTCCCCTCTAGTTTTATCTGAAGATTCACTCAAATTGGGATCATGAGGCTCTTCCTCTAGTTGTTCAGATGAACATCTATTATTACTTTTCTCTAACATTGGAACCTGATCCTTCATCTTCTTGGTGGAGGTTGTCTGACTATAGGGATGAAGGACTCTGTCCCATCAGTCCAGCATCTTCATATCCATCCTCCTCATGTGATGGATTTTGGTTCCTAACTTGGTGTTCAGGATCAATGGAACACTTCTAAGTAGAAACAAAGATAGTATTCTGCCCAGGTTGGGTTCAGCAATACACTCAACTATCCTGTCAAATAGGACCCTCCCCCAATCTGTCCTTTTAGAAAGGATTACTCTGTTCATTAACTCAAACATCTTTTTAGAAATCTTATCATGGGAGCATGTTTAGCATAGCAGGGCTTTCCCAATGATATCAGCAAGAAACTTACCTTTTAAATTCAGTTCATTCCTTAGAATCGTGCCAGCTGTGTGTTTAGATAATCCACACCACTTCAATGTTTACCTGACATAAGACTGATCCATGTTCTCTTGCTCATCTAATTCTGTGAACTTGGGTATCTACAACGCCTTGCTTAGTCTCCTTGAAGTTATCTTTCTCTTGTTGCCACTGATAACAGACTTTATTTTGTTCGTAGAAGTGTCGACCTTAGCACTGGAGAGTAGATCTAGAACTTTGCTCTTCTATAGCAAGTAGGGTTCTGACAGAACAAAATCTAGGTATGAGACCTGTAGCAAATGTAGAACGAGTTGATCTTCTTCTGGAGCATCCTTGAAGCCATTACGAACTAGTTCGCTGCCTTCAAACAATATATCCTGACCTTTCAGTGCCATTTCTCTCAGAAATTTATGAAGTTTCGTGAAGTAGTTCCGTCGATTCGGCAAAATCGAGTAGTGAGGGGCAAGGAATAATATATTTGGTCTTATGCACTTATCCTTCTATTTATAGTTATTTTACTTTTAGAAGGTGGAGATTCGCGTACCTGTTTGAGAATTAGACTTTGATCAATGGATGGGATTAAATCCTTACACTTAGTCATAGAAAGCAGTTATTTATGCTTAGTCTAATTTGACTATCCGGTCCTGCAGGGATTAGATTAACCTGCATCAAAATGAACAAAACATAGTATAGAGAGCTACTGAAGCTGGACCAAATTCAACATTCCCAATTCAAATTTGAAGGTGTTCAATTTAGCTTCATCTAGTGGCTTTGTAAAGATATGATCCACTTATTTCTCTATTGAGACAAATTTATGTCTTCCTTCTCTATCTGCTCTCTAAAAAAATTATACCTTATATCAATATGCTTAGTCCTATTATAAGAGACAGGATTCCTAGCAATGGAGATTGCACTAGTTGACTCACAATACAAAGAAGTATTACTTATCTTTATATTGTAGACCTGGAGCTGATGCTGGATCCACAGCAACTTCCTTGCACCCTGCAAAGCCACTTCTTGCTGAGCCAGATCTTTTCCTCTTTTTTTAGCAACAGATTTGTCTCTGGCTTTAGCTATATGATCAGCAGTAGTATTCTTCTAATCTATTTTGTGCTAGAGATTTCCTGACACCAATTCTCTAGGTAAGACTCAAGCTTGTCCAGCATACCAAACTGTACTAGCTCCCCCTCAAAAGGAGCATCTAGCTTGTTAGTCTCCCCCTTAGTATTTGTACAAATCTTGGACATTATTTGTAGCAGGTTCAGATGATACCGAAACCTGAGAATACATCTCTATTCTTCTTTCCTCAGACAGCTGAAAGCACTTGAAAGTCATTTCAGCTAAGGATACCATTTGAAAGACTCATCAGCTAAGGATCATGTGCCTCTTTCTTACTGCTCTTAGAAGGGATGCATCCTATGCTTAATCTATGATGGGTAAAGCATACTTGTTCTTCTCCTCACAATTTTGCTAAGGTGGTAGCAGCACTATGTACCAACAGTCAAACATCTTAGAGTTTCAATGACTGGATTTTGTTGGTCTGATTATCCACTCAGATACCACTTGAAGGTCGTTAACAAGGACTTGTGTACTTTATCCTTCTTTAGGAATGCACACAACATCCTTTTCCTCCTGGGTAGTAGAAGGAGCATCCTTTATTGTCTATATCCATCTGCAACTTCACAACTACAGATCTTAGGTCCATTCTTCACTGGAGTATGATCCTTAAGATAACACCTTGTTCAGTCTTATGACTGGAACAACTTCTGTCCAAGTACCACATAGGGGTATAGGCACTTGGACTATCCTTCAAAATAGATTAGAATACCTTAAGACCCTAAAATGAATTGGATCCTAGGTTCTTGTTAGTCTCAAAATTCACATGGTTACCTACAGCAGTCCTGTCAAGAAGACTCACCCTTGCCCTTGGCACACTAGGGTTATGCCAACAATGTATGGCAAAGTGTCCCACTTTACCACAACACAAACATTCATTGATGTTATTTCTCCTCTTCCGAACAATCTTTAAAGAGTGTAAGACATCATTAGCTGTCTGTTCAGAGGGGAGTGATGTAGCCTTCTTCTTGTTTCTCTTAGTAAGAATCTGACTAAAAATTACTCTGCCAGTAGAAGTACTTAGCTTACTCTGATTTTCATTAACAGTAGTCTTCTTAGTAGTTAACATTCTATTAATGTCCTTAGAGCTAGCCAAGTCAGCCTTACTAACTGACTTACCCTTGGTTTGGGTTTTTGCTGGAAGAGCTTGAGAATAGGCCACTGCCTTCTCCTTGAGTGTAGGGGTTGGAGCACCAAATACAAATGGTCTATGATGGGCCATTTGGAATTCTTCATAGGAAGACTTCTATGCACTCAAACCCATGCCCTTCCTTCTTCCATTGCAAGATACACTTCTACTCTTACAAGGAGAATTCCCATTCTTTCAGTGACCATGCATGCAATCTTGGCCATACCTATTGGAAGGGTGGATTATTTTGTGAAGGGTGGCCTGAGACACTACAGGAGCTTTGTCTTTCCCGTTTGGAATGGGCAACTCTAGAATTTCACATACTCCCTAAACCTCTCTTATCTTTTTGAGAGGTAAAGGAGTCAATCAGTGGCAGCACAATTTTGGGCTTACTAAATTCAGCCATAATTTTTCTCTCCTTTAGGAGTTTCTCTTCAAGATCCAGGATGATCTTGTTCTTCTGGCTTATGGTCTTAATTTTGATGATTGAGATGGCCTTTAGTTGGCTGACTTCCATTATTTTCTGTTCTAGCAAAGATGCTGAATCATACTTGTTGGGTATTGTATCCTCAATGTACCTGATTTGAAGAAGCCCCTGAACAAACTAAGGTGAATTGACAATGTATTTGATCATTTGTATTCAAGTTGTGCTTGCAGTTACTCCACGCTAAGTACACACCAATGTCAGGGTGCAGTAGGTCAATATACACGGGTCTGCGCAACGTAATCCCTCGTTGAGTAGATCAGTGTGTTGGCTTACGTGTACTCTCTCTATTGGAGTGTACTTACTTTCAAGTACAGGGCAGTGATAGATCAAGAGTAGACAAGGAGCAAGAATGGGTCAAAGACCAGCTCACGGGAAGATAGAGGAAAATTCGTCTAAGTAAGATTCGACGAGAATCACTAAGTGATTCTCGCCGATTCGACGAGATTCTCGCCGAATCGTCGAGAATCACTAGCGGATTCTCGCCGAATGCTTCCGGCTGTCTCAGCGCCATCTAGAATTCTGCTAAGGCAGAATTGGCGAGAATCAATAAGTGATTCTCGCCGAATCGTCAAGAATTACTTTGCATTCTCGCCAATTCATCGAGAATGAACTGTGATTCCCGCCGAATTTGCCTTAGGCGATTTTCGTTGGCGCGCTGGACCGGACCAAATGTACAGGCGCTGTTTTTAACCGGATTTAGGGTTACTTTTGGTGGGGCCCACAACTGTCATAAAGGATGACCTACGGTATATATAATCGTATATTTTGAATAGTAAAGTATACACACATACGAAAAAAAAATGCCGCCGGATTTGACCAAGCGTATCGCGTATTCTCTTCCGCCTCCGTCTCCGCGCATCAAGTTGTCGCCACCGCCGATCGTGGATTCTTCCTGATCTCCCGGCGACAGAAGCTTAGCCAAGCAATGTGTCTCACGTGTCTATCTTGAGATCCTTTGTCTCTTGATTTGTTGAACGGGAATACCTTCCCCTTCCCAATCGATATAGACGATCCATCCAAGTAAGACCGTTTGTATACCTTGCTAGCTTTGCTACGAAGGTTGGATCTCGAAAGAATCGCTGCCGAAATTTGTGCTGTCGCCGATCTTGAAAGAATGGCCGCCTCAATCTTTGCCGCCACCGATCTCGGGGAGATCCTTTCCAAGTGAGAGCTAAGGTCGTGGACTCTTCGTCTTCTTCAAGAACGCGTCATCGATCGAAGAGGGACACCTAGCACTCCAAAAATAGTTTGTATTTTATACATTCCATTTTTACTTTTGTTGTAAAGGAACGTTGGTTCCTCATTGTAAGGGTTGGGTGCAACCCGTTGTGGAGGAGTGGTGACTCCTTCGAGTGGAAGGGTTCCTTCCATTAGTGTGAGGATTGGATTTCAATCCTGTTGGTGAAGTGACCGAGTCATCCCTTGTTGGGAGATAGGTCGAAGGGGGAAAGTGGACGTACCCAAATCGGGGAACCACTATAACAGCCTGTGTCTTTCTGTGCTCTGTTTGTTTTCTTTTATTGTGCAGGTAAATTTTTAATTCCACAAAATGACTGCGTATCACCTGTCCCCCCCCCCCTTAGGTGAAGTTAGTTGGCACTAGTGTGACTTTCAAGTGGTATCAGAGGGAGGTTACTCATCAAAAAGGTTAACACCTTGGGCAAGTTCCTGCCACTAGTGTCAAGAAAAAAGCAGATATCTACTATAGACGGACTCAAGTACTCAGGCTAAACTTTCCTATCTGGAAGGAAAGGATTAGATTTTACATGGAAGCAGTCGACCCCCGACTCTTCATGATCGTGGAGGAGGGACCTTATATTCCCACTAAGGCCTCCGCCATTGATCCTACCAAAATGGTGCCAAAGAAGTTTTCTGAAATGGACAAGGACGAGATGGTGTTGGTCGGACTTGACAAGAAGGCGCAGAACATTCTGGTCAGCGCAGTCGATGACTCCAAGATGCAGAACTTCTGCAACTGCAGGACAGCCAAGGAAATCTGGCACTGCCTTATTAATCTAATGGAGGGCACTGATGAAGTTAGGGATGATCGGAGATCCCTCCTGAACCAGAAATATCAGGCCTTCAGGCAAGGGACTAAGGAAGAGATCGGAGTTACCTTCGATAATTTCCTCAAGATAGTCAATGCCCTTAAGGGATATGGAAGAGTGTTCACTGATGGTGAACTTAATGATAAATTCCTTAGGTCCCTTACTAAGGAATGGGACACGAAGATCTGCGCCATCCGAGAGTTTGGCAGATTAGCAAAAACTATTCCTCAAATACTATTTGAGAAGCTTATGTCCTATGAGCTTCAACTGAACACGAGGAAAACAGAAGAAGAAGCCGAGAAAGCCGCAGCAAAAGAAAATACTGTGGCCCTTAAAGCCATTAACTCCAGGAATAACAAGGGTGTTGCATCGTCCCGTTCGTGGAAAAAGGATGAGGAGGAAGACTCCGATCCATACTCCTCCGGCTTAGAGCTGTCTGAAGAAGACTTCTCCCTCATCACTCGGGAGTTCAAGAAGTTCCTCAAGTTGAGGAAACAAAGAAATAGAGACGGCTCCTCCTCCAGATATCAGAAGAAGAATTATTCTTCTGACAGGTATGAATCCAAACAGAACAAACATCGCTCTAACGACATCATTTTTTTTGGGTGCAATAAGCAAGGACACGTCGTGGCTGACTGCCACCAAGGCAAGAGAGATAAGGGGAAGGGAGAGGAGCACAAGTACTCTAGAGATAAGAAGAAAGAGAGGAGCTACATCGCCAAAAAGCCAAAGACACTGAGTGAGTATGATTCCTCAGACTCCAGTGATGATGAAGAAGCCTACTTCGGGCTAGTGGGTCGCTCTGACTCAGAAGGAGACTGCCCCCCATTTACTGGGAAGGTAAAAGCTCGTACCCCCCTCTCTGACTCTGACTATGAGTCTCCTGATGATGATCTCGAGGACAGCCCTTCTGCCCAAGAAGCCAAGCTCCTCGAAAAGTATGAGCTTCTGCTCAACACCTTCGAGGAATGCCACAAGAGATTGAGGGCTCAGAAAAAGGAAGTCAAATTCCTTAAGGTCGAGGGTGTCTCCTTAAGGGAAGAGATCACTAGCTTGATTTCTCTCTGACAGGAGCACCTGGACCTGGTCTCTAAGCACTTTGAGTCTCTAAGTCTCCTTGACCTTAAACAGGAAGAAATCAATAAGTTGGAAAAACAACTTGCGGCAGAAGGAAAATTGTCAAAAGCTTCTTTATGCCAAAGACTATTCTTCCACTGGTTGATACCTTCACTGCTTAGGCTAAGGGGGCTGGCTTGGGGCATGTGGGTGTGCCTGGTAAATCATCCAGGAGAAACAGAAAGCAAGGGAAAAATAAGGCTGCTAAGAAGGCCTCTGCTGCAGAAAAGGGAAAGGCCCCACTCAACCATGTTGAATTCAGGAAGCCTGGCTTTCCTAGTAATGAATAGGACTTTGAGTTAACCTATAGCCACTTCTTCCGGCCCTCGGTTGAAAAGCCAGAGAGCCGGTATGATGGTTGGGCCTTCCCCCGCAACTACGGTGAGAGTGTCTTTAAGGCACCTTATAAGGAAATCCAAGTGGAGGATTATGGCCACTTCTATTGCGACCATAATAGGAAGCCGGCACCAAAAGCCAAGCCTGTTATACTGAAGGAACAGGAGGTGAAGAAATCATGTGACTGTTGTCATCATGATGGCTCCACCTCCAGATCTAAGGCCCCGGTTGGACCCACCATTCTAAGGGTGAAGCAAGAGCCTAGGAAAAAGTACAACAGATTTGATTGCTGGTGTTATGGCAAAGGTTGTCACTTTGCCATGGATTGCTAGTTTAATCCGAGGAATAACGAGACTCCTCATGTTGGCAATGCGAGGCCGACCTCTCGTAGGGCTAACCATCCGAGGGGGAGTATGCTAACGAGGAATCTAGGACCCAAGTTCGATTGGGTTCCTAAGGGAAATTAATTCTGTTTTGCAGGTATGTCCAAAGGCCACCAAAACTCCTATTTGGTACTTGGACAGTGGATGCTCCCGGCATTTGACAGGGACAAGAAGCCTGCTGCGTGATTACTCTCCAGTCGAGAATGGACCCAAAGTCATCTTTGGGGGATCAGATCGAGGAGTCACCAGGGGTTACGGTATGATTTCCAATGGTATAATTTCTATCACCGACGTGGCTTATGTTGAAGGGTTAAATCATAACCTGATCAGTGTAAGTCAGTTATGTGATAAAGGTTATGACGTTAAGTTCTGCAAGGATAAATGCCTGATAATATCGTGTGCCTCTTAGGAGATGGTATTAACAGGAATTAAGAGCGGAAACATCTTCTGTTTAGATTTTCTTAGTTTAGATTCATCTACCCCTGTGTTCCTAGTAGCAACAGGCGGTGCATCTCTTTGTGAATAATGGCATAAGAGATTGGCACATATTAATTTCAAGACAATTAGTATGTTGTTTTCTAAAAACTTAGTAAGGGATGCTCCCATCATTAAGTGCATCAAAGATAGCCCTTGTCCTGTATGCCAGAAGGGCAAACAGACTCGGGGTACCTTTAAGGGCATAGCAGACAAAGACTCCTCCAGATGTCTTTATCTTCTGCATATGGACTTGTTTGGTCCAATGCAAGTTCATAGCTTGGGAGGCAAGTCTTATACGCTTGTTATTGTTGATGATCACTCTAAGTTTACTTGGGTGTTATTCTTAAAACGCAAGTCTGATACGTTTGACATCTTCACTAGTTTTGTCAAGCAAATTCAGAACGAACTTAACTGCTCGGTTGTCAAAATCAGAAGTAACCATGGAATAGAGTTCGAGTCTGGTTCTATGACAGAGTTCTGTGAAGAACATGGTATCTTTCATGAGTTTTCCTCCCCGCGCACTCCTCAGCAGAATGGAGTTGCGGAGAGGAGAAATAGAACACTCATTGAAGCTTGCACGACAATGTTGAATGACGCTTCTCTCCCAGAATACTTCTGGTCAAAGGCTGTCAACACAGCTTGTCATGTACAAAATCGGCCTTGATCAACAAGAGCCATCATAAGATGCCTTATGAGCTACTGAAAGGCAGGAAACCAACCATGTCCTATTTTAGGATCTTTGGCTGCAGATGCTATGTACTAAATAACGGGAAGTACCCGCGTACTAAGTTTGGTGAAAAATGCTTCGAAGGCACATTTATGGGCTATAGTATCCATAGCCGGGCATATAGGGTTTTCAATAAGAAAACCCTAGTGGTAGAGAAATCCATAAATGTTGTATTTGATGAAGGAAGCTTGCTTAACAGCAATTCTTCCAGTGGTCTTCTTGAAGATGCAGGTACAAGAATTGAATAGCTTAGTCTCGATGAGACCGCTAAAGATGCAACTCCCAAGTACGTCAAAGTCTCCACCACAACGCCTACAAGAGATGATGACGGTCAGAATGGAGGTATCCTCCCTGAAAAGGAAGGAGCCCCAGAAAATGTTAGAGCTCCAGATGCCAGACTGTTAGAGCTTCGTCACATGAGGGATCATCCCAGAAATCAAATCATCGGAGATCCTCGTGACAGTGTCAGAACTCGCCGAGGTACAATTAACGAGATTCTGCATTTTAGCTTTCTGTCACAGGTTGAGCCAAAGAAGTTCGACGAAGCGAACAAGGATGCATCTTGGATCTTGGCCATGCAAGATGAACTGCATCAATTTGAACGATGCAACGTCTGGACGCTGGTTCCCAGACCAAAGGGGCAGAACGTGATTGGCACAAAGTGGATCTTCAGAAACAAACTGGATGAACACGGTGTCATCATCAAGAACAAGGCCAGACTGGTGGCTCAAGGATAAAGACAGGAGGAGGGGATCGACTTCGACCAAATGTTTGCACCGGTTGCAAGGCTCGAGGCGATCAGATTTTTCCTAGCATATGCCTCTCACAAAGGATTCACAGTCTATCAAATGGACGTGAAATCGGCATTCTTAAATGGCAACCTGAAAGAGGAAGTACATGTCGCACAACCCTTAGGTTTTGTTAATCCGACTTATCCCAATCATGTATATTTTCTTAATAAAGCTTTATATGGCTTAAAACAAGCTACTCGAGCTTGGTATGAGACTCTATCTAGTTTTCTTCTTGAGAACAAGTTCTCTAGAGGAAAAATAGATAAGACATTGTTTCTTAGGGAAGTCAAAGGAAAGATCTTGCTGGTGCAAATCTATGTCGATGACATTATATTCGGCTCAACGGACAACAATCTTTGCAAAAAGTTTTCTAAACTTAAGTTTGAAATGAGCAGTATGGGAGAGCTAAAGTATTTCTTGGGACTTCAAGTGAAACAGTCTGAGGATGGAATTTTCATTTCTCAGACGAATTTCACAAATGAACTCCTCAAGAAATTTGTAATTGAGAATGCAACCTCTATGAGGACTCCAATGGGATCCACTATGTCTCTGGACAAGGATGAGAAAGGGAAACCTTTTGATGAAACCAAATACAGAAGCATCATTGGATCCCTGCTCTACCTTACTGCAAGTAGACCGGATATTATGTTCTCCACATGCGTTTGTGCTAGATATCAGGTGAACACTAAGGAATCTCACTATGTCGCTGCAAAGCGAATTCTTAGATACCTTAAGGGTACACCTAATCTTAGCTTGTGGTACCCGAGAAACAATGATGTCGAGCTAATAGGCTTTTCAAATACTAACTTTGCAGGAAGTAGGGATGATAGGAAAAGCACTTCCGGGACGTGTCAATTCCTCGGAAGAAGGCTTATCTCAAGGAATAGTAAGAAGCAAAATTGTGTCATAACCTCCACGGCTGAATCTGAGTACATCTCAGCAGGCAGCTGTTGCGCACAACTTCTATGGATCAGAAATCAGCTCAAAGATTATGACCTGCAGTTCAGAGAAGTTCTGATGTATTATTACTCCTCGAGCGCAATAGCAATTACGAATAATCCTGTATCGAACAGCAGAACAAAGCATATTGAAGTGCGCTATCACTTCATTCGGGAGCATGTGGAAAATAAAGACATATCTCTCTGCTATGTCCCTACGGATAAGCAGGTTGCAGATATCTTCACAAAGCCCCTAGACGAGGCCAAGTTCAGTCTCTTCAAAACTGAACTCGACATGCTAAACTATGAAGAATGAAGACTGTGTGGCTCAAGGCTCTTGGATAAAGGGGGAGCATCCGCAAGGAACTCAAGAGTAAGCACAGATGCAAGAACTGAGGGGGAGCATTGTGACAAGTGCAAAAGTCCCAGATTTGTAGAAGCCGAAAAGGGGGAGATTACCCTCCCGGTTAAGGTGCTAAGGTGCTCAGGCTAAGTATACTCCAAATGCTCTAAAGATAATGGTATGTAAATTCATAATTCATTCTCAACTGATTATTCAGTTTGTGTTTTTCTTCCATCCGTTATATTCACCTTAGCTTGTAGGGTTTAGGCTTCTTCAAATAGGGGGAGATTGTTGGGTTTTGTATCCTCAATGTACCTGATTTGAAGAAGCCCCTGAACCAGCTAAGGTGAATTGACAATGTATTTGATCATTTGTATTCAAGTTGTGCTTGCAGTTACTCCACGCTAAGTACACACCAATGTCATGGTGCAGTAGGTCAATATACACGGGTCTGCGCAACGTAATCCCTCGTTGAGCAGATAAGTGTGTTGGCTTACGTGTACTCTCTCTATTGGAGTGTACTTACTTTCAAGTACAGGTCAGTGATAGATCAAGAGTAGACAAGGAGCAAGAATGGGTCAAAGACCAGCTCACGGGAAGATAGACGAAAATTCGTCTAAGTAAGATTCGACGTGAATCACTAAGTGATTCTCGCCGATTCGACGAGAATCACTAGTGATCCTCGCTGAATCGTCAAGAATCACTAGCCGATTCTCGTTGAATGCTTCCGGATGTCTCAGCGCCGTCTAGAATTCTGCTAAGGCAGAATCGGCGAGAATCACTAAGTGATTCTCGCTAAGTGATTCTCGCTGAATCGTCGAGAATGAAGTGTAATTCTCGCCGATTCTCTCCAGATGGCTTGCTTTTTCAGCTAGAAATCTTTTAAGTAGAATTTGACGGGAATCATTTGTGATTCTCGACGAATCGTCGAGAATCACCAATGATTCCCGCCGAATTTGCCTTAGGCGATTTTCGTTGGCGCGCTGGACCGGACCAAATGTACAGGCATTGTTTTGAACTGGATTTAGGGCTACTTTTGGTGGGGCCCACAACGGTCATAAAGGATGACCTACAGTATATATAATAGTGTATTTTGAACAGTAAAGTATACACACATACGAAAAGAAAGCGCCGCCGGATTTGACCTAGCGTATCGCGTATTCTCTTCCGCCTCCGTCTCCGCGCATCAAGTTGTCGCCGCCGCCAATCGTGGATTCTTCCTGATCTCCCGGCGACAGAAGCTTAGCCAAGCAACGCGTCTCACGTGTCTATCTTGAGATTCTTTGTCTCTTGATTTGTTGAACGGGAATATCTTCCCCTTCCGAATCGATTGAGACGATCGATCCAAGTAAGACCGTTTGTAGACCTTGCTAGCTTTGCTACGAAGGTTGGATCTCGAAAGAATCGCTGTCGAAATTTGTGCCGCTGCCGATCTTGAAAGAATCGTCGCCGCAATCTTTGCCGCCACCGATCTCGAGGAGATTCTTTTCAAGTGAGAGATAAGGTCGTGGCCTCTTCATCTTCTTCAAGAACGCGTCATCGAACGAAGAGGGACACCTAACACTCCAAAAGTAGTTTGTATTTTATACATTCCATTTTTACTTTTGTTGTAAAGGAACGTTGGTTCCTCATTGTAAGGGTTGGGTGCAACCCGTTGTGGAGGAGTGGTGACTCCTTCGAGTGGAAGGGTTCCTTCCATTAGTGTGAGGATTGGATTTCAATCCTGTTGGTGAAGTGACCGAGTCGTCCCTTGTTGGGAGATAGGTCGAAGGGGGAAAGTGGACGTACCCAAATCGGGGAACCACTATAACTGCCTGTATATTTCTGTGCTCTGTTTGTTTTCTTTTATTATGCAGGTAAATTTTTAATTCCGCAAAATGACTGTGCATCACCTGTCCCCCCCCCCCCCAACTAGGTGAAGTTAGTTGGCACTAGTGTGACTTTCAATACTGCTGGTAAGCAACTAGCTGTAGGGAGATAATCTCCTCAACCTACTTCTTGCCCAACTTCTTCTTTTCAAAGTATCTAGAATTTCACTATACTTGCCAATCAATTGATTGACATCTTCCTCACATTCTAAATCATCATCATCATAAGATGAGGATGTAACAGAATCTTAACTGCTCTCATAATCTAAACTACAAGAAGAGCTAGATAGAGAATGTACCTTTTCTGGACCAGGATGAACCTGGCAGGATTCTTTATCTGACATGGCCATCAGCCCATAACAACTGATGTCATCTTCATCCTCTGTAGTGTCACTATCTGATTGTGATAGAGGGGCACTAATCTCTATCCTTGCATCTAGATTATCTTCAGCTTTATCTGCAATAGCAGCAAGCAGCCCAATGAAAGCTTCTTCTTCTTTATTAGACTCTGAGGAATATGAGTCACTCTGACTCCAGCTCTTCTCCTGGTTTTCCTTGAAGGTCTTTTCTTTTCTATAGACTTGAAGCTTCATTAAGCTCCAATCCTTATGTTTCACTCCTGAAACAAATAAGTATAAACCTTTTAGCTATCCTTGGAGATTAACTCAAACTATTAAGTCCTTTTTAAGTGTGAGAAACGAACTAAAACAAGCCGAAAGCGGTTTAAACTGAAACTTTATTATCCGAAAAAGGTATCTATTACAAAGGTATGGCCTCCCTTATATAGAATGGAGGAGAGAAGAGAGAATACAAATAAGAGATGTGGGACTAAAAAATTACATGACACAAGCGGACTGTACAGACACAAACCGCACAAGCCGCGCGGTTAGACAGAAGGGCTAACCGCTCGGCAACTGTCAGAGAGAGAGAGAGAGAGAGAGAACGCCATGTGAGATCGCTAGACCGCCCGGTCTCCAAGTTTCCAGTGACAAACTGCTAGACCGCTTGGACCCCAGACAGCAACACACAGCAACCAGACCGCTGAAGGGAAACCGCCAGACCGCGCGGTCATTAATCCGCCAAGCCAGACCGCTAGACCACCCGGTCACCAACTTCAACACTCTCCCTCAAGCTGGAGCATATATATCGATCATGCCTAGCTTGTCACAAATATGGAAAAACGAGGCGGATACTGGCTTGGTGAAGATGTCAGCCAGCTCTTTATCAGAAGTTACGAAGGGAGTGCAAATTTGGTCCTTCAAAATCTCTTCACGAATGAAATGACAGTCGACCTCAATGTGCTTGGTTATTTCAAGGAAGACTGGATTTTTGGAGATGTATATGGCAGCCTTGTTGTCACAGAACATAGGTAGAGGATGGTTGTAGACCTCTCCTAAATCCAGCATGAGAGCCCGTAGCCATTTTAACTCACAAGTGGTCGATGCCATACTCTGATACTCTGCTTCAGCACTGGACCTAGAAACAACAGACTGCTTCTTGCTCTTCAAACTTACCATATTTCCCCTAACAAAGGTGCAGAAACAGGAGGTAGACTTGCGGTCCCCTTTGTCATCAGCGTAACTCGCATCTGAGTATACTTCAACCCTCAGATGACCATTCTTATTAAAGAGTAATCCTTTCTTAGGGGCTGCTTTGACATACTCCAAGATCCGCAAGGCGGACTGAAGATGGCACTCCCTGGGTGTAAGACCCCCCTCCCGGAACACAACACACGGCACGAGGGGAGTCTTATGCCCGAAATAGCCGCCTTGCGGTAGCACTAACGCACGGGTTAGCCTTTACCACAAGACGCCTATTCCGCCGGCTACAATCCATATCACAACAATTATGCCAACCCAACCATAACAGAAAAGTAAAACTAAAAGCAGTTCAGTTCACAGCTAAGTTAAAGTCCAAAATAGCGGAAGATAACAAGCACAACATGCTTGTACAAATAAACAAGAGTCTAGAAATGTTTTGCCAAACGGCTACATGAAAACACTCACTACTGTCACTGACGGTGCCGATGGCACCACCACCTCAGGTCCTATCATCCGGGCCTGGCTGTCCTGCTGCATAGTCCGTTGCCGCTCTACCTGCGGGGTTTCCTCCTAAAAAGGAAGACGTAGCAACCGTTAGTCATAAGACTAAGTGGCTTCACATCCGCTCCCCCGGCGACTCCTCGGCACCGGGCGGAGAAAAGAACAAGGTACAATATATATATATATATGCAAGTAAACAAGCAGGTGACAATAACTATAGTGGAGTATAAGCTACGCTACACAACTAGCAGTTCTACAAATATCAACAGTAAATGACAGTAGGTATAAGTACTCAGAATAGTAACTTAACTTATAAGAGTGCCCATACAAACTTATAAGTTAAGGATCGGCTTAACAGTAAAGTAACTCATCGTATAAGAGTGCCCATACAAACTTATACGATGAGGATCTTGTGTATGCAATGAATGACATGTTATGAATGTTATGTTATGACCGACTCATGCGCACGCACATGCAAGTTGCTATGTCGACACAGACTAGAAGTTCCCACTTTTCGAGCAGGTAGCTAACCTCTCAGGCGTCGTCCGTCGTGGCCAGACGGCGACAGTGGAGCGGGCGTCTCCACTACTAGGTGGTATCACACTACCTATCCTAGGCCCCCGTACGCCTCAACGCTAAGAACACAACAGCGGAGCTCACATGCGTACTACGGCTCAGAAGGGGTCTTGGGTAAATGTGCACCAAGAACACAGCCCAACCTGGCCTTTGATTTCGAACCGGATGGAACCTCGGAAACGCACGAGGTGCAAGCCCAACCGTTCTCATGGCACGGAGGAGATCTCGGGTTATGGACACCAAGTATCTAACCCTACCGCCCAAGGTCTACCCATTGGCTCCCATCGGTGTGACGACTGGCGAACCCGTAGACCTGCCACATTCATTATCTCAACACCGCGACACGATGAATCGTCGCACATCACATGCCCCAAAACAACTCACTCGATGCTACCCGTAGGGAGACTACCACTCTAAGCATCGGTTGTTAATAAACCCCTTGGGCTCGGATTACGGTTACAAAATACTCCTCACATAGTGTTCATCATATTCACGTCCCTCTATTCACTGATTTCACCTCAATACTTCGCATAATTAATATGTTCAACATCAAACTATATAAATAAATTCAATACCAATCTCAACTCTTAATTACTAGCCTTCCCATCCAATCCATTTCCCTACTATTGCATAGTTATTCCTTATTGCACGACCAAATGTGTAACCATACTAAATTATAGTAACAACAACATTATAGATATATGGGAGCAAGATAACAAATGAGTAAATCACAATCATTGCAAGAGTGCTAGCATTATAATTTAACAAGTGCAATAACATAGGGTAGTCCGATACTAAAACTGGGATTCCCGGAGCTACAGGAATCCGATCACAATGCACAACCCCTCGTTGGAAAGGTATTCGCGAGGGCTACGACTTTCGTGTTGAGTCGATCACCCAGATCTGGTCGCAACATACCAGAAATTCAACTCGAACACGTACAGGAAACAGTTTCCTGTACAGGAATTTTCCCGAACGCAGCGGACTCGAACCAGCTTTCCCGTGGCTACAGGTATCGCATGGAAACGAGCAACCACTCGTTGGAAAGGTAATTTCGAGGGCTACGACTTTCGTGTTGAGTCGTTCACCCAGATTTGGCCAGAACACCTCCGAAATTGGCCACGAAGGTCGCAGCGTGCAGAAATCAGATTTCTGCACGCATCTTAAGGCGAGATGAACGGCATCCGTTCATCTTCTTCCTTGCAACGGCCTCGCATAAACTTCTCCAGAAATCACCCAACCTTATTTCTCCTTTCAAAGCCAAACCCTCAACGAAAACCCCTCTCATCTCCTCTTTGAATGATGAGAAGGTTGAGGGAGACTAAACCTAGAAAACCTAGGTATGGCTTTAACCTAAGAACTCTCCTCCTCACATCAAGACTCTATGGAGTCGATGTCTCTCCTATCATAACTATAGATCTAGCACCAAGGGAGAGGGGAGGAAGCTCACCTCAAGTCCAGCGGTACCACCATGGCCGGCCATGAGCCTCGCACTCCTTCGCGGCGGCATTGTTTTTCCCTTGACGATGGCGGCGCTTTGATTCCTCCAAAGATGGCTCCGGCAAGCTTTTCCTCCTCCTCCAGCCAAGAACTCTCTCAGGAATTTCGGGGCAGAAGAAAGGAGAATGAATGCTAGGGTTTCCAACTTTTTCCTTTTTATACATCGCAGACACGGGTAGGCACACGGCCGTGTTCCTACCCGTGTTCAGGTGACACGGCCGTGTGGCATGCCGTGTCTAAGGCCGTGTTCCTCCCAGAACCACTTTCTGCCGGGTCAGGGTTGCGGCACACGGGTAGAGACACGGCCGTGTCCCGACCCGTGTCCTTGGCACACGGCTAGGGACACGCCCGTGTCCCAACCCGTGTCCTTGGCACACGGCTAGGGACACGCCCGTGTCCCAAGCCCGTGTACCTCTCTGACTGGTAAGCCTATTTTTATGAGGCACACGGGTATGGACACGGCCGTGTCCATACGCGTGTCAGCCAAAAATGCTGTTTTGCCTTGTTTTCCTCATTTCCCGCACGTCCGCACCTGTTCCCCCACATCCCCCATTGGGCTCACCACAGCCCCCTTGACTCAAATACGCAAACAAGGGGCCTAGCGCGAATTGGGACGTTACACTGGGTGCTTGCATGAATTGACTCACCTTGCCCACAGCATAGGAAATGTCGAGCCTGGTCACTGTGAGATATATGAGCTTGCCAACTAGACGCCTGTACCACGTAGTATCTAAAAGAAGAGGCGAATCATCTGCCTAGGTTTTGTCTTCTCTAATAGCCATAGGGTATCGGGTAGGTTTGGCTCCAGTCAATCCTGCTTCTTTTAGAAGGTCAAGGGCATACTTACGCTGGGATAGAACAAAGGAGTTGGGCTTTCGAGAGATTTCGATTCCCAAAAAGTACTTCGGAGAGCCCATATCTTTTGTGACCAGATGTTAATGAAGATGCCGCTTTGTCAAGGCTACCCCTTCCTAGTCATCGCCAGTGAGAAGAATATCATCAACATACACAGCAAGAACCACCAGCCCCGACGAGGTTTTGCGAATAAATAGAGAGTGATCGGCAGAGCAGCGTGCAAAACCAATGGCCGCCACAATGCTGCTGAACTTGTCAAACCAAGCTCGAGGCCTTTGCTTGAGACCATAGATTGCCTTCTTCAGTCGGCATACTCGTGTCTCCCCCTGAGCAACATACCTAGGAGGTTGCTCCATGTAGACGGCCTCCTGAATATCACCATAAAGGAAGGCATTCTTAACATCCAACTGGGAAATCGGCCAATCTTTATTGACCGCCACAGAGAGAAGGACCCGTAAAGTGCTGAGGCGAGCCACGGGAGAGAAGGTGTCAAATTAATCAACCCCATAGGTCTGAGTAAAGCCCTTTGCAACAAGACGAGCCTTATAACGGTCCACAGCGCCATCCAGGCTAAATTTGACCACAAAGACCCAGCGACAGCCAACAACCTCAGTACCGAAGGGAGGAGGAACAAGAGTCCAGGTACCTTGCTCCGTCAGGGTCGCCATTTCCACATCCATGGCCATCTTCCAGTGAGGAATAGCAAGGGCCTCCTAGTAGGAACGAGGTGTGGCAGTGGTAGAGATATCCAGCGCAAAGGCCCTGCGAGAAGAAGTAAGATGATCATATGAAATAACAGCAGTAAGGGGGTGTAGGGTACACATCCGCACCCCTTCGCAAAGATCTACAGGATGATCCAGTTCGTCGGGTTCCTCGGCATCCAGAGCATCTGTGGAAGAGAGAGCTGGCCCGGGAGGAGAGAGCGACGGCAGCGAAGATGAGGGAGATGAAGGCGGAGAGAGAGGAGTGGACGAAGATGGAGTAGGGGTGGATATCGCAGGAGGAGATGAGAGAACGAAGGGAATAACAGGAGAATCAGAGACTGGGGGAAGAGAAGAGGAAGCATGGGGAAGAGAAGAGGAGTCATCCGAGAAGTAGGAGGCATTCTCGAAGAAGGTAACGTCAGCAGAGATGAACTGCTTACGAAGAACAGGGTCAAAGCAACAGTAGCCTTTCTGAGTGGTGGAGTACCCCAGAAAGACACACTTGGTGGAGCAAGGGGAGAGCTTATCATGGGTGGCAGACGGGGCATGCACAAATGCATTGCACCCAAAGATTCGGAGAGGGAGAGGAAAAGGCTCCTTGCCCGGATACAGTATGGAGAATGGGGTTTTCTCGTGGAGAACTGAGGACAGAATGCGATTGATGAGGTAGCAGGCAAGGAGAATAGCATAGCCCCAATATGAGCGAGGGACATGCATCTGAGTCATCAATGTGCGAGCGACATCGAGGAGGTGACGGTTTTTGCATTCCGCCACCCCATTTTGTTGGGATGTATAAACACAGCTCGTCTGATGAATAATTCCATGTTGTACACAAAAAGAGGAAAAAGCATGACTCAAGTATTCTTTAGCATTGTCAGAGCAAAATGTTTTAATAGAAACACCAAACTTATTTTTAATTAAATGATAAAAGGAGAGCCATACATCAAAAAGTTCAGAGCGATCTCGTAAGAGATACACCCAAGTACATCTAGAAAAATCATCAATGAAAGTTACAAAATAAGAACTACCCCGACCAATGGTGAGGGTAGGAGCAGGTCCCCAGACATCGGAGTGCACAAGATCGAAAGTACGAGTGGAGCCCCGACCTTGCTTCGGTGGGAAGGAGGAACGGTGATGCTTGCCAAGTTGACAAGCGTCACAGTTGAGAGGAGTACTGGAGCGTGGGAGGTGGGGTAGAAGCTGATGTAGAAGCCGTGGTGGAGGATGACCGAGAGGGAGATGCCATTGGAGACGATCCGTACAAGAATAAGATAAGGCGGACAAACCGGAAACATTGTCGAGGAAGTAGAGGTCGCCGCTCTCAGTCCCAGTAGCAATCGTCTGCTGGGAGCTCGGATCCTGAAAAGAACAAGAAGTCGGAGTAAATATCACAGAACACTGAAGCTACTTCCATAAAGAGGTGACCGAAAATAGATTGCACGAAAACTTGGGCACATAGAGAGTGTCCGCTAGACGAAGGGACGGAGTAACATGAACCACTCCCGACCCATGAACCGGGGAGGGAGAACCGTCTGCAACGAGGACCGGGGGCAACCGATCATGTTGTTCGAGAAGAGAGAAGCACAAAGGATTTCCCGTCATGTGATTAGTTGCACTAGAGTCAATAAGCCATTTACCTTGAGTCACCACGTGGGCACTACCTGATGATGTAACCACAGAAGCAGATGGCTTGGAAGAGGATGCGGAGGAGTCACCGGAGGGGCGAAGATGGGGATGCTTCGTCCAACAGCGATCTGAAGTATGTCCGGTGCGGCCACAGTGAGAGTAGAGGTAGCGGGAAGAAGTATGTCCGCCAGACTGGTGACTACGGTTACCATAGCCACTCCGCTGAGTTTGATTAGCATAGAGGTCTGGTGTAGAAGGAGCGGGCAGAAGCGGGCGCTGAAGGAGAGAGGTTATAGCGGCGATGCGGGTAGTGATTGCATCTAAGGTAGGAGATTCCGCTTCACCCAGAATTTGCTTGCGGATCATGTCATAAGTATTAGGAAGCCGGAGCAGATAACACACAACCAAGAGCTCCTGGAAGTGCTTGTGTTGTTGAGCCAAATCCGCAGAAAATGGGCGATTTTTATGAATCTCAGCACCAAGGGCCTGAACCTGTTGGTAAACGGCAGCAGGAGACAAGGAAGGTCGGGCAAAGAGGTCTGCATATAATGTATAGATGTGGGACGTCTGAGCCCCTTTGGAGTACAGGGCGGCCAGATGAAGCCAAGCGGACTTGACCGTCTCATCATGACGGATGACGGGAAGGCACTCATCTGATAGGCTATTAGCGAGCCAAGTACGCACAAGAGCGTCACTCGCATCCCAGTCATCAAAGAGAGGTGAAGTGGTAGGAGGAGGGTCATCAACGAGATGGTGGCGTTTGTGTTGCGAGCGAAGGAGAAAGGTAAAAGAGACGCTCCAATCTGGGTAGTTGGAGCCGACTAGCTTGGAAACGGTGTCAAGGTTCCCGGAAGGAGTAGGAGGGAGAGGCGGAGCCGGATTGGCGATAGGGGTGGTGGCAAGAGTGGTGGCAGTAGAACCATCAGAAAGAGCCATAGGAGCAAACAACAGGAAGCCGCGCGGTTAGGCAACAAGCCACACGGTAAGGAAGAAGAAGAACTGCAGCAGTCACGATGTCAGACACCAGCGGCCAGAGAAGCCACGACCAAGCCGCAGAAGGCAACAAGCCGTGCGGTTTGGCAACAAGCCGCGCGGTTAAGAAGAAAAAGATCTACAGCGGTCACGATGTCAGACACCAGCGGCTAGGAAAGCCACGACGGAGCCGTAGAATCAAGTAGAGGGATAGAATTCGAGCGACTTAAAGACAGTCCGCTCGAATAGAAGAAACAGGCAAACCATGGCACAGGGCAACAGGACGCGGCGAACAGGGCAACAGGTCGCGGCGAACAAGGGCGGCGACTAAGCACAGGAACAAAGAGGTCGCGCACACCAAAGGCAACGACAAGGGGAGAAAGAGACCGCGTGGATAGGTTGCAAGCAGGCGAAGCAAACCGCGTGGACATGGATGACTCACAATCAGGAGGAAAGGACCGAGTCCTCTGATACCATATGAGAAACAAACTAAAACAAGCCGAAAGCGGTTTAAACTGAAACTTTATTATCGGAAAAAGGTATCTATTATAAAGGTATGGCCTCCCTTATATAGAATGGAGGAGAGAAGAGAGAATACAAATAAGAGATGTGGGACTAAAAAATTACATGACACAAGCGGACTGTACAGACACAAACCGCACAAGCCGCGCGGTTAGACAGAAGGGCTAACCGCTCGGCAACTATCAGAGAGAGAGAGAGATCACCATGTGAGACCGCTAGATCGCCTGGTATCCAAGTTTCCAATGACAAACCTCTAGACCGCTTGGACCCCAGACAGCAACACACAGCAACCAAACCGCTGAAGAGAAACTGCCAGACCGCACGGTCATCAATCCGCCAAGCCAGACCGCCAGACCGCCCGGTCACCAACTTCAACATTAAGCAACCTCCCTCTGAAACCACTTGAAAGTCTTTAGTTTCAAGGATAGCTAAACACCTAGAGGGGGTGAATAGCTTTTCTAGTCTTTTATGACTGTCTTTAACTTAATGTGTTGTGAGTTAGCTTAGTTAGCCTTCTTTCAAGACAATCACACAACACACACAAGATTTATAGTGGTTCCCTTGATTATGGGTATATAAACTATCCCTCCTACCTTTCTAACAGCTTATAAGACAAGGAACTTCTCCAAATCTCAGCTCCTAATAGCTTAAAACACAGATCCCGTAGTATCTCTCAGTCTCCTCAAATACCTATATCTCAAGCACAAAGCCCTATAACTTAGTGATCCAAAGATCACCTACCTTAGGCTAAAGGCCCTATAACTCAGGCTAGGAGGATATCCCAACCACTCAGAGAGGATGACTATCCTATAGCTTTGGCACAAAGGCCCTGTAACGCCCCAAAAATCATTGGACTGTAGACTGGGCAACACGGCTAGGGACACGGGCGTGTCCAAGGTCATGTCCTGCTCTGTGTACTCGAGTGGGTCTCGAGTGGGTCTTGAGTGGGTCTCAGTGGGCCTCGAGTGGGGCACAAGGCCTGTGATACAGGAATGTTCAGGGTCGTGTCCTGTGAGTGCGATGAAATGATCTCGACGAAATGCAGTCCATGATCTTCGAGAGGCATGTCGGTTTGGCACACGGCCTGTGACACGGGCATGTCAAAGGTCGTGTCCTTCTCGGGTTGTGGCCAGGTATGTGTAGACAGATGAACACAGGCTAGACACGGGAGTGTCATAAGCCATGTCTGGCACACGGCCTGGGACACAAGCGTGTCCCATGGCCGTGTCCTGGTCTAGTAGAGTCGGTTCCTTTGCCGCTTAAGGCACACAGCCTGTGACACAGGCATTTCACAGGCCGTGTCAGCCCAAGGAAGTTCTTTTCTGGGCAATTTGTGGCCATTCATTTCCTTCAACTTGGATCCAATGGTCCAGAGATCTTCCTGCTGATATAAGGTCGAGATTTGAAGGATAAACTCTCATTTATCTTTGACCATTCTCTTTCTAAAGAGATAGAGAGAGGGGAGAGCAAGGAATAAGGTGGAGAAGGAATCCGGCTGCCGAAGGAGCTTTAGTGTTCTGAATCGAGTGTCGAGTTCAGATTTTTGGAGGCAAGGCCATTGCGGTGATTTCCATCTGGCTAGATTTCCATGGCTCCAAAGCGATCGTCAAGGGTAACGATCTCCTTCTTGGACAAGTGAAGTCCTCCTTTATGCATGTGCATGGAATTCTCCATGAAGAGGTGGAAAGCGTAAGCGATTCCAGCGGGTTGATAGTTGATATCCTCGATTGAGTCTGCATCTAGATCCGGAAATGTGTAGTACGGAATAGACATGGTGTGTAAAGCTCATCCAGACGGTTGGTCTGGATTGGTGATGTTTATATTGTGAACCGGAGAAAACTCCGTGTATAAAACGAGTATTGGACGAAGTTTGTGAGAGTACCTGTGAATTGTGAATACTTCCAAAATACCTAGGAAGCTCTGGGTGAGCTCCTTGTGTTGTGTGTGCTACGTGAATTGTATGCTCTACGTGAGCTATATGTTGAACTAGAAAGCACTATGCGTGAGCTATGTGCTGAACAGGAAGGGAAAGCCGACCCGCGTCAAGATCTGCGCTATTGCCTAGTTGAGCAATAGGAAAGGGCTGACCTGTACCAGCTTTATGAGAGATCGATTGGTGGCAATGCAAATGGGGGGCTGCAGGCCAATCTCGGGTTATTACACCACAGTGGTGGGTCGATCTGAAATGCTCAATGGTTACCGTGAGGTGAACACCTCTGATTGGGATGGGAGAGGATGTCTCCAGCATGTGTGTTGTAGTAGACTAATGCCCATAGCCAACAAGTTAAGAACATCTAATCGGTGGTGGTACTAAGGATGATTCGGTACACTGTAAGCGTGCCTTGGGTTCACAGAGCGTCTGACATGAATGTCGGTGTTTGTGATGATGTTGTGTGTGAGAGCACTTGTTGTGATATATAAATATATATATTATGATTGTGATGCAAGTAAGGAAGGAACCACTGCCTCGAGTAAGGGGTAGGGTCATTATAATTTGTCAGCTAAATGCTGACCATTGCTTTATTTATCAACCTTGGGGTGGATATCCATATGCAGGTGCAGACGGGATGACTTGGATTGAGCGGGCTGAAGCCCTTGCTGCTTGTAGGCCCTTGAAGGCCGTGTGAAGAACTATATTTTCATGTGTGGCCGCCTTGCGTGCCGATGTATGATATCACACCTGTAAAGAGAAACATGCAAGGCCTTAAGGCCATGAGTGTTTGTGGTTGTATAAATTCCCGGTGATATATATAAATGTGTTATTTACATATTTAGTGGACATTCAATGTGATGAGTTCTTGCAAGTTATAATCTTCCGCTAGAATGCTCTGAGTTAAGATGCGAGTAGAAAGAAATTTTGATATTCATACGTGATTCCACCGTTTGTCTGTGAAATGTGGCGTGGGGCTCTTGTCGGACCCTCTGTTATATTCCATGTGACGGATGGAGGCATTATAAATTGGTATCAGAGGATAGGGTTTGGTTGGGATAACATAATTGAACTCATGAATGTCCACTTTGAATGCAATACATGTGTTTGAGGAGCATGGCCGTGTATACTAGGAATGTTTGCCATTTTGGAATGGATGTTAATGGTGTTTTGTACATGTATAGGTGACGAGGAGTGGTGCGGGGCGATCGAATCCCCTACAATCTACAGAGAGTGCAGTACCAACTGAGGCGCCCAAACCTCCTCCCTTGGCGGAGACCATACGTTTACTTACTGAGGCAGTGCTCGTAGCACTAAATGCACAGCCTATTGGGTTGGCAAGGCCTGTAGTGGTGCCAGTACGGGTTGGAGAGAGGCAAGAGCGGATTGCGGCTCTGATTGAAGAGCATACAGCTGACGAGCAACCGAAACAGTTTATTGAAGAGGATTGGCTCGCAAGAGTGAAGAGGATCCTGATAACAATCAGGACTGATGAGGGGCAGAAAGTTACTTTAGCCACTTTCCTGTTGGAAGGAGAGGCGAGGCTTTGGTGGGATGAAGTGGAATTGCACCACTTGGCAGGCAGAGGCCTAGGGGAGATATCGATAGAGGAATTCTCAAGTCTATTTGGGCAAAGTATTTGACAGTGTCACAGCGAATTACAATGGAAAATGAGTTCCAACGTCTGGTGCAGGGTGAGAGTAGTATTAAAGCTTACCTGTATGAGTTTACTAGGCTGGGGGCGCTATGCGGTGTCTACTTTCGCTGAGGAGGTGCGGAAGACGAATTGGTTCTATGAGGGACGTCGTGATGAGCTGCGGTTGGCTCTCTAGAGTTCAATGAACCAAGGCTTCCAAGCGTAAGTAGATACAGCCGGTGCACTGGATACGGATTTGAAATGAGTGCAGGACAAGAAGAACTTGGCGGTGGAAAAACCATAGTTCAAAGTTTCGCAGTCGGAACATTCGGAGTTTAGGAAACGAGATAAGAAGAGGTCCAAACCTGTGGAACAAACTAAGTCGAATGTTGCTTCGGGACCAACCTATGGGCAAGGACGTGTTGAGACACGTACAAATTTTAATTGTGGGAAGCAGGGACATATAGCCCGTGATTGTTGGAGTATCCCTTCTGTAACGACCCCATCCGTTAAATGACGTATAGTAGAAGGTCCGGCCGGAGCCCCACACTATATGCCACAAACAGACGGTGAGGTCACAGGATAATACCAAACCAAACACGAATCCTAACTCAGAGCATTCTAGCGGAAGCTTTAAGTTGTAATTTGAACTCTAACCAGGAATGTCCAATATATAAACCACCTTTATATATAACCACGGAATGTACATCAAATACATAGAGTTTGGCCTTAAGGCCTTACAGTTCCTCTTTTCACACCGTATGGTTTACAAACCTCGGCGCGCAGGCCGGCCATACATGAGTAAAAGAAAACAAGCAAAAACATTCTCTTAGCCTTCAAGGGCTAGCCGCAGCAGCAGCAGCAACAGCAGTAGGGCTTCAGCCCTTCACTTACCACTTGGCTCTCCAGCACCTGCATGGGAACAATCCACTCAACCGGTGGCAAACAATGCAACGGTCAGCATTCAACTGACCCAATTATAACAATCCTACCCCTTTCTCGGGGCATTAGCATTCTTTCCCTGCATAGCATGACATCATCAATAGCAACTATGTGCGCGCAGGCACATTCAAGCCATCACAACTATCGGCCACACGGCCCAACAGTCCGTGCACTAAGGGCACATTCTTGGTGTACCGGAATACCAGGGTCAACACCACCGTCTACACGGTATTTGAGCATTCTACTCTTTCCGGCGCACGGGCCTAAGACTCTCATTAGGCGCTCAACCAAAACCTATAACCAGGCTTCCAAGTCGGACGGACCTAACGCAGGTACGGATCAGCCACCCCCCGTTGCTCAAGTCGCTGTGCCACCTCGAATACGGAAGTATCCATGGCTATTTATAGGCGCGGGTCGGTTTCACCTTTCCTGTTCGGCAATCTGCCTTTTCATCGAGTTGTAGCCCAACGGCTCAATCGCTCATATAGTGGCAACGCACGGCCACAAGAGTTGCATCCAACCCTCTTCATTTCCTAGACATCATCCAGTACTTCCTGCTGCACCAAGCAACAGGTAGGCACAAGGCAACACAAGCCATAATCACGGAGCCTTCTCCGATATGCAAACAAGCATCACCAATCCAGACCATGTCCAGATGGGCTTCACACAGCATGCCTAGAGCCGTACTCCAATTCTGGCCTCTAACAAGGGGGACTTCACATATCTACCCCAAGGGACACCACAACCCATCGCATACTCGCGGGGAAGGGTTTTCCCTATGCAATGCAGAAAAGAAGGACTTCACATGTCCAAGAAGGGAGATCGTTACCCTTGTCGATCTCTTGGGAGCCATCGAAAACTAGCCGATGAGAAAGAACCGCAGCAGCTTTGCCTTCACAACGCCGGCTTCGGATCACGAATCGGACTACGGGAACTCCGCCGGTGGCTTGATCTCCTCCTCCTTCTTCTTCCTCCTCTCTCTTTCTCTCTTCCTTAACCAAATGAAGAATGAAGTCTTCATCAGCCTCCACGGATTAAATCCAGCCAGGAATCACCTGAGCCCTTGGATCCAAAGAGAGAAATCTGAACGGCCACGATTTGCCCCAAAACTCATTTTTTTGGCTGGCACGGCCTGTGACACGCCCGTGTCACAGGCCGTGTACCCTTAAGCGGCACACGCGGTATTCGTACCGACTGAGATTTACCAGAACACGGGCATCGACACGCCCGTGTCGAACCTGACACGCCCGTGTCATTCCTGAGACACGCCCGTGTCACCCCTGCCTCATCGAGCTGCAAGCAGTACACGGGTAGGCACATGGCATCGGACACGCCCGTGTCCAACCTGACACGCCCGTGTTCAAGGCTTGGTTCAAGGCCGTGTAACTTTCTGACTCAAAACGCATTTTATTTGAGTGACACGCCCTGGGACACGCCCGTGTCCCAGGCCGTGTACCCCCGACACGCCCTGGGACACGCCTGTGTCCCAGGCCGTGTAAAATGACCTGCACCTCAAAACCATTTTTGAGTCTTTTTGGGGTGTTACAATCCTCCCCCCCCCCCCCTTAACAAAATTTCGTCCCGAAATTTGCACGGTAAGGAAACAAGAACCAACAATACTATTACTTGAGAATTCTGTTATAACAAAAAGTACACGTTCACAGTTGTCCCATCGGACCTTGACCATCCCGATCACTTTGTTCCGCAACTGTTTCTCGGCTCGATCCTCGATCCGAATGGGTCTAACCCTCGTCGTTAGCCCATACTCGACCGATACCCGATCATTCTCCACTACTTGAGCTGGATCCTTCACCGCCTTACGAAGGACTGAGATGTAAAATACATCATGTAATCCACCCAAGTCTGCTGAAAGTGCTAGTCGATAAGCAGCTTCCCCAACTCGCTCCACCACCTCAAACGGACCAAGATACCTCGGACTTAGCTTTTTCAAATGCCGAATCCTGGACACGCCTTTGAAGGGTTTGATCTTCAAATATACCCAATCACCCACCGCGAACTCCACGTTCCGGTGTTTGGCATTGTAGAACTTTGCTTGACGATCTTGGGCTATCAATAGCCTCTCCCGAATAGAGCGTATGAGCGAGGTAGCTTCTTCGACTTCCTTTTTCCCACTCAGCTTAGATTCGCCCGCTTCTGCCCAAGCTAACGGTGTACGGCATTTACGACCATATAAAGCCTCAAATGGTGCCATACCAATACTCGCTTGGTAGCTATTATTATAGGCAAATTCGACAAGAAATATATAATCTTCCCATCTCTTACCAAAGTCTAGGGCGCACATGCGGAGCATGTCCTCCATCGTCCTATTGGTTCGTTCAGTCTGGCCATCCGTTTGGGGATGAAAGGCCGTACTAAACGCTAACTTTGTACCCAACATTTGATGAACGAGCCGCCAATCATTCGATGTGAACCGCCCATCACGGTCACTAACGATGCTCCGAGGAACACCATGCAGTCGAACAACCTGCTCCACATAAAGCTTGGCCAAGGTTTCCACTGAATCGTCTCTTCTGTTTGGAAGGAAGTGCGCCACTTTTGTCAACCGGTCCACAATCACCCAGATTGAATCATGACCGCGTTGAGATCTCGGCAACCCGTGCACGAAATCCATCGAAATATCATCGAACTTCCACTCCGGAATAGGTAACGACTTCAGGAAACCGCCAGGCTTCTGGCATTACGCTTTCACCAATGCACAGGTATTGCATTCCGCCACATAACGTGCTACATCTTTCTTTAATCCGGGCCACCAGAACAGCTTTTTCAGATCTCTGTACATCTTTGTGCTCCCTGGGTGAACTGAGTACTTTGCAAAGTGAGCTTCGTACATCAACTCTTTTCTCAATTTACCCACACTCGGGACGCACACTCGACCATTTCTTCATAACAAACCGTTATCCCAAGAGAATTGGTCATCCGGCCCATCTTTTGCATAGAGCTGGAGACTTTCATCAAGCTCCATTGCTCGCCGAACTCTGTCCGTAAGGTCATATTGCACCTCCGTCCAGTTCAAGCATGCATCAGTCGAAGAACCCTTGTCAACACAAGATATCTCCAATGCTTCCAATTCCTGGATTAACCGCTGATCATGCCTCTACAACCAGCTTGCCCGTACCGGAGTCTTCCGACTCAAAGCATCAGCGACCACATTTCCCTTCCCGGGAGTGTAGTGAATCTCGAAGGTGTAGTCCCCAAGGAACTCCATCCATCTTCGTTGTCGCATATTCAGATCCTTTTGATCCAACAAATACTTTAGGCTTTTGTGATCTGTATAGATATCCACTTTAACGCCATATAGATAGTGCTGCCACAACTTGAGCGCAAAGATTACCGCCGCCAACTCCAAATCATGGACGGGGTAATTCCGCTCATGCACTTTCAACTGGCGCGAGCCATAAGCAATCACTTTACCAAACTGCAGAAGAACGTAGCCTAAGCCGCTCCCGGAAGCATCACTATAGATCTCATACCCATCTGTACCACATGGCGATGTCAACACAGGCGCCGTGGTCAAACGACTCTTCAAGTCTTCAAAAGCTCGCGCGCACTCCGGCGTCCAAATGAACTTTTGATCTTTTCTCGTCAGCGTGGTCAGAGGTAAAGCAATCTGTGAGAAGTTTTCCACAAACCGTCTATAGTAGCCCGCAAGTCCAAGGAAGCTCCTGACCTCGGCCACTGAAGACATCACTGGCCAATCCCGAATGACACTTATCTTCAACGGATCTACCGCGATACCTTCTCCACTTACCACATGGCCTAGAAAAACTACTGAAGAGAGCCAGAACTCACACTTTGAGAATTTGGCATAAAGCTTATTCCTCCGCAGGGTATGCAAGACCAACCGCAAATGGTTTGCATGATCCTCTTCCGACTGAGAGTATACTAAGATGTCATCGATAAACACAATAACGAACAAATCCAAGTACTCGCGGAACGTTCAATGCATTAGGTCCATAAATACCGAAGGCGCATTACATAGGCCAAACGGCATTACCGTGAACTCATAATGACCGTAGCGTGTTCCAAACGCCGTCTTGGGAATGTCACCTTCCCTAATCCTCAGCTGATAATATCCCGATTTCAAATCCAATTTGGAATAGATCGTTGATCCTGCCAGCTGATCAAAGAGGTCATCAATCCGTGGGATCGGATATTTTTTTTTCTCCGTCAGCTTATTCAATTCGCGGTAGTCAATACATAACCGTAAACTACCGTCTTTCTTTTTCACAAATAGAACAGGCGCGCTCTAAGGTGACATACTTGGGCGTATATATCCCTGCTCCAACAACTCTTGCAATTGGACTTTCAACTCAGCCATCTCTTTTGGCGCGACGCGATATGGTGAGCGGGCCACAGGTTTCGCACCTGGCACCAACTCAATAGAGAAGTCAATCTCCCACTGGGGTGGTACCCCAGGAAGATCTTTAGGAAACACATCGGCAAACTATGACATAACCAGTACTTCACCGACACTGGCCTTTGGCTCAACAGCCTGAATTAGCGTGAAGAATAACTCCGCGCCCTTCCGAACAGCATTGACGACTTGGAGCGCAGACAACAGAGTTCCGCCAACTCCTCGCATACCAGCGAACTTCATCACAAGTCCAGTATTCTGGCCCAGTGTAATCTCCTTGGAGTTGCAATCAATAAAGGCACGCTGCTCCGAGAGCCAGTCCATACCAAAGATCACATCAAACTCCGATAACGGTAGCACGGCTGCACTCAAACCGAAATCCCGACTTCCTATTTGCACATCCACATCGCAAGCCCTATCCGCAAGCATCACATAGCCATTCGGCAATAACACCCTTGTACTATCCACCGTCACATGACTTGGTACCCCAATGCGAGATACGAAATCCTCAGACAGAAAAGAATGCGAAGCACCCGTATCAAACAGGGCTCTCGCCAAATTATTCTGAATCAGGACAAAGCCTGCAGCACACACATCATGCACAAGCTATACATAACCAAAAGCAATAGCACGCAAGCAAGTAAGCTAAATCAACTCGTACCTGTGACAACGTCACTTTGCTTAATCGCTTCCTGTTGGCCAAGCTGATAGATTCGGGGCTGTGCCTGAGACGCAGAGGAATCAACCACCGCTTTGCCCTTCTCAGCATAAGACGCACCCGTCTTCTTTTCTCCTTTGGGCTGAACAACCCGACAGTCACGAGCGATATGCCCCACCCGGCCACAGTTATAGCATGTACGAGAATCCGGCCTTGATGTCGCTCCCGACACAACGGCCGTAGTCACTTGCCCAGACGGCTTGGACCTCTTGCCCCCTCTCTTCTGGTAGAACGATTTGCTAGGGCGAGGTGCTTGAACCTCTGGCTTCGACACAACCAAGCCCTTGTTCCCTTGCACTCGCCGCATGTCCTTCTCCAACGCACACGCAGTATCAACCAATGCCTGAAACCCTTGGTTCACTGAACTCGAAAGCAGGAATCTCAACTCATCCCGCAATCCTTCATAGAACCGATTCGTTTTCCTTTGGTCATCCGCGAAGATTGTTCCCGCATACCGGCCCAACCTGGTAAACTCATGCAAGTAGATATCCATGCTATCTTCCCCTTGCTTTAACCGTTGGAACTCGTTTTCCATAGCAATGCGTTGCGCCGCTGGGACATGCTTCGCCAGAAATATTCGAGAGAACTCCTCAATCGACACTTGCGTTAATTGCCTGCCCGCCAAATGGTGTACCTCAACCTCGTCCCACCACAACCGCGCCTCTCCTTCAAGCATGAAGGTGGCCAAGGTGACCTTTAGAGTTTCCTCCGCCCTGATCGCTGTCATTATCCGCTTGACACGCGATAACCAATCCTCTGCCTGCCTTGGGGATCCCATTCCCGTAAACGTAGGCGGACTGAAGCTCATGAATTGCTTCAACTGTCGGTCAGCTGCTCGTGGATCTACAGCCTCAACCGGCTCGGGTCTTACAACAACACGAACTGGCTCGACTGCCGGCTGCGCTTGCCCGGTCGGCTGAATCATGGCAAATAGCGCCTTAGCAACTAAGCGAACAGTTTCCACAGATGGAGGAGGTGTTGGCACCTCAGTTGGTGCCGCACTCTCATCAGAGCGCTGGGGCTCAGACTGCCCAGCACCACTATGCGTCACCTATAGGTGGACAAGACACACATTAGCGATCGCATACAAGCAAAACAACACAAAAAGGAACGCGCAGATTCCTCAAACAAGATTTTGTACATTCCTTAGTGGACATTCCAGAGTTCATTAGCGTTACAGCAGGGCGCATAAACACGCGCTCGCCACCCCATAAAAGAATTCGTCCACGAATTCGATAGAGGAAGACCGAACGAAGCTGATACCAAAATGTAACGACCCCATCCGTTAAATGACGTATAGTAGAAGGTCCGGCAAGGGCCCCACACAATATGCCACAAACAGACGGTGAGGTCACAGGATAATACCAAACCAAACACGAATCCTAACTCAGAGCATTCTAGCGGAAGCTTTAAGTTGTAATTTGAACTACCAGGAATGTCCAATATATAAACCACCTTTATATATAACCACGGAATGTACATCAAATACATAGAGTTTGGCCTTAAGGCCTTACAGTTCCTCTTTTCACACCGTATGGTTTACAAACCTCGGCGCGCAGGCCGGCCATACATGAGTAAAAGAAAACAAGCAAAAACATTCGCTTAGCCTTCAAGGGCTAGCCGCAGCAGCAGCAGCAACAGCAGTAGGGCTTCAGCCCTTCACTTACCACTTGGCTCTCCAGCACCTGCATGGGAACAATCCACCCAACCGGTGGCAAACAATGCAACGGTCAGCATTCAGCTGACCCAATTATAACAATCCTACCCCTTTCTCGGGGCATTAGCATTCTTTCCCTGCATATCATGACATCATCAATAGCAACTATGTGCGCGCAGGCACATTCAAGCCATCACAACTATCGGCCACACGGCCCGACAGTCCGTGCACTCAGGGCACATTCTTGGTGTACCGGAATACCAGGGTCAACACCACCGTCTACACGGTATTTGAGCATTCTAGTCTTTCCGGCGCGCGGGCCTAAGACTCTCATTAGGCGCTCCAACAAAACCTATAACCAGGCTTCCAAGTCGGACGGACCTAACGCAGGTACGGATCAGCCACCCCCCGTTGCTCAAGTCGCCGTGCCACCTCGAATACGGAAGTATCCATGGCTATTTATAGGCGCGGGTCGGTTTCACCTTTCCTGTTCGGCAATCTGCTTTTTCATTGAGTTGCAGCCCAACGGCTCAACCGCTCAAATAGTGGCAACGCACGGCCACAAGAGTTGCATCCAACCCTCTTCATTTCCTGGACATCATCCAGTACTTCCTGCTACACCAAGCAACAGGTAGGCACAAGGCAACACAAGCCATAATCACGGAGCCTTCTCCGATATGCAAACAAGCATCACCAATCCAGACCATGTCCAGATGGGCTTCACACAGCATGCCTAGAGCCGTACTCCAATTCCGGCCTCTAACAAGGGGGACTTCACATATCTACCCCAAGGGACACCACAACCCACCGCACACTCGCGGGGAAGGGTTTTCCCTATGCAATGCAGAAAAGAAGGACTTCACATGTCCAAGAAGGGAGATCGTTACCCTTGTCAATCTCTTGGGAGCCATCGAAAACTAGCCGGTGAGAAAGAACCGCAGCAGCTTTGCCTTCACAACGCCGGCTTCGGATCACGAATCGGACCACGGGAACTCCGCTGGTGGCTTGATCTCGTCCTCCTTCTTCTGCCTCCTCTCTCTTTCTCTCTTCCTTAACCAAATGAAGAATGAAGTCTTCATCAGCCTCCACGGATTAAATCCAGCCAGGAATCACCTGAGCCCTTGGATCCAAAGAGAGAAATCTGAACGGCCACGATTTGCCCAAAAACTCATTTTTTTGGCTGACACGGCCTGTGACACGCCCGTGTCATAGGCTGTGTACCCTTAAGCGGCACACGCGGTATTCGTACCGACTGAGATTTACCAGAACACGGGCATCGACACGCCCGTGTCGAACCTGACACGCCCGTGTCATTCCTGAGACACGCCCATGTCACCCCTGCCTCATCGAGCTGCAAGCAGTACACGGGTAGGCACACGGCATCGGACATGCCCGTGTCCAACCTGACACGCCCGTGTTCAAGGCTTGGTTCAAGGCCGTGTAACTTTATGACTCAAAACGCATTTTATTTGAGTGACACGCCCTGGGACACGCCCGTGTCCCAGGCCGTGTACCCCCGACACGCCCTGGGACACGCCCGTGTCCCAGGCCGTGTAAAATGACCTGCACCTCAAAACCAGTTTTGAGTCTTTTTGGGGTGTTACACCTTCAAAGGGTGAGAAAAAGACTGGTGCGTCTTATGAGGAAAAGGGCAAGGCAGTGACAGCGTCATCTGCGTCCCGGGCGCAACCTCGAGTGTACACTCTCAAATTATAGGAGCCGCAAAGCTAAAATTGTGAAGAACATCAGCCTCGCGTATATTATCTGGAATTACAAGAGGTCATAAAGCGGATTATGAAGGATGCGGATGAGCAAAAATAAAATAAAGAGTGTACTTTATTGTTTTCGTGATGTAATAAAGAACCTTTTGTATGTATCTTTGTTAAAGACTTGTATTTGTGCGATGTCGTGGGGCGAGAAAAGCTGCGGCCTCTAAGCTCTAAACCAGGGTCGTTCTGTAAAACATGCAACAAAGGAGTGGTTGTGTTGGTGTCTACAGTTGAGCTAAATTTCGGGACGAAATTTCTGTAAGTGGGGGAGGATTGTAACACCCAAAAAACCTTGGACTATAGACTAGGCAACACAGCCAGGGACACGGGCATGTCCAAGGCCATGTCCAAGGCTTTGTATTTCTCTGTATACTCGAGTGGGTCTCGACTAGGTCTCGAGTGGGCCTCGAGTGGGGAACACGGCCTGTGACACAGGCGTGTCCAGGGCCGTGTCCTATGAGTGCGATGAAATGATCTCGACGAAATGTATTCGACGATCTTCGAGAGGCAAGTTAGTTTGGCACACGGCCTGTGACACGGGCGTGTCAAAGGTCGTGTCCTTCTTGGGTTGTGGCCAGGTCTGTGTAGATATATGAACACGGGCTGGACACAGGCGTGTCTGAAGCCATGTTTGGCTTACAGGAGTGTCCTTGGCCGTGTCCTAGTCTGGCAGAGTCAGTTCCTTTGCCGCTTAAGGCACACGGCCTGTGACACAGGTGTGTCACAAGCCTTGTCAGCCCAATAAAGGGCTTTTTGAGCGATTCGTGGCCGTTCATTTCCTTCAACTTGGATCCAATGGTCCAGAGATCTTCCTGTTGATATAAGGCCGAGAGTTGAAGGATAAACTCTCATTTATCTTTGACCATTCTCTTTCTAAAGAGATAGAGAGAGGGGAGAGCAACGAAGAAGGTGGAGAAGGAATCCGGCTTCCGGAGGAGCTTCAGCATTCCAAATCGAGAGCCGAGTTCAGATTTGTGGAGAAAAGGCCGTTGTGTTGATTTCCATCCAGCTAGATTTTCATGGCTCCAAAGCGATCGTCAAGGGTAACGATCTCCTTCTTGGACAAGTGAAGTCCTCCTTCATGCATGTGCATAGAATCCTCCACCAATAGGTGGAAAGCGTAAGACATTCCAGCGGGTTGATAGTTGATATCCCCGGTTGATTCTACTTCGAGATCCGGAAATGTGTAGTGCGGAATAGGCATGATGTGTGAAGCCCATCCAGACGGTTGCTATGGATTGGTGATGTTTATATTACGAACCAGAGAAGACTTTGTGTATGAAACTAGTATTGGACGAAGTTTGTGAGAGTATCTGTGAATTGTGAATACTTCCAAAATACCTAGGAAGCTCTGGGTGATCTCCTTGTGTTGTCTGTGTTGCATGAATTGTATGCTCTACGTGAGCTGTGTGTTTAACAAGAAAGCGGCTATGTGTAAGCTTTGTGCTGAACAGGAAGGGAAAGCCGACCCACGTCAAGATCTTCGATATTGACGAGTTGAGCAACAGGAAAGGGCTGACCTGTACCTGCGTTGTGAGAGATCAATTGGTGGCAATGTAAATGGGGGGCTGCGGGCCAATCTCGGGTTATTACACCACAGTGGTGGGCCGATCTGAAATGCTAAATTGTTGATGTGAGGTGAACACCTGTGAGTGGATGGGCGAGGATGTCTCCAGCATGCGTGTTGTAGTAGACTAATGCCCATAGACAACAAGTTAAGAACCTCAAATCGGTGGTGGTACTAAGGATGATTCGGTACACTGTAAGCATGCCCTGAGTGCACGGAGCATCTGGAATGAAGGCCGACATTTGTGATGATGTTGTGCATGAGAGCACTTGTTGTGATATATAAATATATATGTTGTTATTGCGATGCATGCAGGGAAGGAACCACCGCCCCAAATAATGGGTAGGTTCGTTATAATTGGTCAGTTGAATGCTGACCGTTGCTTTGTTTATCACCCTTGGGAGGAATGTCGACATGCAGTGCTGATGCGCTGACTTGGATTGAGCGGGCTGAAGCCCTTGCTGCTTGTAGGCCCTTGAAGACCGTGTGAAGAACTATATTTTCATGTGTGGCCGGCCTGCGTGCCGATGTATGAAATCACACCTGTAAAGAGAAACATGTAAGGCCTTAAGGCCATGAGTGTTTGTGGTTGTATACATTCCTGGTGATATATATATATGTGTTATTTATATATTTAGTGGACATTCAATGTGTTGAGTTCTTGCAAGTTATAATCTTCTACTAGAATGCTCTGAGTTAAGATGCGAGTAGAAAGAAATTTTTATATTCATACGTGATTCCGTTGTTTGTCTGTGAAATATGGCGTGGGGCCCCGGCCGGACCTCTGTTATATTCCATGTGACGGATGGAGGTGTTACAGGCCCTACCTCAGATCCATAGAGGATCCTACAACTCAGGCACAAGGGTACTACAACTTGGAGAGAATGACTCTCCTACCTCAGATTTGAACCAGATCCTACCTCAGGCCAAAGCCCTACCTCAGATCCATAACTGGATCCTACCTCAGCCTTTATAAATCAAGCCTATAACTCAGATTTAAAAGGATCCTACAGCTGTGTAGTACGGAATAGGCATGCTGTGTAAATCCCATCTGGACAGGATGGTCTGGATTGGTGATGTTTATTTTGCATGCCGGAGAAGACTCTGAGTATAAATGAGTAATTTATGGGGTCTGCGGGGTTGTACCTGTGAACTGAAAGTAGCAGGAGGTACTGGAGTTGCATTCCACGAAAGTACCCTAGAAATTCCATGGTTTTAAGACCAGTTGGATATCGTTGGGTGACAGTGAGTATTGTTAATGGTGATAGCTCTTGGTGAGCTATTTGTGTTGTGTGCTATGACAAGACTAGTATTTTTGGCACTACCTGATGTTGCAGGGTTTTGGGTTGAGTTTGGGAACTGAAAGAGAACTTCTGTTAAGCCCGCCAAGCGATCGTAATGAACGCTGTCAATAACTCCATTTTGATTGTAAAGTCTGTCTTTGGGAGACTATGAGGCTAATCTGTGAGCTGCGAGCTCATAAAGGCCAGTGAGCCAAACAGATAAGGGGAAGCTGACCAGCATCAGTCTAGACATTGAATTGACGATTTGAGCAATGGGAAATGGCTAAACTGTCTCCACATTATGTTTGTCTAACTCGAGTTCCTAGGTTATTGGCATTCGTTAGGATCACATAATCCGAGTCTTAGGTTGTACGTCATTCAGACTAAAGTTTCTAGACTGGGGATGTGGAGACTGTGAATGTTCAAAATTAACCGTTATGTCTGGAACCTCTTAACGGTGGTAACACCCTGGCAATAGGTACACCAAAAACGTGCCCTGAGTGCACATAATGTTTGGTCGTTGGGGCATTCGTTTGTGATATATTGAACTATGCGTGAGTGCACGTTCTTGTGATATATCTGCTTGTCAAAATGCTATGCCTGCAGCGAAGGAATACAACTACCCCGAGAAAGGGGTAGGGTCGTTATAAATTGGTCAGCTGAATGATGACTATTACCTTGTTTGCACCGTTGTGGTGGATTGTCCCTGTGCAGGTGTTGGAGAACTGAGCGGGTAATAGCGGGCTGAAGCCCTTGCTGCTTTGCTTGCCCTCGATGGCCGAGCGAAAAAGTTTTATTGTTTTCATGTGTGGCCGCCCTACGCGCTGATGTTTGTAGTCAAAATTTGTGAAGTATAACTGTAAGGCCTTAAGGCCAGAACTTTTGTGTATTTGTTCTTGACATTCCTGATATATATATAGATGTTGTGGTTTAAAGTATAGTGGACATTCATTTGGAATGAGTTCATGCAACCCTAAAGCTTCCGCTAAAATGCTCTAAGTTAGAATTTTAGTAATTTTTGATGTTAACCTGTAATCCCGCCGCCTGTTTGTGGAATATAGTGTTGGGCCCCGGTCGGACCCTCTATTATATTTCATATGACGGGCGTAGGTGTTACACGAGTTCAGTCAACGAATGTCCTCAGACAGTTCTGATTACGGCTATCTTCCGGGATTAATCTCAGTTTTTGATCTACTCGTGTTAATCACGACAAGTACGCGCCTCTCCACATTCTCAAATATGGGCAACTATAAATAGAATTGTGTGTTTAAAATAAAACACTTAAATCCTAGCCCTATTCAACTGTCTACCTCCCGGTAAAGTTTTCTCAAGCAAGTTCCTAGTCACTCTAGAAATTCAAAGTTCCCATGGTGCCCAAAGGAGTAGATTTTCTTTTTGAGGGTTCAAAAATAGTAAGGAATGGGTTCAAGGATGCACCAGGACAAGTTCAGCTAGTTCTCCACTTACTACAGGTCGCCGACCTAGAGTTTGTCCTGTCATAGCCAAGTTAGATATGGAAACGAGAAGTATTGGAACTCTATTAGAATGCAAAATTTGACTCCTCTTCCAACAAAATCAAGACATCTATTAGTGGACACACGATTAAGATCACCCCAAGGAGGCTGAGCAAAGCTCTGAATCTGACAAAGCTCAGGCCATTAGATGAATAAGATGAACTGTTTCAGGAAGATTTGAAATCTACTCTCAAGTGGTGTGGCCTTTCAAAGCACACCACTAGCTCTATTTTGAGAAAGGAAATGAATCATAAAGAGAGGTTTCTAGCAGATGTAATCGGCAAGGCCTTGATTTGCCAAATAGGGTCCTATGACAAATTCTCCAGGAAAATGTTTGAGATAATGTCAAGGGTCATTCTATCCAAAAGGACTAACTGGGAAGAATTCTATTTGAAAGAATAGTGGAATGTGTTCCAGAGATAAACCTAGGAAGAATTATGTCTCTGTACTTGCATGGTTCTACTCATGAGATCCTCAATGGGTGGTTAGGAACAAAGATACCTCACATGAGGAAGATATAATCCAAGATGTTTAACAGATGGGACAGGTTGTTGCTTCCACACTAACATACAGCTGATAAGAAGAAAAAGAAAGCAGTTATCATCACTAAAGAAAGTTCTTAGAGAAGCTCTTCTGAGAGCAGAGGATAAGAACCTCATGACCCACAGTTGTCTGACTCTTCTACACACACTAGAATAGATATGAGTGCTCAGTTTTCTATGTCCTTAGATCCTACAGCAAGGACGGTTCATGCTAGTGGCTCCCATTTTGATGACATTCCAGCAGATGCAATTGAACAAGTTAATGGAAATGTAGTGGATAGGATCTGTGTAGAAATAGAGGGGGAGAATACCAAGTTGGATTCTCCTGCTGACGTGGAGCAGGTTCAATCATTAAAAGATAAGCTTGACTCCTTGGAAAATCTGCATAGAAGGATAGATCAGATTCCATATGGTACTGAGTTGATACTCTTTTGCCCTCAAGTTTAGGGGGGGCAAATTCTGGGTACAGTGAATGAAGGTGCTCCTATCATAGTCTATACAAAACAACAAATTACTATGGCAAGTGTAGAATTTCATGGGGAGATTCCAACAGAGCTTCCTGCTCAAGGAACTGAAAATGTCATTGACATATCTGAGGATGGTGAGCCAAAGGCTGATATTGCTAATCACTCATCCAAATTAATGAGGGCTGACTCAGAAATAAGGGATGATACCAGGAAAATCATGAGGATGTCTGCTTCCATGGGGCATCTCATCAAATTGATCATGTCCTCAACCCTACTAACACAATTGAAAGGACTTCTAGATGAACAAAGAAGACAGCTAGAGCATTATGTTGATGATTATATAAAAGAATTAAGATAAGATCTCTCTACTGAGATCAAGTTTATCAGATTTGAAGTCAATTTATTAAAGGGCAACACCGTTGCATTCTTCATGAGATCTTCTCCTTCTGTGACATATATTGAAAGCAAACTTGAGGAGATCAAACAAAAGAAAAAAGATATAATAAAGAATAAGAACATCACTTCCAGCAATACGGAAATGGTACATAATGTGCAAAAACAACTGATGGAATCACACGATATTACTCTAGAGAAGAGGATGATGTATGCACACAAATTCTGGATTATCACATGTTGGAGGTTAAGAATCATGTTACCAAAGGGGTAAATTTTCTAGATGAAAAGATATCTTTAGTCAAGAACTCCCTGACTATAGTTATGTCTGAAGAATTCATAAAGTGGGAGAAAGCAATGATCAAAGCAAATACTGAAAAAGCTATTTGGGTCACCAATGTCATCAGGGGATCATTGGGACTAGAACAATATTCATATGATAATGTTCTTGTGCCTCCTCTAGAAGAATAGATGGATGGAGATTTGTATGGTGATCAGTGGGCTGAACACTCTACTACAGATATTCCTACCTTCATCCCCACTATTTAACATATATCAAGGGTCAAAGGCAAGTCTGTTGCTAAAGAAGATGAAGAGATCAGGCAAAGCAAAAAAGAGATACAGAGAAGAGATTGAAACCAGGCATGACTTTGAAAGATGGAGTCCTCAATAAAGGACTATCTTTCTGTCTGCCTGGGACCAAATTAAAGAAAACAAAACTAAAAGGAAAACGCTATATAGCCCCCTAGAATGTGCCAAGATTGAAAAGAATGAAGTGCTAAGAAGAAAGTTCAGAAGGGACCGGAGGACTGGGGCACTGCCATCAGATGCTCAAGAGCCAAGCTAGTACTTTATAAAGCCTTACAACAACTTTGAAAGGCAAAGGCAAAAGCAAATTGAAGCTGATGAGAAGGCTGTCAAGACACCAAGCAGGGGAATAGTCATTAAGGAATCAGAAACTTGATATATTTTATGTATTGGGTTCCATAAGGGCATTAGAAATATGAACTTTATTATGAGCACACATTCAGTTTATAATTATCATTTTAAGTGTTAATCATATTTTTGATTTTGTGTTATTGCTCTTATTTGCTATGAAAGTTTATCTCTTCCATGTGGTTGTATATATCATTGATTTGGGTTCTGACTTCTTCAAATATGGGCAAATTATTGGGTGAATTGATCACAATGTCCTAGATTTTAAGAAGGCTCACAGGTCAATTGTATTCACATGATTGTATCTAATATATGTTCAAAGTTCAATATATGCAGCTTGTCTACTGTTCCTTGATTAGACAGGTTGTCAGGGTCATAATGTTTGTTGGACTCATGACAGGATGCTGGAAAAGTAGAAATTAGGCTAAGTCCAGAAGCATTGAGTAAATACACTTCACTCAATACCAGAGGTCTAAAAGCGCTGACAGAAGTTCATGCAGTCAAAGTCTTATTATTGCTAGACTCAAATCTGGCTAAGTCTAAAAGCATTGAGTGAAGGCAGTTCACTCAATGCCTACTCAAAAGGAAATCTATCAACGTGCAGAATTATTGAGTAAGGAAAGCTCACTCAACGCCTTATCAATAACTTAGAAGAAGTACAGAAGTGTTGAGTGTTGAAGGTTCCTTAAACGCCTTCAGTCAAGAGAAATCTGCCAAGTTCAAAAGCATCGAGTGATGATGGCTCACTCAACGCTTTATCAGTCAAGTTGTCAAAGTCAGATGCATTGAGTAATGATGGTTCACTCAACGCCTCAGGGTGAATATTTTCTACCAAGTGTTTTTGCGTTGAGTCACTTTACTACACTCAACGCCTGTGAAGTTTGACTGAAAACTACTTAAGTCCACAGTTATGTCATGCTGACATCATCCATAATTCAAATATTTCAAGACTTGTGTGCTAGAAGATAAATGACGTTGAATGCCTTCTATACAGCAATAAAAGTTAAAGGTACTTTATAGTTTTCCATTTCGACTTGCTCATACAGAGAAAAGAGTCGTTGGTCGACCAGAGATAAAAAGGAATTTTTACAGAGAAAGAAAGAAAAAGTGCTTTTAAAAAAATCATCTTCTCCATCAAGTTTGTAAATCCATTACACTCAGATTTACTAAAGTTTTCTGGAACACAGAAATAAGCTTGCAGATTGAAGAGATTAAGAACTGAAAGCATCTAAGTCATCTACAGTAAGACTAGAAAACATCTTTTTTGTTAGATGAGAAGCAAAGCATTGAAAAGTTGATGTTCATCTTCAAAGCCACTTCTTATAACACTATTACATAAAAATCTTGAAGATATAGAGCTCTGCATCAGCTCTTCTCAACACAAGCAGAACTACTCTGAAGATCTATTGTCTTGTTGATGTGAAGAGTTTGGAATGGGTATTCTATGTTCAGAAAGGTGACTCAGAGAATGATTTCTTTGGAGTCAATCATCACCAAACCAAAACTCAATCTATAAGATCATCTGTTAATCTGAGTTGTAAGCTTGTATTATAAAGGCTGAGTATAGGAGTTGAGTCTCTAAATTATAGGATCCTATTTAGGATCTGAGATTGGGCTTATGCCTGAGGTATGATCTCTGTGTAGATCTGAGGTAGGAGATCTGATATCTATGAGCGTAGGGTTGTTTAGGCTGAGGTAGGAGTTGCTATACTCTGAATTATAGTAGTGAGTTTCACTATGATGTGTAGGATCCAATGGTCAACATTGTCACAACTCGCATTTTTCACCCCCTTCAAAGATATATCAGAGTAAGGGAAAATGCGCGTCATGATGCTACATCAGCAAGGCATAACTACGGACGCTCAGGCAAAACTCCTACTCGACATAAGAGCAAGGTTTTTAAATACTTTAGAGAAATTCCAATTTGAGTTAAATTGTTAGCCATATCCCATAGCATTGTAGCTCATCTAGTCCATAGGGAAAAATAGTATACGTTGCGAAAAATACTTCTCGTATGAGATTAAACATCCTATATGAGTGTAAATGTCTCCAATAGACAACTCATGCTATGCAGGACCCTAGGTTTATAATAAGTATAGCCAAAAATCTTAACGCTAACCAGAAAGTAGTGACTTCATTTTGAAAGAGATGACATGTATGATATACTAATAATAGGGTTTTATAAGTTGAAAATATCTAACATGCAGTCCTACCATAAAACATCATAGAGAGCAAGTAATCCATCACAAAGAGAACAACTAGCAGCTAGCAAGGTAACTAAAACCATCTATCCTGTGGGCATCAACAATCTGTCATGAACCCACATAAAACAGAAGTATGTCTGAACTAAGTAAACAAACTAAAACAACAAACTACCTCGCAACGGTGATGTGAAAACCACAGCTAACTCTGCTGTTCAGGAACTCCAAAACCAACACCACTACCTGCTAAAGCTCCGAACCTGAGGCATTCCAAACACAGAACACCTCAGCAAGAAGGTACAAGCGGTTGCAGAAAAGTAAGCCAAAAAGTAAACAAAGGTCAAAAGGGGTACCAACCCAAGACCAAAAGTGTTGAAGTAAAGTACAGAAGTAAAGTACCAAAATCAAAAAAAAAAAAGAACTTACGTGAATCGTCACGTACAACAAATCACACCAGATGCACAAGGCTAAAAAGTTGGAAAGCAAGATTAAATAATAAGAAAAAATACTCAAAAACTTTATTAGCCACATGTGGTCAACTCTACCCAAAAAACACAGGCTATGTGGTCACTCATCTGGACATACCCTCACAGATATATAATATCCGTCTAACTGCACGGGAGACTCAGACACTCCACCATTCACCGCAGACGCCCAAACACTCGGTAGAGTTCCATAAGGTACTAATAAAGGGAATAAACCTTGCGGTGGTGAATTCGCCCACTAATGTGATACCCCAAAACTCAAAAGAGGGACGGGTGATGTTTAAGCCCAGTCTGAATTTTGGAGCAGGAGTCACGGGCGTGACATGGCCGTGTCACGGGCATGACACGGGCGTGTCACGGGCATAACACAGGCGTGTTCGGCCACGGGTCGTGCGGTCGACGCTTTGGCGGTCGACGATCGTCGAGTTGTAGAACACGGCCTAGGACACGGGCGTGTCCCAGGCCGTGTCACTCCAGGGAATCTGCAAGTGTGGTACACGGGCACAAACACGGGCGTGTAAAATTTGACACGGGCGTGTCTGATGCCGTGTCACAAGGCCGTGTACCTCTCTGACTGCGATGTGTTGGTCGATTGCACACGGGGGGCGTGACACGGGTCCCGACACGGGCGTGTCGCAGGTGACACGGGCGTGTCGGAGGCCGTGTCAAATGCCGTGTGCTGGTTTTTCGTATCGATCGAGACGGTGAATGGGTGACACGGCCAGGCACACGGCCGTGTTGCAACCCGTGTTCGGCCCAGATTTTATGATTTCAGATCTAATCTTGGTCGTTCATTTCCTTGACTTTGGATCCGACGGTAGGGGGCTGCTAGCCGGGATTTAGGGTTGGGAATCCGCATTTCCCTTAGCCATTCTCTCTCTAAGAGTTTAGAGAGAAGGGAGAGCAAGGAGGAAGGAGGAGTCCAAGATACGGCCGCTAGAGGAGCTTCGGAGCTCCGAATCGCGATCCGAGTCCAGATCCGCGGAGGTGAAGCTGATGCGGTGCTTTCCCACCGCGGCGCCGCGGAAGAACGCAAGGGTAACGATTTCTCATCCTTTGGCATGTGAAGACCTTTTTCCCTTTGCATTGGAAGCCCTCTCTCGCGAGTGAGCGAAGAGTTGGAGCGTTCCTTGGGGTAGATATATAAAGTCCCCCTTGTGTAGAGTCCGTATGCGAAAATGGACATAGGCATTGTGTGTGAAGCCTATCCGGACAAGTAGAGCCGGATCGGTGATGTTGCATTGCTTATGAACCGGGGAAGACTCCGGGTGTTTGGGCGTTTTTCGGGTTTTCTACGTGGTAGATTGCATCAGGGAGCCTTAGAGATTAACTCCAAGGTGCACCCGGAAAACTGGGCAAAAGCGAGTTTTGCCAACACGATGGCCGGGGAGCCAACGTGAACATAACCGGGTTATGTTATTATTGTGGTGGAAACGGGACTCGGTGAGTCTTGACCTGCGCATATGGCTTAAATTGTCATTGCGGTGTGAGCACGGGTCAGGCGGAACCGTACCCGGTCTATGTCGTTCGGTAGGACCGTTGGCATGGATGAGGGTCTTCGGCGGTCTATGGCTTAAATTGCCGTGACCAAGGCCAGGAAGGCAAAATGCTCATATGGTTGGCCGTCCAAGAGGCGGTGGTGGAACGGGAACGTTTATGGCTTGAATTGACATGACGTTGGCTGGTTCGCCGTGAATGTGCCCTGTGTGCACGAGGTGTGTGGCCGTGCGAGCCTACGCCTGTGATGATGTGTGTTCACACTAATATATTGCCTATACTAATAAAGTGCAGGGAAAGAGCATCGCCGCCCCGATTTTGGGGGCGGGATCGTTATAATTTGGTCAGCATAGCTGACCGTTGCTTTTGTTTGCCACCGGACGGTGGTTTGTGCTTGCAGGTGCTGCGGAGCCCAGCGGAAAATAGCGGGCTAAAGCCCATGTTGCGGTGCTGGCCCTCGAAGGCCTAACCCTTTTATGCTTTCCGTTTATTTCATGTATGGCCGGCCTGCGAGCCGAAGTATGTAAGACATGTTTTGTTAAGCAAACCTTGTAAGGCCATAAGGCCGGTACTTTTGTATTTTTCATTCCTATTATTATTTCTGTAGTGGACATTCTTGCTTGGCAGGGTTCTTGTATTTGTGCAACTTAATAAATTGCGTCCGCTAGAATGACTCTGTGTAGGACGTTGGTGATTGGTTGTATGGTTTCAACGCGTAACCAACCGGTCTGTCCGTAGTATATGGCGTCGGGCCCCGGCCAGACCTACTGCTATATGCTATACGACGGATAGGGGTGTTATAAATTGGTATCAGACTACTGGTTTCGGTCAAATTTAAATGAATTCGTGGACGAATTCACTTTAAGGGGTGGTGAGCACATGTGTGCGTCATCGTTATAACATGAAAAGAACCCATGAATGTCCACTTAGGAATGAAAATATACATGTTTGAGGAACCTGCGTGTTCCTATAATTGCTGTTTGCAGTAATTTTTTGGTCGCTTATCGGTGTTTTGCACGATTATAGGTGACCAGAAGTGGTGCTGGGCCATCAGAACGGCCAGGTTCTGAGGCAAGCAGTGCGCCAAGTGAAGCGCCTGCAACACCTCCGTCTGCCGAGACCATTAGATTGGTGGCAGAAGCTGTCTTTGCTATGATTAATGCGCAACCTGCAAGACAGGTGCAGTAGCCTGCTCCTGCGGGGGAGCATGTGCCGCTCCAAGCGGCGGAGCCTAGAAGGGTTGAGCAGGTGGCGGTGGAGCCGGAGTTGCCTAGGAGAGCAACTGAAAGACAGTTGAAGCATGTGATGGGCTTCCACCCACCGGTGTTCTCGGGAACGGGAACCCCGACCCAGGCTGAAGATTGGCTCTCAAGAGTCAATAGGGTGATGACAGTTACAGAAACGGAAGAGTGGCAGAAGACCACAATAGCGACGTTCCTGTTGGATGGGGACGCAAGGTTATGGGGGGAAGGCCTAGAGCTACACCAGTTGAGGGGAAGGTCGTTGGCCGAAGTTCCTATGGCGGAGTTTTCGAGACTGTTCATGGCTCGATACCTCCCCTCAGCGCAGAGGATCGCATTAGAGAACGAGTTCCAAAAGTTGGTGCAAGGAGATAGCACTGTAGACGAGTACCTCCACGAGTTTACTCGGTTGGGGAGATATGCTAGCGCTACCTTTGCCGACGAGGAGCGAAAGACTAACCGCTTCTACGAGGGGTTAAGAGATGAGCTGAGGTTGCTACTGTCAGGGCCCATGGCGCAGGGTTTCCTAACCTTGGTCAACTCGGCCCGGTCCTTGGAGAAGGACATGAGAAATGTGCAAGCTAAGAAGGATTCTGGCGGGAAGAAATCGGAGTTCAAAGCGCCGACTACGTCGAAGTCGGGCTATCGAAAATTCTTCAAGAAGGCTAGGACGTCAGGTCCAGCTTCTTCTGCGGGTGCCTCGGGGGCAACTACTAATCGAACCCCGGGTGCTTGTTTCACGTGTGGAAAGACGGGGCACTTTGCCCGCGATTGCTGGAGCGGACGCCCAAAGTCCGAGAGAAAGCAAGGAGCTACTTACGAAGAGAAGGGCAAGGCGGTGGAGTCAACCGCATCCCACTATGCTCCGACTCAGCCTAGAGTCTATAACTTGGGCCAGCAGGAGGCCATCAAACAAGCTGACATGATGACAGGTACGAGTTAATTTACAGCAAGTTAACTTTATATACTGTTGTCTATTGCTTGTTAGCCTAATATTGTTTGTATAGGCTTTATTGTGATTAGTGATAGTCCGGCACGGGCACTATTCGACACGGGAGCTTCACACTCCTTCTTGTCCGAAAATTTCATATCGCGCATCGGAGTCCCTTCTTCGATGGCGGAGGACAAGTTGGATGTGCTGCTACCGAATGGGTGCTCGATGCGTGCGGACAGGGTGTGCGCCGTAAAGGTTCACATTGGGAGCCAAGAGTTCGACTTGCTAGCGTCATTGCTGCCGCTAGTAGAGTTCGACATGATCTTTGGGATGGATTGGCTTTCAGAGCAGAAAGCTTGGATTGACTGCGACCGGAAGGAGGTCAAGCTAGGTGTTGGGCGGGGGACAACATTCGAGGGACTCAAGGGGTTGAGCAAGACGCTGATGTTTGCTCTTCAGGTGGTAAAGGCAGTTCGTGCTGGTGCAGAGCTGTTCTTCGCAATAGTGGGGGCTGTGGAGCCAAAGTCCACGTTGGATAGCATCCCGGTTGTTTGTGAATACCCCGATGTGTTCCCAGATAGTCTTCCCGGAGCCCCACCACAGCGGGAGATTGATTTCACCATCGAGCTCGTGCCGGGGGCCAAACCGGTGTCACGTGCTCTGTATAGGTTGGCGCCTAAGGAGATGGCGGAGTTGAAAGTTCAACTAGAGGAGCTGATGGAACAAGGTTATGTGCGTCCAAGCTCGTCGCCTTGGAGCGCACCGGTCCTCTTCGTTAAGAAGAAGGATGGTAGTATGCAGTTGTGTATCGACTACAGAGAATTGAACAAGCTGACGGAAAAGAACAAGTACCCGATCCCGAGGATTGATGATCTCTTTGATCAGTTAGTCGGATCGTCGGTATATTCTAAGTTGGACTTGAAGTCAGGGTACTATCAGTTGAGGATAAGGGAATGTGACATCCCGAAGACGGAATTAAGCACAAAGTATGGGCATTTCGAGTTCACGGTCATGCCGTTTGGACTAACGAATGCGCCATCGGTGTTTATGGACTTGATGAACAGGACGTTTCGAGATTTCCTGGATCGCTTTGTGATCATCTTTATTGACGATATATTGGTGTACTCGCAGTGCAAAGAAGATCACTTCAAGCACTTGCATCTGGTGTTGGAGACTTTGAGGAGGAATGAGCTTTATGCAAAATTCTCCAAGTGCGAGTTCTGGCTACCCTCAGTAGCGTTCCTTGGTCACATTGTTAGTGGGGAAGGTATAGTGGTGGATCCGGCGAAGATCATTGCGATACGGGAGTGGCCTGCGTTGGCTTCTGTCGCGGAAGTCCGTAGTTTTCTCGGGCTTGCCGGATATTACAGGCGCTTCGTAGAGAACTTCTCGCGGATAGTGCTACCTCTCACGAAGTTGACAAGGAAAGATCAGAGATTCTTGTGGATGCAGGAGTGCGTACAAGCGTTTGAGGAGCAGAAGAGACGGTTGACCACGGTGCCAGTGCTTAGTTCGTCGAGTGGAACCGAGGGCTTCGAGGTGTATAGTGACGCCTCGGGTAGTGGTTTGGGCTGCGTGTTGTTGCAGCATGGGAGCGTGATAGCTTATGGATCGCGTCAGCTGAAGGTGCATGAAAGGAACTATCTGGTCCACGACTTGGAGTTGGCGGTCATGATATTTGCACTTAAGCTGTGGAGGCACTACTTATATGGCATAAGAGTCGATATTTATACCGACCACAAAGCCTGAAGTACTTGTTGGATCAGAAGGATCTTAACATGAGGCAGAGGAGGTGGATGGAGTTCCTGGGGGATTACACCTTCAAGATTCATTATGTACCCGGGAAGGGCAATGCGGTTGCTGATGCGTTGAGTCGCAGGGCTCCCACCCAAGCCAACTGGTTGTCGGTGCATGATGAGCGGCTGATACGGGAGTTGGAGGAGCTTGAGATCTGTTGCGTTGACAAGCAGAATAGCGCCAAAGCAATGTTGAACTGGACAGAGGTCCAGTATGACCTGGCTGATCGGGTTCGGCAGGCATTGGAGTTAGATGACTCCATGAAGGAGCTTATGGAGGCAGCGTTGGATGGGTCAAATTCCCAGTTTTCAGTGGAAGATGGGTTGCTAAGGAAGGATCATCGGTTGTGCGTCCCAAGCGGGAGTAACCTACGGGCGGAGTTGATGTACGAGGCTCATCATACCAAGTACTCGATCCACCCAGGGAGCATAAAGATGTACCGTGACCTCAAGAAGCTGTTTTGGTGGCCGGGGCTTAAGAAAGATGTGGCGTTGTTTGTGGCTAAGTGCCAAACGTGCGCCTTGGTGAAGGCGGAGTGCCAAAAGCCGGGAGGATTTCTGAAGTCCTTGCCTATACCGGAGTGGAAGTTTGACGACATATCTATGGACTTTGTGCATGGGTTGCCAAGGTCGCAGAAAGGGAACGACGTCATCTGGGTGATCGTAGATCGGTTAACTAAAGTGTCGCATTTCATTCCGCATAGGAAGGTTGATCCAGTGGAGAGATTGGCAAAGTTGTATGTTGACAATATAGTTAGACTGCATAGTGTGCCTCGCAGCATTGTGAGTGATCGCGATGGGCGTTTCACGTCCAATGATTGGAGGTTGGTGCAGCAGATGCTGGGGACAAAGTTGAAGTTCAGCACAGCCTTCCATCCGCAGACGGATGGGCAGACCGAGAGAGTCAATAGAACGATGGAGGACATGCTCCGCATGTGTGTCCTAGACTTCGGGAAGCATTGGGAGGACCACCTGTATTTGGTGGAGTTTGCGTACAATAATGGCTACCAAGCGACAATACAAATGGCACCCTTTAAGGCCCTGTATGGTAGGAAGTGTCGCATGCTGTTATCGTGGCTTGAAACGGGTGAGGCAAGGTTGTACAAGAAGCAGGAGGTGGAGAGTGCTACCTCGTTGGTGCGGGTCATTCGGGAGCGCTTGTTGATCGCTCAGGACAGGCAGGCGAAGTATTACAATGCCAAGAACCGGAACGTGGAGTTCGCGGTAGGCGATTGGGTATACTTGAAAGTGAAGCCGTTCAAGGGGGTTTCGCGGGTGAGACGCTTGAAGATGCTGAGCCCAAGATACCTTGGGCCTTTTGAGGTCCTGGAGCGAGTCGGCGAAGCCGCATACCGTTTGAAGCTATCGGCGGAGTTGAGTGGGCTACACGATGTGTTCCACATCTATGTATTGCGGAAGGCGGTGCAAGAGCCTTCGCAGGTGATCGCAGTTGATCAAGTACCGGTGGACGAAGGGCTGACGACTAGGGTCAAGCCCGTTCGTATTGAAGACTCCGAAGTTAAGCGACTTCGTAACAAGGAGATCCGAATGGTCACGGTCCGTTGGGACAATTGCGGTCGTGAGTAGCTCTCTTGGGAACGGGAGCAGACCATGCTGGAGGAGTACCCAGAGTTATTTCGCTCAGGTACCGCTCTTGGTTTTATGTTTACTTTCCTTTAGTAATTTCATGGACGAAATTTTTTTAAGGGGGAGAGAGTTGTGACACCCCGAAACTCAAAAGAGGGACGGGAGATGTTTTAAGCCCAGTCTGAATTTTGGAGCAGGTGTCACGGTCGTGACACGGGCGTGTCACGGGCATGACACGGGCGTGTCACGGGCGTGACACAGGCGTGTTCGGCCACGGGTCGTGCGGTCGACGCTTTGGCGGTCGACGATCGTCGAGTTGTAGAACACGGCCTAGGACACGGGTGTGTCCCAGGCCGTGTCACTCCAGGGAATCTGCAAGTGTGGTACACGGGCAAAAACACGGGCGTGTAAAATTTGACACGGGCGTGTCTGATGCCGTGTCACAAGGCCGTGTACCTCTCTGACTGCGAAGTGTTGGTCGATTGCACACGGGGGGCGTGATACGGGTCCCGACACGGGCGTGTCGCAGGTGACACGGGCGTGTCGGAGGCCGTGTCAAAGGCCGTGTGCTGGTTTTTTGTATCGATCGAGACGGCGAATGGGTGACACGGCCAGGCACACGGCCGTGTTGCAACCCGTGTTCGGCCTAGATTTTATGATTTTAGATCTAATCTTGGCCGTTCGTTTCCTTGACTTTGGATCCGACGGTGGGGGGCTGCTCCTGGGGGGTTTTAGCCGGGATTTAGGGTTGGGAATCCTCATTTCCCTTAGCCATTCTCTCTCTAAGAGTTTAGAGAGAAGGGAGAGCAAGGAGGAAGGAGGAGTCCAAGATCCGGCCGCCGGAGGAGCTTCGGAGCTCCGAATCGCGATCCGAGTCCAGATCCGCGGAGGTGACGCCGTTGCGGTGCTTTCCAACCGCATAGTTTTCGATGGCGCCGCGGAAGAACGCAAGGGTAATGATTTCTCATCCTTGGGCATGTGAAGCCCTTTTTCCCATTGCATTGGAAGCCCTCTCTCGCGAGTGAGCGAAGAGTTGGAGCGTTCCTTGGGGTAGATATGTAAAGTCCCCCTTGTGTAGAGTCCGTATGCGAAAACGGACATAGGCATTGTGTGTGAAGCCTATCCGGACAAGTAGAGTCGGATCGGTGATGTTGCATTGCTTATGAACCGGGGAAGACTCCGGGTGTTTGGGCGTTTTTCGGGTTTTCTACGTGGTAGATTGCATCAGGGAGCCTTGGAGATTAACTCCAAGGTGCACCCGGAAAACTGGGCAAAAGCGAGTTTTGCCAACACGATGGCCGGGGAGCCAACGTGAACATAACCGGGTTATGTGATTATTGTGGTGGAAACGGGACTCGGTGAGTCTTGACCTGCGCATATGGCTTAAATTGCCGTTGCGGTGTGAGCACGGGTCAGGCGGAACCGTACCCGGTCTATGTCGTTCGGTAGGACCGTTGGCATGGATGAGGGTCTTCGGCGGTCTATGGCTTAAATTGCCGTGACCAAGGCCAGGAAGGCAAAATGCTCATATGGTTGGCCATCCAAGAGGCGGTGGTGGAACGGGAACGTCTATGGCTTGAATTGACGTGACGTTGGCCGGTTCGCCATGAATGTGCCCTGTGTGCACGAGGTGTGTGGCCGTGCGAGCCTACGCCTGTGATGATGTGTGTTCACACTAATATATTGCCTATACTAATAAAGTGCAGGGAAAGAGCATCACCGCCCCGATTTTGGGTGCAGGATCATTATAATTTGGTCAGCATAGCTGACCGTTGCTTTTGTTTGCCACCGGGCGGTGGTTTGTGCTTGCAGGTGCTGCGGAGCCGAGCGGAAAATAGCGGGCTAAAGCCCATATTGCGGTGCTGGCCCTCGAAGGCCTAACCCTTTTATGCTTTCCGTTTATTTCATGTATGGCCGGCCTGCGAGCCGAAGTATGTAAGACATGTTTTGTTAAGCAAACCTTGTAAGGCCATAAGGCCGGAACTTTTGTATTTTTCATTCCTATTGTTATTTCTGTAGTGGACATTCTTGCTTGGCAGGGTTCTTGTATTTGTGCAACTTAATAAATTGCTTCCGCTAGAATGACTCTGTGTAGGACGTTGGTGATTGGTTGTATGGTTTCAACGCGTAACCAACCGGTCTCTCCGTAGTATATGGCGTCGGCCCCCGGCCGGACCTACTGCTATATGCTATACGACGGATAGGGGTGTTACAACTAACACCTGCAAAAAAGAAAACCATGATATAAATCTCAGACATCACTGAGGTGGTACGTCCACTAACTCCTGCAACCAGAGAATCATGATATATCTCAAAACTCGGCACATCAGATTCTACTAGACTTTTTTAGATTAAGAAGCGGTTGATCAACCTTCAGGAAGGATTTATAATCCTAAATAAATTAAAACACGCTCCACATAGTAGATAGTGGCGATTAAAGCCAACAATATAACCTTTCGTCAAATCACTACAATGCTACAAGATTGAATTATTATGACAAGGATTTATAATTTCAAGGGTAATCTAAGGGAAGATTTAACATATCTACAAATTTGAAACACAAAAGTGCAGAAAGATTAAAGAACAAAAAGGTAAACAGTTACCATCAAGATCAGGAAAAAGGGGGAAGGAGGGAAAACAACCACTAGCCTTGGTTTTGCCGGAAAAACTCCCCAAATCACTCCTCGTCGAACATCGGGGCTAAAGATGAGAGGAAAGTTTAAATCAAACAAGAAATAGCCGAGATAAAGGTTAGGGACAAAAACCCTAACAGGAAAAACTCAAGAAAAGGGGAAGATTTTACCACGATGATGAATCTTTCGCTGTGAGCTTTCCGTATCTATGATCGGTTCAATATTTCGAGCATCAAAGCACCGTCGGCGGCCATCGGAAGAATCATGGAAAAACTTTCTCTCTCTCTCACTCACGCTGCTCTGGTTCGGGAGATAGACAGAAATTTGGTCGGCTTAAAGAGGAAGAAGAAAAAGTAGGTATATATATGATAAGTGTAATATTAGGATAACCACACTTAAGAAATGAACCTGGGTCTGCTGAACTGGGTTTTCCGAAACAACGGATGATTTTTTGCGAGCTTCTCGAGTAAAAGGTATGCAGTACTCAAGTACTGAAGAAGGGTTACTCGAGTACAGAAGAAGACTTGTCGGGAACTAGAATAGATTACTCGAGAATAATAAAGTACTTCTCGAGAACTACAGGATGGATTTCTCGAGAGCTAAAAGGGCTTCTCGAGAACAAAAAGGGAAGGTCAATCCCGTTCGAAGAATTTTGCTCGGAGTTTGTCGAACACAAAGCCCGTTCGACGAATTCTGGTCATAGTTCGTCGAACCCAGAACCGCTTGACGTTCGTCGAGCTCCGCTCAATGCTTAGTCGAGCTCCGCTTGACGATCGTCGACCTCCAATCGACACTTCGCCAAACTCCAGGTAGCGCCCAAAAAACTACGTCTCCCACCTCAGGTCAATGAAAACCTACCCAAAGGAGGTCTTCCCGAGAATCAAAGAAGCATAAGGCTTAAAATAATTTATCATATTTAGAATAGTTTGAACAAGGAAAATAAGAGTTCAAAACAGAGCCCAAACGCAACTAGCCGACCCCAAGCAAGGACATCCCAAGAATCCGTCGCACCAATCTTAAGACATAATCATCAAATGCTTACTCAATCAAAAATCATCACAAAGATTCAAACACGTGCTGAGAATCCAAAAATGCTCGGATCACAATTAAAACTGGACAGGTGTAAAAATCTCAAAACTGCACCCCTTTCAATCAGGGAAAAACATGCAATCCAAATCAAAATCCCAAAATCTGGTCAAATAAACCCAACGGACGCGAAAACACACTAATGATGCAGCGCCGTCTACATGACGTAGAAAAAGTAATGCCTTGACGTCAAAAATATGACGATACCAAATCAAATAATATTATCGAAAAATTGGGGGAATTACAGTCACTCCCCCTAAAAAGAAGTTTCGTCCCGAAACTTAACACAACTCCAAAATCAAACCAAATTGAGAAAAATCAAACATTACCAAAAACATGAATACATACCAGAAACTAAGGAAAGAAGTGCGGATGAGATTCCCTCATCAGTGACTCCAATTCCCACGTCGCAATCTCAACGTCTTGATTTCTCCAAAGAACCTTTACCATTGGGATGTTCTTTCTCCGCAACACTCGATCTTGAGATTCCAAAACATGAATAGGTTCTTCCACGTATGAAAGGTTGGGCTGAATCTGGGGTACCGAGTCAAGGACTTGATTATCACTACGAACACTCTTCCACAACTGGCTCACAAGGAACACATCATGGACACCAGGGAAGGTAATAGGAAAATCCAATCTATAAGCCGACACTCTGTTGCGCTCAAGAATTTGAAAAGGTCCCACATACCCGGGGATAACTTGTGGTTCCTTCCAAATCTTTTAACACCCGACATCGGAGAGACTTTCAGAAAAACCAGGTCCCCAATGGCGAACTCCGGATCGAACCTTCGTCTATTAGCATACTTCTCGTAACGCTCTTACGCTGTACGGAACTTCTCTCGAATATAAGTCACAGCACAATTCATCTCTTCAAGGGATTCCGGACCTAGCAGCGGTCTCTCTCCAACCTCAGCCCGAAACAAAGGGGTCCTACAACGCCTTCCATACAAGGCCTCAAACGGGACCATCTGCAAACTCTCTCGATAACTACTATTATAAACAAATTCCATGAGTCTAAGGCGTTCATCCCAAGCACCACCATGATTTAATATATAACACCTTATCATATCTTCTACGATCTGATTTAACCTTTTCGTCAGACCATTTGTCTGTGGATGATAGGCGGTGGAATACCTTAATTCGGTACCCAACCCCTCTTGTTAGCTCTTCCAAAAATGAGACGTAAATCTAGAGTCTCAATCTGATACAATGCTAACAGGCACTCCATGTAACCTGATGACTTCATCGACGTATAACTCAGTTATCTTCTCCATAGAATACCCAATCTTAAACAGCACAAAGTGAGCACACTTAGTCAATCTATCAACTATCATCCAAACAGAATTGTTCCCATGGGGAGATTTTGGTAACCCGATGATGAAATCCATCAAAATACTCTCCCACTTCCAACTTGGAATATCAAGCGGTGTCAGTTTACCACCAGGCCTCCTGTGGTATACCTTAACACGCTGACACATAAAACATTCTGACACAAACCTTGCTATATCATTCTTCAATCTCGACCACCAAACAATTTGCTTCAGATCCTTATACATTTTGGTGGAACCAAGATGGTAGGCAACACTAGAACCATGAGCTTCATTACAAATCTTTGCCCAAATGTCACCAGAAGCGGGAATACAAAATCTACCATGGTATTTCAGAGTATCAAACTCATCCAAAGAAAAATCAGGTAGCTCTCCCTTCTTAGTTCTATTCTAGAGATGCAACAAATCAGGGTCATCCTTCTGGTGTACTCTGTTAATGGAAATCCAAGAGGGCTCTTCTGCTCCCAAACTAGTAGGCACAGTTCTACTCCCAACTTCAATATCAATCAACAAGAATTCTTCCACCAAGGATTGCACAGATAAATTGAAGATTTTAGAAGTCTTCCTACTCGAAGCATCAGTCACTATGTTAGCCTTTCCTGGATGGTAAAGGATCTCCACTTCATAATCAGCCACATTCTCTAACAACCTACACTGGCGCAGAGTCAGCTCCTTTTGAGTGAAAACATACTTCAAACTCTTTTGGTCTGTATAGATCTTGCACAGTGCTCAATATAGTAAATGTCTCCAAAGCTTCAGTGCATTGATTACAGCAGCAAATTCCAAATCATGTGTAGGATAGTTTTTTTCTTAAATCTTTAATTGTCTAGATCCGTACGCGATCACCTTGCCTTCTTATATCAAAACACAACAAAGTCCAATGTGTGATGCATCCACATACATAACATACTCGACCCCTTCCGTAGGTAAAGTTAAAACTGGAGCAGTACACAATCTCTTCTTCAGCTCTCGGAAGGCATCTTCACACTTATCACTCCAAATAAACGTGGTGTTCTTCTGTGTAAGTCTAGTTAGAGGAGCAGACAATATAGAGAACCCTTCCACGAATCTTCTATAATAAGCGTCCAGGCCTAAGAAACTCCTAATCTCTTTAGGAGTAGATGGTTTCCCCCATTCCATCACAACAGAAATCTTGGTCAGGTTTACGGAAATACCATCCTTGCTCACAATATGGCCCAAAAAAGACACTTGGGGTAACCAGAATTCGCACTTACTCAACTTGGCATAGAGTTTGTGCTCCCTCAGGGTTAATAAAACTAAGCGCAAGTATTGAGCATGCTCCTCAACACTGCGGGAATACACGAGGACGTCATCTATGAATACAATCACAGAACGGTCCAAGAAATCTTTAAACACTCTATTCATTAAGTCCATAAAAGCAGAGGGGGCATTTGTCAAACCAAAGGACATCACCAAGAACTCAAAATGCCCGTGCCGGGAATGAAAAGCCGTCTGTGGTATATCAGTTTCACAGACCCTCAACTGGTGGTAGCCTGTACGAAGATCAATCTTCAAAAACACAGCGCATCCCCACAACTGATCAAATAGATCATCAATCTGAGGCAACAGATATCTATTCTTGATGGTTACCTTATTTAACTCCCGATAATCTATGTAGAGCCTCATGGAACCGTCTTTCTTCTTTACGAACAAAATAGGGGCCCCCCATGAGGAAGAACTCGGACTAATAAAACCACACTGCAGCAACTCATCCAACTGAGTGCACAACTCTTTCAACTCACGCGGAGCCATAGGGTACACTGCCTTAGCAATAGGACGAGTACCTGGCTCGAGATCTATCACAAACTCCACCTCTCTCTCAGAAGGAAGTCCTAGAAGACTATCTGGAAAGACATCTGGAAACTCTCGCACCACTGAGATATCCTCAAGACGTGGTGTAACAAAAGCTGTTTCTAGAGCAGAAATAGAAACAAGATAAGCCTCGCAACCACTCTATAGCTCGACAAGCACGTACCACACAAATAAGGAGGTAACCCTTGTCCTAAAAACCATAGACACTCATGGGTTGTCGTTGTCCATCTTGAAATCTAGACGCTTTGCCTTGCACTGGATTACCGCATCATACTTGGACAACAAGTCCATGCCCAAAATCACGTCGAAATCTGCCAAATCCAACACCATCAGGTCTGCAAAAGCTAAAAATCGCCTAGACAAATAGGGCACCGCTAAATTCCTTGATTGGATAACACCAGATCTCTGGAAGGAAGCTTGACATTAAAGGAGACTCCTAATTGATCCACGTTCAAACGATGTTTATATACAAAACTTCGCGTGACGAAGGAATGGGTGGCACCTGAATAAAAAAGAACACGCTCCCACCTATTTTTTCACCTTAAACTCCCCTAAAACAATAGCATACATAATTAAACGAATGAAAACTAGGACAAACAATGGAGAGTAAAAGACAAACTAGAATCTAACCTAAAATCACTTAGGTAGAGGTCTGAGCTTCCTCTCTGGTCATGACATTTAGCTTTCCTTTCCCTTTGTCCTTGTTTGTTGGCGGCGGCAGAGCCCGGAGCGGGGCGGGCTGTAGTGGGGAATGACCATGGGGGCAAGAAGACTTTAGGTGACTCTTCGGCTTGCACTAGAAGCAAGCCTTATCCTTCGACCAGTAACGACTCACGTCATGACCCTTCCTTGAACAGAATGAGCACACCAGATCTCCCTTGGGTGCGCCTTGGATGGCGTGCACCTGTTGCTGCTTCAGAGTGGCAGTCCTCTTAAAACAACTTTCATAAGGGTGGCCGGATCGACCACAAAAGCTACATACTTCACCACTTTTCTTCTTTGAAGAAGGGCCAGATGCCCTAGAGCTTCCATCCTCAACACCTTTCCTCTTTTCTTTCCTCGATGCGGCACCTCGATTCTTGGCGCTTTCAATCGCCTCAACTTTTAGTGTGGCTTCCACTTCCTCCGCAAAATTTTCAGCTCTATAAGCCCATGCCCACTGTTAGACATCGCTTCTCAGTCCTCTTAGGAAACGTTTCACTCTCCCCTCCTCAGAAGCTACCAAATTAGGAGCAAATCTGCTCAACTTAATAAACTCAATCTTGTACTCGCTCATCGTGAGCTATCTTTGTTTCAGATGAAGGAAGTTATTCATCAGACGGTCCTTCTCGACTGAGGGTAGAAACTTTTTCAGCAGCATCTTCTTAAAAGATTCCCTCGAGCATCCTTCACTTAGGCTTTCCTTTTCCCAAATCCACCAACTCTTTGTCAGGCATTTTAGCTGATAGGCTGCAATCATTACCTTCTGGGCTTCTACAATCCCAAAATATGAGAACATTTCCTCGATAGCGATGATCCAATCATCCAAAACCAAGAAGTCGGCTCTCCCGTCGTAAGTGGGAGGTCCCAGTCGCTGGAAATACGAATTAAAATTCATCTCTGGCTGTAGAGTCACCAGGGGTACCAGAGGAGCAGGGGTACCGAGTATGGCTTGACCTCCGACAGGTTCTTGCACTAAGGGTTGCAGCGCAGGAGCGGCAGACAATAAAGACTGAATTTGCAATTGCATCACAACTAATTGTCTCGACAGAGCCACATTGTTGGTACCCTAGGTTTTGATTTGAGTTCAGTCTTTTCTTTTAGTCTCTTGACCCGATTTATCTATAGTCAAAGGTTAGTTGATAGGCTAGATTCTCTAGTTGTGTAGAATTGCCTGTCCAGATGAAAATCTGGCTAAGTAATTTCTGGTTCGACTATAGTCGAACGTCGCTCGACTATCGTCGATCAGCCGATCGACGATCGTGTTTCTGATAGCTCGACTATCTGTTTGATAGGTCAACTATCTGTTGTGTTTGATAGTTCGACTATCTGCTTGGATAGTTCAACTATCTGATAGTTCGACTATCTGTTTGATAGGTCGACTATCTGTCTTCTTTGATAGTTCGACTATCTGTTGATAGGTCGACTATCTGCTCTTCTTGATAGTTCAACTATCTGCTTGGATAGTTCAACTATCTGATAGTTCAACTATCTGTCTGATAGGTCGACTATCTGTCTTCTTTGATAGTTTGACTATCTGTTGATAGGTCGACTATCTGCTCTTCTTGATAGTTCAACTATCTGCTTGGATAGTTCAACTATCAGATAGTTCGACTATCTGTTGATAGGTCGACTATCTGTTTTGGTTGATAGCTCGACTATCTGTTTGATAGGTCGACTATCTATTTTCTTTGATAGTTCGACTATCTGTTGATAGGTCAACTATCTGTTTTCTTTGATAGTTCGACTATCTGTTTGATAGGTCGACTATCTGTTTATCTTTGATAGTTCGACTATCTGTTTGATAGGTCGACTATCTGTTTTGCTTGGTAGCTCGACTATCTGCCTTGATAGATCGACTATCTGATAGCTCGACTATCTGTCCTAATAGTTCGACTATTTGCTGTGGTAGTTCGACTATCTTCTTTGATAGTTCGACTATCTGTATCGTTCGACTATCTGTCTGATAGGTTGACGATCTCTGTGCTTCGGTCGACAATCTCCGAGGGTCGTTTGACATTTTGCTGTATGTCTTGAGTAATTTTGTCATCTTCTATGATGTGATTTATTTCATATTTATTTTGGCATATTTTATAAAAGATTATTTGAATAGATTTATGATATTATTTCCATGCAATATCTGCTCCATTCCTTATGCATGAGCTAATCTTTTTCTAACAAAGTTGTTTGTCTTATTAACTGAGATATGATTTCTGCTTTATCTGCCAGGCTGTCCTTTATAGCCGCTAGACTCAAAAAGTCTTCTTTGGCCGTAAAGAGTCTCTTCTGATGTGACTTTCTCTAGTATTAATTTATCAGAGTTACTTGCAGCTTTTAGAAAGCTTTATCCTTTTATAGGATATCTGTGTGCAGTTTTTGTTCCTGCTTTATGCTATTTGCAGCCCAGCTTGTAGAGTTCAGTAGAAGACAAGATTCAAACTCAAATTAGAGCCGTTGCTGCTGGTGTTATAAAAAGAATTCTTTGGAGAAAGAAATCAACTAGTTGATAGCCGAAAAACCAGTTCAGACATACAAAAAGCTAACAGCAGCATTCAAGCTTACAACTTACAGTTTACAACTGCTCTCAGCTCGTTCTCATTCAACTGAGAAAAAGTTTATCTCTTCACTCTTCTTCAACCTGAGTTCTACTGACTCCAGGAAGATTTTCACTCAGAGCTTTTTGAAGAAGAAGAAGAAGATAGCTGCCTGAAGAAGAATTTTCAATTCAAATTCTTTATCTTCTTGTAGCTTTTTCCTTCAGATTTTCTGAAGTGTTTTATGCACTGAAGCAAGAATTCACCTGGACATTCTTTTAGCCAGGGGGAGCCTTGACTCTTTAGAGCTTTCTAGCTCAGTGCAAGTTCTTGAGCTTCTCTAATCTATTGAAAAATAGAGAAGACATCTTAACCTCCTTTCCCCCTACTGTAAAGGGTTATTACTCCCTTCAAAAGTATACCTTGGTGGCAGGGCACCTGATCAAAACCTGTGTTGGTTTTTAGACACCTGATCAAAAGTCTAAAGGGTTTCTGGATCTACCTGAAGCAGATCTTGTTGGTGGCAGGGCACCTGATCAAAAACCTGAGTGTATTCCTACCTTGTTGGTAGAAGAGTGGACGTACCCAAGTTGTTTGGGGAACCACTATAAATTCCTTGTGTCATCTGGATTGTTTAATTAATTCTCTGTGCTGATTGGCTGTGATTAGATTTTAACTAGGATTGCTAGTTGCTGTTTAGGATTCCAAGCCCTAACTGTAATTACAGTTGGATGCCTTTTGTGCACAATACTTGTGTTAGGCTTTAGGGTTTCATCTCAAATATCTATAATCTTCATTCCGCAATTAACTCCAAGGGAGTTGAGTAGATAGTCAACTTTGCTAGTGCAATTTTTGATTACTCTATTCACCCCCCTCTAGAGTAGTATCTATCCCTTTTCTTTCAATTGGTATTAGAGGGAGGTTGTCTGAAAGTATAGGCTAACACCTAAGTCACAAGATCCTGATATATACCAAGGATTATAGATATTCACTTTCACTATCATGGCCCAGTTCAAGGATTACTCTAGCACCAGACCTCCAGCATGCAACTTAGCCAAGTTCAGCATCTGGAAGGCAAGGATTAAACTATATATGAACTCTATTGATGAGAGTATTTTTGCTTCTATTTTGACAGGACCACCAAGAGCACCTGCTGCAGCTACTGCTTCATCATCAACTGATATGAGTGCAGTGCCTCCTCCAGATTACAATGATGAATACAAAAAGGCAAAGATAGCAGATGCTAAGGCAATGAACATTCTGGCTCAAACAATGTCTGATGAAGTATTCCAGAAGGTTGCTGACTGCTCCTCAGCAAAAGTAATGTGGGATACACTGAACCAGATTATAGCTGGTTCAGCTGATGAAAGGAAGGACAGAAGGTCCAACCTTATCTCCCAGTATGAAAACTTCAAGAAAACTGATGTTGAATCAGTTGAAGCAATGTACACAAGGCTCAGCTCAATCATCAATGAGCTGAGGACTCTTGATAAGGATATTTCATTGACAGAGGTCAATGATAAGATTCTTATGTGCTTCCCTAGCACATGGGATCTGAGGATCTGGCCTATCAAGGAGGCCAGAAGCACAACAGAAATTTCAACAGAAGCCCTTCTCGGCAAGCTCAAGTCTTTTGAGCAAGTGCTGAAGTCCAGGGAAGCTGAGGCTGAAGCAAAGACCCCAACTCCCACAAGAAAAGAGCAAACCCTTGCTCTCAAAGCTGCTGATGCTTCTGAAGGAAGCCAGTCCAGTGAGGAACTGATGGCATTATTTGCCAAAAGGTTTCTCAAGATGGGAAGGAAAGAATTCAGAAAGAAGTCTTCAAAATATGAAGAAAAACCAAGGTATGATCGCACTCCTACTAAAGAAATAATTTGCTATTGTTGCAGGAAGCCTGGACATATTCTTCCAGACTGTCCAGAGGAAAATAATAAAGAGAAAAGGAAAGACAAGGATCAGCACAGGAAGCATTCCAAGCCATCCTCCTACAAGAACAAAAAGAAGGAGAGAGGTTTTGTTGTTGAAACCTGGAGCGATTCTGATGAGGAATCTTCCTCCTCAAGCTCTAGTGACGATGAGGAAGAAAAGAAGGCAAAGGAAGTTTTGCCTGATGGCAATTGATGCCTGCAACAATCACTCAGCTGCAGAGAGTTCAGATTATGATGAAGAAATGCCAACAGAAGATGAGGTATTGTCTTCTTATGATTTTACTTCTGCTGAATTTAAATCAGATTTTAAATCCTTATGTTTAGATTTAATTAGTTCTGAAAAGGAAATAAAAGAGATTAGAAATAAACTAGCTGAATCTGAATTAATTTCAATTGAAAACATTAGGTTAACAGCAGAACTCACTAATTCTAGTGAAGAAATAAAATTCCTTAAGAATGAATTAGCTAAGTCCAAAAGGTTAGAAGAATCTCTGAATGGTAGAAGCCTTAAGTTACTTGAAATAACCAGCATGTCTAACACTAGGTCAGGCAATAATAAATTAGGCTTAGGAGCTTCTTCTAGTGAACCCCCAATCCTTCTTAAAAATCATCTTTCAACTCCAGTGAACTTTATCTCAGCTGATGGGATAAAGAACACTGAGCAAGTTAATCAGGTTAATAAAGCTCTAAATAAAGCTAAGAGAGAGAAAAGAAAACAAAAATTTAAGGAAATACAAAAAGCGTCGAACGCTGCTCGACGATCGCATGCTCAGTGGTCGAACGAAGATCGACGATCTGAGCACCTATCGTCGAACGCTGATCGACGTTTTCAACATGAATTTCAAAACTTCAACCAGAACTTTAGAAACCCGAATGTAAATAGAAACCCTAGGTTCATTGACCCATCATCTGCATGGAGAATCCCACCTATGAGATCTTACCCGTTAGGTTATCACCCTCAACCTGCTTATTCATTTATTTCCAGTTTTTCTTATGTGAAAAATAAGGGACCCAAGGTTACCTGGGTCCACAATGTTTAATTGATTTATTTGCAGGTGAAGACCTATCCTATCACTCAAAATAAGTGGTATTTGGATAGTGGTTGCTCCAAGCATATGACAGGAAATAAAGAACATCTGTCAAGGTTCAAGGCCAAGCTTGGCCCAAAGGTAATCTTTGGAGATTCAAGCTGTGGTCAAACTGAAGGCTATGGAAGGATGATAATTGGAGCTGTAACATTCAAGAGAGTTGCTTATGTAACTGGACTGAAGCATAATCTCATTTCAGTAAGTCAGTTATGTGATGCTGGATACCAGGTATTATTTTCTAACTCTCTTTATAATATTACTTTAAATAATAATGTTGTGTTAGTAGGTATTAGACAAGGTAACATTTAGTTAGTAGATTTTAACTCAACTCACTCTGAAATCTGCTTATTTAATGAAGTAACAAATAACAATACCTTATGGTATAAAAGGCTTAGCCATGTTAACCTCAAGAATATATCTAGGTTATCTAAACACAACCTTGTTAGAGGTTTACCTTATTGCCCCTACAAGAAGGAGAGCCTATGCAAGGCTTGTTAATTAGGCAAGCAAACCAAGAATTCATTTAAATCAGTAAATAAAAGTGATTCTCCTAGAATCCTGTATTTATTACATTTGGACCTATTTGGCCCAATAAATGTACAAAGTTTAGGAGGGAAGTATTACACCATAGTCATTGTAGATGACTTCTCTAGGTTCAGTTGGGTGTTCTTTTTGAGAACTAAGGCTGATAACTTCAAAGCCCTTATAGATTTTCTATTATGTGTGCAGACTGAGTACTCTACTCATGTGGCCTTGATCAGAAGTGATCATGGTACTGAGTTTGACTCTCTTCTCATGCAAGAATTCTGTGAGAGAGAAGGTATCAAACATAGCTTCTCAGCTCCTAGAACTCCCCAACAAAATGGGGTAGTTGAAAGGAAGAACAGAACACTAATTGAAGCTGTTAGCACATTGTTGGCAGATGCTAATATGCCTCTTTCCTATTGGGCAGAAGCTGTTAGTACAGCCAACTATGTCTTGAATAGAAGTCTGATACACAAGCTTAAGTGTAAAACTCCTTATGAGTTACTTAAAGGAAAGAAACCTAAAATAAATTATTTTAGAGTATTTGGTTGTGTAGTTTATATTCATAATAACAATAAAGAATACCTTAGAAAATTTGAAGCAAAGGCTTCAATGGGAATTTTTCTTGGATATTCCCAAGTAAGCAAAGCTTATAGGGTATTTAATAAATCATCTTCTAAAATTGAAGAGTCTGTTCATGTGTCCTTTGATGAATCTCAAATGTTTTACAAGGAGAAGGAAACTTCCCCTTCCTCAAGTTCATTACAGGTACAAGATGTCACTCAAGAGATCTACATCTATCAACTCTTCATATCACTAAATCAGACAGTGATGAAGACCTTGCAGAAGTTGTTGTTGTTCCACCAATAGTAGATCAAATTCCTCCTGAGGAATTAATCCCAACTATTGCTGAAGATCACATCCCACCTGCTGATGTTGTCACACTTAGAGATCATCCTACATCTCAAGTGATAGGAGACATATCAGCTGGTGTTCAAACAAGACATCAGTTAAGACAGGATGTGATGCATGCTTGTTTCCTTCACAGATTGAGCCCCTCACCATTAAAGATGCTGAGCTAGATCCCCACTGGATCATTGCTATGCAAGAGGAACTCAATCAGTTTGAAGAGATGTAAAGTATGGACTTTGGTTCCAAGACCTAAAGGCCAACTGATCATAGGCACCAAGTGGGTGTATAGAAACAAGTTGGATGTAAATGGAATCATTGTAAGGAACAAAGCTAGGCTTGTAGCTCAGGGCTACAGACAGGAGGAAGGTATAGATTATGACCAAACCTTTGCTCCTGTTACAAGGCTAGAGGCAATAAGGATCTTTCTAGCCTATGCAGCCTATATGAAGTTTAAGGTTTTTCAGATGGATGTCAAAAGTGCCTTTCTAAATGGTGAGCTAAAGGAAGAGGTATTTGTTGAACAACCACCTGGGTTTGTTTCTTCAACTCATCCCTCACATGTTTTTAAGTTGCAAAAAGCTCTTTATGGACTCAAACAAGCACCAAGAGCCTGGTATGAGACTCTAGCTAGTTTCCTGTTAGAGCACAACTTTGTTAGGGGAGTAATTGATAGAACCCTTTTCGTCAAGCACCACAAGGACACAATCCTGTTAGTTCAAGTGTATGTAGATGACATTATTTTTGGTTCCACTGATCCCAAACTGTGCAAAAAGTTCTCTAACTTGATGCATTCCAAGTTTGAGATGAGTAGTATGGGTGAGCTGTCTTACTTTCTTGGTCTCCAAGTAAAGCAAGATGTTGATGGCATCTTCATCTCCCAATCCAAATATGCCAAGGAATTGGTAAAGAAGTTTGGGATGGCTGATGCTTCAGCAATGCATACACCTATGGCTGCTAATGTAGTTATAGATTCTGATGATCAGGGAAAGCCTGTTAATCAAAAGAATTATAGGGCTATTGTTGGTTCCATATTGTATTTAACTGCAAGTAGGCCAGATATAATGTTTGCTACATGCCTTTGTGCTAGATTCTAGGTCAACCCCAAGGAATCTCATCTGATTCTTCTCAAGAGAATCTTGAGATACCTGAAGGGATGTCCAAATCTAGGACTTTAGTACCCAGCTCAATCAGAATTTGAATTAATTGGATACTTTGATTCTGATTATGCTGGTTGTCGAGTTGACAGGAAAAGTACCTCAGGAACTTGTCAGTTCCTGGGAGAGAGATTGGTCTCTTGGTTCTGTAAGAAGCAGGCTTCTGTCTCAACTTCAACTGCAGAGGCTGAATATATAGCAGCTGCTAGTTGTTGTTCACAGATCCTGTGGATACAAAACCAGCTTTTGGATTATGGGTACACACACAAGAACACAAAAATCATGTGTGACAGTACCAGTGCTATCTCCATTGCACAAAAACCAGTGCACCACTCTAGAACGAAACACATTGAGATCCGGCACCATTTCCTGAGAGATTGTGTGGAAAAGAACAAGATCAGCCTTGAGTTCATATCCACAGACCTTCAGAGAGGTGATATATTCACCAAGCCCTTAGATGAACAGAAGCATCTGTTCTTTTTAGTTCAACTAGGCATGATTAATGGAAGAGACTAAGTGTGACGTCTGCCTTGTTGAAACTTGATTGAAGATCGTCGAACGACGTTCGAAGATAGTCGATCGTTGTTTTAATATAAAGCCGATGGTCGACCTAGGTTAAGAGATCTTTCTTTTTATCGTCGACGGAGAGCGTCTTTTGGCATTCCGTCTTCCTGCTTGCTCTTTGTCTTGCGATTTCTGCCGCTTCGTCCTCGCTGTCTCTCTCTCTCGTCTTCTCCAACCCCTTCAATGGCGATTTCTCCAGCTCTCTTGACAGTGGTGAAGTTCGATGCAGGCTTCAGTGTGGATTTCGATTCTTTCAGTTGCTGCGAATCCAGAATTGTGGAAAATCTCACCTTATGCAAAGATCAAGGTTTGGAAAAGCTCATGTCCTCCAGGATAAAGATAAACATTCAAGAGATTAAAGAATGGGCATTTACTTCGTCTTCAAATGATGATTCTATGACCGGAACTATTGGCGGAGAAGAGGTAACTTTGACTCCCGCCATTTTAACTGAAATATTTGGATTGATAAATGGGGAAGAAGATTATGAGCAAGATACCCCAGAGTTTGGGAGAATGCTGACAGAGCTGGGACATGCCGAAGGCATTCCCTCTAAGTTGCTTAAAGTAAATTTTCCGTTTAAGATTAAGTTCCTTGCTGAACTCGTCGGAAAAGTGCTACTGGGAAAGCACTCTGCTCATGACAATATAACAAGGCAACAGTTTGCCCTAATGTGCGCAATTGTGAATAAGAAACAGATTAATTGGGCAGGAGTATTGTTTGATTTGATCAGGAAAAAGAACAGTAAGAAAGAAGTCACCCTGGGAAGGGTGGTTGGGATTTTTCTGAAGGAGAAATATCCCCATCTGTTAGTTTCAGCTGCTACTTCCATCAATGCCAGCAAGAAGATGGACCCAACCTTGTTCGCCAAGTGGAAAAGGACTTTTCTAAAGCCTGCTCCTGCAGGGGTTGCTCCAGCTGCATCTGAGAGCACCAGGACTGCCTCAGTCACTCCTCCCCTACAAGAAGCTGGCTCAGCAAACCTCTCCCTTCCATCTTCTTCATCTGCATTGCCGTCTACTTCAGTTGAAGTTCCATCAACTTCAATTGAAGTACGACCTTCTGCTTCTCATCTTCCTGATTCATCTATAATTCTTCATGCATCACCTCCTGCATCTCCTCTACCCTCTCATCCTTCTAGGATATCTCATCCTAGTTTTGATTTGTTGGTTTATGAAATTTCTACTCCTCCTCACTCTCCAATTCCTTCTTCAGATCACATTGATCATCCTGCATCCACTCATCCAACTCCAGTTCACTCTCCATCTCAAGTTCACTCTCCAGTTCATCAAGAATACACCATTCCTGCTGATCATCCATCCACTGAGATTCCTCCATCATTTGAAATCACTCCAGCATTTATCTCTAGCATCCTGGAGTTAATTTCCCCCTCAATCAAAATCATGATTGAGAGGCAATTGCTCCCCTTGCTTCCTCCATCTCTTCTTTGACTGCTGCCATCCAAGCACTCTCAAAGTCTGCTGAGCCCTCTTCATCTAGGGGCCTGGTTTCAGTATCTACTGAAATTAGGCAGGGGGAGATGCTTAATGAAGATGTCTCTGAGCTGCCTTTGGCCTCCCCTCCAGGAGATCCTCCTGCAGTTGCAGAGAACGAAATAGAAGAATCAGCTCCTCAAAGTTTGTCTGAAAAAGAAATTTCTGATGCTGTAATGAAGTCTTAATTCATTGTCAAAGTGTGCCTGGAAGAATGTTCCACTCCCCTGGTCGCCTTATACCTAGAAGGAGTTATCACTTCCTTTCTAGATGAATTATAGGAGTTAGGACACTCAAAGGACAATTCTGAAGGTATCCCTTTTACTCACTTTTTAGACTTGATAACTGATATGCTTGTATGGGAATACCTGGAAGGGATGATTCGATGTCATTTAGCAAAATTTTATTCATAATACTACAGATAATATAGAAGAAGTACTAGATGTTCAAGAGCCTGATCACCAACCAGCTCCAGAAGTTCAATTAGAACCAGTTGCTCAAGTTTCTAAGGCTGCTCAGCCAGCTCAGCTAGCAGTGCAAGTAGAACTGGTCCCCATGACAGTTTCTGATCAATAAGAAAAGGCTTCAGATGCTCAAATTGAAAAGTCTACTGTATGGGATGATTCCCCTGGATTGGATTTAGATGCTCTCCTGGCACAGGATGCCATGGAAGAAGAATTAGAAAAAGCTGCCCAAAAAGAAAAGGAAAGACCTGTGCAAGAAGCAATTGATCCATATGATCTCCCTATTTCTTCAAATTCTGAGGATGAGATTGATTCTGATGAATCTGACAAGTCTAAAAGAAAAAGATCTGCTAAAATGAAAAGGAAAGCTGTGGCTCCTCCTCCTCCAAATCCAGATAATGATACTCATTATATCCTGAAAGGCATTGATCCTAAATCAAAAGATTTCCAGCACTGGATGGCATTTTCTAAAAATCAGCAGAAGCAAAGGAAGAAGTCAAAGAGGTATGATAGTCCTGTCCCAAGATGGACTCCCAGAGGTCCTCCTCCTCCACCTCCCAGTACAGGAGCCTCTGGAAACCTATCTGCAAATCCAGCTGCTCAGTCTGACAGATTCAATCCATCTCAGTCATCACAAAGGAGAAGTTATCAAGGATATCAAGGTAAAACTCAATCTGGCTATCAAAGACTTGATGCTGATGCTAAGGAACAAGTAAAGGAGGTGGTGTATCAAAGACCAACTTTTTCTCCTCCTCCTTCCAAAGAACTCAAGAGCTCAACCTCTCCAAAGCCAGATCATGCTGTGAAGGCTGTTTCAAAAGGTAAGCGAAATATTTTCTCTGAAAAATCTAGCAAGATATTTGCTGATTCTGCTCCTCCTTCTTATCTAGTTATTCAGGATAAAGAGCCAGTTGATACATCTTCTGAAAATATGTATGAAAGCCCAGAGCATGATCCTAATTTCAGGATGGCTCGTTTTCTTGAACTTGTTGGAGCAGCTCAAATCAAGAAAGCTAAAGCTGAAGGCAAAGACACTGCAGGATTGACCACTATGTCAAAATTCAGAATGAATGAGCTCGATAAATTCTAGGTTAGGCCTGAGGTATTTGATCCTTCAAAATACATGGAAAAGCATCCTGAGGCAGTTGTCCCAAGAGCGTCAGAATCAAAAATTATTGGAGAATAAGACCTGAAGTTGTCGAGAAAAGAAGCTTTAGATCCTTCTAGAAAAATTACTTTCATTCCTAGTTCTTCTCAACCTAAACCTAACTCTGAAGCATCTTAAAAATTTCATTGATTGAAAGTTAATTGCTTATCTGTTTGATTGATGTTATCTGCTTAGTTATTTCTCTTCATGCATTTTAATTTACTTTCAGTAATTAGTTTTGTGTGTTTTAGTTGTTGAGAGACTTAACTCAAATAGGGGGAGATTGTTGGTACCCTAGGTTTTGATTTGAGTTCAGTCTTCTCTTTTAGTCTCTTGACCTAAGATTTATCTATGGTCAAAGGTTAGTTGATAGGATAGATTCTCTAGTTATGTAGAATTGCCTGTCCAGATTAAAATCTGGCTATGTAATTTCTGGTTCGACTATAGTCAAACGTCGCTCGACTATCGTCGATCAGCCGATCGACGATCGTCTTTCTGATAGCTCGACTATCTGTTTGATAGGTCGACTATCTATTGTGTTTGATAGTTCGACTATCTGCTTGGATAGTTCAACTATCTGATAGTTCGACTATCTGTTTGATAGGTTGACTATCTGTCTTCTTTGATAGTTCGACTATCTGTTGATAGGTCGACAATCTGCTCTTCTTGATAGTTCAACTATCTGCTTGGATAGTTCAACTATCTGATAGTTCGACTATCTGTCTGATAGGTCGACTATCTGTCTTCTTTGATAGTTCGACTATCTGTTGATAGGTCGACTATCTGCTCTTCTTGATAGTTCAACTATCTGCTTGGATAGTTCAACTATCTGATAGTTCGACTATCTGTTGCTAGGTCGACTATCTGTTTTGGTTGATAGCTCGACTATCTGTTTGATAGGTCGACTATCTGTTTTCTTTGATAGTTCGACTATCTGTTGATAGGTCGACTATCTGTTTTCTTTGATAGTTCGACTATCTGTTTGATAATTCAAATATCTGTTTATCTTTGATAGTTCGACTATCTGTTTGATAGGTTGACTATCTGTTTTGCTTGGTAGCTCGACTATCTGCCTTGATAGATCGACTATCTGATAGCTCGACTATCAGTCCTGATAGTTCGACTATCTGCTGTGGTAGTTTGACTATCTTCTTTGATAGTTCGACTATCTGTATCGTTCGACTATCTGTCTGATAGGTCGACGATCTCTGTGCTTCGGTCGACGATCTCCGAGGGTCGTTCGACGTTTTGCTGTATGTCTTGAGTAATTTTGTCATCTTCTATGATGTGATTTATTTCATATTTATTTTGGAATATTTTATAAAAGATTATTTGAATAGATTTATGATATTATTTCCATGCAATATCTACTCCATTCCCTATGCATGAGCTAATCTTTTTCTGACAAAGTTGTTTGTCTTATTAGCTAAGATATGATTTCTGCTTTATCTGCCAGGCTGTCCTTTATAGCCGTTAGACTCAAAAAGTCTTCTTTGGCCGTAAAGAGTCTCTTCTGATGTGACTTTCTCTTGTATTAATTTATCAGAGTTACTTGCAGCTTCTTAGAAAGCTTTATCCTTTTATAGGATATCTGTCTGCAGTTTTTGTTCCTGCTGTATGCTATTTGCAGCCCAGCTTGCAAAGTTCAGTAGAAGACAAGATTCAAACTCAAATTAGAGCCGTTGCTGCTGCTGTTATATAAAGAATTCTTTGGAGAAAGAAATCAACTAGTTGATAGCCGAAAAACCAGTTCAGACATACAAAAAGCTAACAGCAGCATTCAAGATTACAACTTACAGTTTACAACTGCTCTCAGCTCGTTCTCATTCAACTAAGAAGAAGTTTTAGCTCTTCACTCTTCTTCAACCTGAGTTCTCCTGCCTCCAGGAAGATCTTCACTCAGAGCTTTTTGAAGAAGAAGAAGAAGAAGATAGCTGCCTGAAGAAGAATTTTCAATTCATATTCTTTATCTTCTTGTAGCTTTTTCCTTCAGATTTTCTGAAGTGTTTTCTGCACTGAAGCAAGACTTCACCTAGACATTCTTTTAGCCAGGGGGAGCCTTGACTCTTTAGAGCTTTCTAGCTCAGTGCAAGTTCTTGAGCTTCTCTAATCTATTGTAAAATAGAGAAGACATCTTAACCTCCTTTCTCCCTCCTGTAAAGGGTTATTACTCCCTTCAAAAGTATACTTTGGTGGCAGGGCACCTGATCAAAAACCTGTGTTGGTTTTTAGACACCTGATCAAAAGTCTAAAGGGTTTCTGGATCTACCTGAAGCAGATCTTGTTGGTGGCATGACACCTGATCAAAAACCTGAGTGGATTCCTACCTTGTTGGTAGAAGAGTGGACGTACCCAAGTTGTTTGGGGAACCACTATAAATTCCTTGTGTCGTCTGGATTGTTTAATTAATTCTCTGTGCTGATTGGCTGTGATTAGATTTTAACTAGGATTGCTAGTTGCTGTTTAGGATTCCAAGCCTTAACTGTAATTACAGTTGGCTGCCTTTTGTGCACAACACTTGTGTTAGGCTTTAGGGTTTCATCTCAAATATCTATAATCTTCATTCCGCAATTAACTCCAAGGGAGTTGAGTAGACAGTCAACTTTACTAGTGCAATTTTTGATTACTCTATTCACCCCCCCCCCCCTCTAGAGTAGTATCTATCCCTTTTATTTCACACATTGCTCTGACGCACACTCTCGATAAACACATCACTCTGCGCACCTGATGACTCACCCTCCGATTGGGGGTCTACCTCGTCGCAGGACGCTTTGGAGGCATTTCTAAAAGGGGAAACGAACAACTCATCAAAATCCTATATTACGACTAGGCCACACAACTTAGTTCATACCGTACTTAAAAGACACTTGCTTATGCTGCAACTTGCTCTAGGACTTTAATATGATGATATGTCCTACTTATGATGATATCCTCTCATCTTATTGACTCATTTGCCTATGATATGAATGCATGGATTCTTTATTCTTATTTAAAATCATGTGTGTACATGTGTCATCATGTAAACCTTAACTTAGCACGCGTGCTTATGTGATGATATGTTATGTATACAGTGTTAAGCATTCTAAAAAAGCCTTAATACATGCTATGAGCGGCGTACAAATGAAATGTTATGCAACCCATACTACATACAATTGCATGCAACGAGAAAAGAAAATGTGTGATGGAGCCGTCATCCCACGGCATGTTGATTTGGAGCGTCCCCCTCCGGACGACGATGGTGATCTGGTACATGTTGAAGACCCGTGTCACGTTGCTGAGGAAGATCCCCTTCCGGATTATTATGGTGACCCGGTTATGTTTGGTGTCGTTGTTCGTTGCTATGTGGAGTTTGAAGATTATGATGACCGTTACCGCAAACTTGAAGGTTGGGACTTGACCGCGACATCCTCTGCCAAGGTCGTGTCAACATCTCCGCCAAGGTCGCGTCAACATCTCCGCCGCATCTACGCCTGAAATAATAATATTGTTGTTTAATTCCAATATTTAATTTCAGCATTTTAATTATTATCTAAGCACTTTCATTTTTAAATCATGTTGGCCTATGTTTAGCCAAATTTTGTTTCTCTTTAGAGTGGGCTGCATGTAGCCTCCTATTTGTGATGTAGCCTATATATTGGCATTGTTTTGTCATAATTCGGTAGAATGAATGAAAAAAAACCTAATTTCAAGTTAAAATTTTGCCTCCTCCTCTTCTCCCCTTGGGCACCGCCCCCTTCCTCTCCTTCCCCTTCTTTGGTCGCCGGCCCTCCCTTCTCCTCCCACCCCCTTCTCGGTTTCTACCCTCTCCTCCCCTCTTCTCCTTATCTCTCTTGTCCACCCGAGCCTCCTCTTCCACCACCATCAAAACCGACCCCCCTCCAAAAATCCCTTTCCTAATCCAAAAATATTCATTACCATAACCCCCCTTAGTTACCATATTCAAAACATATCCCCTTTCATAAATTTTCCACCTACCAAATTTAAAAAAATATCTCATTCCTTAAATAATCCACGATCGTGCCACCTTTTCTCTCTCTTACCTTAATTGGAATATTATTTCCACATTTAGAAGATTTCGCTAGGATTTTTCAAATATAGCGTGACACAAAGAAGGCGACGAGTTTCTCTCCCAACGAAATACACGGTGTCTCTTTGGGTACAACTTACGCTCGACCGAACCGTGCGGGTTCATTTCGCTTGAGAGGACCTTGTCCTATAGCCTTGGACTTATCTTGAGGGGCTTAGCGAACCCCCCGTAACCTAAATATTTTAATTATTGCTATCGCGTAGTTGCTGCATTTTGTTATAGTGTGGACGTAAAAGTGATAGTAGAGAAGCGTACGTGTTAATCCCTTAGCAGTCACCGTGTCGAACCCCAGAAGCCTACATCAATTTGGTATCAGAGGGAGGTTCTCGTCAATTTCCTAATTGGAACTCCTCCCCCTCTTATGTGGCACGTACGTACGCATTCAAATTTCAAATTAAAAAAACAAATAAATTTCAAATTTTTAATGTCAAATTTCAGATTTAAAATTTCGAATTTCAAATTTCAAAATTAAAATCTCAAATTTCAAATCTCAAATTTCAAATTTCGAAATTTCAAATTTCAAATTTCAACATTTAAAATTCAAATTTCAAATTTCAAATTTCAAAATTTCAAATTTCAAATTTCAAATTTTAAATTTTAAATTTCAAATTTAAAAATTCAAAATTAAAATTTCAAATTTCAAAATTTCAAATTTGAAATTTCAAATTTTAAAATTCAAATTTTAAATTTCAAATTTTAAATTTCAAATTCCAAATTTCAAATTCCAAATTTCAAATTTAAAATTTCAAAATTCAAAATTTCCAATTTCAAATTCCAAATTTCAATTTTTTTTCAAAATTACAAAAAAAAAAATTGTGGTCTGCCAATAGCCGGCTAAATTTAATTTTCAGCAATAAAAAAATCAGAAAAAAATTAATTAATAATCTCCATATTTTTGCCAGCAAGAATATCAAAAAAATTATATATTATTTTGAAATATTAGCGGGAACAAATCTATCTTTGAAAATAAATAGGACCAGGCTATTTTCTACTTTCCGTGTGCACCGGTTTCGGTTGAGTGTTCTCTCCGATTTCTTCTGAAATGGCCCATGACGTCAACGTCTCCCGAGGAAAAACTATAAGTTCCAATAGGAACGTAGGGAAATCTGTCCATTCCCCAATAACGAATGAGATTATTGCTTTAGTTGCTCAACTAAAGGCTAGTCAACTAGCACCACCACCGCGCACCTCTAGGCGTGTTAGGATTCCTACTCCGAAATATGATGGTCTAGGTGGACCACGAGTGTTTCTATGTTGGGTGAAAGACATGGAGCGTTATTTTGAGCAATATCATCTTGTGGACCCCCACAGGATTCCTGTTGCGAGACTTCAGTTATTTGGTCGAGCCCATACTTTCTGGCTCAATGTGGAGAGACGTTTTGGGGTGCCCTTCGTCGACTTACGTATAGGTTGGCAGATTATGGAGAATTATTTAATGGATGAGTATTACCCTCCATACTACCTCTCTCAATCTTCCGACTATCTGAGTGAATCGCCGCCTAAGGTTTTACTTACATCGAATCAGCCCGTCCCCCCGTACTCCCGTACTAGGATGTCTCATGTTGTTATTCCTCCCTGTCAGGGCACTAGACCCGTTTTTGATTATAGGACTGACCATAAGTCTCACGCTAGCTCCTTGCTATGTGCACCTACCGATGAAGGAAAAGAGAAGCTTAGGACCCTGGTCCCTAGTTCGATAGACGTGATTGTTAGGAATGCCATGAGCCCGCAGGGTGAGAGTGTTTCTATTAGCATGATTGAGCCTGAGGCTGATTCTACAATTGCGCTCGTCACTGAGGATGAGGCTATTATCACTGACGAGTGTAGCGACGTTGAGGAGATTGGTTACCCTAGTGACCTGGATGAGGATTTCTCTTTTGAGGAATCATCTCCACTCCCTGTCGATGATATTTCTGAGTCGTCTACCGTGATTGTCATGAAGTCTTCCGATGACCCTGAGTCGGTTGATATTCTGGCTGAGACAAAAGAGTCACCTCTTGTTGTGTTGGTACCCTAGGTTTTGATTTGAGTTCAGTCCTCTCTTTCTGTCTCTTGACCCATGATTTATCTATGGTCAAAGGTTAGTTGATAGATTAGATTCCCTAGTTGTGTAGAATTGCTTTTCCAGATGAATATTTGGTTAAGTAGTTTTTCGTTCGACAATAGTCGAACGTCGCTCGACTATCGTCTATCGGCTGATCGACTATTGTCTATCAGTTGGTCGACGTTCAGTCTGCGTTGATATCTCGACTATCTGTTGATAGATCGACTATCTGTTTGTCTTGGTAGTTCGACTATCTATTGATAGGTCGACTATCTGCTTTCTTTGGTAGTTCGACTATCTGTCCTGATAGTTCTACTATCTGATAGTTCGACTATCTGTTGATAGGTCGACTATCTGTGTCGCTTTGATAGTTCGACTATCTGTTGATAGGTCGACTATCTGTGTTGCCTTGATAGTTCGACTACTTGCCAGGATAGTTCAACTATCTGATAGTTCGACTATCTGTTGATAGATCGACTATCTGTTTTGTTTTGATAGTTCGACTATCTGTTGATAGGTCGACTATCGGTTTTCTGTGATAGGTCGACTATCTGCTTGATAGGTCGACTATCTGTCTTTGTTTGGTAGTTCGACTATCTGTTAGGATAGATCAACTATCTGATAGCTCGACTATCTGTTCTGATAGGTCGACTATCTGCCGAGGTAGTTCGACTATCTTCTTTGATAGTTCGACTATCTGGATCGTTCGACTATCTGTCCGATAGGTCGACGATCTCCGTGCGCCGTTCGACGATCTCCGAGGGTCGTTCGACGTTTTGCTGTATGCTCTTATTTAGTCTTGTCGTCTTCTATGATGTGACTTATTTCATGTCTATTTTGGCATATTTTATAATAGATTATCTGAATAATTTGTGACATTATTTCCATGCAATATCAGTTCTATTCTATATGCATGAGCTAATCTTTTCTGACAAAGTTGTTTGTCTTATAGCTGAGATATGCAATCTGCTTTATCTGCCAGGCTGTCCTTTATAGCCGTTAGACTCAAAAAGTCTTCCTTGGCTGTAAAGAGTTCTTTCTGATGTGACTTTCTCTTGTATTATTTCATTAGAAGTATTTGCAGCTTCTTAGAAAGCTTTATCCTTTTATAGGATATCTGCTTGCTGTAGTTTGTTTTTGCTTTATGCTTTTTGCAGCCCAGCTTGCAGAGTTCAGAAAAAGACAAGATTCAAACTCAATTAGAGTCGTTGTTGTTGCTGATATATAAAGACTTCTTTGAAGAAGAAATCAACTAGTCCACATAGAAAAGAGATCAACTAGTTCTTAGATTATATTCATTCAGCAAGCTTACAGCAAGAACAAGTTTAACTGCTCTCAGCAATCTTCACTCAACTGAGAAGTGTTAGCTCTTCTGCTCTTCTTCAACCTGAGTTCTCCTGTTCCAGGAAGTTCTGACTTAGAGATCTTTTGAAGAAGAAGAAGAAGAAGATAGCTGCTAGAAGATTTTCATTTCTTATTTTATATCTTCTTGTAGTTCTTCCTTCAGTATTTACTGAAGTGTTTCTGCACTGAAGCAAGACTTCGCCTGGACGTTCTTTGAGCCAGGGGGAGCCTTGATTCTTATAGAGCTGTCTAGCTCAGTGCAAGTTATTGTTCTTCTCTAATCTATTGTAAAATAGAGAAGACACCTTAACCCCTTTTCCCCCTCCTGTACAGGGTTATTACTCCCTTCAAAAGTATCCCTTGGTGGCAGGGCACCTGATCAAAAACCTGTGTTGGTTTTTAGACACCTGATCAAAAGTCTAAAGGGTCTCTTGATCTACCTGAAGTAGATTGGCAGGGCACCTGATCAAAAACCTGAGTGGATTCCTACCTTGTTGGTAGAAGAGTGGACGTACCCAAGTTGTTTGGGGAACCACTATAAATTCCTTGTGTCGTCTGGATTGCCTTATTTAATTACTTGCATTGTGGCTGTGATTAGATATTAACTAGGTTTGCTAGTTGCTGGATAGGATCCAAAGCTAAACTGTAATTACAGTTAGCTTTAGTTTGTGCACAACACTTGTGTTAGGCTCTAAGGTTTAATCTTAAAATATCTTTAACTTTCATTCCGCATTTAACTCCAAGGGAGTTGAGTAGAAAGTCAACTTTGCTAGTGCAATTTTTGATTACTCTATTCACCCCCCCCCCCTCTAGAGTAGTATCTATCCCTTCTCTTTCAATTGGTATCAGAGGGAGGTTGACTGACTTAATAGGCTAACACCTAAGTCACAAGATCCTGATAGATACCAAAGTTTATAGATATTCACTTTCACTATCATGGCCCAGTCCAAGGATTATTCTAGCACCAGACCTCCAGCATGCAACTTAGCTAAGTTTGGCATCTGGAAGGCAAGGATCAAATTATATATGAATTCTATTGATGAAAGTATTTTTGCTTCTATTTTGTCAGGACCACCAAGAGCACCTGCTGCTGCTACTGCCTCATCATCATATGAAATGAGTGCAGTGCCTCCTCCAGACTACAATGATGAGTACAAAAAGGCAAAGATAGCAGATGCCAAGGCAATGAACATTCTAGCTCAGACAATGTCTGATGAAGTATTCCAGAAGGTTGCTGACTGCTCCTCAGCAAAAGCTATGTGGGATACACTGAACCAGATTGTAGCTGGTTCAGCTAATGAAAGGAAAGACAGGAGGTCCAACCTTATCTCACAATATGAGAATTTCAAGAAAACTGATGCTGAATCAGGTGAAGCCATGTACACAAGGCTCAGCTCAATCATCAATGAGCTGAGGACCCTTGACAAGGATATTTCATTGACAGAGGTCAATGATAAGATTTTTATGTGCTTCCCTAGCACATGGGATCTGAGGATCTGGCCTATCAAGAGGCCAGAAGCACAAATCAAATCTCAACAGAAGCCCTTCTCGGCAAGCTCAAGTCTTTTGAGCAAGTGCTGAAGTCCAGGGAAGCTAAAGCTGAAGCAAAGACCCCAACTCCTACAAGAAAAGAGCAAACTCTTGCTCTTAAAGCTGCTGACACTTCTGAAGGAAGCCAGTCAAATGAGTAACTGATGGCATTATTTGCCAAAAGGTTTCTCAAGATGGGAAGGAAGGAATTCAGAAAGAAGTCTTCAAAGTATGAAGAAAAGCCAAGGTATGATCGCACCCCTTCTAAAGAAATTATCTGCTATGGTTGCAGGAAACCTGGACATATCCTTCCAGATTGTCCAGAGGAAAAGAATAAAGAAAAGAGGAAAGATAAAGATCAGCACAGGAAGCACTCCAAGCCATCCTCCTACAAGAACAAATAGAAGGAGAGAGGCTTTGTCGCTGAAACCTGGAGTGATTCTGATGAGGAATCCTCTTCCTCAAGCTCTAGTGAGGATGAAGAAGAAAAGAAGGCAAAGGAAGTTTGCCTAATGGCAATTGATGCCTGCAGCAACCATTCAGCTGCAGAGATTTCAGATTCAGATGAAGAAATGTCAACAGAAGATGAGGTACTATCTTCTTATGACTTTACTTCTGCAGAATTTAAATTAGAATTTAAATCCTTATGTTTAGATTTAATTAGTTCTGAAAAGGAGATTAAAGAACTTAGACATAGGCTAGCTGAATCAGAAATCATAACTATTGAAAACATTAAGTTAAAGGAAGATCTCACTAATTCTAGTGAAGAAATTAAATTTCTTAAGAATGAGTTAGCTAAATCCAAAAGGCTAGAAGAGTCTCTAAATGGTATAAGCCTTAAGTTACTTGAAAGAACCAGCATGTCTAACACTAGGACAGGCAATAACAAATTAGGCTTAGGAGCATCTTCTAGTGAGCCCCCAATAATTCTTAAAAACCAACTTTCAACTCCAGTGAACTATATCTCAGCTGATGGGATAAAGAACACTGAGCAAGTCAATCAAGTAAATAGAGCTTTAAATAAAGCTAAAAGAGAGAAAAGAAAACAGAAATTTAAAGAATTACAAAAAACGTCGAACGCTGCTCGACGATCTCAGGCTCAGTGGTCGAATGAAGCTCAACGATCTGAGCATCTATCGTCGAACGTCGATCGACGATCGCAAGCTCAGTGGTCAAACGGAGATTGACGATCTGAGCAGCCATCGTCGAACGCTGGTCGACGTTTCCAATATGAATTTCAAAATTACACCCAGAACCTTAGAAACCCGAATATGAATAAAAACCCTAGGTTCATTGACCCATCATCTGCATGCAAAATCCCACCTAGGAGATCTTACCCATTAGGTTATCACCCTCAGCCTGCTTATTCTTTTATTTCCAGTTTTTCTTATGTGAAAAACTAGGGACCCAAGGTTACCTGGGTCCACAATGTTTAAATTGTTTTATTTGCAGGTGAAGACCTATCCTATCACTCAAAATAAGTTGTATTTGGATAGTGGTTGCTCCAAGCATATGACAGGAAACAAATAACATCTGTCAAAGTTCAAAGCAAAGCTTGGCCCAAGGGTAATCTTTGGAGATTCAAGTTGTGGTCAAACTGAAGGCTATGGCAGGATGATAATTGTAGCTGTTACATTCAAGATAGTTGCTTATGTGACTGGACTGAAGCACAATCTAATTTCAGTAAGTCAATTATGTGATGCTGGATACCAGGTATCATTCTCTAACTCTCTCTGTAATATCACTTTAAATAATAGTGTTGTGTTGGTAGGCATTAGACAAGGTAACATTTATTTAGTAGATTTTAATTCAACTGATTCTGAAATCTGCCTGTTTAATGAAGTAACTAATAATAACACCTTGTGGCATAAAAGTCTTAGCCATGTTAACCTCAAGAATATATCTAGGTTATCTAAACACAACCTTGTTAGAGGTTTACCTTCTTGCCCCTACAAGAAGGAGAGCCTATGCAAGGCTTGTCAACTAGGCAAGCAAACCAAGAATTCTTTTAAATCAGTAAATAAAAGTGATTCTCCTAGAATCCTGTATTTATTACATTTGGACCTATTTTGTAACATCCCATTTCCAATTAGGCCCCCCTAAGAATAACTTTGGGCTTGCCTGGGCCATGGCAAGACCATAGGGAACCAAATAGACCAAATGGGCTTAGGAGTCTAGTAGAGACTCATTTTGGGCTGCAAATAGCAAGTTTCCAAAACACTGAGTTTGGGTGACCTAGTGAGTTCAAACTGACTCTAGGGCATTTCTAGACCCAATGTGGGGCCAATGAGTCACCATAGACTCAATGGGGTCAATACTAGTGGCCAAATTAACCCAAGCCAACCCTAACCCTAAAATGGTCAAAGTGCCCTTCCTAAGGGCCATGTGACCTCCAGGGGGCCAACTCAACTCCAACTAACCCTACCTAGGCCTTAGGGGAGTCCAATGGGTCACTAAAGACCCATTGATGTGGACCCAAAGAGTCAAAATAACCAAGTCAACATTTAACCCAAGTCAAGTCAACTTGACCTAATTGGGCTAACCCAACTTCAAGTCACCCCCCTCTTGGGCTAAGCCTAATGACAAGAATAATGTGAGATATTAGGGCTGCCAATAACCTAGTTCCTTGACCAGTCAACTAGGTGACTAGGAGAGAGAAAGAGAAGCCTAAATTTGAGAAATAAAAGAGGAGAGAGAAATGATAAAAGAAGTATTCATGGTGGACCCCCCCCCCCCCTCCCATGTTTTCTTTTGGGATTTAATGAATGGGCTGCCAATAGGTTGTGGGAGGAAGACATTTCAGTTTGGAGGGTGACTAGGAGAGAGAGGATGAGAGAGAGAGAGAAGGAATTTTAAAGGAGGAGAGAGAAATTATTCAAAAAATGATGGAGGAGTTTTGGAAGACCAAGGAGTGTGGGGTTCGGCCATTAAGGGCTGAGAGGGGACTTTATGGAGGGGGCATTAAATTCCAGACGTTTCCCCAGCCACCCAAGAGGCGGTTACAGCCCCCCTCCTCCACCATGGCCGAAATTCAACATTTAGGGCCATTAATGGCCACTTCAAGCCATGACCCTCCCCCTCCCCTCTCTACCTTTTTAAACCCCCATCAGTGAGCCAAGGAGAGGTTTTCGAATCCCTAGCAGAAGAGAAGGGTGGCCGGAGCTTGAGAAGGAGGAAAACGCCGCCGCCGCCGTCGCCATGGCCCCTCGTCGATCTACACGTTGCATGGCCGCCGGGAAGGTCCTCCCTCACCTCTTCTTCTATGCTTAGATCCTAGGACTCTTTAGGAAGAACTTTCATGCTCAAATGAATCGGATCCAAGCTTTAGAATTTCTGAAATTTTACATTTTTAATGGAGTTTTCTTGTCTTTTGGAGCTCTCGGGTAGGGCGGCGCCGCCACCTCCGGCCGCCCTAGCTCCGGCTATGGATAGCCCCCACCACCGGGAACGCATAGAAGGTGTTTCCCGGTGGTGGCGCCGCCTCAGGCCGCCGGGAACAGCCCTGAAAAAGGGGCCTGCAGCGGGTTTAGTTTGCTTCTCCATCAGGGAAGAAGAGCAGCTACCATTGGATCCTGCTTTAAGATTCGTGCAACCCATCAATTTATAATTAGAGATCAATATTCTGTAATTAATAAAACTGTTTCACTGTAAATAGATTTTAGGCCTCCTAAGGGCTCCTAATGAAAAAGTTTAAAACATGAAAGTTGTAGGTCTTTGGAAGACCTACAATTTGATATGCTGTGGGAAAAATTTGGTGGAGAACTGAGGCCTGTAAAGTCTTTTGAATATAGGTGTGTCCTAATAATTAGGGCAGAACCCTTGTGAAATTTATTTAGGTCCTTTAGAGGCATATTCATCAAAACTGGTCAACATGAATGTTGTAGGTATTTTGAATACCTACAGTTTGATATGTGATGGGTAAAATGTGGATGAGTGGTCTGCCCTATAGAGTCTTTTTAGTGAGGGCTATACCCTACAAGTTAGGGCAGATCACTGTAGGAGAGTTTTAGGGCACTCCTAGGGATTTTCAGGGGATGTGACCATCAGAGAAGTTGTAGGTATTTCAAATACCTACAGTTTGATATGTAATAGGAAAAATGTGGATGAGTGGACTGTCCTGTAGAGGCTTTTTGGGGAGGGGTATACCCTACAAGTTAGGGCAGTTCACTGTAGGTGAATTTTAGGGCACCCCTAGATGTTTTCAGGAGAAGTATACAACAGGAAACTTGTAGGAAATCTCAATATCTACAGTTTTATATGTAATGGAAAAAATAGGACAAGGCTACTGACCTGTAGGGCCATTTTCCTAGGGTAGGTCCTATATGTAGGGCAGATTTTAAGATGGATTCCCACACTTAACCCTTGGTCCAAATCCTTTGAATTTTGGACAGGGGATTAATATAACTTAAACCTAGCTCCTGTAAAAATTGGAGGCCATTTGGGATAGGGTAGCTTAGGGTTTTGCCCTAAACCTAGGAAAGCTAGGGTTAGAACATTGAAGGGTCAAATGACCTCCATACCCTCCCAATTTTTGGTGAGGTGTCCCTGGTATATATATCTAGGTCTGGTTCAAATTTCAACTCATTTGGTTGAGTTTTGACTAGGAAACCACTAAGCCCTAATTTGGACCTAGGGAAGGGTAATTTGGGAAAAAAGGGGACTTGTGACAATTGAGTGGTCAACTCACCTCAACAGAGGTTGAGGTTTTGACCACTGGGTTAGGATGATCCTAAGAACCTTTGGGGAGCAAAGGGGAGGTATTAGGGTGGATTCACCCTAGGAGATTGGCTCAAACCCTATAGGAGGGATTTTGAGGTTTGTGAAGGACATAGGGGCAAATGCTCTTGTATGGCCTTGATATTTAGTGGAGAGGTGGTTAATGAATATTTAACCCTCTGGTTATAATCTTAGAGAATTTGAGGTAGCTAGGTACCTCAAATCCTAAACCCTAGTTTTAGGGTAGAAGGGCCTTTAGGGTCAAAACAGTAATTTAACTCATCTAAAAGCTATGAAACTTGGGTAGAGTGAGTTTTAGAGTGTTCTAGACACATGGTAATTTTCCTGGAATTTTATGATTAATAAAAGTTATACTTCATGTGTTAAATGATTATTAGCCGATTTGTTGTTTTCAAATGTTTGGTGGCTTTAATTTAATTAAAATCAGTTAAAATTCTGGATTTAGATCTTGCTGATTAGAACATTGATTCCTGAATTTTTATAGAACTTTATGTTGAGAATTTGTAGAGGTTCATTCACAATCTTTTAATATGGGCTTTAGATTGTAAAAATAAATTAGGGCTTGTTAAATTGCTGGAAAATTATGAGATCTGGAATTTAAGGTTTTTAGGCTCTTGTATAGCACTGAGAATTATTTAAGAATTTTTAGGGTTGCTGTTATAGTACTTGATTCACAAGCCGGTTAGATTGTTAATTAGTAAATGATTTATTATAATTTAATTTCCAGCAAGAAAAATATGGAATTCTGTAATTGTTGTATTTAATATCATACCAGCACCCTGTAATTATTTCAAGATTTTTGGAGGAATATTTTATATAGATGCTTCAATAAACAAGAACTAGATGATTTATTACTAAATTATATTTAGGCCCCTTGGACATCATTGTAAATTATCAAACCTTGGAAAAATAGATATTTAGGCCTACTAGTATTTACCATAGAACTTTGATGTTTTGAATCAACTAAAATGACATACCTCATGTTCAAAATGATGATATTAGGCCCTTAAGAATAAATAAATAAATTATCTGATTTATTAGGAAAATATTTAATGCTTTGGATTTAGGCAAATCCTGTTAGGATAGACCCCCGATAAATAATCTGAGGTATTTGGATGAAAAGTAGGAGTCGAGTTTTCATGAACATCATATAGTACAGGTCGGTCGGTAGATAATAACCATGAGGAAATGTGTAAACAGGGTTAGGTTGTGTTGTCTTAAGGATAGGTCATGTGGGTGGATTCATAGAAGAGAATGGATCACCTAAGGAGGTTTCAAGGTCTGGTGAGAATCGAGTCAATAAGTGTTAGAAGGTGCGCGGGTCCGACGAAAGATCGTCGTTCCCGTAGGAGCGAAGAGTCAAAAATCACCCTAGGATAGTATACTGTAATATGAAAGGAATGGGTAAGGGAAATCAACCAACCAAAAATAAGTGCCTTGCGAAAGGGAACTTCGGGCCGTAATGCACCGTCTTGGTTCCTAGTGCCCCTTGAGAGCCCTTCACGGGGTATACCGGGGGTAGTCCTGGGCTAACGTAAACTGTAATAACAAACCGACAAGAGTAACTTAGTAACTAGGGCTGCACTCTTCACAACACTGTTGGCACAGGAAGGTTGATGAGAGCTTCGACTCGGTTGATTTTGGAAACGGACAGGACGGTCCGGGGAGCTTCGGCTCGGTTGATTTGGAGACGGACGTTTTGGTCCGGGGAGCTTCGGCTCGGTTTTGAGTGCCTACGGTTTAACTTGCATGTGCATAAAATAGGAAAAGTTAAGGTGGTGGGTCTTTCGATATCGGGGAGTTCGATTGCACCGACACCGATATCGTTGACTCGGCGGGGTGATTAGCACTCCGCCAACAGAAGTCCGGTGCGCCAGCCGGCAAGAGTACGCAGGCGTCCGCTTTGTGCACCAAGCGTTGAGGCGTACGATAGGTCAGACCAGTGTGCTTTACTGGTTTTGGAGGTGGGCGAGGCCCAACCCACCGCTTCCGTTTGCCACTACGGAGGTATCCTGGGAGGTAACGGCTCCGAAAGGGGGAACTAAAGGTCTGTGTGCACAGAGTCGGGTGTGTGAGTTGCACTGCATGACATAACATACCCACCATATAGTTGCATATCATAATCATTCAGAACAACCTTGACACCTAAAGTATAAGTGGAATGGGACGCTTATACTTTAGGACTTGCAAAACGACCCCTTGGTCTATAAGCTTGTGTGGGCAAGTTTATAAATCAATGGTTAATTTCAATATATATATATGCTGCTGTTTGATAGCCGACACCCCAACGTATAAGTGGTATGGGACACTTTATACGATGGGAGCCTTGCAAAAGATCCCTTGGCTTATGTGTACTCACATAAGTGAAGGTTTAAATTAACTTACTTATTTTCCTTTCTGTTATACCTATTACAACACTTATGTTGCTTCCCGAATATATAACTTGCTAGTTAGGTCCACCGTCATCTGCTTTTGACTACTCTCCACTTTCATGTCCTCCCCTTTCTTCCTCTCCGCCCGGTGCCTTAGAGCGTGGGGGAAGGGGTGGGGGATGATAGGACTTAGTCTTTTAGACTAACGGTTTTCGAACCATATCATTTTAGGGGATCGTGGAGCCCAGCATGGAGGAGCAGCCCCAGAGATCGGTGCGCCTAGAGATGGGGCAGTCTAGCTCCGGAGTTCACACCGCCGGGACCGTGAGTCTCGATCCTTGAGTAGATTTAGTTTTGCTACCGCATTGAGTGATTTTGTAGTGAGGACTTGATGTACCGGGCATGAGCCCTTTTATTTCTAGACTATTTATACTCTGATGATTTTCTGTGGACACTCCCTTCGTGGAGTTTTATTATATATGTATGTGATTTTTATTATTGTGGACTGCATTGCTTTTACTTCAATAATTGTGCTACTTCTGTGATCGAATTTGGCCGGCAGAATCGGCGCCTTGTGGTGATGACCCTTCGGGACGTGAAGGAGTCACCACAAAGCGGCGGTTCTGGGCCTAAGACCCCGGTGGTTGAAAAAGAAAAAAAAAAAGGGGGTCTTACAAGTGGTATCAGAGCAAACATCGATCAGAAGGAAATAGCAGTCCACTAACCCTAGGTCACCCCCGCTCGAGTTTAGTTTGGGGACAAACTAAGCAGCGGAAGCAGTGGTGTGCCCATATGGGGATCACATATAAATTGTCCACCTTTAGGTAATATTTGAACGTTTTCTCAGCATGTGTTTTTCGTTGCGCAGCCTCCAGCACAGCCTACGCCACAGGGCGGAGTTCAGCAGACCCAGGGAGTTGCACCACCTCCACCGGTCCCCACTCCTTTCCTTCAGTCAGATATGGGACAGACCCTGACTGCCATTCTGGAGGCCTTCAGGGCCCAGCAGGTTCCGGTCCCGCAGCCCAATCTGGGGGCCAACTGGCTCAGCATCTTTCGAGGACTGTCCCCCCCGTCCTATTTGGGGACAGAGTCGGCTGTTCGGACGGAGGAATGGCTAGATATCATGTACGAGATGCTGACCGGGATTCGGTGTCCATGGGAGGAGAGGGTGGCTCTGGTTGTCTCCTGCTTGGAGTCCCATGCGAAGAGGTGGTGGAAGACGCTGTTGGACACGACTTTTGCTGATAGGGAGGTTGCGGAGGTCACTTGGGAGGAGTTCAGGGCCGCACTGCTGGAGCACTTCGTTCCGCAGTCGGCTAGGGATGATTTGGAGGAGCGGTTCTTGCAGCTGAAGCAGGGTACTCGGACCATGGTGGAGTACCATCGAGAGTTTGACCACCTGGCTCGATACGCAGATTCCTACCAGCTGGACGAGGCAGGGTATATCAGGAGGTTCTACAAGGGCCTGCGGGAGGACCTGAGGGAGGCCCTCTTGTTTGTATCTGACGGGCCCATCTCCCGGATTTTGGAGATGGCCAAAAGGATCGAGGCAGATTGGCACACCACCCGGGGCCGGAAGCGGCCAGCAGAGGATCAGGGACGGAGAGGTAGGAATGACCAGCGGCGAGGTGCTGTACCAGAGGGGAGGAGGACAGAGGACCAGCCTCGTCAGGACGTGAGGCCGGAGCCGAGGGAACAGGTGGTATTGGCCCCTCCACCTCTTCGGATGCAGGAGATGCCGAGACCCGGGGGAATGGCGTATCCCCCAGAATGCTTCCTTGCCATCAGATTGGGCACATACGGAGGAACTGCCCCATGAAGGGGGCACCACCTCCAGCACATCAGGGCGGCCCACCAGCTCAGTATTACGGAGGCCGAGGGCGCGGCCGCGGTCGAGGCTACCAGGGGGAAGATCGTAGACAGGGGAGAGAGCAGGTATATGCCTTGGACCTTGCACAGCCGCGGAATCCAGAGCAGGTCATCGCAGGTATGCCGAAATGTTTTCTTTGTTTTCATAGAATTTCCCCTTTAAGTTGTTAAACTTAGAACCACACCAGATAGATTAACCAGGAAAGAAAACTCTTTATAGAACCCTGAGACATTTAATCACCCCAGGTATAGTCTTCATCAGTGGCAAGCCTGCCCGCACGCTGTTCGATACTGGAGCTACTCACTCTTTTGTGTCGGAGTCGTTCGTAGAAGGACTGGAAGGTGTGGAGCGGTTCACAGGCTCGAGGATGAGGGTGCGACTACCGGATGGATCAGAACTCCTTACCACGGATCACTGCAATATGGAGGCAGAGATTGGTGGAAAAGCGTTCGAGGCTCCAGCGACGATTTTGAAGCTGACAGACTACGATCTGATCTTGGGCATGGTATGGCTGCATTGGAACTATGCCCAGATTGACTGCCAGGCAAAGAGGATCACCGTGAGGCACGGGGACTCTTTCATTACCATCGAAGGTATAAGACCTGTCTCTCGTATACTCTTATCTTCGGTACAGGCCGTTAAGGCCCATCTGCAGGGAGAGGAGGTCTATCAGATTCTTTTTGAGATGGCGGAAGTCAAGGAGTCGGTGACAGACATCCCGGTGGTGCGAGAGTTCGCAGACATCTTTCCGGAGAAACTGCCAGGACTACCTCCACACCGAGAGCAAGATTTTCAGATACAGCTTGTGCCGGGAGCCAAGCCGGCGTCTAGGGCCCCTTATCGGATGGCCCCAAAGGAGTTGGCAGAGTTTCGGACCCAGTTGCAGGAATTGGTGGAGGCAGGTTTTGTTAGACCGAGTTCCTCGCCATGGGGAGCACCGGTCCTGTTCGTGAAGAAGAAGGATGGGACACTCCGCCTGTGCATCGATTATCGAGCACTAAACAGGCTAACCGTCCGGAATACCTATCCGCTCCCACGGATAGACGAATTATTCGACCAGTTGGAGGGGGCCCATTATTTCTCGAAGCTGGATTTGAGATCAGGATACTACCAGCTGCGGATCCAGGAGGAGGACATTCCGAAGACGGCCTTTAGTAGCAGATATGGCCTGTATGAGTTTACCGTGATGCCCTTTGGGCTCACGAATGCCCCGTCGGCGTTCATGAGTCTCATGAACCGGGTTTTCGAAGCCTACTTGGATGTGTTCGTCATAGTATTCATAGACGACATCCTGATCTATTCTAGGACGGAGGAGGAGCACACTCGACATCTGGCACTGACCTTGGAGAGGTTGCGGGAGCATCGCCTTTATGCAAAATTCAGCAAGTGTCAGTTCTGGTTGAAGGAGGTGGCCTTCCTAGGTCACATCATCAGCGGAGCCGGGCTAGCGGTAGATCCAGCGAAGATTCGGGCAGTTCGAGATTGGCCGCAGTTGAAAACGGCCACCGATGTACGCAGTTTCTTGGGACTTGCCGGTTACTACCGGAAGTTCGTAGAGGGGTTCTCTCGGATTGCCCTCCCCCTCACATCGTTGACAAAGAAGGAGGCACCTTTTGTTTGGACCCCGCAGTGCCAGGCGGCTTTCCAGGAGCTGAAGGACCGACTCGTCTCGGCCCCCATTCTGGCCCTTCCATCGGGGAAGGAAGGATTTCAGGTGTATACCGACGCATCATACCAGGGAATGGGGGCAGTGCTGATGCAGAACGGACATGTCATAGCATATGCCTCCCGCCAGCTGAAGACCTACGAGAGGAACTACCCGGTGCACGACCTCGAGATGGGAGCGGTCGTTTTTGCTCTAAAGGTCTGGCGTCATTACCTTTATGGAGTCCACTGCGATATCTTCTCCGATCACAAGAACCTGAAATACGTGGACACGCAGAAGGAGCTGAATATCAGGCAGAGGCGCTGGGTGGAGTTCTTAGCAGATTATCAGTATGAGATGCACTACCACCCAGGGAAGGCAAACGTGGTGGCCGACGCGCTGAGTCGGAGAGCGGCCACTTCCGAAGCTGGGCCCCAGGTGATGTCTATGGAGCTAGTCCAGTCATTCAGAGAATTGCAGATATCCCTAGTGTCCGAGGATGACCCAGATCTGTATAGGGAGTATCTGGCATCGATAGTGGCCATAGACGATATTCGGGATCGCATTCGGGACGGACAGAGGGCAGATGTGTGGGCAGAGCCGATGTTCCGAGCCTTGGAGGAAGGTTCGACAGGAGATTATTCCCTGAGGGATGGTTTGCTCCACTTCAAAGGCAGAGTATATATACCCGCAGGAGGCCAGATCCGAGAAGACATTTTGACGGAGGCGCATTGCAGCCGGTACTCCGTACACCCGGGGATCACAAAGATGACCGCTGATTTGAAGAGGACGATGTTTTGGCCGGGCATGAAGAAGGACATTACGTACTTCGTGACCCATTGCGAGGCGTGTCAGTTGGTGAAGGCGGAGTGCAGGAACCCCGCAGGACTATTGCAGCCACTCCCGGTGCCGGAGTGGAAGTTCGACGACATAGCGATGGATTTCATACATGGTCTTCCCCGGTCTCGGACAGGGAACGACTCGATTTGGGTGATTGTCGATCGGCTGACGAAGGTGGCCCGCTTTGTGCCGATCAGGAAGGATGACTCGGTGGGAGTGCTGGTACGGAAGTTTGTGGAGCAGTATGTCCGATATCATGGCGTGCCCCGGACGATAGTGTCGGACCGCGATGGACGGTTTACATCCAGGGAGTGGCGGTCAGTGCAGGCATATTTGGGCACCCGGTTGGCTTTTAGCACGGCCTTCCACCCTCAGACGGACGGGCAGACCGAGCGCACCAACAGGACCTTGGAGGACTTACTACGGCTGTGTATACTAGACCGAGGGGAGCCGTGGGAGAAGATGTTACCGTTGGTTGAGTTCTCCTACAATAATAGCTACCAGTCCAGCATCAGGATGGCGCCTTATGAGGCCTTATATGGAAGGAGATGTAGGACCCCGCTTTCTTGGGTACAGGACGAGGATCCGAAGCTGCTGGGATCGGATTTCGTTGAAGACACCGAGGCTCAGGTGAGGCTGATCAGAGAAAGGATGCTGGAGGCGCAGAGCAGACAAGCAAAATACTATGACGCTCGGCATCGTCAGGTGGAGTTCCGGGTAGGAGATCGAGTGTTCTTGAAGATCCGGCCCATGCACGGAGTCTCACGGGTGCGCGGTCGGAGGAAGAAACTCAGCCCTAGGTATATGGGCCCTTACCGGATCCTGGAGCGGATCGGACCCTTAGCCTACAGGCTAGAGTTGCCGCCAGAGCTGGCAGCTCTACACGACGTCTTCCACATCTCTTCGCTGAGAAGGGCTCTACTACGCCCGGAGCAGCGAATTTTGACCGCAGAAGGGCCGGTAGCTTCAGACCGATCTGTTCACTTGGAGCCGGTTCGGATCGATGACAAAGGAGTGCGGATCTTGCGCCGTAAGAAGATTCCCTTAGTCAAGGTTCTGTGGAGAAATCACGGTCAGGAGGAGCACACCTGGGAACCACAGGACTTGATGCAGCAAAAGTACCCGGAGCTTTTCAGTCAGGTAACCCTCCCAACTCCTCAAGTAATTCAAAGTTTTCCCTTCCTATTTACAATTATTCGTAGAATAATCTAAGAAGGTATAGGCTAAACTTTTTGTTTATTGGGGACTAGCCCATAAATGTTGATATCGTAGGCACTGCAAACCATATGGGATGTTACAAGCTTAACTTATGCCGGTAGTGATCTCCCGTAGACTTAACCTTAATTTCGGGGACGAAATTTTTGTTTTGTTTATTGGGATTTGTAACATCCCATTTCCAATTAGGCCCCCCTAAGAATAACTTTGGGCTTGCCTGGGCCATGGCAAGACCATAGGGAACCAAATAGACCAAATGGGCTTAGGAGTCTAGTAGAGACTCATTTTGGGCTGCAAATAGCAAGTTTCCAAAACACTGAGTTTGGGTGACCTAGTGAGTTCAAACTGACTCTAGGGCATTTCTAGACCCAATGTGGGGCCAATGAGTCACCATAGACTCAATGGGGTCAATACTAGTGGCCAAATTAACCCAAGCCAACCCTAACCCTAAAATGGTCAAAGTGCCCTTCCTAAGGGCCATGTGACCTCCAGGGGGCCAACTCAACTCCAACTAACCCTACCTAGGCCTTAGGGGAGTCCAATGGGTCACTAAAGACCCATTGATGTGGACCCAAAGAGTCAAAATAACCAAGTCAACATTTAACCCAAGTCAAGTCAACTTGACCTAATTGGGCTAACCCAACTTCAAGTCACCCCCCCTCTTGGGCTAAGCCTAATGACAAGAATAATGTGAGATATTAGGGCTGCCAATAACCTAGTTCCTTGACCAGTCAACTAGGTGACTAGGAGAGAGAAAGAGAAGCCTGAATTTGAGAAATAAAAGAGGAGAGAGAAATGATAAAAGAAGTATTCATGGTGGACCCCCCCCCCCTCCCATGTTTTCTTTTGGGATTTAATGAATGGGCTGCCAATAGGTTGTGGGAGGAAGACATTTCAGTTTGGAGGGTGACTAGGAGAGAGAGGATGAGAGAGAGAGAGAAGGAATTTTAAAGGAGGAGAGAGAAATTATTCAAAAAATGGTGGAGGAGTTTTGGAAGACCAAGGAGTGTGGGGTTCGGCCATTAAGGGCTGAGAGGGGACTTTATGGAGGGGGCATTAAATTCCAGACGTTTCCCCAGCCACCCAAGAGGCGGTTACAGCCCCCCTCCTCCACCATGGCCGAAATTCAACATTTAGGGCCATTAATGGCCACTTCAAGCCATGACCCTCCCCCTCCCCTCTCTACCTTTTTAAACCCCCATCAGTGAGCCAAGGAGAGGTTTTCGAATCCCTAGCAGAAGAGAAGGGTGGCCGGAGCTTGAGAAGGAGGAAAACGCCGCCGCCGCCGTCGCCATGGCCCCTCGTCGATCTACACGTTGCATGGCCGCCGGGAAGGTCCTCCCTCACCTCTTCTTCTATGCTTAGATCCTAGGACTCTTTAGGAAGAACTTTCATGCTCAAATGAATCGGATCCAAGCTTTAGAATTTCTGAAATTTTACATTTTTAATGGAGTTTTCTTGTCTTTTGGAGCTCTCGGGTAGGGCGGCGCCGCCACCTCCGGCCGCCCTAGCTCCGGCTATGGATAGCCCCCACCACCGGGAACGCATAGAAGGTGTTTCCCGGTGGTGGCGCCGCCTCAGGCCGCCGGGAACAGCCCCGAAAAAGGGGCCTGCAGCGGGTTTAGTTTGCTTCTCCATCAGGGAAGAAGAGCACCTACCATTGGATCCTGCTTTAAGATTCGTGCAACCCATCAATTTATAATTAGAGATCAATATTCTGTAATTAATAAAACTGTTTCACTGTAAATAGATTTTAGGCCTCCTAAGGGCTCCTAATGAAAAAGTTTAAAACATGAAAGTTGTAGGTCTTTGGAAGACCTACAATTTGATATGCTGTGGGAAAAATTTGGTGGAGAACTGAGGCCTGTAAAGTCTTTTGAATATAGGTGTGTCCTAATAATTAGGGCAGAACCCTTGTGAAATTTATTTAGGTCCTTTAGAGGCATATTCATCAAAACTGGTCAACATGAATGTTGTAGGTATTTTGAATACCTACAGTTTGATATGTGATGGGTAAAATGTGGATGAGTGGTCTGCCCTATAGAGTCTTTTTAGTGAGGGCTATACCCTACAAGTTAGGGCAGATCACTGTAGGAGAGTTTTAGGGCACTCCTAGGGATTTTCAGGGGATGTGACCATCAGAGAAGTTGTAGGTATTTCAAATACCTACAGTTTGATATGTAATAGGAAAAATGTGGATGAGTGGACTGTCCTGTAGAGGCTTTTTGGGGAGGGGTATACCCTACAAGTTAGGGCAGTTCACTGTAGGTGAATTTTAGGGCACCCCTAGATGTTTTCAGGAGAAGTATACAACAGGAAACTTGTAGGAAATCTCAATATCTACAGTTTTATATGTAATGGAAAAAAATAGGACAAGGCTACTGACCTGTAGGGCCATTTTCCTAGGGTAGGTCCTATATGTAGGGCAGATTTTAAGATGGATTCCCACACTTAACCCTTGGTCCAAATCCTTTGAATTTTGGACAGGGGATTAATATAACTTAAACCTAGCTCCTGTAAAAATTGGAGGCCATTTGGGATAGGGTAGCTTAGGGTTTTGCCCTAAACCTAGGAAAGCTAGGGTTAGAACATTGAAGGGTCAAATGACCTCCATACCCTCCCAATTTTTGGTGAGGTGTCCCTGGTATATATATCTAGGTCTGGTTCAAATTTCAACTCATTTGGTTGAGTTTTGACTAGGAAACCACTAAGCCCTAATTTGGACCTAGGGAAGGGTAATTTGGGAAAAAAGGGGACTTGTGACAATTGAGTGGTCAACTCACCTCAACAGAGGTTGAGGTTTTGACCACTGGGTTAGGATGATCCTAAGAACCTTTGGGGAGCAAAGGGGAGGTATTAGGGTGGATTCACCCTAGGAGATTGGCTCAAACCCTGTAGGAGGGATTTTGAGGTTTGTGAAGGACATAGGGGCAAATGCTCTTGTATGGCCTTGATATTTGGTGGAGAGGTGGTTAATGAATATTTAACCCTCTGGTTATAATCTTAGAGAATTTTGAGGTAGCTAGGTACCTCAAATCCTAAACCCTAGTTTTAGGGTAGAAGGGCCTTTAGGGTCAAAACAGTAATTTAACTCATCTAAAAGCTATGAAACTTGGGTAGAGTGAGTTTTAGAGTGTTCTAGACACATGGTAATTTTCCTGGAATTTTATGATTAATAAAAGTTATACTTCATGTGTTAAATGATTATTAGCCGATTTGTTGTTTTCAAATGTTTGGTGGCTTTAATTTAATTAAAATCAGTTAAAATTATGGATTTAGATCTTTCTGATTAGAACATTGATTCCTGAATTTTTATAGAACTTTATGTTGAGAATTTGTAGAGGTTCATTCACAATCTTTTAATATGGGCTTTAGATTGTAAAAATAAATTAGGGCTTGTTAAATTGCTGGAAAATTATGAGATCTGGAATTTAAGGTTTTTAGGCTCTTGTATAGCACTGAGAATTATTTAAGAATTTTTAGGGTTGCTGTTATAGTACTTGATTCACAAGCCGGTTAGATTGTTAATTAGTAAATGATTTATTATAATTTAATTTCCAGCAAGAAAAATATGGAATTCTGTAATTGTTGTATTTAATATCATACCAGCACCCTGTAATTATTTCAAGATTTTTGGAGGAATATTTTATATAGATGCTTCAATAAACAAGAACTAGATGATTTATTACTAAATTATATTTAGGCCCCTTGGACATCATTGTAAATTATCAAACCTTGGAAAAATAGATATTTAGGCCTACTAGTATTTACCATAGAACTTTGATGTTTTGAATCAACTAAAATGACATACCTCATGTTCAAAATGATGATATTAGGCCCTTAAGAATAAATAAATAAATTATCTGATTTATTAGGAAAATATTTAATGCTTTGGATTTAGGCAAATCCTGTTAGGATAGACCCCCGATAAATAATCTGAGGTATTTGGATGAAAAGTAGGAGTCGAGTTTTCATGAACATCATATAGTACAGGTCGGTCGGTAGATAATAACCATGAGGAAATGTGTAAACAGGGTTAGGTTGTGTTGTCTTAAGGATAGGTCATGTGGGTGGATTCATAGAAGAGAATGGATCACCTAAGGAGGTTTCAAGGTCTGGTGAGAATCGAGTCAATAAGTGTTAGAAGGTGCGCGGGTCCGACGAAAGATCGTCGTTCCCGTAGGAGCGAAGAGTCAAAAATCACCCTAGGATAGTATACTGTAATATGAAAGGAATGGGTAAGGGAAATCAACCAACCAAAAATAAGTGCCTTGCGAAAGGGAACTTCGGGCCGTAATGCACCGTCTTGGTTCCTAGTGCCCCTTGAGAGCCCTTCACGGGGTATACCGGGGGCAGTCCTGGGCTAACGTAAACTGTAATAACAAACCGACAAGAGTAACTTAGTAACTAGGGCTGCACTCTTCACAACACTGTTGGCACAGGAAGGTTGATGAGAGCTTCGACTCGGTTGATTTTGGAAACGGACAGGACGGTCCGGGGAGCTTCGGCTCGGTTGATTTGGAGACGGACGTTTTGGTCCGGGGAGCTTCGGCTCGGTTTTGAGTGCCTACGGTTTAACTTGCATGTGCATAAAATAGGAAAAGTTAAGGTGGTGGGTCTTTCGATATCGGGGAGTTCGATTGCACCGACACCGATATCGTTGACTCGGCAGGGTGATTAGCACTCCGCCAACAGAAGTCCGGTGCGCCAGCCGGCAAGAGTACGCAGGCGTCCGCTTTGTGCACCAAGCGTTGAGGCGTACGATAGGTCAGACCAGTGTGCTTTACTGGTTTTGGAGGTGGGCGAGGCCCAACCCACCGCTTCCGTTTGCCACTACGGAGGTATCCTGGGAGGTAACGGCTCCGAAAGGGGGAACTAAAGGTCTGTGTGCACAGAGTCGGGTGTGTGAGTTGCACTGCATGACATAACATACCCACCATATAGTTGCATATCATAATCATTCAGAACAACCTTGACACCAAAAGTATAAGTGGAATGGGACGCTTATACTTTAGGACTTGCAAAACGACCCCTTGGTCTATAAGCTTGTGTGGGCAAGTTTATAAATCAATGGTTAATTTCAATATATATATATGCTGCTGTTTGATAGCCGACACCCCAACGTATAAGTGGTATGGGACACTTTATACGATGGGAGCCTTGCAAAAGATCCCTTGGCTTATGTGTACTCACATAAGTGAAGGTTTAAATTAACTTACTTATTTTCCTTTCTGTTATACCTATTACAACACTTATGTTGCTTCCCGAATATATAACTTGCTAGTTAGGTCCACCGTCATCTGCTTTTGACTACTCTCCACTTTCATGTCCTCCCCTTTCTTCCTCTCCGCCCGGTGCCTTAGAGCGTGGGGGAAGGGGTGGGGGATGATAGGACTTAGTCTTTTAGACTAACGGTTTTCGAACCATATCATTTTAGGGGATCGTGGAGCCCAGCATGGAGGAGCAGCCCCAGAGATCGGTGCGCCTAGAGATGGGGCAGTCTAGCTCCGGAGTTCACACCGCCGGGACCGTGAGTCTCGATCCTTGAGTAGATTTAGTTTTGCTACCGCATTGAGTGATTTTGTAGTGAGGACTTGATGTACCGGGCATGAGCCCTTTTATTTCTAGACTATTTATACTCTGATGATTTTCTGTGGACACTCCCTTCGTGGAGTTTTATTATATATGTATGTGATTTTTATTATTGTGGACTGCATTGCTTTTACTTCAATAATTGTGCTACTTCTGTGATCGAATTTGGCCGGCAGAATCGGCGCCTTGTGGTGATGACCCTTCGGGACGTGAAGGAGTCACCACAAAGCGGCGGTTCTGGGCCTAAGACCCCGGTGGTTGAAAAAGAAAAAAAAAAAGGGGTCTTACATATTTGGCCCAATAAATGTACAGAGTTTAGGAGGGAAGTATTACACCCTAGTCATTATAAATGACTTCTCTAGATTCACTTGGGTGTTCTTTTTGAAAACTAAGGCTGATAACTTCAAAGCCCTTACAGACTTTCTATTATGTGTGTAGACTGAGTACTCTACTCATGTGGCCTTGATCAGAAGTGATCATGGTACTGAGTTTGACTCTCTTCTCATGCAAGAATTCTGTGAGAGAGAAGGTATCAAACATAGCTTCTCAGCTCCTAGAACTCCCCAACAAAATGGGGTGGTTGAAAGGAAGAACAGAACACTAATTGAAGCTGTTGGCATATTGTTGGCAGATGCTAATATGCCTCTTTCCTATTGGGCAGAAGCTGTTAGTACAGCCAACTATGTCTTGAATAGAAGTCTGATACACAAGCTTAAGTGTAAAACTCCTTATGAGTTACTTAAAGGAAAGAAACCTAAAATAAATTATTTTAGAGTTTTTGGCTGTGTAGTTTATATTCATAATAACAATAAAGAATACCTTAGAAAATTTGAAGCAAAGGCTTCAATGGGAATTTTTCTAGGATATTCCCAAGTAAGCAAAGCTTATAGGGTATTTAATAAATCATCTTCTAAAATTGAAGAGTCTGTTCATGTGTCCTTTGATGAATCTCAAATGTTTTACAAGGAGAAGGAAAATTCTCCTTCCTCAAGTTCATTACAGGTACAAGATTCTTCCAAAGATGTCACTCAAGATATCCTACATCTTTCAACTCTTCATATCACTAAATCAAACAGTGATGAAGACATTGTTGAAGCTATTGTTGTTCCACCAACAGTAGATCAAATTCCTCCTGAGGAATTAATCCCAACTGTTGCTGAAGATCACATCCCACCTGCTGATGTTGTCACACTTAGAGATCACCCTACATCTCAAGTGATAGGAGACATATCAGCTGGTGTTCAAACAAGACATCAGTTAAGACAGGATGTGATGCATGCTTGTTTCCTCTCACAGATTGAGCCCCTCACCATTAAAGACGCAGAGCTAGATCCCCACTGGATCATTGCTATGCAAGAGGAACTCAATCAGTTTGAGAGATGTAAAGTTTGGACTTTGGTTCCAAGACCTAAAGGCCAACTGATCATAGGCACCAAGTGGGTGTATAGAAACAAGTTGGATGTAAATGGCATCATTATAAGGAATAAAGCTAGGCTTGTAGCTCAGGGCTACAGACAGGAGGAAGGTATAGATTATGACCAAACCTTTGCTCCTGTTGCAAGGCTAGAAGCAATAAGGATCTTCTTAGCCTATGCAGCCTACATGAAGTTTAAGGTTTTTCAAATGGATGTCAAAAGTGCTTTTCTTAATGGTGAGCTAAAGGAAGAGGTGTTTGTTGAATAGCCACCCGGTTTTGTTTCTTCAACTCAGCCCTCACATGTATTCAAGTTGCAGAAAGCTCTTTATGGACTAAAGCAAGCTCCCAGAGCCTGGTATGAGACTTTAGCTAGTTTCCTGTTAGAGCACAACTTTACTAGGGGAGTAGTTGATAGAACCCTCTTCATCAAGCACCACAAGGACACAATCCTGTTAGTTCAAGTGTATGTGGATGACATTATTTTTGGTTCCACTGATCCCAAACTATGCAAAAAGTTTTCCAACTTAATGCATTCCAAGTTTGAGATGAGTAGTATGGGTGAGCTGTCTTACTTTCTTGGTCTCCAAGTAAAGCAAGATGCTGATGGCATCTTCATCTCCCAATCCAAATATGCCAAGGAATTGGTAAAGAAGTTTGTGATGGCAGATGCTTCAGCAATGCATACACCTATGGCTACTAATGTAGTTATTGATTCTGATGATCAGGGAAAGCCTGTAGATCAAAAGAATTATAGGGCCATTGTTGGTTCCCTATTGTATTTAACTGCAAGTAGGCCAGACATAATGTTTGCTACATGCCTTTGTGCTAGATTCCAGGTCAACCCCAAGGAATCTCATCTGATTCTTCTCAAGAGAATCTTGAGATACCTGAAGGGATGTCCAAATCTAGGACTTTGGTACCCAGCTGAGTCAGAATTTGAATTAATTGGATATTCTGATTCTGATTATGCTGGTTGTCGAGTTGACAGGAAAAGTACCTCAGGAACTTGTCAGTTCCTGGGAGAGAGATTGGTCTCTTGGTTCTGTAAGAAGCAGGCCTCTGTATCAACTTTAACTGCAGAAGCTGAATATATAGCAGCTGCCAGTTGTTGTTCACAGATCCTGTGGATACAGAATCAGCTTTTGGATTATGGGTACTCACACAAGAACACTAAAATCATGTGTGACAGTACAAGTGCTATCTCCATTGCACAAAATCCAGTACACCACTCTAGAACGAAGCACATTGAGATTAGACACCATTTCCTAAGAGATTGTGTGGAAAAGAACAAGATCAGCCTTGAGTTCATATCCACAGATCTTTAGAGAGGTGATATATTCACCAAGCCCTTAGATGAACAGAAGCATCTGTTCTTTCTAGTTCAACTAGGCATGATTAATGGACGAGACTAAGTGTAACTATCTGCCGTGTTGAAACCTGCTTGAAGATTGTCGAACGATGCTTGAAGATCGTCGAACGGATCAAGCCTATCGTCGACCTATGGTTGATGATGGCTTATCTGCTTGAAGATCGTCGACTGGCGTTCGAAGATCGTCGACCGGCGTTCGAAGATCGTCGAACAGGTCGAGCTTATCATCGATCTATGGTTGATGACAGCTTGCTGTTTGTGAAGACAGAAATAGTCGAACGATTGATTGACTACTCTGCTTCAGGACCGATCGTCGAACGACCGTTCGACTATCGTCTCCAGTATCTTTTAAATAGATCGACGATCGCTGTTTTAATATAAAGCCGATAGTCGACCTAGGTTAAAAGATAGTTGCTTTTATCGTCGACGGAGAGCGTCTTCTCGCATTCCGTCTTCCCGCTTGCTCATTGTCTTGCTCTTTGTCTTGCACTCCTTCCTTGCCGTCTCTCTCTCTCTCGACTTCTACAGCATTTTTAATGGCGATTGCTCCAGCGCTTCTTGCAGTGGTAAAGTTTGATGCCGGATTCAGCGTTGATTTCGACGCCTTCAGCAGTTGCGAACCAGGGATAGTAGAAATCCTAAATCTGTGCAGAGAACAAGGACTAGAGAGGCTCATGTCCTACAGGATAAAGATGTCGAAGTATGAGACCGGGCGGTCTGGCGGTTTGAGCCTGGCGGGTTGTTGACCGGGCGGTCTGGCGGTTTGAGGTTGGCGGGTTGATTTCCAGGCTGTCGTCGTATGGTATCCGGCGGTCTGACGGCTTATCTCTGGCGGCTTGGAAACCGGCCGGTCTAGCGGTCTCCTACCGCAACTCTCCCTCTTGGTTCTGGTATTGCCGAGCGGTTAGAACATTGTCTAACCGCGCGGCCTGTTCCGGTCTCTTATTCTAGCCGCCCAGATCTGTTGTATAGCTTTAGTCCCACATTGTTAATTTGTATTCTTCTCTCTCTCCTCCATTCTATAAAAGGGAGGCCATACCTTTGTAAATGATATCTTTTTGGATAATAAAATTTCAATTATTCAAAGTTCCGGCTTGTTTTCTAGTCGTTTGTTCGCTACTTTTAACATGGTATCAGAGGCATCGATCTTCTCCTCCTGATTCAGTGCGCCCTGTCCGCGCGGCTTGCCCCTTCTTCTCGCGACCTGTTCTCGTTGTTTGCGCCCTGTCCGCGCGTCCTCCTTCTCCTGCCCTTCTGTCGCAGCGACCTGTCTCCTTGTTCGTCGCGACCTGCTTCTTTATTCACCTTTTCCGTTCGCGCGGTCTATCTTCTAGCCGTTCGACCTCTTCCCCGTCTTGGACCTGCGGCTTGGTCGTGGCTTCTCTGGCCGCTGGTGTCGAACATCGTGACCGCCGCAGCTCGTCTTCTTTCTATCCGCGCGGCTTATATTCTAACCGCGCGGCCTCTCGCAGTTGTCTCCTATGGCCCTTTCTGAGACCTCCACCACCACCACTCCTATCGCCACTCCGGCGCCGCTTCCTACACCCTCTGGCAACCTTGGCACGGTTTCTAAACTTGTTGGCTCCAACTATCCGGATTGGAGCGTCTCCTTCACTTTTCTTCTCCGCTCTCAGCGCAAACGTCATCACCTCACCGATGACCCTCCTCCCTCAGACTCTGCTGAATTTGATGACTGGGATGCCAGTGATGCGCTTGTCCACACGTGGTTGGCTAACAGCCTCTCCGATGAATGTCTTCCTGTCATACGCCATGATGAGACGGTCAAGACCGCGTGGCTTCACCTTGCTGCTCTCTACTCAAAGGGGGCCCAGACATCCCGCATTTATACTCTCTACGCGGATCTCTTCGCTCGCCCTTCCATGTCTCCTGCTGCGGCTTATCAGCAAGTTCAGGCTCTTGGAGCCGAAATCCTCCAGAATCGCCCCTTCTCCGCGGACTTGGCCGAACAGCACAAACACTTCTAGGAACTCCTGGTTGTTTGTTATCTTCTCCGGCTTCCTGAGTCTTTTGATATGATCCGCCAGCAGATCTTGGGCGAAGCCGAGTCTCCCACCTTGGATGCCACCGAAGCTCGCATCGCCGCGGTTACTTCACTGCTCCAACGTCCTCTATTGTCCTCCCCTCCTCCACCGGACTCCTATGCTCACCAAGTCCAGCGGGGTGGCAATAGTGGTCGCAGCCAATCTGGCACGCGCGGTCCGTCAAGGTTCCTCTGCTCTCACTGTGGTCGTACCGGCCACTCAGTTGACCGCTGCTGGCAGAAACATCCTCATCTTCGTCCCTCCGGTGATACTTCTTCCTCAACCTCCGCCTCCTCTCGGCAGTCTGCTTCTGTGGCCACCACCTCAGGTAGTGCACACGTCGTTACCCAAGGTAAATGGCTCATTGACTCTGGTGCTACAAATCACATGACCGGAAACCCTCACTGCTTCTCTCTCCTAGAGACGCATGCTCGGTTACCCCCGGTTCTCGTTGCGGATGGTTCGCCTTCCCCGGTTCATGGAACGGGCATGGTTCAAGTCACTCCCTCGCTTCGCTTAGCGGACACTCTCTATGTCCCGAAGTTCCCTTGCAATTTACTCTCCGTTACTACTTTATGCAAGCAACTTCAGTGCTCTGTATTATTTACTCCTACTTCTTGTTGTTTTCAGGACCCGAGAACCCAACGGACGATTGCTACTGGGACTGAGAGCGGCGGCCTCTACTTCCTCGACAATGTTTCCGCTCTGTCCGCCTTCTCTTCCTCGTCTACTGATCTGCTTCAATGGCATCTTCGCCTTGGACATCCTCCTCCTCGGATTCTGCATCAGCTTCTTCCCCACTTACCTCAAACCAGTCCTCCGCTCAACTGCGATGCGTGTCAGCTTGGCAAGCATCACCGCTCCTCCTTCCCGCGGAAGCAAGGCCGTGGTTCCTCCTGCCCTTTTGATCTCATTCATTCTGATATCTGGGGTCCTGCTCCTACTCCCACCGTTGGTCGGGGTAGTTTTTACTTTGTAACTTTTATTGATGATTTCTCCAGATGTACCTGGGTGTATCTATTAAAAGATCGCTCTGAACTCTTATCTGTATGGCAATCTTTTTATAATATGATTAAAACTCAGTTTGCTATTTCTATTAAAGTATTGCGCTCTGATAATGCTAAAGAATATCTCAGTCATGAGTTTTCATCTTTTTGTATGCAACATGGTCTTATTCATCAGACCAGCTGTGTTTACACCTCCCAGCAAAATGGGGTGGCGGAACGTAAAAATCGCCATCTCCTCGATATCGCTCGCACTCTGATGACACAGATGCAGGTGCCTCGCTCCTATTGGGGCTATGCTGTTCTTCTTGCCTGCTATCTCATCAATCGCATTCCCTCTTCTGTTCTTCACGGCAAGACTCCCTTCTCCATTCTCTACCCAACCAAGGAACCCTTTCCTCTTCCTCTCCGTATCTTTGGGTGTACGGCCTTCGTGCATGCTCCGTCTGCTACTCGCGACAAGCTCTCCCCCCGCTCCACCAAATGTGTCTTTTTGGGTTACTCGACAACTCAAAAAGGCTACTGTTGCTTTGATCCCGTTCTGCGCAAACAGTTTGTTTCCGCAGACGTCACCTTCTTTGAAAATGCTTCCTACTTTTCTTTCCCATCTTCACCTCCTCCTGCTGTCTCTGACTCTCCACCATCTCTCTGTGAGCCTTCCACACAAGTCGACGTCTCCCCTCCTATGTCGTCTCCTCCTCCGTATCCTCCTCTCCCTATTATCTCCCCTCCTTCGTCTCCGCAGCCGTCTCTCTCTAGTCCCGGGCCAGCTTTCTCTGCCACGGATGCTCCGGTCCCTGAGGCACAAGACGACCTGGATCGTCCCATTGCCCTTCGCAAAGGGGTGCGGGCGTGTACCCAACACCCGCTTGCGGCTGTTGTTTCCTATGATCGGCTTACTCCCTCTCGCAGGTGCTTTGCTTTGGCCATCTCGGCTACCACCACTCCCCGCACTTACCAGGAGGCTCTTGTTATTCCTCATTGGAAATCTGCCATGGATGAGGAAATTGCCACTCTTACTGAGAGAGGTACATGGAACCTTGTTCCTCCACCGATCGGTACTGATGTGGTTGGCTGCCGCTGGGTGTTCGTTGTGAAGTTTCGCCCGGACGGCACTGTGGATCGTTACAAGGCCCGCCTGGTGGCCAAAGGCTTTACTCAGACGTATGGAGTTGACTATTTTGACACTTTCTCTCCGGTTGCTCGCCTCAGCACCATCCGGGTTCTTCTTTCTGTGGCCGTCAACAGGGAGTGGGAAATTTCTCAACTTGACGTCAAGAATGCTTTTCTGTATGGGGATCTTCAGGAGGACGTCTATATGGAGCAACCTCCAGGGTATGTTGCTCAGGGGGAGACACGAGTATGCCAGTTGAAGAAGGCCATCTACGGCCTAAAGCAGAGCCCTCGGGCGTGGTTTGACAAGTTTAGTGGCATTGTGGCTGCAATTGGCTTTGCAAGAAGTTCCGCCGATCACTCATTGTTTATTCGCAAAACCGCATCAGGCCTTGTGGTTTTGGCAGTGTATGTGGATGATATCCTTCTTACCGGCGATGACCAGGTTGGGGTGGACTTGACAAAGAAACACCTCCGTCAACACCTTGTCACGAAGGATATGGGCTCCCCGAAATATTTTTTGGGGATAGAAATCTCTCGGAAGCCCGACTCGTTGGTTCTCTCCCAACGGAAGTATGCGCTTGATCTTCTACAAGAGGCAGGATTGACCGGGGCCAAACCGGCCCGGTATCCCATGGCCACTGGAGAAGACAAAACATGGACAGATGACTCACCGCTTATATCCGATGCCACGAGGTATAGACGTCTGGTGGGCAAACTCATTTATCTCACGGTGACCAGACCCGACATTGCCTATGCTGTAGGCAAGGTCAGTCAGTTCATGCAAGCTCCCAGGGAATGTCATCTTCAGTCTGCCTTGAAGATACTAGAGTATGTCAAAGCAGCATCAGGGAAAGGGCTACTCTTTCAGAAGCATGGTCATCTGAGAATTGAAGCCTACTCAGACTCAAGCTATGCGGATGATAAAGGTGACCGTAAATCTACATCGGGTTTCTGCACATTTGTTGGAGGTAATCTTGTGAGCTGGAAGAGCAAGAAGCAGTCTGTTGTCTCAAGGTCCAGTGCAGAAGCCGAATACCGGAGTATGGCGTCAACCACGTGTGAGTTAAAATGGTTGCGGGCTCTCATGCTTGACCTAGGAGAGGTCTACAACTATCCTCTGCCTATGTTTTGTGACAACAAAGCCGCTATATACATATCCAAAAATCCAGTCTTCCATGAGAGAACGAAACATATAGAGGTCGACTGCCATTTCATCCGAGAAGAGGTCTTGAAGAAACAGATTTGCACTCCGTTCGTCACCTCCGACAAAGAGTTGGCTGATATCTTCACCAAGCCGGTTTCTACTTCCTTCTTCCACATTTGTGACAACCTGGGCATGATTGATATCTATGCTCTAGCTTGAGGGGGAGTGTCGAAGTATGAGACCGGGCGGTCTGGCGGTTTGAGCCTGGCGGGTTGTTGACCGGGCGGTCTGGCGGTTTGAGGTTGGCGAGTTGATTTCCAGGCTGTCGCCATATGGTATCCGGCGGTCTGACGGCTTATCTCTGGCGGCTTGGAAACCGGCCGGTCTAGCGGTCTCCTACCGCAACTCTCCCTCTTGGTTCTGGTATTGCCGAGCGGTTAGAACATTGTCTAACCGCGCGGCCTGTTCCGGTCTCTTATTCTAGCCGCCCAGATCTGTTGTATAGCTTTAGTCCCACATAGTTAATTTGTATTCTTCTCTCTCTCCTCCGTTCTATAAAAGGGAGGCCATACCTTTGTAAATGATATCTTTTTGGATAATAAAATTTCAATTATTCAAAGTTCCGGCTTGTTTTCTAGTCGTTTGTTCGCTACTTTTAACAAAAGATAAACACTCAGGAAATCAAAGAGTGGGCTTTCACTTCATCGTCGACTGATGATTCGATGTCTGGAACAATCAGCGGAGAAGAGGTAATTTTGACTCCCGCTGTTCTAACTGAAATTTTTGGATTAATTAATGGTGAAGAAGAATATGAGCAAGATGCTCCTGAATTCGAAAGAATGTTAACTGAGCTGGGACATGCCGAAGGCATTCCCTCCAAGCTGCTCAAGGTAAATTTCCCGTTCAAGATCAAGTTTCTTGCGGAAATTGTTGGAAAAGTGCTACTAGGAAAGCACTCAGCCCATGATAATATCACCAGACAACAATTTGCACTAATGTGTGCAATTGTTAATAAGAAGCAGATAAACTGGGCTGGCGTTATGTTTGATTTAATAAGAAAGAAGAATGGAAAGAAAGAGGTTACCCTAGGAAGGGTTGTTGGTATTTTTCTGAAGGAAAAATTCCCCCATTTGCTTGTGTCTGTCGCCACCTCCATCAACGCGAGTAAGAAGATGGATCCTTCACTGTTCTCAAAGTGGAAAAGGACTTTCCTGAAGCCCGCTCCAACAGGGGTTGCTCCAGTTATATCCGAGAGCACCAGGACTGTCGCAGTCACTCCCCCCTTCTAGCAGCTGGCTCAGCAAATCCATCTCCTCCTTCTTCCTCAGCATTGTCGTCTACTGCAGTTGAAGTTCCTTCAACTTCAATTGAAGTATGACATTCTGCTTCTCCTCCGGCATCTTCTCTCCCGACTGATCTTGCTGGGATTTCTCAACCCAGCTTTGATTTGTTGGCATCTGATGTATCTTCTCCAGTTCATTCTCCAATTCTAACTCCTCCTCTCTCTCCAATTCTATCTTCAGAACATGTTGATCACCCTGCATCCACCCATGCATCTCCACATCATTCTCCAGCTCCATCTCCAGCACATTCTCCAGCTCATATTGCACATACCACCCCTGTTGTTCTTCCACCCTCAGAAATTCCATCATCATCATCTTCTTCTTTTGTTATATCTCCAGCATTTATTGCTAGCATTGTGGAGTTAATTACCCCCTCAATCAAAACTATGATTGATGAGGCAATTGCTCCCCTTGTTTCTTCCATATCTTCTTTGACTGCTGCTATTCAGGCACTCTCAAAGTCTGCTGAGCCCTCTTCTTCTAGGGGCCTGGTTTCAGTTTCTACTGAAATCAGGCAGGGGGAGATGCTTGATGAAGATATCTCAGAGCAGCCTTTGGCCTCCCTTCCAGCAGTTCATCTTGCAGTAACAGAGAAAGTAGCAGAAGATTCAGCTCCTCCTCCTCCTCCATCTGAAAAGGAAATATCTGATGCAATCATGTTGACAGAGTTTGTAGTAAAAGTTTTCTTAGAAGAATCCTCAACTCCCTTGATTGCCTAGTACCTAGAACGAATAATCACCTCCTCTAAATGATTTATGGGAGTTAGGTCACCCTGAAGAAAATCCTGAAGGTATGTCTCTTTCTCAATTTGTAGATTACTTAATTGATATGCTAGTATGGGAATATCTGGAAGGGATGACTAGATGTCATTTAGCAAGATTTTATTCCTAATCCTACAGATATAATGGAAGAAGTAGTTGTTGTCCAAGAGCCAGAACCTGAACCTGAACCTGCTCTAGAGATTTTAGATGCTAAAGAGCCTGAACTTGTATCTGCTCCTGATGTCCAAGTGATTGTAGAGCCAGTAAGTGAACCTACTTCTGAAGTTCAACCTGAACCAGAAGTAGCTGTTCTAGCTTCTGAGGCTTCTGAGCAAGCAGTTCAAATTGAACTGGTCTCCTCGACAGTTCCTGAGCTTCAAGAAATGGATTCTGAAAGTCAAATTGAAAAATCTACCGTATGGGATGATTCCCCAGGATTGGACTTAGATACTCTCCTGGCACAGGATGCCATGGAAGAAGAAATGGAAAAAGCTGTTTAAAGGAAAAAGAAAGAGCTTTAAAAGAGGCTATTGATCTCTATGATATGCCTATCTCTTCAAATTCTGAAGAAGAAATTGATTCTGATGAATCTGCTGATTCTAAGAGAAAAAGGATTGCTAAAAAGAAAAGAAAAGTTGTAGCTCCTCCTCCTGCAAATCTAGACAATGATACACCATATTATGTACTGAAAGGGATTGATCCCAAGTCAAAAGAATTCCAGCATTGGATGTGGTTTTCTAAAAATCAACAAAAGTAAAGGAAAAAGGCTAAGAGGTATGACCCTCCTGCTCCTAGATGGAATCCCAGAGGTCCTCCTCCTCCACCTCCCGGTGCAGGAGCCTCAGGAAATCTATCTTCTAAATCTGCCTCTCAATCTGAAAGATCAAATCCATCCCAGCCTACTCAAAGGAAAAGTTCTCAAAGTTTCCAAGGTAAAAGCCAATCTGGCTATCAAAGAACTGATATAGTTAAGGAACAAGTTAAGGAGGTAGTTTATCAAAGACCAACCTTTTCCCCTCCTCCTTCTCGAAAGAAAAAGGTTCCATCTCCAAAGCCAGTGCATTCTGAAAAAGTTATTCCAAAAGGTAAGTAATTTATTTTATCTGAAAATTCTAGCAAGAACTTTGCTAAGTCTGCTCCCCTGTCTTATCTAGTTAATCAAGATAAAGAACCAGATGATACTCCTTCTGAGATTGTTTATGAAAGCCCTGAGCTTGATCCTAACTTTAGGATGGCTCGTTTTCTCGAACTGGTTGGAGCAGCGCAGATAAGGAAAGCTAAAGAAGAAGGAAAGGACACTGCCGGATTAACTACTATGTCTAAATTCAGAAAGAAGGAGCTCGAAAAGTTCCAGGTCAGACCTGAGATGTTTGATCCTTCAAAATATATGGAAAAGCATCCAGAGGCAGTGGTCCCAAGGACAACTGAATTGAAAATTATTGGAGAACAAGATTTGAAGCAATCGAAGAAAGAAGCTCTAGATCCTACAAGGAAAATTACTTTTGTTTCTAGTTCTTCTAATCCTGAATCTAACTCTAAAGCACCTTAATTGTTCATTGATTGACAGTTATTTTTTTATCTGATTGGTTGATGATATCTGCTTAGTTATTTCCCATTATGCATTTTATTTACTTTCTGTAAGTAGTGTTGTTTGTTTTATTTGTTGAGAGACTTAACTCAAATAGGGGGAGATTGTTGGTACCCTAGGTTTTGATTTGAGTTCAGTCCTCTCTTTTTGTCTCTTGACCCATGATTTATCTATGGTCAAAGGTTAGTTGATAGGTTAGATTCCCTAGTTGTGTAGAATTGCTTTTCCAGATGAATATTTGGTTAAGTAGTTTTTCGTTCGACTATAGTCGAACGTCGCTCGACTATCGTCTATCGGCTGATCGACTATCGTCTATCAGTTGGTTGACGTTCTGTCTGCGTTGATAGCTCGACTATCTGTTGATAGATCGACTATCTGTTTGTCTTGGTAGTTCGACTATCTGTTGATACGTCGACTATCTGCTTGCTTTGGTAGTTCGACTATCTGTCCTGATAGTTCAACTATCTGATAGTTCGACTACCTGTTGATAGGTCGACTATCTGTGTCGCTTTGATAGTTCGACTATCTATTGATAGGTCGACTATCGGTGTTGCCTTGATAGTTCGACTATCTGCCTGGATAGTTCAACTATCTGATAGATCGACTATCTGTTTTGTTTTGATAGTTCGACTATCTGTTGATAGGTCGACTATCTGTTTTCTGTGATAGGTCGACTATCTGCTTGATAGGTCGACTATCTGTCTTTGTTTGGTAGTTCGACTATCTGTCAGGATAGATCGACTATCTGATAGCTCGACTATCTGTTCTGATAGGTCGACTATCTGCCGAGGTAGTTCGACTATCTTCTTTGATAGTTCGACTATCTGGATCGTTCGACTATCTGTCTGATAGGTCGACGATCTCCGTGCGCCGTTCGACAATCTCCGAGGGTCGTTCGACGTTTTGTTGTATGCTCTTATTTAGTCTTGTCGTCTTCTATGATGTGACTTATTTCATGTCTATTTTGGCATATTTTATAATAGATTATCTGAATAATTTGTGACATTATTTCCATGCAATATCAGTTCTATTCTATATGCATGAGCTAATCTTTTCTGACAAAGTTGTTTGTCTTATAGCTGAGATATGCAATATGCTTTATCTGCCAGGCTGTCCTTTATAGCCGTTAGACTCAAAAAGTCTTCCTTGGCCGTAAAGAGTTCTTTCTGATGTGACTTTCTCTTGTATTATTTCATCAGAAGTATTTGCAGCTTCTTAGAAAGCTTTATCCTTTTATAGGATATCTGCCTGCTGTAGTTTGTTTTTGCTTTATGCTTTTTGCAGCCCAGCTTGCAGAGTTCATAAAAAGACAAGATTCAAACTCAATTAGAGTCGCTGCTGCTGCTGATATATAACGACTTCTTTGAAGAAGAAATCAACTAGTCCACATAGAAAAGAGATCAACTAGTTCTCAGATTATATTCATTCAGCAAGCTTACAGCAAGAACAAGTTTAACTGCTCTCAGCAATCTTCACTCAACTGAGAAGTGTTAGCTCTTTTTCTCTTCTTCAACCTGAGTTCTCCTGTTCCAGGAAGTTCTGACTCAGAGATCTTTTGAAGAAGAAGAAGAAGAAGATAGCTGCTAGAAGATTTTCATTTCTTATTTTATATCTTCTTGTAGTTCTTCCTTCAGTATTTACTGAAGTATTTCTACACTTAAGCAAGACTTCACCCTGACGTTCTTTGAGCCAGGGGGAGCCTTGATTCTTATAGAGCTGTCTAGCTCAGTGCAAGTTATTGTGCTTCTCTAATCTATTGTAAAATAGAGAAGACACCTTAACCCCTTTTCCCCCTCCTGTACTGGGTTATTACTCCCTTCAAAAGTATCCCTTGGTGGCAGGGCACCTGATCAAAAACCTGTGTTGGTTTTTAGACACCTGATCAAAAGTCTAAAGGGTCTCTTGATCTACCTGAAGCAGATCTTGTTGGTGGCAGGGCACCTGATCAAAAACCTGAGTGGATTCCTACCTTGTTGGTAGAAGAGTGGACGTACCCAAGTTGTTTGGGGAACCACTATAAATTCCTTGTGTCGTCTGGATTGCCTTGTTTACTTACTTGCATTGTGGCTGTGATTAGATATTAACTAGGTTTGCTAATTGCTGGATAGGATCCAAAGCTAAACTGTAATTACAGTTAGCTTTAGTTTGTGCACAACACTTGTGTTAGGCTCTAAGGTTTAATCTTAAAATATCTATAACTTTCATTCCGCATTTAACTCCAAGGGAGTTGAGTAGAAAGTCAACTTTGCTAGTGCAATTTTTGATTACTCTATTCACCCCCCCCCCCCGCTAGAGTAGTATCTATCCCTTCTCTTTCATGCTGTGACCTTACCTAGTAGTGATGTAGGTGATGATCTATTAGAACACGAGCTGGGTTATTTTAGTACGAGACATATTGATGTGCCCATTCCAAAGATTTTTACTGCGTCTGACTTGGAAGATATGACAGATGTGTTGGAAGTATGTCCTAGTGAGGGTGTGCTATTTTTGGAAGACGTTATTGATGTATACCCGGATGAGCATCCCCTGATGCTAACTCCGTCGCATGAAGTTAATTTTGATCTTGACTCTCTCCCGGTTTTAAGTTTACCGACTCACCCTCCTGATCCGGTTACTCGACTAGCTGACCATTTAGGATACGAGTTGGGTACGTCTGATCTTAGTAATTTTATTTTGCCAACCGTGTTGGTCCCGTCTTTGGACATGCCTCGACGAGCGTTGATAGAATTCATGTGTGGTCACTATAAAACTTTTGATAGTCTTGTATCCTCCCAAACTCCCACGTTTAGTCAAATCTCTGAGTATACGTTATTGATGTGGCTGTTGATTGTGCAACCTGATTTCATTCTGCTAGTACCACCAGAGGTGGTCCCCTTAGTGCCGCCTGATCTCGTAGTATTGGTGCCGCTCTATGACCCGATCACTGAGTCTAAATCACATGATATACATAATGAATTGGAAGACATGTCGGATGAGTTTTCCGTAAGGGCGAATCCACTGTTTGAATTTTCTTATGATTTTAATGGCTTGCAGTCGGACGATATTTCTTGGATGTCAAATCCGAGTTTTGAGGTTTCAAATTGGACTTCTTGTGATACCTTGGCAATGGTGCCTTATGATGTGATGTCCCCTTGACACACTTATTTGCCAAGCCTGAACACTCGCATTTATCCCCCTCCTTTTGATGACCCGTGCACGCGCATACTGGTGAAAGTAGTTGGGAATGTTGAGTTGTGTCGCCCGCATGTCTTTTCAAATCCGGGAGCGTCGAACTCTAAAGTTGGTGATGAGTGTTATCTGCTGGCTTTTCTTCATGACGTTTTAAAATTTAAATTTAATCCTAAATTCCAAACTTCGACGTTTAACTGCACCAACTTTAGCACTGATTTTAAAACACCCGTTCCATCTGACTTAGTCCCGTTATTTCCCACTGTTGAAACAAGTCATGTTGCATATGGGTTCTCCCCCACACAGTTTTAAGATTGTTAGTTTTTATTGGAGAGTATCTAATCGTTATACGAATGATTTGGTTTTGGCTTTTCTCGGCCCTGAACGGATGCCTCCGGGCACCTTAGAAATATTTACGAATCGGCAAGTCCATCTTTTGCGAATTTTATGGAAATTTAGTAACATGACATTTCTTGTAGAATTTCCCACTAAATGGGGCATAGCTCCTATTTTCGATTTTTCATATTTAACGCTTCATGCTTCTATGCCCCTTGAAAAGTTTATCTCCATGTTTACATATTCCACTATGCTTTCTATTGGGTTGGGTGGTGTTAGTATTTCTGGATCATTCTCTTCCCCGGTCTCCATCGGAGGTATGTGGGTTGATGTTGTGGAAATTCTTTGTTCTTTTTTGGCTAATGTGTTTTTGAGGTCCCCCCAAGACCACCTTTTGCCTTGCAGGTTTTTTTCCCCAGCGATTACACATAGGACTACTCATCAGTGATGAGTATTTTTGAGAGGGGGAGGATTGATGGAGCCGTCATCCCCCGGCATGTTGATTTGGAGCATCCCCCTCCAGACGACGATGGTGATCCGTTACATGTTGAAGACCTGTGTCACGTTGCTGAGGAAGATCCCCTTCTGGATGATTATGGTGACCCGGTTATGTTTGGTATCATTGTTTGTCGCTATGTGGAGTTTGAAGATTACGATGACCGTTGCCGCAAACTTGAAGGTTGGGACTTGACCTCGACATCCTCTGCCAAGGCCGCGTCAACATCTCCGCCAAGGCCGCGTAAACATCTCCGCCAAGGCCGCGTAAACATCTCCGTCAAGGCCGCGTCAACATCTCTGCCGCATCTACGCATGAAATAATAATATTGTTGTTTAATTCCAATATTTAATTTCAGCATTTTAATTATTATCTAAGCACTTTCATTTCATGTTGGCCTACGTTTAGCCAAATTTTGTTTCTCTTTAGAGTGGGCTACATGTAGCCTCCTGTTTGTGATGTAGCCTATATATAGGCATTGTTTTGTCATAATCCGGTAGAATGAATGAAAAAAAAACCTAATTTCAAGTTGAAATTTTGCCTCCTCCTCTTCTCCCCTTGGGCGCCGCCCCTTCCTCTCCTTCCCCTTCTTTGGCCTCCGGCCCTCCCTTCTCCTCCCACCCCCCTTCTCGGTTTCTACCCTCTCCTCCCCTCTTCTCCTTATTTCTCTTGTCCACTCGAGCCTCCTCTTCCTCCACCAAGAAAACCAACCACCTCCTCTTTCACATAGCCGACCACCACCTCCATCTCATAGCCGACTACCCTCAACTCCATCTCTAATATTTCGGCCACCATCATTTCCATTACCAAAAAAACCGATCCCTCTTGTGAGATTCCAAAAACAACCACCTTTATTTCCTAGAGAAAATTCGGCCAAGGCTAAGAGGTGAATCTCGTGGATCTTCAACGACGACGTGAAGGCAACGAAGGACAACGTGTTTCCTTCCAATCGGTGTGCTTCCGGTGGATTCGGAAAGAAATGATTCAAGGATAGGAAAGCCGAAATCATCCATTCCGTTTGGGTAACGAACATCTCCACTCTTGAGCATTTCCTTTCTTAGACAATTCTCGTGGCATAAGCGTAGCGCGTTATTTGTGAATGGTTTGAAATTTTGTGGTTGATTTCATATTAGATTTGTTATTGTCTCTTATCTCCGTTTACATTCGTGAGGCGTGGCGGCCCTCATTTTATTTTATTGGGAGAGAACCACCCATTATCCGAATCTTTGTTTTTGGTGGTGTCTCTTTGGGTACAACTTACGCTCGACCGAACCGTGTGGGTTCATTTTGCTTAAGAGGACCTTGGCCTATAACCTTGGACTTATCTTGAGGGGCTTAGCAAACCACCCGTTACCTAAATATTTTAATTATTGCTATCGCGTAGTTGTTGTGTTTTGTTATTGTGTGGACGTAAAAGTGATAGTAGAGAAGTGTACGTGTGAATCCCTTAGCAGTCACCGTGTCGAACCCAGAAGCCTACATCAACGTGCTAATGGGCATCCATATGATGGTGGTTATCCATCCCATACTACATAACTGTCACATGTTGCCTCCTATAGTGGATCCATATACAAACACATATTATGCATCCATACTACATAATATGCCCCGTATACTTTTTATCATGCTATTAGTGTAGTGTCTATGCTTTGGCTAAGACGTACTGATGACGCATAGGTGTGTGTATGAAAATGAATGAAGGAAAACAAAAATATATCAGATTGGCTGGTTCGACAAACTTGTCAAACCAATGTCACAACCTGCATTTTTCACCTCCTTCAAAGATATATCAGAGTAAGGGGAAATTCGCGTGATGTTGCCACGTCAGCAGGGGATAACTACGGACGCTCAGGCAAAACTCCTACTCGACATAAGGGCAAGGTTTTTAAATCATTTAGAGAAATTCCAATTTAAGTTAAACAATTTCCCGTATCCCTCGGCTTAGTGGCTCATCTAGTCCACGGGGAAAAAATAGTATACGCTGCGGAAAATACTTCTCTTATGAGATTAAACATCCTACATGAGTGAAAACGTCCCCAATGGACAACTCATATTATGCAGTACCCTAAGTTTATAATATGTATAGCTAAAAATCTTTACGCTAATCAGAAAGTAGTGACTTCATTTTGAAAGAGATGACATGTATGATATACTAATAATAGGGTTTTATAACTTGAAAATATCTGACATGCAGTCCTAGCAAAAAACATCCCAGAGAGCAAGTAATCCATCATAAAGAGAGCAGCTAGCAGCTAGCAAGATAACCAAAACCATCTATCCTATGGGCATCAACAATCTGACATGAACCTACATAAAACAGAAGTATGTCTGAACTAAGAAAACAAACTAAAACAACAAACTACCTCGCAACGGTGAGGTGAAAACCACAATGAACTCTGCTGCTCAGGAACTCAAAAACCAACTCCACTACCTGCTAAAGATCCGAACCTGAGGCATTCCAAATACAGAACACCTCAGCAAGAAGGTTCAAGCGGTGGCAGAAAAGTAAGCCAAAAAGTAAAAAAAAGGTCAAAAGGGGTACCAACCTAAGACCAAAAATGTTGAAGTAAAGTACCAAAATCAAAAAAAGAACATACGTGAATCATCACGTACAACAAATCACACCAGATGCACAAGACTAAAAAGGTGGAAAGCAAGATTAAATCATAAAAAAGAATACTCAAAAACTTTATTAGCCACTTGTGGTCAACTCTACCCAAAAAACACAGGCGAGGTGGTCACTCATCTAGACACACCCTTACAGATATATAATATACATCTAACTGTGGGGGAGACTCATACACTCCACCATTCACCGCAGACACCTAAATACCCGGTAGAGTTCCACAAGGTACTAATAAAGGGAACAAACCATGCGGCGGTGGATTTTCCCACTAACACCTGCAACAAATAAAACCATGATATAAATCTCAGACATCGCGGAGGTGGTACGTCCACTAACTCCCGCAACTAGAGAATCATGATATATCTCAAAACTCGGCACATCGAATTCTACTTGACATTTTTAGATTAAGAAGCAGTTAATCAACCTTCAGGAATGATTTACAATCCTAGATAAATTCTAACACACTCCACACAATAGATATTGGCGATTAAACCCAACAATATAACCTTTCGTCAAATCACTACAACGCTACAAGGTTGAATTATTATGACAAGGATTTATAATTTCAAGGGTAATCGAAGGGAAGATTTAATATATCTACAAATTTGAAAGACAAAAGTGCAGAAAGATTAAAGAACAAAAAGGTCAATAGTTACCATCTAGAACAGGAAAAAAAAGGGGGAAGGAGGGAAAACCACCACTTGCCTTGGTTTTGCCGGAAAAACTCTCCAAATCACTCATTATCGAAGATCGGGGCTAAAGAAGACGAGGGAAGTCAAAATCTAACAAAAAATAGCCAAGATAAAGGTTAGGGCCAAAAACCCTAACGGGAAAAACTCAAGAAAAGGGGAAGATTTTACCACGTTGACCAAGCTCTTGCTAAGAGCTTTCCGGATCTATGATCAGTTCAAGATTTTGAGCACTGAAGCACCGTCGGCGGCTACCGGAAGAATCATGGAAAAACTTTCTCTATCTCACTCACGCCGCTCTAGTTCAGGAGATAGACAGAAATTCGGTTGGCTTAAAGAGGAAGAAGAAGAAGAAGTAGGTATATATATGATAAGTATAATATTAGGTTAACCACACTTAAAAAATGAACCGGGGTCTGCTGAACCGGGTTTTCCAAAACAAAGGACGATTTCTCGCGAGCTTCTCGAATAAAAGATATGTAGTACTCGTGTACTGAAGAAAGGTTACTCGAGTACCGAAGAAGACTTCTCCGGAACTAGAATGGATTACTCGAGAACAATAAAGTACTTCTCGAGAACTACAGGACGGATTTCTCGAGAGCAAAAAGGGCTTCTCGAGAGCAAAAAAGGGAAGGTCAACCCCGTTCGACGAATTCTACTCGGAGTTTGTCGAACATACAGCCCGTTCGACGAATTCTGGTCCGATTTCGTCGAACCCAGAACCACTCGACCCTTCATCGATCTCATCTCGACGTTCATCGAGCTCCGCTCGACGATCGTCGACCTCCGATCGAATCTTCACCAAACTCTAGGTAGCACCCAACAAATTGCATCTCCTGCCTCAGGTCAACAAAAACCTACCCTAATGAGGACTTCCCGAGAATCAAAGCAGCATAATGCTTAAAATAATTAAAATAATTTATCATATTCAGAATAGTTTGAACAAGGAAAATAAGAGTTCAAAAAAGCACCCAAACGCAACCAACTGACCCCAAGCGAGGATAACCCTAGAATCCGACACACCAATCTTGAGACATAATCATCAAATGCTTACTCAAGCAAAAATCATCACAAAGATTCAAACATGCCGAGACTCCAAAAATGCTCGGATCGCTATTAAAACTTGACAGGTCCAAAAATCTCAAAACTGCACCCCTTTCAATCAGGGAAAAACTTGCAATCCAAATCAAAATCCCAAAAATCTGGTCAAGCAGGCCCAACAGACACGAAAATGCACTAACAGTGCAGTGCCATCAACATGACATAGAAAACGTAACGCCTTTACGTAATAAATATGACGATACCAAATCAAATAATATTATCGGAAAACCGGGAGCGTTACAAACATGGTTATAGGTATATGTTAGACTATAGTGTAGGGATCAGAGTTTACTATCTCGGTCAATAGAAGGCCATTAAGCAGGGCAAAATGGTTATAGGTATAAGTTAGACTATAGCTTTATTGCTTTCTGTTGGGTTGATTGATCACAATGTCCAAGATTCTAAGAAGGCCCACAGATCAATGGTATACACATGATTTTATCTGATATATGTTCAAAGTTTAATATATGCAAGTTGTCTATTGTTCCTTGATTAGACAAGTTGTCAGAGTCATAATGTTAGTTGGACTCATGACATGATGCTTGAAAAGCAGAAATCAGGCTAAGTCCAGAAGCGTTGAGTGAATACACTTTACTTTTCTCCAAAGGTCTAAGAGAGTTGACAGAAGTTCATGCAGTCAAAGCCTCAGTGTTGCTGGACTCAAATATGGCTAAGTATTGAAGCGTTGAGTGAAGGTGGTTCACTCAATGCATACTCAAAAGGAAATTTGTCTATGTATAAAAGCATTGAGTGAGGAAGGCTCACTCAACACCTTATCAATAACTCAAAAGAAGTATAGAAGCATTGAGTGTTGAAGGTCCACTCAATACCTTCAGTGAAGAAAAATCTGTCAAGTACAAAATCATCGAGTGATGAAGGCTCACTCAACGCTTTATCATTCAAGTGTCTAAGTCAGATGTGTTGAGTAAGGAAGGTTCACTCGATACCTCAGGGTGTAGATTTTCTACCAAGTGTTTTTGCGTTGAGTCACTTTACTGCACTCAATGCCTATGCAGTTTGACTGAAAACTGCTAAGTCCACGAGTGATGTTATACTGATGTCATCCAAAATTCAAATATTGCGGGACTTTTGCGCTAGAAGACAAATGGCGCTGAATGCCTTCTATACAATAATTAAAACTAAAGATACTTTACAGTTGCCCATTTTGGCTTGCCAATATAAATAAAATAGTCATTGGTCGACGGGAGATAAAAAGGACTTTTTACAGAGAAAGAATGAAAAAGAGCTTTGAAAAAAGGTCGTCTTCTCCATCAAGTTAGTAAATCCATTACACTCGGATTTAAAGAAGTTTTCTGGAACACAAAAAGAAGCTTGTTGATTGAAGAGATCAAGAAATGAAAACATCTAAGTCTTCTACAGAAAGAATAGAAAACATCTTTTTTTGTTAGAGGAGAAGAATCAAAGTATTCAAAAGTTTATGTTCATCTTCAAAGACACTGCTTACAACACTGTTAAATAAAAAGCTTGAAGATACAGAGCTCTGCATCAGTTCTTCTTAGCACAAGCAGAACTACTCTGAAGATCTAAAGTCTTATTATTATGAAGAATTTGTACTGGGTTTTCTCAGTTCAGAAAGGTTACTCGGAGAACTATTTCTCTAGAGTCAATCAACACCAAACCTTAACTCAATATGTAAGATCATATGTTGATCTTAGTTATAAGCCTGTGTTAAAAGGCTGAGTGTAGGAGCTGAGTCTCTGAGTTGTAGGATCCTGTTTAGGATCTAAGGTAGGGCTTGTGTATGAGGTAAGATCTCTATATAGATCTGAGGTAGGAAATATGAAATATATCTGAGTGTAGGGATGTCTAGCCTAAGGTAGGAGTTGTTATACTCTTAGTTGTAGGAAGTAATTTAACTCTGAGGTGTAGGATCCTATGTGATCTAAGGTGTAAGCACAAGGTGCTGAGATAAAGGAAGGGTTAGCCAAATCTAGCTCACTGCTAGATAGGTGGAGGGGGAAAGTGGATGTACCATAGATAGGGGAACCACTATAAATTCTGTTGTTTTATTGTGTCTCTTGAAAGCTAATAATAAAATCTAACACACAACTCAACTAAAAATAAAAGTGTTCAAAAAGACTTGAAAACTTTTTCATCTCTCACCCCCTCTAGGTGTGTAGGTACTCTTGAGCAAAGACATTCAAGTGGTATCAGAGAGAGGTTGTTCAAAGAGTACTTAACTATATGAACAGATCCCAAGAGTAGTAGAAGATTATATCCATGGGTTCAGGTGAGAACCATAAGGAGTTGAGCTTAATGAAGCTTCCTATATGAAGGAAAGATAACTTTGGGATATAGAAAGAAAGCGTAAGGCTATTTATGGAAGTCTCAGACCCTAGGATATTCATAACAGTTCAAGAGGGACCTTTCATTCCTATGAAGGTCTCTACAATAGATGCCAATACCTAGACACCAAAGAAATATACTGAGATGACCAAGGATGAAGTCAATCTGGCAACTATGGATAAAAGGGCCCAAAACAATATTATTAGTGTCATAGATGACTCCACATTCCAGAACTTGCTCCACTACAGAACTGCTAAAGAGATGTGGGATTCTCTTTTTATATATATGGAAGGGACAGAGGAGGTGAGGGATGAAGGTAAATCCCTCTTGAATCAGTAGTATGAGGCCTTCAAGCAATGTAAGAAAGATTCCATAGCTGCCTGCTATGAAAGTTCTTCATGATAGTGAATTATTTGATCACATATAGCAGACAGTTCCCAAACTATAAGCTAAATGACATGTTCTTGAGATCTCTGAACAAGGATTAGGATATCAAGATCTGTGTCATTAGAGAGGTTGGTAACTTGGCCAACACAATGCATCAAAACCTGTTTAGGAAGATACTGTCACATGAGATGCAACTGAACTCCAGATTGAAGAGCTCAAGAAGATGCTGCTAGAACTCTCAACAAAGAGAAGGTTGTGGCCTTTAGAGTTGAAGCCACATGAAGGATCTGGGAAAATACCCCTTTTCCACCAAGGAGAGCTGTAGAGTCAGAGTGCTCAGATCCCAGCTCCTCAGGAAATGAGCTTTCAGATGGAGAACTCACCTTGTTCTCCAAACAGTTCAAGAAAATGTTGAGGAGGAGAAGACAATGGAAGAATAAGGGCTCTTCAAGCTCCATCTCAAGAAAGCCTTATTCTAGCATGGAGAACTCTAGAAAAGACTCATATAGGGAAAGGTATAACTCTAAGCAGAACAAACATATTCAGACTAATGTTGTTTGCTACTATTGCAACAGAAGTGGTCATGTCATTGCTGACTGTCCAATTAAGAGGAAGAAGCACAAGAAGTCTAAAGACAAAGAGCATTACAGGGATAAGAAGGATGAATAAAGCTTCTTGGCCAAGAAAAAAATCAGCCTGTCAGATAGTGATTCTGAGTCTTCAGAATCAGAGGAAGAAGAGGCCTTCATTGGTCTTATGTCTATTAAAGTAGAGGCTGATCATCTAGTTGCCTCAACTGGCATTAGAGCTCCACTATCCTCTATCGATAGTGACTTTGAAGAAGATGATGAGTTCAGCCTCATGGCCCAAACTGAAGACAATCAGGACAATTTTGGTCCTAATGAGGTAGACTCTCTCCTTAACTCTCCCTCTATCTATGAGACTGGCTCAGACTCTGAAGCATACACTTCCTCCAGTGAGTATGATATATCAGAATATGATGATGACAACAATCAATAGATTGACAAGTATGGTGCTATTCGAGAGGCTTTGAAGAAGAGCAAAGGTCTTGTTAAGAAACAAGCTGAGGAGATTGCCTCTCTTCAACAAGTTGCTTCCCTACAATCTGAGACAGCACCTTTGCTAGCATAGATGAGGAAGTAAATCAGTCAGCTGAAGACTATATCAGTTAACCAAATTGGCACTATTAGCAAGAAAAACAAGATCATTAAGGATTTTGAAGAGAAGCTCCTCAAGGAGAGGAAGCTTGTGGTTAGATTTTCTAAGCCCAAAATAGTTTTGCCACTAATTGACTCCTTCACCTCTCAAAAGGATAAGAGAGGTTTGGGGTTCAAGTGGAATACTAGAGCTATCCATTCCAAAGGGAAAGGCAAGGCTCCTATTGTGCCTTATACCACCTTTTAGAAGGTAATCCTCCCTTCTAATACGTATGACCATGACAGTATGTATGGTCACGGGAAGAATTTAAACTCTTCTGGTAAGAATACAAGTGTATCTTACAATGGAAGGAGAAAGGGTATGGGATTGAGTGTACTGAAGGCTCCCCATAAAGAAATCCAAATGGCCCATTATGGACCATTTGTGTTTGGTGCTCTAGCCCCCACTCTCAAGGATAAAGTTGTGTCCTATTCTCAAGTTCCTTCAGCAAAAACCTTGACTAAGGGTAAGACAGTCAGTAAGCCTCACTTGGTTATTTCTAATACCACCAACACCATGTCAACAGCAAAGAAGACATCTGTTGGTGTAACTCAGAATAAACCAAGTACATTTACTGGCAGACTCACCTTCAATCAAATTCTTGCAGAAAGAAATTGGAAGAAAGCTACCGCTCTCCGCTCTGAACAGACAAAAATGGATAGCTTGCTTACTCTAAAGGCTGTTTAGAAGAGGAGATATAATATTCATGAGTGTTGGTGCAATGGAAAAGTGGGTCACTTTGTCATAGACTATTGGCACCACCCAAGTGTGCCAAGGGAAAAAGTGAGTATTCCTGTTAGGGCTACCGTAGGTTGACATAGTCATTCTCAAGCAAAAATGAACTAAGGACCCAAACACTTATGGGTTCCTAAGGTGAACTAATATGTGATTGCAGGATAGTCCAAGTACCCATACAATGCCAACAAAGTACTTGGACAGTGGATGTTCCAGACATATGACTGGAACAAGGAGCAATCTTAAGGATTATACTCTAGTGAGGAATGGACCTAAAGTCTTTGGAGGTTTAGACAGAGGAGTTACCAAGGGATATGGGATGATCACCAATGACATAGTCTATATTAACAAGGTAGCTTATGTAGAAGGATTACAACACAATCTCATTAGCATAGGCCAAATATGTGATATTGGTTATATCAATGTCTTCCACAAGGATGAGTGTCTGATCAAAAGGTCAAGTGACCAAGATGTCATTTTGATAGGCACTAGGTGTGGAAATATTTATGATTTAAATTTCTTATGTTTAAGTACAAACTCACAATATGTCTTGTTGCAAATGAGAAATTCTCTTATTATGTGCAATGGCACAAGAGCCTTGCTCACTTGAATTATAAGACAATCAACAAGCACTTCAATGAAGGGCAAGTCAGAAATGGACCCAATCTGAGATGCACTAAAGAGGGCATTTTCTCTGCATGCTAAAATGGAAAATAAACAAAGGCCTCCTTTAAGATAATTGGGGACAAGGATTCTGAGAGGTATTTATACCTCCTGTATATGGACTTGTTTGGTTTTAAGCCAGTTCATAGTCTAGGTAGGAAAGTCTACACACTTGTGATAGTTGATGACTATTCTAAATTTTCTTGGGTTTTCTTTCTAAAGAAAAGTCTGAAACCCTTGACATCTTTATGACCTTTGTTAGGCAAGTTCAGAATGAAATGGGCAACTCTGCAATCAAAATCAGAAGTGACCATGGTACTAAATTTCAGTTTGAAGGCATGACAAAGTTGTGTGGAGAGCAAGGTATTCTTCAGGAGTTTTCTTCTCTAAAAACACCCCAGCAAAATGGGAATGCTGAGAGAGAACATGACTCTCATAGAGGCTGGTAGGATATTACTCAGTGATGCTTCTCTCTCAGAATACTTCTTGGCTGAGGAAGTAAACACTGTTTTCCATGTCCTGAATAGAGCATCTATCAATAAGAATCATAAGAAGACTCCCAATGAGATTATGAAAGGTAGAAAACCAAATCTTGCTTATCTCGGGATCTTTGGAAGCAAGTGCTTTATGCTCAATAATGGGAAGTCCTACTTGACTAAGTTTGCTGCCAAATCTTATGAGAGATTTGTTGTTGGGTACAGCAACCACAACAAAGCCTATAGATTCTACAACTTGAAGAAACAAGTTATAGAAGAGTCTGTCAATTTGTGTTTGATTTGACTTCTATGATTAACAGCGAGCTGGCTATCTCATCTAGATCTGCAGGTGTACAATTGAAGATGGACTTGCTGACCATAATTGACACTCCTCCTATTATCCAAGACGAAGATGATGGTGTGTTCATTCTTGAAGAAGGTCCAAATGCACTGGACATAGATGAAGACCATCAGGATCCAGCCATTGAAGTTTAAGATGCTAAAGATAGAATACTAGTAGCTATCAGACACTTGAGAGATCATCCCAAAGATCTAATCATAGGAGATGCAAACCAAGGTTTTACAACAAGGACCAGAAGCCTCAACATAGCTATATATTCAAGCTTTCTGTCTCAAGTTGAACCAAAGAAGTTTGAAGATGCCAACAAGGATCCTTTTTAGATTGTGGCTATGTAAGAAGAACTGAACCAGTTCAAGAGATGTAAGGTCTGGAAGTTACTTTCCAGACCACATGGACATAACATCATTAGAATCAAGTTGATATATTGGAATAAACTTAATAAGAATGGTATTATCACCAAAAATAAAGTTAGCCTGGTTGTTAAGGGATACAGGCTAGAGAAAGGTATTAACTTGGATCAAACCTTTGCACCAGTTACTAGACTAGAGGCAATAAGACTATTCCCTGCATATGCTGCACATAAAGGATTTAAGGCCTACAAAATAGATGTTAAGTCAGCTTTCCAAAATGGTGACCTAAAAGAGGAGGTTTAAGTTGAGCAACTCTTAGGTTTTGTTAATTCTAACTTTCCCGAACATGTGTTTAAGCTAAGAAAAGCTTTGTATGGGTTAAAACAAGCCCCTAGGTCATGGTATGAAACCCTGTCTAGCTTTCTGATTGAGAATAAATTCTCAAGGAGAAAGATAGACAAGGTATTATTCCTTAGGGAAGTCAAGGGTAAGATCATTCTAGTCCAAATTTATGTAGATGACATAATCTTTGGGCTACCGATGATGGTCTTTACAAGAAGTTTGCTAAACTTATGCAATGGAAGTTTGAGATGAGCAGGGTGAACTCAAGTACTTCTTGGGCCTCCAAGTTAGATAATCAGAGGATGGTCTATTCATCTCTCAGTCCAAGTTCACCAAGGAGCCAATCAAGAAGTTTGGAATGGAGTGTTCCTCCATACTGAAAACTCTTATGGGGTCAAGTGTGTCAATAGATAAGGATAAGACTAGGAAACCTGTTGATGAAACCTTGTATAGAGGCATAGTAGGCTAACTTCTCTACCTGACTACTAGTAGGCCAGAAATTATGTATGTTATATGTGTTTGTGTTAGATTCCAGGTGTAAGATCCATCTCCCCCTTCCGAGGAGTTAACCCGGATCTTATGCCCAAAATCGCCGCCTTACGGTGACACTAACACACGGGTTAGTCGACACCGCAAGTCGCCGATTCTGCCGGCTAGTACGATCATAAACCTGTTCGGATAATATGAGAAACAGAAGTAAACAAAAGATTAAAACATCATAGTCCACAGCCATAGTACTAATCAGATATATATATAATGAAAAGTACAACAATATGTAGTCCAATAATGAGTAGAATAATAAAAGAGAGTAATGAGGGATTATGCCCAGTACATCAAATCAAATCTCTCACTCTCTCAAAACATTAGCGGAAGCTATCTATATCATCATCTGGTCTCGTCCTACCTGAGGACGTGCAGTAGTAGTAGTAGTAGTAGCCGGTGGTAACGGTATCTGCTCCTCAAGTCCTGCCATCTCATCGTGCTTGTACTCCATCTCCTCGAGCTCCTAAAATGATATGGTCACCGACCATTAGTCAAAAATACTAAGTCGTTTCCTCCGCACCTCGCCCCGCAACTCCTAGGTACCGTGCGGGAGGACGAAGTGGAGGACAACAAGGGGTATCAATGTAAAAATAGGTGATAGTGGCACTAGCTAGCAGTATGTAAAGAGTATAAATGATTCTATTCTAGCAGTTCTATAAATGAAGTAAGTGCAGTAGAAAAAAAAGTAAGAGGTAAGTACAACATCAGAAGTATGAATAGTAAGAAAACTATACAACTAATATTATCATCACAGAGCGTACCTTAACTTATAAAAATGCCAATACAAATTTATAAGTTAAGGTTTCCAGGAATTGTAACTTATCATATTAAAGAGCTCATACTAGTTTATATGATAAGGATCCATGTAACGTCTGACCTAATGAGTATGAATGATTATGCTATGGTTATGCAACATGCAAGTGCAACACACGCACGCGACTCTGATATCTCAGATCTTTAGTTCCCACATTTTAAGAGCTAGCATCATTCTCAGGTACCACCGTTGTGTCTACGGCAGCAGCGGATCGGGCTTCTCCGCTTTATAGGCGGGTATACATACTACCAGGCCTAGACCTCTCTTGTATTCCTCTGTACACATACCAAGTGAACTCTAGAGTCTCTGCGTACTAATTGTTAGCTACCTGCTAGATTTTTAGGTCGGGTATACGTCTTCAGGGATTGTCTGGCTGACCGCAGTAATAAACAACATACTGGCCCTTCAACCCGTACACCTCACCCGAGTCACCGTACTGCCATCAGTGTGACGATTGGTCAGTACCGCATGACCCACCGCAACTTGTTTACTCACATGCAATGATTTAACCCGAGCCCTCGGCTCGCAGGACCAACCTGTCCTAGCATAAATCTCTTGAGCCTCCAGCTCGCAGGACTAACCTGTCCTGAATCTCTCCAACCCATCACGGGTGAGAATACACATAAAGTTCAGTTCCCTCCAACCCATCACGAGTGAGCATGTGTACCATTTTCCTTAGCCTAATATACTACTCTTGTCTACCGATTATTAAACTTAGTAGTTTAGGGTTAATCCCAGGACTGCCCAAGGTATGCCAAATGAAGGGGTCTCGAAGGCACTAGGAACCAAGATGGAATTAAAAAACCAAAGTTCCCTTTCGCAAGGATAATTACTTTTAGTTGATGTCTACCCATGATCCACATTCAACTATCCTTATTACTCTTGGGTGATCCTAATGACTTAAGTTGTTATCGGGGAGGGCGACGGTCTTCCGCCGACCTCCACTCCATTTGTTACCCAATGACTTGCACTTTACACTCGTCACTAAGACAACACTACTCACCAGTGTTGTACTTCCAATCGTAATCTCTAGCTCAATTGTCGATCTATCCCCCGGTGGGCCTTTTGGTATAACCTATTTTTTTACTATGTGCAGCCCATGACCTAATACTATCCTGAAGTCGAACTTTCAAATCTTAGGGCCACCAACTCCTAATTATTTATCCTATGGTGGTACGGACTAATGAAATGAGCATGTTGATTTTCATAACTTTCCTAGGTCATTAAGGCTTCTAATTAAATCATTTAAATTAAATCCCCAAGTCACTTTACACATGAAGTAGTACAATTTATAATCCAATGACCTACTGAATTTTTCTTGGGTTGTATATTGATAACATATTGCTGTCAACAGAGTTTCATAATTTTCCTTTTATTATTTATATTTATTTATTAATTAATACAAAATCCACATAATTACCATTTTCCAAATAAAGTATATGGAATACATAAGACAAAATTCCAGGAAAATTACAGAGCATATATATCATTAATTTAAGACTAATGGAAGATTTTCATTAACCTCTATAGTGTAATGGCCTATCAAATTTCATTCTTATGTATTAACCAAAATGTCATTATGCTAATTTAAAAATTATCAGTACATCCAAAAATTTTGAGATAAATACACAAGGCTAATCATACAAATATGCAATGCTAGAAATAATTCCAAAATTTTCTGATATATATTTCCATCAATTCATGATTAATTGTAAAAAAGATAAAATGGTAATTTCAATGCATTTTACTCCAAAAGTTCTCAAACAGAAAGATAAAATTTTCCTAAGTCAAATATAACCTCCTTTTTTTGAATTGACAGACTTTGGGGATTTTTCTTGATCAAAACCTATTTTTCCAAATTATTTTCCAAAAAGGCCTATATTTTTAAAATTCCAAATAATGGGATTTTTGATCTCAAAAATCCCATAATTAATTTGAGGGGTGAAATTTACCCTAATAGACCTCTGGAATCCATTCCATGATTTTTGGATCCCTCAATTAAGCTGAATGTACAACATATCATTTATTGCCATTTGCACCCCAAGGCTATATATAGCCAATACATGCAAGTGGATTAACCCATCATGCAGTGGTCCAATTGTGCTGAAATTTTTATCATGCACTAATGATGTCTCCAAGGACCTTCCACTAAAATTTGGGGCCAATTAGAGACATATTACGCCAAATATTTCATTTATTTGATTTTAGGTATTATGACAAATACTATAGAAAAATTTGTCCCAAAAATTCCCAATGTTTGGCAGGGGCTAGATATGCCCGAGTCAAGAACATGCCCAAAATTTTGGGTCATGTGGACTTCTGGTTTGGCATGGGCTTAGGTTTTAGTTTCTGCCCTAGCCTATAACCAGTCCTAGGAAAACAGCCCTACAGCCCATTCTACAGTACCAAAAGTGATGATTAAGGTGTCAAAATAAATTTAATAGCATAGGCTATAATTTTCATTCAGGTGTCAAGTTATGGTGATGCCTCTAAGTACCCTAAATATCACATGCAAGATAACTGTAATTATGTGACAGATATTTAATTTTCATAACACTAAACATTATATCATTTAAAAATCAATTTGCACGAATCCTAAAGCAACCGTGGATGGAATTTGTTCATCGTCCCCAAGTAATCAACAACTGAGATTGAGTTTTCTGGGCCTACTTTGCTGGCCGTTTCCGGCCAGCTGAGCCGCCACCACCGCCGGCGGATGTCGCCACCACCTTCACTAAGGTGGGGGCTAGCGTTTCCCGGTGGTGAGGCCGCCGGAATTGGCTTCTCCGGCGAACCCGAGCAAGAACTAAAAACTTAGAAAATCACAATTTCCTCTCATGGCATCGGGCTCAGTTGAGCCCGATATCTCACCTAATAGATCTAGACGGCTAGTACAGAGAGAGGGCGGCGAAACGAACCTGTTTTAGGCCTTGGCGGTGGTTGCGGCAACGGTTTGCCAAGGCCGAGCTAATCCGGTGATCTACTTCCTGATTCCTTGTTTCTCCACGAAATTCCTTGCTCCAGCTATCGATTTCAATTCGTTTCCTCCTTTTGAAGCTGTTGGTTGGGCTGGTTTGGACTGGGGTGGCTTATACATGGAGTTAACTCCAAGGTGAGCTCGGGCTCAACCTTGGATGCTTCACCCATGGTGCAAAGTGGCCAACCCAGCTCCAAATTCTTCTGAAATCCTCTGGGAAGTTAGCCAGCAGGCTTTGGGAAGAAGAAGCCAAGGCCAAGTGGCCTCACTTCTTCTCTCTTCTCCTTCTCTCTCCTCTTTTGGGTAAAATCTCCAACATGCCCCCTTGTATGCATTCTCTCTCCATAACCAGAGGGGTAGGGTTGGTCATTCATGCCTTGGGCTGCTAATGGGCCTCATTTGGTGGGCTTGGCCCAAGGGAAATGGCTTGGCCATTATTTTCCTTCTTTAGGTCAAAATGTTGACTTGGTTGACCTTTTAGGTTGACTTGGTCAACATGGTGAGTGGGCTGACCCCACTTGTTGGTCATGAGCCTAATGGCACCACCCAACTTGGGTTGGGTCAAGGGGGTGCCCTACTTAGGCTAATTGGGCCTATGAGTGTGGGTTTGACCAATTTAGGCCCAATGTTGACTTTGGTCAACTAGGGTCAAAGTATTGACCTAGTGACATGCCCTAGGGTCCACTTAGATTGTTTTTAGGGTTTGGGCAATGTGGTGGGGCCATGGTGTAGCTAGGGTCCCTATTTAGGCTAGTTTGACCTATTTTAACCTTGGTCCTATAGTGGGCCCCACATGACTACAACCCACTACCTAGGGTCAAACCTAGCTAATTTCCCAAACACCCACACTATGCCTAACCCAATCTAAGTTAAGGGGCCTAGAAGTAACATGGGATGTTACACCAGGCTAGCCCTAAAGAGTCTCATTATTCTGCTACAAAAAGGATTCTGAGATATCTCAAGGGCACACCTGATCTTGGTCTATGGTACCCTAGGAATAATGATTTTGAACTAATTGGATATTCAGATGTAGATTTTGCAGGTTGTATAGAAGATAGGAAAAGCACATTTAGGACCGATCAATTTCTAGGGAGAAGACTGGTATCTTTGAGTAGCAAGATGCAAACTAGTGTTGCCATCTCCACAGCATAATCAGAATATATTTCAGCTAGAAGTTGTTGTGTACAAAAAATATAGATTCAACATCAACTTTAAGACTAAATCTCCAGCTAAGTAAAACTTCCATGTTTTATGGCTCTTCTAGTGCAATCTCTATTGCTAGGAATCCTATATTTCATAGCAAGACTAAGCTCATAGAGATTATATATCATTTAAATAGAGAGCATATAGAAAGGGAAGACATCAGTCTTGAGTTTGTCCCCACAGACAAACAAGTGGCTGATATTTTCACTGAGCCACTAGATGATGCCAAGTTAAATACCTTCAAATTTGAGTTGGGCTTGTTGAACTTAGTGTAGCTTCATTGTCTTTACATGCATATGTACTCTAAGAAGGATTGACCTTTACAGGTTATCAAGCAAGATATATATTAATTATCCAGGCGTCGAGTGCGTTGAGACTAAGTGTTCAAGCAAAAAGTGAGTTGAGACAACTATCCAGGCGTCGAGATTGTTGAGACAACTCTAGGAATTGAGTGCGTCGAATTCACTCAACAAATGTACTCAGACAGTTCTGATTACAGCTATCTTCCGGGATTAATCTTAATTATTGATATACTCGTGTTAATCACGACAGGTACGCGCCTCTCCACATTATCAAATATGGTCAACTATAAATAAAATTGTGTGCTTAAACTAAAACACAAAAATCCTAGACCTATTCAACTGTCTACCTCCCTGCAAAGTTTTCTCGAGCAAGTTCCTCGTCACTCTAGAAATTCAAAGTTCCCATGGTGCCCAAATGAGTAGATTTTCTTTTTTAGGGTTCTAAACTAGTAAGGAATGGGTTCAAGGATGCACCACTTATTGGAGGTCGCCAACCTAGAGTTTTTCCTTCCATAGCCAAGTTAGATATAGAACGAGAAGTACTGGAACTCTATTAGAATGCAAAAATTGACTCCTCTTCCAACAAAATCAAGAAAACTATTAGTGGACACAAGATTAAGATCACCCTAAGGAGGCTGAGCAAAGCTCTGAATCTAACCAAGCTCAGGCCATAAGATGATGAAGATGAACTATTTTAGGAAGATGTGAACTCCACTCTTAAGTGGTATGGCCTTTCAAAGCACACCACTAGCTCTATTCTGAGAAAGGAAATGAATCTGAAAGAGAAGTTTCTAGCAGATATAATCGGCAAGGCCTTGATTTGCAAAATAGGGTCCCATGACAAATTCTCTAGGAAAATGTTTAAGATAATGTCAAGGGTCATTCTATCCAAAAGGAATGACTGGGAATAATTCTATTCGAAAGAATAGTGGATTGTGTTCCAGAGATAAACCTAGGAAGAATTCTGTCTCTGTACTTCCATGGTTTTATTCTAGGGATCCTCAATGTGAGATTAGGAACAAAGATACCTCATTTGAGGAATAAAGACTCCAAGATGTTTGACAGATGGGACATGGTGTTGCTTCCACACTAACAGACAGCTAATAAGAAGAAAAAGAAACCATTTATCATCAATGAATAAAGTTTTGAGAGCAGCGCTTCTGAGAGCAGAGGTGAAGATCCTCAATGACCCACAGTTGTCTGACTCTTCTACAGGCACTAGAAGAGATATGAGTGCCCAGTTTTCTATGTCCTAAGATCCTACAGTAAGGATTGTTCACGGTCGTGGCTCCCACTCTAAAGACATTCCAGCAGATGCAACTAAACATGTGAATGGAAATGTAGTGGATTGGATATGTGTAGAAATATAGGTGGAGACTACCAAGTTGGATGCTCCTGCTGAGGTGGAGCAGGTTCAATCATTACAAGATAAGCTTGACTCCTTGGATAATCTGCAGAGAACGATATATCAGATTCCAGATGGTCCTGAGTTGATACTCTTTTGCCCTCAAGTTGAGGGGGTAGCAAATTTCTAGTACAGTGAATAAAGGTGCTCCTATCAAAGTTGATATAGACCAACAAATTACTATAAGAAATGTAGAATTTCAAGGGGAGATTCCAACGGAGCTCCCTGCTCAGGCAATTTAAAATGTATTTGACATATCTGAGGATAGTGAGCCAAAGGCTGATTTTGCTAATCACTCTTCCGAATTCATGAGGGCTAACTCAGAAACAAGGGAAGATACAATAAAAAAGGATGAGGATGTCTGCTTCCAAGTTACATCTCATCAAACTGTTCCTATGTCCTCAACCCTCCCAACACAACTGAAAGGACTTCTAGATGGACAAAGGAGACAGCTAGATAATTATGTTGATGATTCTATAAAAGAATTAAGATAAGATCTCTCTACTGTGATACAGTCCATCAGATTTGAAGTAAATTTGCTAAAGGCCAAGACAGTTGCAATCTTAATGAGAGTTGTTCCTATTGTGACATATACTGAAAGCAAACTTGAGGAGATCAAACAAAAGCAGAAAGATATAATGGAGAATCAGAACATCACTTCTAGCAATACGGAAATGGTACATAATATGCAAAAGCAACTAATGGAAGCACACAAGATTACTCTAGAGAAGAGGATGATATATGCACACAAATTCTGGATGAGCACATGTTGGAGGTTAAGAATCTTGATACAAAAGGGGTAAATTTTCTGGATTAAAAGATCTCCCTGGCCAAGTACTCCCTGACTATAGTTATGTCTGAAGAATTCATAAAGGGGGAGAAAGTAATGATTAAAGCAAATATTGAAAAAGCTATTTGGGTCACCAGTGTCATCAAGGGATCATTGGGACTAGAACAATATTTATATGATAATGTTCCTATTCCTCCTCTAGAAGAATAGATGGATGGTGATATGTATGGTGATCAGTGTGTTGAACACTCTACTGCTGATATTCCTACCTTCAGCCCCACTATTAAATAGATATCAAGGGTCAAAGGCAATTCTGCTGCTAAAGAAGATGAAGAGATCAGGCAATGAAAAAAAGAGATACAGAGAAGAGAGGGAAACCAGGCATGACTTTGAAAGATGGAGTTCTCAATCAAGGACTATCATTCTGTCTACCTCGGACCAAATTAAAGAAAACAAAATTAAAAGGGAAAAGCTATATAGCTCCCTAGAATGAGCCAAGCTGGAAAAGAATGAAGTGTTATGAAGAAAGTTCAGAAGAGACCAGAAAACCGGGCACTGCCATCAGATGCTCAAGAGCCAAGAAAGTACTTTCTAAAGCCTTACACCTACTTTGAACGGCAAAGGCAAAATCAAATTGAAGCTGATGAGAAGGCTAGCAAGAAACCAAGCAGGGGAATAGTCATTAAGGAACCAAAAACTTGAAATAGTTTATGTATTAGGTTCCATAAGGGATCTAGGAATATGAACTTTATTATGAGCACACATTAATTTTACAATTACCATTTTAAGTGTTAATCAAATTTTTGATTATATGTTATTTATTGCTCTTGTTTGATGTGAAAGTTTATCTCTTCCACGTGGTTGTATATATCATTGATTATGGTTCTGACTTCTTCAAATAGGGGGAGATTGTTGGGTCAATTGATCACAATGTCCTAGATTTGAAGAAGGCTAACAGGTCAATGGTATACACATGATTGTATCTAAAATATGTTCAAAGTTCTATATATACAGCTTTTCTATTGTTCATTGTTTAGACAGGTTGTCAGGGTCACAATATTTGTTGGAATGATGACAGGATGATGGAAAAGCAGAAATTAGGCTAAGTCCAGAAGCATTGAGTGAATACACTTCACTCAATGCTAGAGGTCTAAAAGCGCTGACAGAAGTTCATGCAGTCAAAGTCTTAGTGTTGCTAGACTAAAATCTGGCTAAGTCCAGAAGCGTTGAGTGATGAGTTCACTCAACACCTACTCAAAAGGAAATCTGTCTATGTACAAAAGTACTGAGTGAGGAAAGCTCACTCAACGCCTTATCAATAACTCAGAAGAAGTACAAAAGCGTTGAGTGTTAAAGGTTCCTTAACGCCTTCAGTCAAGACAAATCTGCCAAGTCCAAAAGCATCGAGTGATGATGGCTCACTCAGTGCTTTATCATTCAAGTTGTTTAAGTCAGTTGTATTGAGTAATGAAGGTTCACTCAATGCCTCAGGGTGTAGATTTTCTACCAAGTGTTTTTGTGTTTAGTCACTTTACTGCACTCAATGCCAGTGAAGTTTGATTGAAAACTACTAAGTCCACAAGTGATGTCATGCTGACGTCATCCATAATTCAAATTTTACGGGACTTGTGCGCTAGAAGATAAATGACGTTGAATGCCTTTTATAGAGCAATTAAAGCTAAAGGTACATTACAGTTTCTGAAAGTCCATCTAGTGCCAACTACCTTCACCTATGGGGGGGGGGAATAGGTGTCTTGCAGCGTTTTTGCGGAATTAAAACTATACCTGCACGAATAAACAAAACAACACAGCACAGAAAGACACAGGCAATTTATAGTGGTTCCCCGATTTGGGTACGTCCACTATCCCCCTTCGACCTATCTCCCAACAAGGGACGACTCGGTCACTTCACCAACCGGATTGAAATCCAATCCACACACTAACTGAAGGAACCCTTCCAAGCGGAGGAGTCAGCACTCCTTCACCACGGGTTGTGCCCGACCCTTACAACGAGGAACCTACGTTCCTTTACAACAAAAATAAAATGAAATATATAAAATATACAAACTTCTTATGGAGGCTAGGTGTCCCTCTTCGTTCGATGACGCATTCTTGACGAAGACGAAGAGTCCACGACCTTAGCTCTCACTTAGAATGTATCTCCACGAAACCGGCGGCGGCAAAAAGAGCGGTGGCTTGGAGTTCGGGATTGGTGGCGGCAAGAAGTGCGGCGGCTGAGCTTTAGAGATCCAACCTTCGTAGTTATGCTAGCAAGGTCTACCAACGGTCTTACTTGGATCAATCATCTCGATCGATTCGGAAAGGGAAGGTATTCCCGGTCTACAAACCAAGAGACAAAGGATCTCAAGAAGGACACGTGAGACGCGTTGCTTCGCAAAGCTTCTGTCGCCGGGGGATCAGGAGGTATCCACGATCAACGGCGGCGACTACTTCCCGAGCGACGACGGTGGCGCCGGAAGAGAAATCCGCGATCTAGGTCAAGTCGGTGGCTCGGTTTTTTTCTTTTGTATTCGTAGTATTGCGTATATGTAAAGATCGAAATACAACAGTATTTATACTGTAGGTCATACATTATGACCGTTGTGGGCCCCACCAAGGAAACCCTAGCTCCGGTTCAAAACAACGCCAGAATATTTGGTCCGGTCAAGCGAGCAGAAGAAATTCGCCTAAGGCAAATTCGGCGAGAATTATTGGTGATTCTCCACGAATCGACGAGAATCACTTATGATTCTCAACGAAATCTACGTGGCAGAATTCTGGCTGAAGATCTAGCCATCCGAAAAGAATCGGTGAGAATCAACATTCATTCTCGACCAATCGGCGAGAATGCAAAGTAATTCTCGTCGATTCGGCGAGAATCAATTAGTGATTCTCGACGATTCTGCCTTAAGCAGAAATCAAGACGGCGTAGAGACAGCCGGCTGCAATCGGCAAGAATCAGCGAGTGATTCTCGACGATTCGACTAGAATCAATAGTGATTCTCGTCGAATCGGCGAGAATCACTTAGTGATTCTCGACGATTTCTACTTAGACGAATTTTCGTCTTTCCACCCGTGAGCTGCTCTTTGGCCCATCCTTGCTCCTTGACTGCTCTTGATCAATCACAGCCCTGTACTTGTAAATAAGTACACTCCAATAGAGAGAGTACATGTAAGCCAACACACTGATCTGCTCAACAAGGGATAACGTTGCGCAAACCCGTGTATATTGACCTACTGCACCATGACATTGGTGTGTATTTAGCGAGGAATAACTGCAAGCACAACTTGAAGACAAATGATCAAATACAATGTCAATTCACCTTAGCTGGTCCATGGGCTTCTTCAAATCAGGTACATTGTGGATACAATACCCAACAATCTCCCCTATTTGAAGAAGCCTAAACCCTACAAGCTAAGGTGAATATAACAGATGGAAGAAAAACATAAACTGATTAATCAATTGAGAAAGAATTTCCATACCATTATCTTTAGAGCATTTGGAGCATACTTTGCGAGAGCACCTTAGCCCTTAGTACCTTAGCCGAGAGGGCAATCTCCCCCTTTTTGGCTTCTACAAATATGGGACTTTACCACTTGCCACAATGCTCCCCCTCAGTTCTTGCATTTGGGCTTACACTTAAGTTTCTTGCGGATGCTCCCCCTAGATGCACGATCCTGGAGCTTCTGTAGTCTTCCTTCCTCATAGTTTAGCATCCCCAGTTCAGTTTTGAAGAGACTGAACTTGGCCTCATCAAGGGCCTTTTTGAAAATATCTGCAATCTGCTTATCCGTGGGGACATAGCAGAGAGAGATGTCCTTATTTTCCATGTGCTCCCTAATGAAGTGGTAGCGCACTTCAATATGCTTCGTCCTGCTGTGCGATACTGGATTGTTCGCAATGGCAATTGCACTGGAGGAGTCGCAGTACATTGGTACTTCCTTGAACTGAAGGTTATAGTCTGCTAACTGGTTTCTGATCCATAGTAGTTATGCGCAACAGCTGCCTGCTGAGATATACTCAGATTCAGCTGTGGAGGATGCAACACAATTCTGCTTCTTACTATTCCATGATATAAGCCTTCTTCCGAGGAATTGATACATCCCGGAAGTGCTTTTCCGATCATCCCTGCATCCTGCAAAGTCAGCATCTGAAAAGCCTATTAGCTCGACATCATTGTTTCTCGGGTACCACAAGCCAAGATTAGGTGTACCCTTAAGGTATCTAAGAATTCGCTTTGCAGCGACATGGTGAGATTCCTTAGTGTTCACCTGATATCTGGCACAAACTCATGTGGAGAACATAATATCCAGTCTACTTGCAGTAAGGTAGAGCAGGGATCCAATAATGCTTCTGTATTTGGTTTCATCAAAAGGTTTCCCTTTCTCATCCTTATCCAGAGACATAGTGGATCCCATTGGAGTCCTCATAGAGGTTGCATTCTCCATTCCGAATTTCTTGAGGAGTTCATTTGTGAACTTCGTCTGAGAAATGAAAATTCCATCCTCAGACTGTTTCACTTGAAGTCCCAAGAAATACTTTAGCTCCCCCATACTGCTCATTTCAAACTTTCCTTGCATAAGTTTAGAAAACTTTTTGCAAAAATTGTTATCCGTTGAGCCGAATATAATGTCATCAACATAGATTTGCACCAGCAAGATCTTGCCTTTGACTTCCCTAAGAAACAATGTCTTATCTATTTTTCCTCTAGAGAACTTGTTCTCAAGAAGAAAACTAGACAGAGTCTCATACCAAGCTCGTGGAGCTTGTTTTAAGCCATATAGAGCTTTATTTAAAAAGTATACATGATTAGGATAAGTAGGATTGACAAAACCTAGGGGTTGAGCGACGTATACTTCCTCTTTCAGGTCTCTATTCAAGAATGTCGATTTCACGTCCATCTGATAGACTGTGAATCTTTTGTGAGAGGCATATGCTAGAAACAGTCTGATTGCCTCGAGACATGCAACCGTCGCAAACATTTGGTCGAAGTCGATCCCCTCCTCCTGTCTGTATCCTTGAGCCACCAGTCTGGACTTATTCTTGATGATGACCACGTGTTCATCCAGCTTGTTTCTGAAGATCCACTTGGTGCCAATCACGTTCTGCATCTTTGGTCTGGGAACCAGCGTCCAGACATTGCATCGTTCGAATTGATGCAGCTCATCTTGCATGGCCAATATCCAAGACGCATCTTTGTTTGCTTCGTCGAACTTCTTTGGCTCAACCTGCGATAGGAAGCTAAAATGCAGAAACTCGTTAAGTGTACCTCGGCGAGTTCTGATACCGTCTCGAGGATCTCCGATTATTTGATTTCTGGGATGATCCCTCACGTGTCGGAGCTCTAGTAGTCTTGCATCAGGAGCTCTAGCATTTTTTGGGGCTCCTTCCTCTTCAGGGAGGACTACTCCATCCTGACCGTCATCATCTCCGATCGGCATTGAGGCGGAGACCTTGACGTACTTTGGAGTTGCATCTTTATCGGGCTCATCTAGGTGTAGTTGTTCGATTCTTGCACCTGCATCGTAACCCCTGCTGACTCCTCAATCTGATCCCCCAAAGATGACTTTGGGTCCATTCTCGACTGGAGAGTAATCACGCAGCAGGCTTCTTGTCCCGGTCATATACCGGGAGCATCCACTGTCCAAGTACCATATGGGAGTTTTGGTGGCCTTTGGACATTCCTGCAAAACAGAATTAATTTCCCTTAGGAACCCAATCGAACTTGGGTCCTATATTCCTCGTTAGCATACTCCCCCTCGGATGGTTAGCCCTACGAGTGGTCTGCCTCGCATTGCCAACATGAGGAGTCTCGTTATTCCTCGAATTAAACAAGCAATCCACGACAAAGTGACCAACTTTGCCACAGCACCAGCAGTCAAATATGTTATACTTTCTCCTAGGCACCGACTTCACCCTTGGAACGGAAAGTTCAGCCGGGGCCTTGGACCTAGAGGTGGAGGCATCATGATGACAACAGTTGCATGATTTCTTCACCTCCTAGTTTCTCAGTGTAATAGGCTTGGCCTTGGGTGCCTGCTTCCTATTATGGCCGCTAGAGAAGTGGCCATTATCCTCCATTTGAACTTCCTCGTAAGGTGCCTTGAAGACACTCTCGCCAAAGTTGCGCGGGAAGGCCCACCCCTCATACCGGCTCTTGGGCTTTTCAACCGAGGGCCGGAAGAAGTGGCCATAGGTTGACTCAAAGTCCTGTTCATTGCAGGGATAGCCAGGCTTCCTGAATACCACAGGGTTGAGTGGGGTCTTTCCCTTTTTTGCAGTAGAGGCCTTCATAGCAGCCTTATTTCTCCTCTGCTTTTTATTTTTCCTGGATGATTTACCAAGCACACCCACATGCCCCAAGCCAGCCCCCTTAGCCTGAGAAGAGAAGGTATCAACCAGTGGAAGAACAGTCTTTGGCATAGAGAAGCTTTGGACAATCTTCTTTTCTGCCGTAAGTTGTTCTTCCAACTTAATTATCTCTTCCTGTTTAAGGTCAAGGAGACTTAGAGACTCTGAGTGCGTAGAGATCAGGTCAAGGTGCTCCTGTCGGAGAGAAATCAAGCTAGTGATCTCTTCCCTTAGGGAGACACCCTCAACCTTAAGGAATTTGACTTCCTTTTTCTGAGCCCTCAATCTATTGCGGCATTCCTCGAAGGTGTTGAGCAGAAGCTCATACTTTTTGAGGAGCTCAGCTTCTCGGGCAGATGGGTTGTCCTCAAGATCATCATCAGGAGACTCATAGTCAGAGTCGGAGAGGGGGGTACGAGCTTTTACCTTCCCAGTGAATGGGGGGCATTCTCCTTCTGAGTCAGAGCGACCCACCAGCCCGAAGTAGGCTTCTTCATCATCACTGGAGTCTGAGGAATCAGACTCACTTAGTGTCTTTGACTTTTTGGCGATGTAGCTCCTCTCCTTCTTTTTATCTCTAGAGGTTCTATGCTCTTCTCCCTTCCCCTTCTCTCTCTTTCCTTGATAGCAGTCGGCCACGATGTGTCCTGGCTTATTGCACCCAAAACAAATGATGTCAATATGACGATGTTTGTTCGGTTTTGATTCATACCTGTCAGAAGAATAATTCTTCTTCTGATTTCTTGAGGAGGAGACGTCTCTCTTTCTTTGATTCCTCATCTTGAGAAACTTCTTGAATTCTCAGGTGATGAGGGAGAAGTCTTCTTCAGACAACTCTGAGCCGGAGGAGCATGGCTCGGAGTCTTCCTCCTCATCCTTTTTCCCCGCACGGGATGAAGCCGCACCCTTGCCCTTCCTAGAGTGAATGGCTTTTAGGGCCATAGTATTTTCCTTGGCTGCGGCCTTCTTTGCTTCTTCTTCAGCTTTCCTCGTGTTCAACTGGAGCTCATAGGACATGAGCTTCCCAAAGAGTATCTGAGGATCAGTTTCAGCTAATCTGCCAAACTCTCGGATGGCGCAGATCTTCGTGTCCCATTCCTTAGTAAGGGACCTAAGGATTTATCATTAAGTTCACCATCAGTGAACACTCTTTCATATCCCTTGAGAGCATTGACGATCTTGAGGAAGTTCTCGAAGGTAACTCCGATCTCTTCCTTGGGCCCCTGCCTGAAGGCCTCATATTTCTGGTTCAGGAGGGATCTCCGATCATCCCTCACTTCATCTGTGCCCTCCATCAGGATAATCAAGTTGTGCCAGATATCCTTGGTTGTCCTGTAGTTGCAGAAGTTTTGCATCATCGAGTCATCGACTGCGCTGATTAGTATGTTTTGTGCCTTCTTGTCAAGTCCGACCAGCACCATCTCGTCCTTGTCCATTTCAGAAAGCTTCTTTGGCACCTTTTTGGTAGGATTAATGGTGGAGGCCTTAGTGGGAATATAAGGTCCCTCCTCCATGACCATGAAGAGTCGAGGGTCGACTGCTTCCATGTAAAATCTAATCATTTCCATCCAGATAGGAAAGTTTAGCCTGGTGCACACTGGGATCTTGCCTGAGTACTTGATTCCGTCCATAGTAGATATCTGCCTTCTTCTTGACACTAGTGACAGGAACTTACTCGAGGTATTAACCCCTTTGATGGGTAACCTCCCTCTGATACCACTTGAAAGTCCACCTAGTGCCAACTACCTTCACCTATGGGGGGGGGGAATAGGTGTCTTGCAGCATTTTTGAGGAATTAAAACTATACCTGCACAAATAAACAAAACAACACAACACAGAAAGACACAGGCAATTTATAGTGGTTCCCCGATTTGGGTACGTCCACTTCCCCCTTCGACCTATCTCCCAACAAGGGACGACTCAGTCACTTCACCAACCGGATTAAAATCCAATCCACACACTAACGGAAGGAACCCTTCCAAGCGAAGGAGTCACCACTCCTTCACCACGGGTTGCACCTAACCCTTATAACGAGGAACCTACGTTCCTTTACAACAAAAATAAAATGGAATGTATAAAATATACAAACTTCTTATGGAGGCTAGGTGTCCCTCTTCGTTCGATGACGCGTTCTTGACGAAGACAAAGAGTCCACGACCTTAGCTCTTACTTAGAATGAATCTCCACCAAACCGGCGGCGGCTTGGCGTTCGGGATCGGCGGCGGCAAGAAGTGCGGTGGCTGAGCTTTAGAGATCCAACCTTCGTAGCTATGCTAGCAAGTTCTACCAACGGTCTTCCTTGGATCAATCGTCTCTATCCATTCGGAAAGGGAAGGTATTCCCGATCTACAAACCCAGAGACAAAGGATCTCAAGAAGGACACGTGAGACGCGTTGCTTGGCAAAGCTTCTGTCATCGGGGGATTAGGAGGTATCCACGATCAACGGCGGCGACTACTTCCCGAGCGGCGACGGCGACAGCGGAAGAGAAATCCGCGATCTAGGTCACGTCGGCGGCTCGGTTTTCTTTCTTTTGTATTCGTAGTATTGCGTATATGTAAAGATCGAAATACAACAGTATTTATTCTATAGGTCATACATTATGACCATTATGGGCCCCACCAAGGAAACCCTAGCTCCGGTTCAAAACAGCGCCAGAATATTTGGTCCGGTCCAGCGAGCAGAAGAAATTTGCCTAAGCCAAATTCGGCGAGAATCATTGGTGATTCTCGACGAATCGGCGAGAATCACTTATGATTCTCGCCGAAATCTACTTGGCAGAATTCTGGCTGAAGATCTAGCCATCCGGAAAGAATCGGCGAGAATCAACATTCATTCTCGACGAATCGGTGAGAATGCAAAGTCATTCTCGTCGATTTGGCGAGAATCAACTAGTGATTCTCGACGATTCTGCCTTAAGCAGAAATCAAGACGGCGTAGAGACAACCAGCTGCAATCGGCAAGAATCAGCGAGTGATTCTCGACGATTCGGCGAGAATCAATAGTGATTCTCGTCGAATCGGCGAGAATCACTTAGTGATTCTCGACGATTTCTACTTAGACGAATTTTCGTCCTTCCACCCGTGAGCTGCTCTTTGTCCCATCCTTGCTCCCTGACTGCTCTTGATCTATCACAGCCCTGTACTTGTAAATAAGTACACTCTAATAGAGAGAGTACACGTAAGCCAACACATTAATCTGCTCAACGAGGGATTACGTTGCGCAGACCCGTGTATATTGACCTACTACACCCTGACATTGGTGTGTACTTAGCGAGGAATAACTGCAAACACAACTTGAAGACAAATGATCAAATACAATGTCAATTCATCTTAGCTGGTCCAGGGGCTTCTTCAAATCAGGTATATTGTGGATACAATACCCAACAGTTTCCCATTTCGGCTTGACCATATAGAGAAAAGAGTCGTTGGTCGACGGGAGATAAAAATGACTTTTTACAGAGAAAGAAAGAAAAAGAGCTTTTAAAAAAGTCATCTTCTCCATAATGTTTGTAAATCCTTTTCACTCGGATTTACAGAAGTTTTCTGGAACACGAAAACAAGCTTGTTGATTAAAGAGATCAAGAACTAAAAGCATCTAAGTCTTCTATAGTAAGAATAGAAAACATCTTTTTATGTTAGAGGAGAACCAGAGCATTCAAAAGTTGATGTTCATCTTAAATCCACTGCTTACAACACTGTTATATAAAAAAGCTTGAAGATACAGAGCTCTTCATCAGTTCTTCTCAGCACAAGCAGAACTACTCTGAAGATCTAATGTCTTGTTGATATGAAGTGTTTGGACTAGGTTTTCTAAGTTTAGAAAGGTGACTCAGAGAACTATTTCTTTGGAGTCAATCATCACAAAACCATAACTCAATTTGTACATCATTTGTTGATCTAAGGTTGGGCTTGTGCCCGAGGTAATATCTCTGTTTAGATCTGAGGAAGGAGATATGATATTTCTGAGTGTAGGGTTGTCTAGGTTGAGGTAGGAGTTGTTATACTCTGAGTTGTTGGAGTGAGTTTCACTATGATGTGTAGTATCTTGTGGGCAACATGGTTTTAGGTATAAGTTAGACTATAGCTTTATTGCTTTCTATTGGGTTCATTGATCATAATGTCCCAGATTCTAAGAATGCCCGCAGGTCAATGGAATACACATGATTATATCTAATATATGTTCAAAGTTCAAGATATGCAAGTTGTCTATTGTTCCTTGCTTAGACAGGTTGTCAAGGTCATAATGTTAGTTTGACTCATGACAGGATGCTAGAAAAGCAGAAATCAGGCTAAGTCTAGAAGCGTTGAGTGAATACACTTCACTCAATGCCAGAGGTCTAAAAGCATTGATATAAGTTCATGCAGTCAAAGACTCAGTGTTACTAGACTCGAATTTTGCTAAGTATAGAAGCGTTGAGTGAAGGCCGTTCACTCAATGCCTAATCAAAAGGAAATCTATCTATGTATATAAGCATTGCGTGAGGAAGGCTCACTCAACACCTTATCAATAACTCAAAAGAAGTACAGAAGCATTGAGTGTTGAAGGTTCACTCAATGCCTTCAGTCAGGAAAAATCTGTCAAGTACAAAATCATCGAGTGATGAAGGCTCACTCAACGCTTTATCATTCAAGTTGTCTAATTCAGATGTGTTGAATAATGAAGGTTCACTCAAAACCTCAGGGTGTAGATTTTCTATGAAGTATTTTTGCGTTGAGTCACATTACTACACTCAATGCCTGTGCAGTTTGACTGAAAACTGCTAAGTCCACAAGTGATGTTAAACTAACGTCATCCATAATTCAAATATTATAGAACTTGTGCGCTAGAAAACAAATGGCGTCGAATGCCTTCTATACAACAATTAAAACTAAAGATACTTTATAGTTTCCCATTTTGGCTTGCCCATATAAATAAAATATCCATTGGTCGATGGGAGATAAAAAGGACTTTTTACAGAGAAAGAAGGAGAAAGAGATTTTTAAAAATTCATCTTCTCCATCAAGTTAGTAAATCCATTACAATCGGATTTATAGAAGTTTTCTGGAACGCAGAAAGAAGCTTGTTGATTGAAGAGATCAAGAACTGAAAACATCTAAGTCTTCTACAGCAAGAACAGAAAACATATTTTTCTGTTAAAGGAGAAGAAGCAAAGCATTCAAAAGTTGATGTTCATCTTCAAAGCCACTGCTTACAATAGTGTTACATAAAAAAATCTTGAAGATACAGAGCTCTGCATCAGTTCTTCTCAGCACAAGGAGAACTAATCTGAAGATCTAAAGTCTTGTTACTCTGAAGAATTTGGGCTGGGTTTTATAAGTTCAGAGAGGTTACTCAGAGAACTATTTCTCTTGAGTCAATCAACACCAAAGCTTAACTCAATCTATAAGATCATATGTTAATTTGAGTTGTAAGCATGTACTATAAAGGCTGAGTGTATGAGCTGAATCTCTGAGTTGTAGGATCCTGTTTAGGATTTTAGGTAGGGCTTGTGCATGAGATAAGATCTCTATATAGATCTGAGGTAGAAGATCTGATATATATCTGAGTGTAGGGCTATCTAGCTTGAGGTAGGAGTTGATATACTCTGATTTGTAGGAGTGAGTTTCACTCTGAGTTATAGAATCCTATGGGATCTGAGGTGTAAGCTCAAGGAGCTGAGATAAAGGAAAAGTTAGCCGAATCTAGCTCACTGCTAGATAGGTGGAGTGGGAAAGTGGATGTACCCTAGATAGGGGAACCACTATAAATTATGGTGTTTTATTGTGTCTCTTGAAAGCTAACAATAAAATATAACATGCAACTCAACTAAAGATAAAAGTGTTCAAAAAGACTTGAAAACCTACTCATCCCCCCCCCCCCCGCCCTCTAGGTTTTAGGTACTCTTGAACAAAGACTTTTATGTGGTATCAGAGGGAGGTTGTTCAAAGAGGACTTAACAGTTTGAACAGATCCCAGGAGTAGTAGAAGATTATATCCATGGGTTCAGGAGAGAACCATAAGTAGTTGAGCTCAACAAAGCTTCCTATATATAGGAAAGAGAACTTTGGAATATGGAAAGAAAGCATAAGTCTATTTATAGAAGTCTCAGACCCTAAGATATTCATAATAGTTCAAGAGGGACCTTTCATTCCTATGAAGGTCTCTACTATAGATGCCAATATCCAGACACCAAAGAAATATACTGAGATGACCAAGGATGAAGTCATTCTAGCATCTATGGATAAAAGGGCCCAAAACATTATTAATAGTGCCATAGATGACTCCACATTCCAGAACTTGCTCCACTGTAGAACTGCTAAAGAGATGTGGGATTCTCTTATTATATATATGGAAGGGATAGATGAGGTGAGGGATGAAGGGAAATCCCTCCTTAATCAGTAGTATGAGGCCTTCAAACAATACAAAAAAGATTCCATAGATGTCTGCTATGAAAAGTTCTTCATGATAGTGAATTGTCTGATCACCTATAGCAGACAGTTCACAAACTATGAGCTAAATGACAAGTTCTTGAGATCTCTAAACAAGGAATGAGATATCAAGATCTGTGTCATTAGAGAGGTTGGTAACTTAGCCAACACAATGCCTCAAAACCTATTTGGGAAGTTGCTGTCGCATGAGATGCAACTAAACTCCAGAAGGGCTAAAGAAGATGCTACCAGAACTCTCAACAAAGAGAAGGTTGTGGCCTTCAGAGATGAAGTCCCAAGAAGGAGAAGGGAAAAGACCCCTTCTCCACCAAGGAGAGCTGTAGAGTCAAAGTGCTCAGATCCTAGCTCCTCAGGAAATAAGATGTTAGATAGAGAGCTCACCTTATTATCCAAACAGTTCAAGAAAATGTTGAGCAGGAGAAGACAATGGAATAATAAGGGCTCTTCAAGCTCCACCTCAAGAATGCCTTGTTCTAGCATGGAGAACTCCAGAAAATACTCATATAGGGAAAGGTATGACTTTAACCAGAATAAACATATTAAGACTAATGTTGTTTGCAATTGTTGAAACAGAAGTGCACATATCATTATTGACTGACCAATCAAGAGTAAGGAGCACAATATGTCTGAAGACAAAAAACATTACACGGACAAGAAGTCTGAAAAAAGCTTCTTGGCCAAGAAAAAAAACAGTCTATCAGACAGAGATTCCGAGTCTTCAGAATAAGAGGAAGAAGAGGCCTGCATTGGTCTTATGTCTATTGAAGTAGAGGATGGTCATCTAGCTGCCTCAATTGGCATTATAGCTCTGTTGTCCTCTGTCAATCGTGACTTTGAAGAAGATGATGAGTTCAGCCTCATGGCCCTAACTGAAGACAATCAGGACAATTTTCTTCCTTATGAGGTACACTCTCTCCCTTACTCTCCCTCTGTCTATGAGACTGGCTCAGACTCTAAATCATACACTTCCTCCAATGAGGATGATGGATCAAAATTGATGATGACGTCAATCAACTGATTGATAAGTATGTTGCAATTCTGGAGGCTTTGAAGAAGAGCAAAGGGCTTATTAAGAGACAAGCTGAGGATATTACCTCTCTTCATCAAGTTGCTTCCCTACAGTCTGAGTTAGCACCTTTGCTAGCATAGATGAGGAAGGAAATCAGTCAGCTGAAAACAATCTCAATTATCAAAATTGGCACCATTAGCTAGAAGAACAAGATCATCAAGGATCTTGAAGAGAAGGTCCTCAAGGAGGGAAAGCTTGTGGCGGAATTTCTAAGCCCAAAATAGTTTTGTCACTGATTGACTCATTCATCTCTCAAAAGGATAAGAGAGGTTTGGGGTTCAAGTGGAATACTAGAGCTATCCATTCTAAAGGGAAAAGCAAGGCTCCTATTGTGCCTCAGACCACCTTTCAGAAGGTAATCCGCCCTTCTAACAAGTATGACCATGACATTAGTATGGTCACGGGAAGAATGAAAACTCTTCTGGTAAGAATACAAGTGTATCTTATAATAGAAGGAAAAAGGGTATGGGATTGAGTGTACTGAAGGCTCCTTATAAAGAAATCCAATTGGCCCATTATGGACCATTTGTGTTTGGTGCTCTAGCCCCAACTCTCAAGGATAAAGTTGTGGCCTATTCTCAAGTTCCTTCAGCAAAAACCTTGACTAAGGGTAAGTCAATCAGTAAGCCTCACTTGGTTGTTTCTAATACCACCAACACCATGTCAACTGTAAAGAAGTCATCTATTGGTGTAACTCAGAATAAACTAATTACATCTATTGGCATACTCACCTTCAATCAAATTCTTGCTGAAAGAAATTGGAAGAAAGCTGCTGCTGTCCCCTTTGAACAGATAGAAATGGATATCTTGCTTACTCTAAAGGTTATTTAGAAGAGGAGATATAATATTCATGAGTGTTGGTGCTTTGGAAAAGCGGGTCACTTTGCCATAGACTATTGGCACAACCCAAGTGTGTCAAGGGGGAAGGTGAGTATTTATGTCTGTGATACTGCAGGTAGACAAGTCATTCTAAGGCTAATAAGAACCAAGGACCCAAACCCTTTTGGGTTCCTAAGGTGAACTAATATGTGATTGTAGGATAGTCCAAGTACCCATATAATGCCAACATGGTACTTGGATAGTGGATGTTCCAGACATATGACTAGAACATGGAACCATCTTAAGGATTATACTCCAGTGAGGAATGGACCTAAAGTCATCTTTGGAGGTTCAGACAGAGGAGTTACAAAGGGCTATGGTATGATCACCAATGGCATAATCTACATTAACAAGGTAGCTTATATGGAAGGATTGCAACACAATCTGATTAGCATAAGCTAAATATGTGATATTGGTTATGTTAATGTCTTCCATAAGGATGAGTGCCTGCTCAAAAGGTCCAGTGACCAAGAGCTCATTTTCATAGGCATTAGGAGTGGAAATATTTATTATTTAAATTTCTTATGTTTATGTACAAACTCACCAGTGTGTCTTGTTGTAAATGAGAAAGTCTCTTATTGTGTGCAATGGCACAAGAGGCTTGCTCACTTGAATTTCATGGCATTCAACAAGCTTTTCAATGAAGGGCTAGTCAGAAATGAACCAAATCTAAGATGCCCCAAAGTGGGCATTTGCTCTGCATGCTAAAAGTGCAAATAGACAAAGGCCTCCTTTAAGAGCATTAGGGACAAGGATTCTGAGAGGTATTTATACCTCTTGTATATGGACTTGTTTGGTTATAAGCTAGTTCATAGTGTACGTAGGAAAGTCTATACACTTGTGATAGTTGATGATTAATCCAAATTTTCTTTGGTTTTCTTAGTCTGAAACCCATGAGATCTTTATGACCTTTGTTAGGCAAGTTTAGAATGAAAAGGGCATCTCTGTGGTCAAAATTAGAAGTGACCATGGTACTGAATTTCAGTCTGAAGGCATGACAAAGTTCCGTGGAGAGCAAGGTATTCTTCAGGAGTTTTCTTCTCGAGGAACACCCCAGCAAAATGGGATTGCTGAGAGGAAGAACATGACTCTCATAGAGGCTGGTAGATATTACTCAGTGATGCTTATCTCTCAGAATACTTCTTGTCTGAGGAAGTAAACACTACTTGCCATGTCCTGAATATAGCATCTATTAATAAGTATCACAAGAAGACTCCCAATGAGATTATGAAAGGCCGAAAACCAAATCTTGTCTATCTCAAGATCTTTGGAAGCAAGTGTTTTATGCTCAATAATGGAAAGTCCTACTTGACTAAGTTTGTTGCCTAATCTTATGAGAGATTTTTTGTTGGGTACAACAACCACAACAAAGCCTATAGATTCTACAACTTGAAGAAACAAGTTGTAGAAGAGTCTGCCAATGTTGTGTTTGATGAGTCTTCTATGATTAACAGTGAGCTGTCTAGCTCCTCTAGATCTGCAGGTGTACAATTGAAGATGGACAAGATGACCATCATGGAAACACCTCTTACTATCCAAGAGGAAGAAGATGGTATGTTCATTCCAGAAGAAAATCCAAATACACTGGACATAGATGAAGACTATCAGGATCCAGTCATTGAAGTTCAAGATGTTGAAGAAAGAATACCAGCAGCTATTAGACACTTGAGAGATCATCCCAAAGATCTAATCATAGGAGATGCAAACCAAGGTGTTACAATAAGGAGCAGAAGCCTCAACATAGCTATATATTAAAGCTTTCTGTCTCATGTTGAACCAAAGAAGTTTGAAGATGCCAATAAGGATCCTTTTTGGATTGTGTCTATGTAAGAAGAACTAAACCAGTTCAAGAGATGTAAGGTCTGGAAGTTGCTTGCCAGACCACATGGATATAACAATATTGGAACCAAGTGGATTTATAGGAATAAACTTGATGAGAATGGTATTATCACCAAAAATAAAGCTAGATTGGTTGCCAAGGGATACAGACAAGAGAAAGGTATTGACTTTGATCAAACCTTTGCACCAGTTGCTAGACTGGAGGCAATAAGACTATTCCTTGCATATGCTGCACATAAAGGATTTAAGGTCTACCAAATGGATGTTAAGTCAACTTTCCTAAATAGTGACCTAAAAGAGGAGGTATATGTTGAGCAACTCTTAGGTTTTGTTAATTCTAACTTTCCTGATTATGTATTTAAGCTAAGAAAAGCTTTGTATGAGTTGAAACAAGCCCATAGGGCATGGTATGAAATCATGTCTAGCTTTCTTATTGAGAATAAATTCTCAAGGAGAAAGATAGACAAGATATTATTCCTTAGGGAAGTCAAGGGTAAGATCATTCTAGTCAAAATTTATGTAGATGACATAATCTTTGGGGTCTACTATTGATGGACTCTGCAAGAAGTTTGCTAAACTTATGCAAGGACAGTTTTAGATGAGAAGGGTGAACTCAAGTACTTCTTGGGCCTCCAAGTTAGATAATCAGAGGATGGTCTATTCATCTCTCAGTCCAAGTTAACCAAGGAGCCAATCAAGAAGTTTGGAATGGAGAGTGCCTCCATAATGAAAACTTCTATGGGGCAAAGTGTGTTAATAGAGAAGGATGAGACTAGGAAACCTGTTGATGAAACCTTCTATAGAGGCATAGTAGGCTCCCTTCTGTACCTAACTACTAGTAGGCTAGAAATTATGTATGTTACATGTGTTTGAGCTAGGTACCAGGCTAGACCTTAAGAGTCTCATTATTCTGCTACAAAAAGGATTCTAAGATATCTCAAGGGCACACCTGATCTTGATCTATGGTACCATTGGAATAATGATTTTGAACTAATTGGGTATTCAGATGTTGATTTTACATGTTGTACAGAAGACAGAAAAAGCACATTTAGCATCGGTCAATTTCTATGGAGAAGACTGGTATTTTGGAGTAGCAAGAAGCAAACTAGTGTTGTCATCTCCACAACATATCAGAATATATTTTAGCTAGAAGTTATTGTGCATAGCTACTATGGATTCAAGATCAACTCTAAGACTACAATCTCCAGCTAAGTAAAACTTAAATGTTTTGTGACTCTTCTAGTGCAATCTCTATTGCTAGGAATCCCATATTTTATAGCAGCACTAAGCTCATAGATATGAGATATCATTTCAATAGAGAGCATGTGGAAAGGGAATACATCAGCCTTGAGTTTGTCACCACAGACAAATAAGTGGCTGATATTTTCACTGAGCCACTAGATGATGCCAAGTTCAACACCTTCAAATTTGAGTTGGGCTTGTTGAACTTAGTGTAGCTTCATTGTATTTATATACATATGTACTCTAAGCAGGATTGACCTTTACAGGTTATCAAGTAAGATATAAACAAATTATCTAGGCATCGAGTGCGTTGAGACTAAGTGTTTAGGAATCGAGTGAGTTGAGACAACTATCCAGGCATCGAGTGTGTTGAAACAACTCCAGGCACCGAGTGCGTCGAGTTCACTCAATGAATCTACTCAAACAGTTCTTAATATGGATATCTTCCGGGATCAATCTCAGTTGTTGATCTACTCATGTTAATCACGACAAGTACGCGTCTCTCCACATTCTCGAATATGGGCAACTATAAATAGAATTGTGTGCTTAAAATAAAACACATAAATCATAGCCCTATTCAACTGTCTACCTCCCTACAAAGTTTCCTCGAGCAAGTTCCTCGTCACTCTAGACATTCAAAGTTCCCATGTCACCCAAAGGAGTAGAATTTCTATTTGAGGGTTCTAAACTAGTTAGGAATGGGTTCAAGGATGCACCAGAACAAGTTCAGCTTGTTCTCCACTTACTACAGCTCGTCAACCTAGAGTTTGTTCTGCTAGAGCCAAGTAAGATATGGAAATGAGAAGTACTCGAACTCTATTAGAATGCCAAAATCAAATCCTCTTCCAACAAAATCAAGACATATATTAGTGGACACAAGATTAAGATCACCCCAAGGAGGCTGAGCAAAGCTCTAAATTTGACAAAGCTAGGGTCGTTAGATGAAGAAGATGAATTATTTCAGGAAGATGTGAAATCCTCTCTCAAGTGGTGTGGCCTTTCAAAACACACCACTAGCTCTATTCTAAGAAAGGAAATGAATCTGAAAGAGAAGTTTCTAGCAGATGTAATTGGCAAGGCCTTGATTTGCAAAATAGGGTCCCATGACAAATTCTCCAGGAAAATGTTTAAGATGATGTCAAGGGTCATTCTATCCAAAAGGACTGTCTGGGAAGAATTCTATTTGAAAGAATAATGGAATGTGTTTCAGAGATAAACCTAGGAAGAATTCTTTCCTTGTACTTGCATGGTTCTATTCCAGGGATCCTTAATGTGAGGTTAGGAACAAAGATACCCCACATGAGGAAGATAGACTCCCAGATGTTTGACAGATGGGACAGGCTGTTGCTTCCACACTAACAGACAGATGATAAGAAGAAAAAGAAAGCAGTTATCATCACTGAAGAAAGTTCTGAGAGCAGCTCTTCTGAGAGCAGAGGTGAAGAACTTCATGACCAATATTTGTCTGACTCTTCTACAGACACTAGAAGAGATATGAGTGCTCAATTTTCTATGTCCTCAAATCCTATAGCAAGGATTGTTCAAGGTAGTGGCTTCTACTCTGAAGACATTCATGCAGATGCAACTAAACAAGTGAATGGAAATATAGTGGACAGGATCTATGCATAAATAGAAGGGGAGACTACCAAGTTGGATGCTCCTGCTGAGGTGGAGCAGGTTCAATCATTATAAGATAAGTTTGACTCCTTGGAAAATCTGCAGAGAAGGATAGATTAGATTCCAAATGGTCCTGAGATGATACTCTTTTGTCCTCAAGTTGAGGGGGGAGAAAATTTCTAGTATAGTGAATGAAGGTGCTCCTATCATAGTTGATACAGACCAATAAATTACTATGACAAGTGAAGAATTTTAGGGGGAGATTCCAACAGAACTCCCTGCTCAGGCAACTGAAAATGTCAGTGACATATCTGAGGATAGTGAGCCAAAGGCTGAAATTGCTAATCACTCATCTGAATTCATGAGGGCTGACTCAGAAACAAGGGAAGATACAAGGAAAAAGGATGAGGATGTCTACTTCCAAGGGGCATCTCATCAAACTGATCCTATGTCCACAACCCTCCTAACATAACTGAAAGGACTTCTAGATGAACAAAGGAGATAGCTTGAGCATTATGTTGATGATTCTATAAAAGAATTAAGATAAGATCTTTCTACTGAGATCCAGTCTATCAGATTTGAAGTCAATTTGCTAAAGGACAACACAGTTGCATTCTTCATAAGAGATGGTCCTAATGTGACATATACTGAAAGCAAACTTGAGGAGATCAAACAAAAGCAGAAAGATATAATAGAGAATCAAAACATCACTTCTAGTAATACGGAAATGGTATATAATGTGCAAAAGCAACTGATGGAAGCACACAAGATTAATCTAGAGAAGAGGATGATGTATGCACACAAATTCTGGATGATCACATGCTAGAGGTTAAGAATCATGTTACCAAAGGTGTAAATTTTCTGGATGAAAAGATCTCGCTGGCCAAGAACTCCCTGACTATAATTTTGTCTGAAAAGGTCATAAAGGGGGAGAAAGTAATGATCAAAGCAAATATTAAAAAAGCTATTTGGGTCACCAATGTCATCACGGGATCATTGGAACTAGAACAATATTTGTTGGAACCCCATTTTGGATTTGGGCTAGGTTCACTATTAGGTTTGTTGACTCAACATGTCTAGCCTAGGGTCATCTGTTAGTTCACTATTAGGTTTGATCGTCGAGCTGAGTTCGAAGAACTTCAATCTAATTTTTTGAACTCTTTAAAACTGTATTTCTTCTAAGTCTGAGTCTCTAAACTCTTCTGAAGGATGGATCAAAGTAGTCTAACCTAATCAGAATAACCTTAACCTTAGAACTAACAGATGACCCTAGGCTATACATGTTGGGTCAATAAACCTAATAGTGAACCTAGCCCAAATCCAAACTGGGGTTCCAACAATCTCCCCCTATTTGGGTGAGGTCACTATGAACAATAACAAGAAAAATCACAAAACATAAAATAATATCTAGCAGAATCATAAATTTCAGCATATATAAACAATAATGCCTTGTGATAAATATTACATAAAAAAAGATGAGTTCAAAAAAAATGAGAAATCTATCAAACTCTTTTACATGATCCCTGAGAAGATCTTGTAGAAGGCTTGGTTAAGATGATTTATCTGTTAGGATAAACAGCTTGTTGCTTGTACATCTTAAAATCTTCAGCTCCAAGAATTGTGACAAAGGCAGCTCTTGGAACAACTGCTTCAGGATGTAGAGTGATATAAGTATCAACATTAAAAATGTTTTGTTATACCTGAAATTTTTCAAGTTCTTTCTTTCTGAAGGAGGACATTGTTGGAACACCCTATTACTATTTGGACCAGGATGACTATACTTCTATAGGGATTTTGGTTTGTGACCTCCTTGTTGTTATAAAGGTCACATAGGCTAGGTAGAATAATCTTCAGCTCGACGTAGAGTCGACCTCTGCTCGACGCAGAGTTAATCTCAGCTCGACGCCTCAGCTCGACGCAGAGTCGACCTCAGCTCGACGCAGAGTCGACCTCAGCTCGACGTAGAGTCGACCTCCGCTCGATGTTCCGTCGAACCCAGTTCTACTTACAGAAAACACTCTCTGGCCGACGTGTGTCGTGCTCAGATCGACGTTTTATTGTGAGCTCGACGCTTTTCAGACCGCCGTCAGTTTTGGATAGGAATTCAAAATCCCTCTGTCAGACAATTAATGCTGAAGATTTATTGGCCGTTACAGCATATCTGGTGCATGGCTCAAGGAATTTTCTAAGGAATGTCTGCCTGTCATTTCCTTGGAGGCATGGACATTTAAGGAAAGCAATTAATGCTGACTTCCAACGGCTATCAAAGAAAAGGAAGAAGAAGACTCAGATATATAATTCATTTTCTTTCAATTCTTAAGAACACAGAGAATATACAGAACAAAAAGAGAACAACAATACAAGACTTCAGATCTCTTTTTCTCTCTGTGAAATTATTTTGAAAGACTCACTCATAGGAATTCTGATTGCTTCAGACACAACCATCCAACCTTCTTGGATCATCTCTTGCTGGAGCAGATCAGATCTTTTGAAGACCTGTCACCCTTGTGCAGAGCTCTCCTTCCTGAACCTCTTCTTGATCTCAGGGGGAGCTTTGACAACAACTACAGATCCACTTTTGCTTCTCTCTGCTTGTTGATAGAGAAGACAACATCATTCTTTTTCTTTTTCTTTCTGTACAGGGTTTTAACTCCCTTCAAAAGTTACTTTTGGTTTTGCTGAAACCTGGTCAAAATCAGCTCCTTTGGTTTGTGAGAACCTGATCAAAAACTCTCTGGTGCTCAAGACACCTGATCAACTCATCTTGAAGTGGATTCCTATCAAGGGTGATAGAAGAGTGGATGTACCCAGATTTGGGGAACCACTATAGCTCTTTGTGTCGTCTGGATTGCTTGTCTTTTTGTGTTTTGCTTTGTGATGTGAATTTCCTTTTACTCTGATTATTTGCTATAGCACCATACACTAAGTAAATACAAATTTTCTCTGCACACAAGTTTTTATTTGCAAAATTATTTTAAATAACTCTATTCACCCCCCTCTAGAGTTAGGATTGATCTTATCCTGCACTTTCAATTGGTATCAGAGGCAGGTTGATCATTCATACAGGCTAACACCTGGATCAAAAGATCCCTGATAAGATCATTTCCCTCAAAGGGTTAGTTTCTTTAGTTTTACTTATCTTTAAAACTCATGGCACAAAACAAGGACTTTGCTAGCACCAGACCTCCTATATGCAATCTCTCTAAGTTTGCACTATGGAAGGCAAGGATTAGACTTTACATGAACTCTTTTGATGAAGACATTTTTAATTCTGTGTTGACAGATTGTCCAAGACCTCCCACAGGAACAAGTACATCAGCTGTTCCTCCTCCTTCAGGAACTGATGCTGACATAAAGAAGTGGAAGGCAGCAGATGCTAAAGCCATGAACATCTTGGCTCAAACCATGTCAGATGACATTTTCCAGAAAGTAGTTGATTGCAATACTGCTAAAGAGATCTGGGAAAAACTTTCAGAAATTGTATCAGGTTCTGCAGATGAAAGAAAGGATAGGAGATCCTACCTCATCACCCAGTATGAGAACTTCAAAAAGGCAGAGTCTGAGTCAGTTGCTGACATGTACAACAGACTGAGTCTAATCATCAGTGAGCTTAGATCACTAGAGAAGGACATATCTCTCACTGAGATAAATGACAAGATACTGACTTGTTTCCCAAGCTCTTGGGACTCAAGAATCTGGTCAATTAAAGATGGAAGAAATGTCTGTGAGTTATCCACAGAAGCTCTTCTAGGAAAGCTCAAGAGCTATGAGCAATTTATTAAGAAGAGAGAAGAGCAGAAGACATCCACACCAACAGAGAAGGCTGAGAAAACTATTGCCTTCAAAGCACAGGAAGAAGAACCTAAAGAAAAGGTGTTGGGAAATGAAGAGCTTATGAGCCTACTGGTCAAAAGGATCAATAAGCTAAATAAAAGGAACTTCAGAAGATGGTCATCCAAAGACAAAGACAAGCCAAGGTATGACAGATCTAATAATAAAGATATTATCTGCTTTGGCTGCAGGAAACCAGGACACATCTTCCCAAACTGTCCAGAAAATCAAGACAAGGACAGAAGGGACAAGAAGGAAAGAAAGGATAAAAGGAAGGATAAGGAGTCAAGGAAATACCATGACAAGCCTTCCTCCAGCAACAGCAAGCACACCAGAAAAGGATTTGTGGCTGAATCCTGGAGTGACTCTGATGAGTCTGATTCATCATCCAGTTCTAGTGATGATGAGGATGATGCAGAAGAAAAGGGATTCTGCATGATGGCCATCAGTGCATCTCAAAAGAACACTGATTCAGAGCCTGATGCTGACTACCCATCTGATCAGGAACTTACTGAGGATCAGGTAATAGATTCATTTGACTTTACTTCTGATGATTTCAAATCTGAGTTTAAATCTATGTGCATTGACTTGATTGAGTCTCAAAAGTTGATTAAAACTCTAAATGAACAATTAATTGAATGCAAATCCATTAACTCAGATAATCTTAGACTCTTAGAAGAGTTGAAGCAGTGTGGGGAGGAGATAGCTTCACTGAAAAGTGAGCTATCTAAGGCCAAACAATTTGAAGAAACCCTTAATGGGAGAAGTATCAAATTGATGGACATCACAAGTACAGTGAACTCAAGATTGAATGGTTCACTGGGCTTGGGTGCTTCATCCAGCCAACCCATAGTGCTGACAACTCCAATCAAATTTACCAGTGAGAAAGGTAAAGGAGTCTTGATAGTGGCTAGGAAGAATGCTGACTTAACCCAGGAAACTGGACAAGAAGCGTCGAACGAAGCTCGACGGACGTCGACCAGAGCTCGACGTAATCGCAAGAAAACGTCGAACTCAGGTCGACGCCTTCTACCCTCTGAACAAAGCAAGCCTTCGCCGTCGAACGGAGCTCGACGCACTCACCAGAGTCCGTCGACCGAAGCTCGACGTGCGTCGAGCCAAGCTCAGAGCAAAAGTCATTTCTCAGGGGTTAATTCAAAATTCAATTCCAGCTCTACATCTCATCACTTTAACCCTTATACTGAATGGATAATACCTCCTAGGAGATATCATCCTGTAGGCTATAAGAGTCAACCTGAGATGTCTTTTATTTCAGAATTTAAAGGATATCAAGAAAGGCCCAAGGTAAACTGGGTCAAAAACAATTGATTTGTTGTATGTGCAGATAAAGACGTATCCAATTGAGAACCAGCAGTGGTACTTGGATAGTGGGTGCTCAAAGCACATGACTGGCAACAAGGAAAACCTTGTGTCCTTCAAAGCCAAACATGGACCCAAAGTAATCTTTGGAGATTCAAATTTTGGACAAACAAAAGGCTATGGCCAAGTCAAGATAGGGTCAATCACATTTAAGAAAGTGGCCTATGTGGAAGGACTAAAGCACAACTTAATCAGCATCAGCCAGCTATGTGATGCTGGTTATCAGGTTTGGTTTACCAACTCAGCATGCAATATTGCATTAAATAACAACATTGTCTTAATTGGTAATAGACAAGATAACATATATCTAGTTGATTTCAATTCATCCAAAGTAGATATTTGCTTATTTAATTCCCTTAGCAAACCCAATGAACTTTGGCATAAAAGACTAGGACATGTGAACCTTAGAACCATTGCTAAGTTATCCCAAGACAACCTTGTTAGAGGACTACCTTCTGGTCCCTACAAGAAGGAAGGACTTTGCAAGGCCTGTCAGTTAGGCAAGCAAACTAAAAACAGTTTCAAGTCACTTAATAAGAGTGACTCACCTAGAATCTTGTACTTATTGCACATGGACCTTTTTGGACCAATTAATGTACAAAGCCTAGGAGGGAAATCTTATGCTTTAGTAGTTGTAGATGACTTCTCAAGATTTACTTGGGTGTTCTTTCTGAGGAAGAAGTCTGATAACTTCAAGATTTTGACAGATTTTCTCAAAGGCATACAGATTGAGTTCAATACTCACATTGCCCTGATCAGAAGTGATCATGGGACAGAGTTTGATTCTCTTCTCATGCTAGAGTTCTGTCAGAAGGAAGGTATCAGGCACACCTTCTCAGCTCCAAGAACTCCTCAACAAAATGGGGTAGTTGAAAGGAAAAACAGAACCCTTATTGAATCTGCCACAACATTGTTGACAGATGCTCACCTTCCTCTAACCTTTTGGGCAGAGGCAGTGAACACCTCCAACTATGTTTTGAATAGAAGCCTGATACATAAACTAAAGGGTAAGACTCCCTATGAGTTACTCAAAGGGAAGAAACCTAAAGTGAATTATTTCAAAATTTTTGGTTGCATTTGCTTCATTCACAATAATGACAAGAAATACCTAGCTAAATTTGAAGCCAAAGCTGATGAAGGAGTGTTTCTGGGATACTCCATGACTAGCAAGGCTTATAGGGTTTTTAACAAGTGCTCAAATAAAATTGAAGAATCCATGCATGTTACATTTGATGAAACTAACATGTCTTATAAGGAGAAGGAGACTTCTACCATAAGCAATTTGCAGGAACATTCAATTTCAGAAAATCTGAAGCAGCTTACCATCACAGACAAAGGGTCATTACCTTCACCAATTCAGCAAGACACTGAACTCAGTGACAATGAAGAGGAATTTCAGGTTCTGGAAAGTTCAAAAGGCCAACAAATTGAAGAACCAGTTGTTGTTCCACAAGAGGAAACAACAACACAGGTTGGTGCATCATCAACACCCCTTGTTGATCTTGCCACAACAAGAGATCACCCAATCTCACAAGTAATTGGAGATATCTCAGTGGGTGTGCAAACAAGGAATCAAGTTAATCAAAATATTATGCACACCTGCTTCCTCTCTCAAATTGAGCCTCAAACCATACAAGATGCAGAGCAAGATCCAAACTGGATCATTGCAATGCAGGAAGAGTTGAATCAATTTGAAAGGAATAAAGTTTGGGAATTAGTACCAAGACCAAGGAACCAGCAAATTGTTGGAACCAAATGGGTATTCAGAAACAAGTTGGATGATCAAGGAATAATTGTGAGAAACAAGGCAAGACTTGTTGCACAAGGATATTGCCAAGAAGAAGGAATTGATTATGACCAAACCTTTGCACCTGTTGCAAGGTTGGAGGCCATAAGAATCTTCCTTGCATATGCAGCTCACAAGAGATTCAAGGTATATCAGATGGATGTCAAGAGTGCTTTTCTCAATGGAGACATCAAGGAAGAAGTTTATGTAAAGCAACCTCCAGGTTTTATCTCTCCAACCTTTCCTGATCATGTTTTTAAACTACATAAAGCTTTATATGGTCTCAAGCAAGCCCTTAGAGCATGGTATGAGACCTTAGCTTGTTTTTTGTTGGAAAATGATTTTAAAAGGGGTAGTGTAGACCAAACTCTCTTTGTTAGAACCCATAGGTCCCATACCCTACTAGTACAAGTTTATGTAGACGATATCATATTTGGGTCTACAGATTCAAACTTATGCAAAAAGTTCTCACAACTTATGCACTCAAAGTTTGAAATGAGTAGCATGGGTGAGCTTGCTTTCTTTCTTGGATTGCAAGTTAAACAACATGTGGATGGCATTTTCATTTCTCAAACCAAGTATGCTAGAGAATTGGTTAAGAAATTTGGAATGTCTGAAGCATCCTCTATGAAAACACCTATGCCTACAAATGCTGTTTTAGATGCTGATGAATCTGGAAAACCAGTTGATCAGACAAGCTATAGAGCAATCATTGGCTCATTACTTTATCTAACAGCTACTAGACCAGATATAATGTTTGCCACTTGCATTTGTGCTAGATTCCAAGTAAGCCCTAGAGAGTCCCACCTCACATTAGTTAAGAGGATTCTTAGGTATGTAAAAAGTTGTCCTAATCTAGGTCTCTGGTATCCACATGACTCAGGATTTGATCTAACTGGATTTTCAGATTCTGATTATGCTGGATGTAGAGTAGACAGGAAAAGCACCAGTGGAACTTGTCAATTCCTTGGTGATAGACTTGTCTCCTGGTTTTGTAAGAAACAAACCTCTGTGTCCACATCAACTGCTGAAGCTGAATACATGGCTGCAGGTAGTTGTTGCTCACAGATTTTGTGGATTCAAAACCAGCTCCTAGACTATGGGTACAACTTAGAGATGTCTAAAATCTTTTGTGATAATACCAGTGCAATATCTATTGCTCAAAATCTAGTTCTCCATAGTAGGACCAAGCACATAGAGATTAGACATCACTTCTTAAGGGATAATGTAGAAAAGAAGAAAATTGCACTAGAATACATTTCCACTGAACTACAGAGAGGAGATATCTTCACCAAGCCCTTGGATGAAAAGAAGCACTTCTTTTTCCTCAATCAGCTGGGAATGCTAGATGGAGACAGCATAAATTAAAACTCCAAGATTTTGAAACCCATAATTAACAGGAATAGGAAAATTTCATTTTAAAATTCCTCTGTCGGAATGGTTTCTCTGAGCTCTGAACTAAGCTCGACGTTGCGTCGAACGGAGATCGACGGTCCGTCGCCCTCAAAAGCGTCGAACGTCGAACTCAGCTTCCAGCGTCGAACTAAGTTCACAGCTCCCTGGCTTCTTGAGTTTCTCTCTCCCCGGTCGACGTCTTCGTTCAACGTCGACCTGAGCTCGACGTATAGCTTCAGCCAAAGCGTCGAACGTCGACCTAAGCTGGACGCTGTTGAGTCGTTTCAGTTCTCCTAGAGCCTTAGAGCGTCGAACTGAGCTCGACGTTCTTTCCTTTTCTGCGTCGAACCCTAAGTATAAAATCATTTTCTCATCGTCGTTCGCAGTTGCGCTTTCATATCTTTCTGCTCAAGCTTTCTCCCTCCAAATTCCTTACTCTTGATCTTGGAAGGTATTCTTTTTGCAGGAAAATGGCGATCACAGCAGGAGCTCTGGCGGCCATGAAGTTCGATTCTGGATTCGATATCGACTTCAACTCTTTTGATGGATCTCCACAATATTTTTTGGATATACTGGACCTCTTCAAGGAGCAGCAACTGGTTAACTTTATGTCAACCAGGATCCCTCTCCCAGAGTCAGAAATCAAAGAGTGGAGTCTTACAGCAGTTATTTCAGATAACAATACATTGACTGGGAAAGTTTCAGGAAATGAGGTAGCCATCTCACCTCAAATCATTACAGAAGTTTTCAACTTTGCTGCTGGAGATGATGGCATAGAACTATCTGTGGAAGAGTATGCATTGATGCTAGACAGGATGGGGCATGCTGCTGGTAACCCCTCTAAACTCCTCAAAGTTAACCTAGCTATTGAATATAGGTTATTAGCAGACATTACAGGAAAAGTGATCTGTGCAAAGAGGACTGCACATGATGCAATCACTAGGCATCAGTTCTGCCTTATGGCTGCACTTATAGATAAGAAACATCCCAACTGGGGATTGATTGTGTTTGATTTGATTAAGAAAAAATTGGATAAAAACTCTGTCCACTTTGGAAGAGTTCTTGGGTTGATTCTCAACCATTGCTGCCCTCAACTGCTTGTGTCCTCCAAGAAGCACATCAATGCTTCCAAGAGGCTCACATGTGCCCTAATTGGCAAGTGGGACAGAAGAATTGTGAATCCCAGGGCAGCAGCAGCAATGAAGTCCTTTGCAGACACCAGGACTATAGAGGTCACTTCCCCTCAGTCCACTGGTCCAGAAGCAGGGACTGTGCCATCTGACTCTCTCACCCTCCCATCCTCTTTCATCCCCTTAACCACAGTTCTCTCATCCTCTCAACCTCTACCTTCCTCAATCTCTACCATTGCCTCCTCCCTTCCACCTCACACTACTTTCCTTTCCATAAGCTTGGATTCCTCCCCTCATGAGGATCTCTTTTCTTTTGACATGCATGAAGACTCCTTCATGGATGCCTCTACCTCCTCTCCTCATGAATTCCCCCATTCATCTACTTTTTCAGAGCTACTTTTTTCTTCCATCCATGAGCCAGTTACACCTCCACTGTCTGCACCTCCCTCAACATCTTCCTACTTTATAGTTTCTGCTACTCCATCTACCTCTACTCAAGTTCCCCTTGAGCAAGTAGCTCTCCTCCCCCTAGCCAATCAAATTTTTGACCTTCTGTCCCCTAGGCTCTCCTCCCTCCTGGATGCCAAGCTGGCTCCTCTAATTCTTTCCCTGAGCACTCTTTCTGCCTCTGTATCCTCCCTCTCCTCTCAGTTGGCATGCCCTTCTTCTGGGGGCCTAGAGTCAGCTACCACTGATTCTAGGCAGGGGGAGATGTCAGCAGAAGAAGAGCTGCCTCCTTCTTCAGTTCAGTTTGTTCAGACATATTCAGAGACAGTATCAGTTGCAGAAGTTCAGATAGTATCTGAGGCTCCTCCTCCAGCTTCTGTTCAGAGCTTCTCCCCTCCAGCTCAGATTCAAGAAGATCTGTCCAGGGCTATTGTCCCTTTTCTGAAGATCCCTGATGTAGCAGTGGTAGCAGTGGCTCCTGCTAATAATGAAATTGAAATGTTAGCAGCTGTTGAAACCTCAGGTGAAGAAATTGAAACACCTGATGCAGTTGAGACTCATGTCTCCCAAGCCCTTCAGGAACCAGCCTCTTTAGTCTCTATGGCTCCTGAGGCTGTGCTCTCTTCTGCAGTGGTAGTCTCCTCCTCCCCACTGACAGCAGTTCTTCCTTCAGTTTCCTCCTCAGCAGCTCCAGATTCCATCAGTTTTCCTATCTCTAAAAGGAAGTACATAGATCCATATGAAGAATCTCAAAGTTCTGAAGATGAGTTTGCTACAGATTCTGATGACTCCTCTGCAACAATTGCAAGGAAGAGGAAAGCTAGATCAAAAGCTTTGAAAAGAGTTCCAATTGCCAGAGCTACAGATCATGACATTCCCTACTATATCAAATACAATTGCGAAATCACAGAACCATGGATGCAGTACTCCCAAAATCAGAGAAAAGCAATGAAGAAGAAAAGAAAGTTTAATGAAGGACCATCCAAACCTGTCCATCAGCCTCCACCTCCACCTCCTCCAGATGCAGGTGCAGGTGCCAGTTTTTCTTCCAATCCAGCCCCTTCAGCCCTACATGGAAAGACATATCAAGCAAGAAGATATCAAGGAGACAGTCAGCAAAGGGGAGGTCAGCAAAGAGGAAACTATAGGGGCAGGCAGTCTAGAGGAAGATCAGGTTCTCAACCTTATCAAAGGGGAGGAGCCATTGATCCAACCTCTGGCCCCTATCCCTATAGACCTAGAGCTGACCTCACCCCAACTACCTCTCAAGAACTCTCCTCTAACTGATTTGAACCAGCTGTACCCTTTGAAGATCCTACCAAAACTCCAGCCTACTGGAAAGCCAGAATGACAGAAATGGCTGCTTTAAATGAGATTAATAAAGCTAGAGAAAAAGGTCTGGACACCTCTCATATCAGTACTATGTCAGACCAAAGAAAAGAGGAATTGGAGAAATATAAGTCTAAGAAATTCTTTGATTCAGACAGATACATGCAACTCCATCCTGCAGCTGTACCACCCAGTGCAAGAGATCAAAAGTCTTTAGGTGCAGCTGATGACTACAGATCTAAAAAGGAAGCTTCAAATCCAAACAGAGAAATCATCTTCAAGAAGAGTGATCAAGACAAAGCCTCAAAGGGAAAGTAAAGTAAGATGCTTTAATTCTTTCTATATATGCTGGACTCAGGACATTTGAACATTTGTGCTACTATATAATGTTATATATGCTGCTTTTTATTCTGTCATGTCTGGTTGTATTGTAATGTATTGTATCTGCTTTATCTTTCTTTGAATCCCTAAATTCATGTAAATAGTAATCCTAATCCAAATAGGGGGAGATTGTTGGAACACCCTATTACTATTTGGACCAGGATGACTATACTTCTATAGGGATTTTGGTTTGTGACCTCCTTGTTGTTATAAAGGTCACATAGGCTAGGTAGAATAATCTTCAGCTCGACGTAGAGTCGACCTCTGCTCGACGCAGAGTCAATCTCAGCTCGACGCTGAGTCGACCTCAGCTCGACGCAGAGTCGACCTCAGCTCGACGCAGAGTCGACCTCAGCTCGACGTAGAGTCGACCTCCGCTCGACGTTCCGTCGAACCCAGTTCTACTTACAGAAAACACTCTCTGGCCGACGTGTGTCGTGCTCAGATCGACGTTTTATTGTGAGCTCGACGCTTTTCAGACCGCCGTCAGTTTTGGATAGGAATTCAAAATCCCTCTGTCAGACAATTAATGCTGAAGATTTATTGGCCGTTACAGCATATCTGGTGCATGGCTCAAGGAATTTTCTAAGGAATGTCTGCCTGTCATTTTCTTGGAGGCATGGACATTTAAGGAAAGCAATTAATGCTGACTTCCAACGGCTATCAAAGAAAAGGAAGAAGAAGACTCAGATATATAATTCATTTTCTTTCAATTCTTAAGAACACAGAGAATATACAGAACAAAAAGAGAACAACAATACAAGACTTCAGATCTCTTTTTCTCTCTGTGAAATTGTTTTGAAAGACTCACTCATAGGAATTCTGATTGCTTCAGACACAACCATCCAACCTTCTTGGATCATCTCTTGCTGGAGTAGATCAGATCTTTTGAAGACCTGTCACCCTTGTGCAGAGCTCTCCTTCCTGAACCTCTTCTTGATCTCAGGGGGAGCTTTGACAACAACTACAGATCCACTTTTGCTTCTCTCTGCTTGTTGATAGAGAAGACAACATCATTCTTTTTCTTTTTCTTTCTGTACAGGGTTTTAACTCCCTTCAAAAGTTACTTTTGGTTTTGCTGAAACCTGGTCAAAATCAGCTCCTTTGGTTTGTGAGAACCTGATCAAAAACTCTCTGGTGCTCAAGACACCTGATCAACTCATCTTGAAGTGGATTCCTATCAAGGGTGATAGAAGAGTGGATGTACCCAGATTTGGGGAACCACTATAGCTCCTTGTGTCGTCTGGATTGCTTGTCTTTTTGTGTTTTGCTTTGTGCTGTGAATTTCCTTTTACTCTGATTATTTGCTATAGCACCATACACTAAGTAAATACAAATTTTCTCTGCACACAAGTTTTTATTTGCAAAATTATTTTAAATAACTTTATTCACCCCCCTCTAGAGTTAGGATTGATCTTATCCTGCACTTTCAGACATAGTTGTAAATTGAGAAGAGTCTTATCCTTCTTCTTGAGCTTTCCTAATCTAAGAAAGTCCAATCTGTTCTTTGAATCTGGCCATCTTATAATTGGGGTCCATTTCTGGATCACATGTTGGGGATAGAGGCCTTTCAGGACTAGCTATCTGAACATTTTGAGCTTGTTGTTGTTGTTGCTGCTATTTGCTGTTGTGTTGAGAATCTTATTTGGAGGGTCTATCCTTGCTGCTGTAGGAAGATCTTGATTGATATGATTGAGATATAGATCTTTAATTTGAGAAATATTCCCAGAGGATCCAGCTGCTAGAGGAGGAGGAGGACCTCTCCCTAATGGAGGTGGAGGAGAGTATCTCCTACTCTTCTTCCTGGATTTCATTTCATTTTTAGAATATCTCATCCAATTTGGAGAATTTATAGTGAGAGTTGCATTATGAAGAATGTAATAAGGGATGTCAGCATTTGGATTGGGCTTAGGAGCAGCCTTAAGAGGGGCCCTTTTCTTGGCTTTTCTCTTTTTAGAGCTTGTAACTTGAGAATCATCAGAATCTTCACTATCATCATTATCATCATCAGAAGAGTTTGCTGGATGATTATAAAGATCATGAATCCTTTGCAGCATGTCATCAGATAGAAAGGGATGAGCCTGAGATTGTACAACTTCAGCCTGAGGATGTTCTTGAATTGCTGGCTCTGCAAAAATTTTTGTAACAACCTGCTTACTTTCTTCTTCCATGTCTTCAAACAAAAGATCATCAAGATTTAGCATGGGGGACTCAACCCACTTAAAAGTTGGAGGTGAGAGAGCCTTTGGCTCTGAGTCAACTGCAGGCTCTATAATATTATTATAAGCTGATAAGCTTATCCTAATTTGGTCAAAAATTTCAGGATTTATTGGGGAGGAGTAACAAACTATGGCTTTAGATATTTCTGGAGCTGGAAGCCTGCAGCTATATAAAGAATCAAAATAATGAAATAAAAAATCCAAATTAACTATGGGATTTATAATGAAATCACCAACAATGCTTATTTCATCATCTATATCACAAACTGTTGGTACCCTAGATGTGATTTGGCTTATGTAATCCCTTTCCAGCCCCTCTTGATCCATATAACTATATATGATCATGATTAGGCCTTGTTCAGTTTCCCTAGGACAGTTTATAACTGACCTAGAGCTTAGGCTAGAAGTTCTAGATGTATTTTTGGTTAAGGCATTTTCCGTTCGACCATCGTCGAACGAGGCCTCGCGATCATCGATCATTGGTCGACGATAGCAGGGCTATAGAATCGTTGAAGTCAAGACAATTATCGTCGACCGATGGTCGACGATCTCAGAGCAAGTTTATTATGCTCTGAAGGTTGGTCGACGATCTGCCATCAGCAGTTCAACGATCGTGTTCTTGCTTCACGATTTCTGTTTAAACAGATTTTCTGCTTTAGTCGACGATATCTTGAGCTGGTCGACGATTTCTGTTCGACGATTTCTGTTTCGACAGATTTCTGCTTTTAGTCGACGATCTGTTAGCTAGGTCGACGATCATCGAACCCCTGTTCGACGATTATTGTCTGCCTTTATCTTTTTGTATTCATTCTATTCCTTGGTTTATTTCCAAGTGTTTTAGCTTGTGGTTAGAGAATTTTCTGAAGTTGTTTTTGCAGATTTATGGCTTAAATTCAAAATAAATTAATTACCAAATATGTCAAGCTTAAATCACGGGATTCAGTATTTTGATAAAGCATTTTTGTCCTATTATACAAAATATATTGCCAGGCTGTATTCTAGCCGTTGGCACTGTTTGCTATTTCCAAGAATGGTAAGTCCTTGTACTGAAGTATTTTCCCACTTATTTAATTCCTTATTGGGACTGACAGTAAGCTAATAGGTCATTCTATTCCTATTGCTATATTCTATTTTGAGATAATCTGTTGCAGGGCTCGAGAATTCAAATCAATAGAGCCGTTCCAAAGGAAAAATGAGAAGACATATTTAAGAGAGATTTTTTTTATCAGAAAAATTACAAGTTACAGATACAGAGAGATTTTTTCTTAGTGCTGCATTCTCTCAAGCATCTTCAGAGCAACTCTTCACCATCTCACAAAAAGAAGAAGAAAAGCTCCCCTGAAGAAAAAGCCCAGAGCAATTACTTTCATTCTCAAGTCTCCTGAGCATCTGCTTAGAGTTTTCAAGACTTCAGAAAGAGCTCCAGTTCTGCTTCAATTATTCCAGAATCTGAAGACCTGATAAAAATCAGTCTATAGATCTCTGAGGATTTAGTTTTAGTATATCTGAAACTCCTTCATCCTGAAGCAAAGGCTTTCCCTGGACTTTCACTGAGCCAAGGGGAGACTTTGATTCTTTAGAGAATCCACAAGTCTTCTCTAATCTGTATTTACAACAGAGAAGATAATCTAACCCTCTCAACCCCTTTGTAAAAGAGTTTGTTCACACCTCTTCAAAAGTGAACATTGGTGACAGGGCACCTTATCAACAACCTGTGGTTGAGCATCCTTATCAAAAGCTCAAAGGGTCTATTTGATCTACCTGAATCAGATCATTGGTGGCAGGGCACCTTAGCAAAAACCTGTAGTGGATTCCTACCAGGGTGGTAGAAGAGTGGAGTACCTATTTAGAGGGAACCACTATATATCCTGTGTCTCTGGCTATCTTGTTTAATTGTTTATTCTGTGGCTGTGATAGAACTACCTAGGATTGCTAGTTGCTGTGATAGGCTTATAGTTAAACTGAAATTTCAGTTAACTCTCTCACTTGTGCACTTCACTGTATTAGGCTCTTAGGGTTCAAGTATCAGATTATTTATTCCGCAAATAAACTCCAAGGGAGCTGACTAGTTGTTCATAAAATTTGAATACTCTATTCACCCCCCCCCCTCTAGAGTAGTTTACAACTTATCCCCTCACTTTCAATTGGTATCAGAGGGAGGTTGGCTGTTCATACAGGCTAACACCTGAGTTAAAAGATCCAGTGATAAGTTGTTTCCTGATACCATTCACAAACACTTTCACACATGGCCCAGTCTAAGGATTATGCAAGCACCAGACCTCCTGTATGCAACTTGTCCAAGTTTGGCATATGGAAGGCCAGGATAAGACTATACATGAATTCTATTGATGAAGATATCTTTTCTTCTATTTTGACAGGACCACCTGCTAGGCCTGCTGCTGCCTCTATCACATCTGCTGATCTCAGTGCTGTGCCACCTCCTGATTACAATGAAAGCTACAAGAAGGCAAAAGCAGCTGATGCAAAAGCAATGAATATCCTAGCTCAGACAATGTCTGATGAAATATTCCAGAAGCTTGCTGAATGTACCTCAGCCAAAGCTATGTGGGATTCCCTCAACCACATAGTTTCTGGCTCAGCTGATGAGAGGAAGGACAGGAGATCCAACCTCACCTCTCAGTATGAAAATTTCAAGAAGGATGATGCTGAAGACATTGACTCAATGTACATAAGACTCAGTTCAATAATAAGTGAACTGAGGTCTTTGGACAAGGAGATAACTTTGTCAGAAGTCAATGACAAGATCCTGATGTGCCTTCCCATCTCTTGGGACTCAAGGATATGGCCCATCAAGGATGGAAGAAACACTGTGGAACTCTCCACAAAAGCTCTGTTGGGAAAGCTCAAGTCATATGAGCAAACTTTAAAGAGTAGAGCTGCTGCAACTGAAGTAAAAACTCCTACACCTACAAAGAAAGAGCACTCTCTAGCTCTTAAGGCTGCTGAGACTTCTGAAGGAAGTCAATCAAATGAGGAGTTACTGGCACTCATTACCAAGAGGTTCTTCAACATGGGAAGAAGAGACCTCAGAAAGAAGTCCTCCAAGTATGAGGACAAACCAAGGTATGACAAGACTCCATCTAAAGAAATCATCTGTTATGTTTGCAGCAAGCCTGGACACATTGCTCCAGATTGTCCAGAGAAGAAACACAAGGAGAAGAAACATGAGAAAGAGTACAGGAAGCACCACTCCAAGTCCTCCTCACACAAATACAAGAAGAAGGACAAGGGATTTGTGGCTGCTACCTGGAGTGAAACAGAAGAGGATACCTGCTCCTCTAGCTCCAGTGATTCAGAAGGAGAAGAAGAGAAGAAAGCCAAAGAGGTCTGCCTCATGGCTATCAATGCCTGCAGCTCTTTGTCAGCTGCAGAGAATTCTGAAGAAGAAGGAGACAATGAAGAAGATTTTCCTATGGAAGACCAGGTAATCAACTCATTTGATTTTTCATCTCCTGAGTTCAAATTAAAATTTAAAACTCTATGTTTAGATCTACTGTTATCTGAAAAAGAAATCAAGTCACTTAGATCAAAGATAATGGAACTAGACATGGAAGGTACTGAAATAATCAGATTAGAAAAAGAATTAGAAAGCTTAAGAGGAGAAGTAACATTCCTAAAATTAGAACTAGCTAAATCTAAGAGGTTAGAAGAACAATTAAATGGCAGAAGCCTTAAATTATCTGAAATAACCAGTATAGCAAACACTAGGGTTGGTAATGATAAACTAGGCTTAGGTGCTACATCTAGTGAACCCATCCTCCTCACAAAGGAGAGATTTAGCACTCCAGTAAAATTTATTTCTGAATCAGGAATAAAGAATACTGAGGAAATTGAAAAATGTAAGAAAATTCAGAATAAGATTAAGAAAGAGAACAGGAAGAAAAAATTTCTAGCTTTACAAAAATCGTCGAACATTAATCGACGATTGTCAAACCAATCGTCGAACGTCTATCGACGATCGCTGAACACCTTCACCAAGTATGATATCTTTGGTGCAGGAGATCGACGATCTCATCTTGAGTCATCGACCAGTGATCGACGATCGTGGAATCCAGAACATTGCACTACTACAAATGATCGACGATATGGCTTGCGATCGTCGACCGTGGATCGACGATCTGGACTTAAGCTGGAAAATAAATTTCAAACTTCCAGAATTGCAAATCCCAATCACTACCCTAGGTTGTTTAATCCTTCAACTGAATGGATTATCCCACCTAGGAGATCACACCCTTTAGGATATAAATCTAAGCCTGCAAAATCTTTTATATCTAGTTTTTCTTTTGTGAAGAATACTGGACCCAAGGTAACCTGGGTCCACAATGTATAACTGTTCTCTCTGCAGGTGAAGACCTATCCAGTCATACATGACAAATGGTATCTGGATAGTGGATGCTCAAAGCATATGACAGGAAAGAAGAAGAATCTGTCAGGGTTCAAAGCCAAGCTGGGACCAAAAGTTGTATTTGGGGATTCCAGCTGTGGACAGACTGAAGGGTATGGCAGCTTCACCATAGGAGCTGTAACATTCAAGAAGGTTGCTTATGTCTCAGGACTAAAGCACAACCTAATCTCTGTAAGCCAAATGTGTGATGCTGGGTACAAGGTATGGTTTACTGACACTGCTTGTAATATTACTTTAAATAATACTGTTGTGTTAGTAGGTATTAGAATTGGTAATGTTTATGTTGTAGATTTTAACTCATCCAAATCTGAAATATGCTTATTTAATGAAGTAACCAGTAATAATACCCTTTGGCATAAGAGACTTAGTCATGTAAATTTGAAAAACATTTCTAGGTTGGCTAAATACAATCTTGTAAGAGGCTTACCTTCTTGCCCCTACAAGAAGGAAGGCCTTTGCAAAGCTTGTCAATTAGGTAAGCAAACAAGAAATAGCTTTAAATCAGTTAATAAAAGTGATTCTCCCAGGATTCTGTACTTGCTACATTTGGATTTATTTGGTCCTATTGCTGTACAGAGTCTTGGAGGAAAGTCTTACACTCTAGTAATTGTAGATGACTTCTCTAGGTTCACTTGGGTATTCTTCTTGAGAACTAAGGCTGATAACTTCAAGGTTCTTACAGATTTTCTAAAGTGTATACAGAGTGAGTATTCTACTCAGATTGCCTTGATCAGAAGTGATCATGGTACTGAGTTTGAGTCTCTTCTTATGCAAGAATTCTGTGAGAAGGAAGGTATCAAAAATAGCTTCTCTGCTCCTAGAACTCCTCAACAAAATGGGGTAGTTGAAAGGAAAAACAGAACCCTAATTGAAGCTGCAAGTACATTGTTGGTAGATGCTAACATGCCTTTGTCCTTTTGGGCTGAAGCAGTTAGCACAGCTAACTATGTATTGAACAGAAGTCTGATACATAAACTTAAGGGTAAGACTCCCTATGAGTTACTTAAGCAAGTGAAACCTAAAATAGACTATTTTAGAGTATTTGGCTGTGTTGCTTTTGTTCATAACAATAACAAAGAATACCTTAGAAAATTTGAGGCAAAAGCTTCAATGGGAGTTTTTCTAGGATACTCTCAAGTAAGCAAAGCCTATAGGGTCCTTAATATATCCTCTCTTAAGATAGAAGAGTCTGCACATGTCTCTTTTGATGAGACAGTCATGTATTATAAGGAGGACTCTTCCTCTAATAGTACAGTGCAAGTCCTAGGAGTAAGTAAGGATTTGGAAGGTTTGAGACTCACACAGGAGAATCATCCCCAACAAACTCCTCAGGTTGCTTCTTCAGATTCTGAATCTGATGTAGAACTTTTAGAAGTTAAAGCACCTGCTCCAACAGTTGATCAAATTCCACATGAGGAATTAAATCTTGAACATGTTGAAGATCAGATCATTGTTGAACCTACTAATCTTGTCACACTTAGAGATCACCCTGTATCTCAAGTGATTGGAGACATTTCAGTAGGAGTCCAGACAAGACATCAACTCAACAAAGATGTGATGTTTGCTTGTTTCCTTTCTCAGGTTGAGCCCCTAACCATTAAAGATGTTGAGCTTGATCCACACTGGATTATAGCCATGCAAGAGGAACTTAACCAGTTTGAAAGATGTAAAGTTTGGACTTTGGTTCCAAGACCAAGAGGCCAACTGATCATAGGCACCAAGTGGGTGTTTAGAAACAAGCTTGATGCCCAAGGCATAGTAGTTAGGAATAAGGCTAGGCTAGTAGCTCAAGGCTATAGACAGGAGGAAGGCATAGATTATGATCAGACTTTTGCCCCTGTAGCTAGACTAGAAGCCATTAGGATTTTCCTAGCCTATGCTGCCTATAAGAGATTTAAGGTCTTCCAAATGGATGTGAAGAGTGCCTTCCTCAATGGAGATTTAAAGGAAGAAGTGTTTGTTGAACAACCACCAGGGTTTGTTTCATCAACCTTACCCACTCATGTGTTCAAACTCCAGAAGGCTCTATATGGACTTAAGCAAGCTCCTAGAGCTTGGTATGAGACCTTAGCAAATTTCCTTCTAGAACACAAGTTTGTGAGAGGTGTAGTAGATAGAACCCTATTTATTAGACATCATAAGGACTCACAACTGTTAGTTCAAATCTATGTAGATGACATTATATTTGGCTCCACTGATCCCAAACTATGCAAGAGGTTCTCTGAACTAATGCACTCCAAGTTTGAGATGAGCAGCATGGGTGAGTTATCCTATTTCCTTGGTCTCCAAGTGAAACAGTGTGTTGATGGTATCTTCATTTCTCAATCAAAATATGCCAGAGAGCAGGTTAAAAGATTTGGAATGTCTGATGCTTCATCAATGAGCACACCTATGGCCTCAAATGCAGTTATTGATTCTGGTGTCAATGGCAAGTCTGTTGATCAAAAGAACTATAGAGCCATTGTTGGTTCCCTGCTGTATTTGACTGCAAGTAGGCCTGACATAATGTTTGCTACATGCCTATGTGCTAGGTTTCAGGTCAACCCAAAGGAATCTCACTTAACTCTTCTCAAGAGGATCTTGAGATACCTTAAGGGATGCCCTAACTTAGGACTGTGGTACCCAGCTGAGTCAGGATTTGAATTAATTGGATATTCAGATGCTGATTATGCTGGTTGTAGAGTTGACAGGAAAAGCACCTCAGGGACCTGTCAGTTCCTGGGAGAGAGACTTGTCTCTTGGTTTTGTAAGAAACAGGCATCTGTGTCTACTTCAACTGCTGAGGCTGAATATATAGCAGCAGCTAGTTGTTGTTCACAGATCCTGTGGATTCAAAATCAGCTAGTGGATTATGGGTACACACACTCAAAAACAAAAATTCTGTGTGACAGTACCAGTGCAATATCAATTGCTCAAAATCCTGTGCACCATTCCAGGACCAAGCACATTGAGATTAGACATCATTTTCTGAGAGATAATGTGGAAAAGAACAAGATAGCAATGGAATTTATATCCACAGACCTATAGAGAGGAGATATTTTCACTAAGCCCCTTGATGAACAAAGGCATTTGTTCTTCCTGAACCAGCTTGGTATGATCAATGGTTCAGAGTAGTGAAAATTTGGATAGATATGTTTTCTGTCTAAAATCGTCGAACGACTGCTCGACGATCTTCGACCAGGTCAGAACTATCGTCGACCAACGGTCGACGACAGCTCGTTCGGTAGTAAGGCAGAAATCGTCGATCAACTGGTCAACGATCTCTCCTTAGGTATCTATCGTCGACCAATGGTCGACGACAGATTTTCTGTGCTGTGTGGAGAATCGTCGACCAACATATATTGATCGACGATCGTGGTGATTGCTTGTAGTCGGTCGATGTTTAACGATTAGTCAAATATTGACTATCGTCGGTCATTGTTCGACGACCGATTTTGTTCCGGGTTCGACGATCGCAGATTTATATCTGATAGTCGATTTAGGTCTGGAGATCGTCGTTCTTCCGCTCCATCTTTTCATATTCCATCTTCTGGCTTAGAATTCGCTCTCGAACTCTAATCTCGCGCGATTCTCTTCTCCCCTGCCTTGCATCTCGATTCTCCATTCTCTCTTCAATCCAATGGCGATTCCTTCAGCAGTTCTCTTCGGGATGAAGTTCGACACTGGATTCTGTGTCGACTTCGATTCCTTCAGTCGATGTGATCAACCCATCCAAGATATTCTGCAGCTGTGTGAAGATCAAGGCCTAAAGAGATTTATGTCATTCTCACCGAAGATTCATATACCAGAGATTCGAGAATGGGTATATACTTCGTCCTCCAGCGACGAAGCCATGACTGGAAAGATAAATGGAGAGGAGGTCATTCTGACTCCTGAAGTTCTGACTGAGCTGTTTGGACTACCAACCGGTACTGAGGACTATGAGCAAAATACAGAGGAATATGGCCGCATGCTAACTGTGATGGGCCATGCTGAGGGTATTCCAGCTAAGCTGCTGAAGATCAATCTGTCTCCAGAGTATAAGTTTCTGGCAGACCTGGTGGGCAAGGTCGTTTTGGGAAAACACTCTGCTCACGACAACATCAACAGGCAACAATTTGTCTTAATGTCTTCTTTGGTGAATAAGACGCAGATAGCCTGGGGAAAAGTTCTGTTTGAACTGATAAGGAGAAAGAACAACAAGAAAGAAGTAAACCTTGCCAGGGTGTTGGGTGTGTTTCTGTATGTGAAAGCACCCCTGCTGCTTGTTTCTGCACCCTTTGCAGTCAACGCCAGCAAGAGGTTGGACCCCTCTCTGTTCAAGAAATCCCAGAGAGTCATCAAGAAGTCAGCCAGGGTTGATCCTAACCCTCCATCAGACACAAGGGCTGATTCAGCCACTCTCCAGCTTGCTGGGGAAGGCTCAGTAATCCCTCCATCCTCCCTCTTTACCCCTGCATCCTCATCTCCTGCATTACCCTCCACACAATCTGCAGTGCCACCACAACATGAATCCCTACATGCATCTCCCATCCTACATGCATCTCCACCCCAGTCACCCACACCACAACATCTGGCAGCCTCAGCCAGTGTTGATATAGTAACTGCATCTACCATCCTCACACACCTCTCTCAACATGAATCCCACACTCATGGTGATGATCACCCATCTCCACATGATTCATTTGATCATGTGGCAGATCATACTGCTTCCATTCCATCACCACCTCAATTTGCATCCCACAGTCATCCATCCACCTCCACACCCTCAGCATTTTAGATAACTCCTGAATTGCTTGCACATATTGTAGAGCTCATCACTCCATCCATCCAAAACATGATTGAGGCTGCCAATGCCCCTCTCATTGCATCCATCAATGCCCTTACTGAAGCCATCAAATCACTTCCACCCTCTGCTGAGCCCTCTTCAGTAAGATGCATGACTCCAGTCCCCACTAAAGTCATGCAGGGGGAGATGTCTGTTGAAGTGGTCTCAGGTGATGCCTTGACCCTTCAGGACAATTCTTCCCTTCCCCTTCCAGCAATTGTAGAAGAACCTCAAGAGCTTCTAAAGGAAGCTATTCCAGAGAAAGAGTCTCTGATGAAAGATCCAGAGCAACCAGAAGGAAAAACACTTCCTCTAAAGGTTATAATCAGGACTTTAAATTGATATCTTTATCTAACAAAGACATTCACTCCCTAGTGAATCTAGCTTCTGATGAAGAAGTCTCTGAGAGAGATAATGAGGAAGTCCTCATGGACTTGTGTGAAAAAGTTCCAATGAACACTACTGACTCAGAAGTAGTGGTTCAACAACTTGAGAATGCTGCTGCTGCTGCTGCTGGAGAAGTTGAGGCTGTGCAAGACTTACCAGAGAATGCCTCCAAGATGACTGAAAAGGAATCAAGCTCAGGTACTCTAAACCTTGAACAATATATAGCCTTTATGGCTGAGAATATTGCCTCTGAGTACATTGAAGAGTTGGCTAAATCTCATATGGTTTCCCTAGCCATCTCTCTAGGAAAAGCATCTGCCCCTGCAGATACAGTCATCTTTTCTCCACCTATCCTTACCTATCCTCTATCCATTCCTTCTATTGCAGAACTGGTCCCCAGGATAGTTCCTGACTTGTATCCTGAATCAGAACTCTGGAAGAGATCTTCAAATGTTGATCTTGATGCCCTCCTTGAGCAAGATGCCATTAAGGAAGCAAGAGAAAAAGAAGATAGAGAGAAGAAGGAGAAAGAAAAGGCTGAACATGCTATAGTTGCCAAGGATATCTCAGAACAAGACTTTGATGATTATGCTGGCAGAACCTCATCCCACTCCTCTGATGATGATGATTCTGAGGATTCTGATAGCACCCAGAAGAAGAAAAAGGCTGTATCCAAGAAAAGAAAAGCATCTGCTCCTCCTACTGCTAATCCAGACAAGGATGTTCCCTATTTCATTCTGAAGGGAATTGATCCCAAGAGCAAAGAATTTCAACCATGGATGAGACTCTCAAAGAATCAGACAAGAGAGAAGAAGAGAACAAAAAGATATGACACTCCAATTCAGAAATTCCCCCCCCCCCCCAGAGGTCCTCCTCCACCTCCTAGTGCTGGAGCCTCTGGAAGTCTCTCTTCTGCCCCATCTGCAAAATCAGCCAGTTCTAACACCTTTCAGTCCTACCAGAGAAGGAGTAACCAAAGCCAGGGAGGCCAAGATGTATCAGGACAAGGAAGGAAAAGAAATGAAAATGTTCCCATGGAACAAATAAAGGAGATGACATTTCAGCAACCTACTTTCTCTCCTCCTCCTTCTCCTAAAAAGAAAGTTCCAGAATGGAAACCTTCTCCTCCCAGGAGAGGTCCATCCTCCACATCAAGGAAACCTGCTGCTTCTGAGACAGTTGAAACAAAAGGAAAAAGAGTGTTCTATTCAGAGAAATCCCACAAGAAGTTCATTGAACTTGCACCTCCAAGATCTCTATATGCTGAAACTGATCCTAAGAAGGCTGCACAGTTTCCTCTTGACTCAAGCAAATTAGCCACAGCTCTTCAAAGGAACATGGAGATTGCAGCTCAAGCTGATACTGACAGACCACCCTCTCCATCAGATATGACTGAAACTGAAAGAATTGCCTCTATGGCAAGATTTAAGGAATCTATTGCACTAAGCATGATGGAGAGAGCCAAAGCTCAAGGACTAGACCCTACAGCATATACAACTATGTCTGAATTCAGAGAAAAGGAACTCAGCAAAATTCAAGTCAACTCTGAAATTTTTAATACTGAAGAATACATGAAGTTGCACCCTGCTGCAGTTCTGCCAAGCTATGCTGAAAAGAAAATTATTGGTGAACATGACCTAATGCTATCCAAAAGACAAGCAGCAAATCCAAACAGAGAAATTATTTTCAAACCAGCTATAATCCCTAAGAACTCATCTGATGCTAAAACCTCTGATAAATCTGCTTGATACTTTATAGTTCTGCTGATTTATGTTTTTATGTTTTTCTGTGGATTGCCTGTGATTTTAAATTTTTGGTTAATCTCTGCTTTTGTTATTGTGTGCATTAGTTTTTAGATCGGATTGGATAACATAACCCAAATAGGGGGAGATTGTTGGTACCCTAGATGTGATTTGGCTTATGTAATCCCTTTCCAGCCCCTCTTGATCCATATAACTATATATGATCATGATTAGGCCTTGTTCAGTTTCCCTAGGACAGTTTATAACTGACCTAGAGCTTAGGCTAGAAGTTCTAGATGTATTTTTGGTTAAGGCATTTTCCGTTCGACCATCGTCGAACGAGGCCTCGCGATCGTCGATCATTGGTCGACGATAGCAGGGCTATAGAATCGTTGAAGTCAAGACAATTATCGTCGACCGATGGTCGACGATCTCAGAGCAAGTTTATTATGCTCTGAAGGTTGGTCGACGATCTGCCATCAGCAGTTCAACGATCGTGTTCTTGCTTCACGATTTCTGTTTAAACAGATTTTCTGCTTTAGTCGACGATATCTTGAGCTGGTCGACGATTTCTGTTCGACGATTTCTGTTTCGACAGATTTCTGCTTTTAGTCGACGATCTGTTAGCTAGGTCGACGATCATCGAACCCCTGTTCGACGATTATTGTCTACCTTTATCTTTTTGTATTCATTCTATTCCTTGGTTTATTTCCAAGTGTTTTAGCTTGTGGTTAGAGAATTTTCTGAAGTTGTTTTTGCAGATTTATGGCTTAAATTCAAAATAAATTAATTACCAAATATATCAAGCTTAAATCACGGGATTCAGTATTTTGATAAAGCATTTTTGTCCTATTATACAAAATATATTGCCAGGCTGTATTCTAGCCGTTGGCACTGTTTGCTATTTCCAAGAATGGTAAGTCCTTGTACTGAAATATTTTCCCACTTATTTAATTCCTTATTGGGACTGACAGTAAGCTAATAGGTCATTCTATTCCTATTGCTATATTCTATTTTGAGATAATCTGTTGCAGGGCTCGAGAATTCAAATCAATAGAGCCGTTCCAAAGGAAAAATGAGAAGACATATTTAAGAGAGATTTTTTTTCTCAGAAAAATTACAAGTTACAGATACAGAGAGATTTTTTCTTAGTGCTGCATTCTCTCAAGCATCTTCAGAGCAACTCTTCACCATCTCACAAAAAGAAGAAGAAAAGCTCCCCTGAAGAAAAAGCCCAGAGCAATTACTTTCATTCTCAAGTCTCCTGAGCATCTGCTTAGAGTTTTCAAGACTTCAGAAAGAGCTCCAGTTCTGCTTCAATTATTCCAGAATCTGAAGACCTGATAAAAATCAGTCTACAGATCTCTGAGGATTTAGTTTCAGTATATCTGAAACTCCTTCATCCTGAAGCAAAGGCTTTCCCTGGACATTCACTGAGCCAGGGGGAGACTTTGATTCTTTAGAGAATCCACAAGTCTTCTCTAATCTGTATTTACAATAGAGAAGATAATCTAACCCTCTCAACCCCTTTGTAAAAGAGTTTGTTCACACCTCTTCAAAAGTGAACATTGGTGACAGGGCACCTTATCAACAACCTGTGGTTGAGCATCCTTATCAAAAGCTCAAAGGGTCTGTTTGATCTACCTGAATCAGATCATTGGTGGCAGGGCACCTTAGCAAAAACCTGTAGTGGATTCCTACCAGGGTGGTAGAAGAGTGGAGTACCTATTTAGAGGGAACCACTATATATCCTGTGTCTCTGGCTATCTTGTTTAATTGTTTATTCTGTGGCTGTGATAGAACTACCTAGGATTGCTAGTTGCTGTGATAGGCTTATAGTTAAACTGAAATTTCAGTTAACTCTCTCACTTGTGCACTTCACTGTGTTAGGCTCTTAGGGTTCAAGTATCAGATTATTTATTCCGCAAATAAACTCCAAGGGAGCTGACTAGTTATTCATAAAATTTGAATACTCTATTCACCCCCCCCCCCCCTCTAGAGTAGTTTACAACTTATCCCCTCACTTTCACTAACCATATCAGAATCTGAATCATCAAAAATATCAATTATCTCTGCTGCTGGAATATCTACCTCTGGAGAAACTATTGCTGCTACTGCTGGAGGAAGAGCTGGAACTTCTTCATTGAACATTTCCCCCTGCCTAGTTTCAGAAGGCCCTGAAGCCAAGCCTGCAAAAGAAGGGATAGAAGTGAGAGCAACAACTTGAGTAGAGAGAGAGGAGATGGAAGAAGAAAGAGGAGCAATATCCTGAGCTAATAACTTCTCTAGAGTTGGAGATATGAATTGTAGAAGGTCTTTTGAAATATCATAGAAGTTTAAGTGCAAAGGTTCAGGAGTAGAAGGGGTATAAGTTGTGTGATGACCACAGTTAGAATATACAGAAAAAGAATGTGGGAAGTCTGTATGGAAGTATTCTGGGAATGTGGAAGGAGGGTTGGATGGAATGGTGGATGGAATTGTAGTAGAGGTGGTAGGAATTGTGGTATTTTCCCAAATGGGGGATTGAACTAGTGTATGGTGTGGAGATGGTGGAGGAGGAGACAGCAAGTTGAAGTTTTGCTGTGAGGAGGTGGATAGAATATCATTTAGATGAGTTTAGAGTGGAGATTGAGGTGGTGGAGATGGAATATCCTCATGGATGATGATTGGTAAATGTGGAGGTGATGGTGGTGGAAGAGGTGAAGTAGGAGGGATAATTGAGGATGGTTGTTATTGTGGAGGAGGTGAAGGAATTTTGATGAAAGGGAGATCTTCTTCTAGTGGTGGGGGAGTGGCTATTACTGCCCTGGTGTCCTCTGAAGTCCTGGAAGAGGAGGACCTGGAGGGCTTAGGGATGGTCCTCTCCCATCTACCAAATAAGGAAGAAGTTAGCCTCTTGGAGGCATTGATGAATATGGTCTGAGAGACCAATAATTCAGGAGCCTTGGCCTGTAGGAAGATTCCCAAAATCCTCCCAAAACAAACTTCCTTCTTGGAATTCTTCTTCTTGATCAACTCAAATAACAACTTACCCCAATTTACTGCTTTCTTATTAACCAAGGCACACATCACCAAGAATTGGTGCCTTGTAATATAATCATGGTTTGTGTGCTTTCCTAGTAAAACCTTCCCAACAAGATCAGCCGGAAATTTATATTCTACAGATAAATTTTTCTTCAGCAGCTTGTTAGGGTTTCCTTCAGAGTGACCCATTGTAATCAACATATCATCATACTCAAAACAATCTAGTTTTATGTCGTCTTCTCCAGTAGCCAATTCAAAATTTTCAGAAATTATAACAGGTGTTAGAGAAACCTGTTGACCTATGATGGTGCCAATCATGGTTGTTGCATCTAGATAAGTTGAGGTATACACCCATTCTCGTATCTCTGTTGTTGGCAGTTTGATCCTTGTAGTTATCAGTTTCTTGAGTTGCTGATCTTCAAAGAGTTTCAGAATATCCGTGAAGACTTGATCAGAATGGTTGAAGGAATCAAAGTCAATGTCAAATCCTGTGTCATATTTCATGTTGGAGAGAGCAGTCGCCGAAATCGCCATTGTTTTCCTGTAAAAATGAGAGAGAGATCAAGTGCAAGAGAACTAGAAATCGCGGGATTGAGTTCGATGAAAACATAGATATAAAGGTTTCAGAATATGAAGTGGCGAACTCCGTCCTGCGAAAAGAAAAGCTTCAAGCTCAGTTCGACAAAATTACCCATAACGAGATAATCTTCGTCGACCTAAGTTAGAAGGGCGGGAAAATAGATCGTCGATCTATGTTCGACGAAATATCTTCAGAAATAAATTCGTCGATCTCCATTCGACGAACAAATTTCACAAGAGATTTCGTCGATCTCCGTTCGACAAAAGTCTCTAGAAGAGTTCACAGATTGTCGATCTCCGTTCGATGAAATATGACCAATTCTTGAAAACTCAAAAAGAAATCAAATTAAGCCTTCCCCATTAATCATACCTAACTGATTTAAGAAGAACAGATGTTTCTTCTCATCCAAGGGTTTGGTGAAGAAGTCTGCTCTTTGTAAATCAGTAGATATAAAGACAAGGTTAATTTTCTTTTTGTCCACGCAATCTCTAATGAAATGATGCATAATTTCTATATGTTTGGTCCTACTATGATGTACTGGATTTTGTACAATGGAAATTGTACTGGTACTATCACAAAATATAGTTAAATTATTTAGATTGTAACCATAATCAAGGAGTTGGTTTTGAATCCACAATATTTATGAACAATAACTACCAGCTGCAATGTATTCAGCTTCTGCAGCTGAAGTAGACACAGATGTTTGTTTCCTATAAAACCAAGACACAAGCCTATCACCAAGGAACTGGCATGTTCTTGATGTGCTTTTCCTGTCAACTCTACATCCAGCAAAGTCGGCATTTGAGAATCCAATCAATTTAAATTCTGACTCAGTTAGATAAAAGAGTCCTAGATTTGGGCAACACTTTATATATCTTAAAATTCTTTTAAGTAAAATATGGTGAGATTCTTTAGGGTTCACTTGGAACCTAGCACAAAGGCATGTAGCAAACATTATGTTTGGCCTACTAGCTGTGAGATACAACAAGGACCCACCAATAGACCTATATGTTTTCTAAACAACTGGCTTGCCATGTTCATCAGAATTGATCACAGTATTGGAAGCCAAGGGTGTTTTCTTGGCTGAGGAATCAGTCATCCCAAATCTTTTAATTAGCTCCTTAGCATATTTTGATTGGGAGATGAAAATGTCATCAGGGGATTCCTTCACTTGGAGACCAAGGAAGTAAGAAAGCTTACCATACTGCTCATTTCAAACTTGGAATGCATCAGGTCAGAAAACCTTTTGCATAGTTTGGAATCAGTAGAGCAAAAAATGATGTCATCTACATATATTTGTACTAACAAAATGTTATTATTATGATGCCTAGTAAACAAAGTTCTATCTACAATGCCCCTAGTGAACTTATGCTATAAAAGAAAGCCTTCTAGGGTCTCATACCAAGCTCTTGGAGCTTGCTTTAAACCATAGAGAGCTTTATGCAATTTGAAAACAAAGGAGGGATGAGTTGGAGAAATAAAACCTGGTGGTTGTTCAACATATACTTCCTCTTTGAGTCCACCATTCAATAAAGAACTCTTGACATCTATTTGGTAGACTTTAAACTTTTTGTAGGCTGAATGGGCATGAAAAAATCTGATAGCTTCAAGTCTTGCAATAGGTGCAAAGTTTTGATCATAGTCAATTCCTTCTTCCTGTATATATCCTTGTGCTACCAACCTTGCTTTGTTCCTAATGATAGTTCCTTGTGCATCCAATTTATTTTTGAATACCAATTTAGTTCCAATGACTTGGAAGTCTTTGAGTCTAGGAACTAAATCCCAAACTCTGTATCTCTCAAACTGATTGAGCTCCTCTTGTATTGCAATAATCCAGTGAGGAACTGCATCTTTTATGGATTGGGGCTCAAGTTGAGATATGAAGCAAGCATGCATCAAATCTTGGTTGAGTTGATGTCTTCTTTGCACACCAATTGATATGTCTCCAATCACTTGAGATACACGGTGATCTCTAAGTGTGACAAGATTAGTTGGAAGAGTTGGTTCAGCAATAGCATTGGGAATTAATTCCTCTTATGGAATTATGTTTGTTGGCGGTGGTTCAGCAATCATTTCACTGAATTCTTCTTCACTGTCTACATCAACATGTGGAGAAGGATGTGATATAGCTGTTGGAGTTACCATGGTGATCTAGAAGTTGTCAAACATGTAATCTCACTGCCAACGCGATATGAGCCTGTAGGGTCGCACATAAGAGCTGTGGAGGAGTTGGAAGATTGACCGTATTGGTAAAGGTTACCAATCACCATTATGTATGGGTTCAGGCAATTGTTGCCAGTAAAGTTCATAGGGCATGGATAGTCGAAAGGTCGTCGAGTTTGACTCGACGACCAAGGCAAATCGTCAAGAATGTCTCGATGACCAAGGCAAATCGTCGAGAATGTCTCGACGACCAAGGCAATGTCGTCGAGAATGTCTCGACGACTATGGGGTTTTAGTCGAGAATCAATCTGATAGATTCGTCGAGAATCAAAGACTTAGTCGTCGGGACTGTCCATCGATTCTCGCCGAATCTGCCTGATGATTCTCGCCGATCGACGAGTATCGTCGAGAGTCGTCGAGTATGACTCGACGACTAAAGGCCATTCGTCGAGAATCGTCCCTGATTCTCGACGACTTGGCACTTGATTCTCGCCGAACGCCTTTGCCGATTCTCGCCGAATTCTTCAAGGGACCCTATGCTGTGTGGTCTGCGGATAGCCATTCCTTTAGGTCTATTTATACCTTTGGTATAAATAGACACTTAGGTTTTTTTTTTTAAAAAAAGAAAGAGGACTTGTGCTTTTCTTGCGGCCGATAAGAACCCGACGGAAAGAGTTCCGCCGATCGCTCGTTCCGCCGCATCCCGCACATCGCCGGACGGAAGTGTTCCGCCGCCGTGTCTGCTCCGCTGACCCTCCCATTTCCGGCGATAGTCGTTGTTCTTGCCTCTCCTGGCGCGGACCTAGCAGTCCGTGGAGTTGCAATGGTGCGGTTGTCTTCCTCCCGATTGTTCGTGCGACGAGCAGTTCGGGTTTCTCCTGCTCGTGTGGATTTCTGCAGAGACGTGGATATTATTCCACATACAACTCGCCACCGACAGCACTCAATACTTGGAGCCTCTTCGTTGAGTTGTGACTCAACGCCACTAAGGTATTTTGCCCTAGTTATTTTGTTTACTTCTTGATACAACGATCATGGCCAGATCCAGTTCTCTTGGGCTGTTCTCGTCCTTTTCCTTTCCGCTGCGTGCACAAAGTGTTGTGCCAACCCTCACGAGAAACCCCAACAGTGGTATCAGAGGGAGGTTGCGGCCATGATTGTTGTATTGGAAGTTAGGGAATTCCAACACGTGTAAACCTAGGGATTTAGAAGTGTTCTAAATGTCTAGATTTATTCCTGGAACATCAATTGTTGATGATTTTTCCAAGGGAAATCGGTGGTGATTTTGCAAAATTTGGTCGGGGCGCTGCCCCGCACCCCGCAGGGGCTCTGCCCCTTGACCCCGCCCGCTGATCGGTCAGCGGGACCACCGCCAGGGGCACTGCCCCTTGGAACCCCGCTAGGAACGTCTGGGATTTCGTAGCAATTTCTAATTGTAGAAGTTATTGTCTCCTTAGCAGTAACCATCCCTCGAATTTTGTTTTGGATTTTGAATCCAACAAAGAGAGATGAGCTTGTCTACTGCTTTAAGTTGAGTTGCCTTTCCCCTTTGTCCAATGCATGTAAACCTGAATATTTGGAAATGTCCATATGTTCAGATTTATCCCTTTGCTCTATCAAATGTTGATAGTGTCTTGTTGTGCACATAAGGGATGCATGAGGATTCTAGAAATGTTTTATTTTATTTAGATGTGCACATTGATCAAATGTTGATCATGGTTAATTGTTAACATACTATCAAAATTTAAATCCCTTCATCAAACAATAAGTGTTCGGATGCCTTCTGATGGATGACACTCTTCCGGCCTCGATCGATGAAGTGTGGGCTTGCCAAAGCAAGGTGCATTAATCTATCTTGGTAAGGGTGCGAGCGGATAATTGTGATATCCCACTGTCGACATCGGGCCCCACTTAACTAGGTGACCTCAAAGGTTGAGCGTCTAGAGGCATAGGGTTGGCATGCACCATATGATGGATGCGAATAAAGAGTTATTCACCAACCATACAAGAATTGCATGAGGATGCAATTGGCAAGCGTTGCCTACCTAAATAACTACATCGTAAGAGGAAAGCCAAAGCTGACTCATTGTGTTGGTGAAATACGGATCTTGTCCACTAAGAGAGTAGCTCGCATGAACTCTCCGAATTGATAGTGAGGGCTATTAGTTCGAATAAAATAGTGGGAGTTTTAATTAGAGTCCAAATTAAAATAAATTGTATTTTGAAACTTTGGTACTGATTTTATTCTGCATGAATTCTTATAGAATTTCATGGCAAGTGGTTCACACTCCACTTTGTCTCTGAGAGCCATCCTTGAGAAGGATAAGCTCAATGGGACTAACTACATGGACTGGTACAGGAGCTTGAGAATTGTTCTCAGGCAAGAGCGAAAGCTCTATGTCTTGGAAGAAGAATACCCCGAGGTGCCGACCGGGAATTCTTCCCGTGCTGATAAGGATGCTTACAAGAAGTATACCGATGATGCTTTAGACATCGAATGCCTCATGCTTGCCACCATGAACTCTGAGCTCCAAAGGCAACATGAGAACATGGGGTGCAAGGAGATTGACGAGCATCTTAAGAAAATGTTTCAAGGGCAGGCTCGTCAAGAGAGGTTCGACGTCACGAAAGCGTTGTTTCAGTGCAAGATGGGAGTTCGAGACTCAGTAGGGACTCACGTACTCAAGATGATTGGGAATATAGAGAACCTTGAAAGGCTGGGTTTTCCTCTGGGTCAAGAGTTGGCCACAGATCTGATCCTGCAATCGTTGCCGGACAACTACGAGCAGTTTGTCTTGAACTATAACATGAATGAAATAGACAAGACACTGTCCGAACTCCTAGGCATGTTGAGAACTTCCGAAATCAATATGAAGAAGGCCAAGCCTACCAGCCCCATACTGATGGTGCATAAGGGCAAGGGCAAGGCCAAGGGCTTCAAGAAGACGAAGGTGGGACCTAAGTCACATCTTGAGCCTAAGTCTTCTGCACTGAAGAAGAAGAAAAGCACGGTGAAGGAAGGGAAATGCCACCACTGTGGCAAGGCTGGTCATTGAAGGAGGAACTGTCCTTCTTATATTGAGGGTCTGCAGAAAATGAAGGGAGGTATGACTTCCGCTTCAGATATTTATGTTATAGAGATAAACCTTTCTGCTCCTTCATCTTGGGTATTGGATACCGGATGTGGTTCTCACATTTGTACAAATGTGCAGGAACTGGAAAGGAGAAGATTGCTGAGTAAAGGGGAGGTGGACCTGCGTGTCGGCAATGGAGCAAGAGTTGCTGCTGTAGCCGTAGGGGTTTACCGTCTTTCTTTGCCCAGTGGGCTTGTAATAGAACTAGATAATTGTTATTTTGTTCCGGCCATAACTAGAAACATTATATCTATTTCATGTCTGGACATGATTGGATTTTCTTTTATAATTAAGAACAACTGTTGTTCCATATTTAAGAATGATGTTTGTTATGATGTAGCCCAACTATTTAATGGTCTTTATGTTTTGAACTTAGACCATATGATCTATAATGTAGAAAATAATAAAAGACTAAGAACAAATGACTCAAACCCTACGTATCTCTGGCATTGTCGTTTGGGCCATATAAATGAGAAGCGCATATCCAAGCTCCATAAGGATGGACTTTTGGACTCATTTGATTATGAATCATTTGAGCGATGCGAATCTTGTTTGTTAGGCAAAATGACAAAAGCTCCTTTAACTGGTTATACTGAGAGGGCTGAGGATCTCTTGGGTGTTGTACATAGTGATGTATGTGGACCCATGAGTTCCATGGCTAGAGGTGGGTATTTTTACTTCGTTACATTTACTGATGATTTCAGTAGATACGGATATGTGTATCTTATGAAGTGCAAATCCGAGACCTTTGAAAAGTTCAAAGAGTTCAAGAATGAAGTAGAAAACCAGTTGGGCAAAAGGGTTAAAGCACTCCGATCCGATCGAGGTGGTGAATACCTGAGTCACGAGTTCCGTGATCATCTGAAAGAGTGTGGTATTATATCACAGCTCACTCCACCTAGAACACCACAGCACAATGGTGTGTCTGAGAGGAGAAATCGTACTCTGTTATACATGGTACGTTCGATGATGAGTCATGCAGACTTGCCTGTTTCCTTTTGGGGTTTTGCTTTAGAGACTACTGCTATGACACTGAATCGCGCTCCAACAAAAACGGTTCTGAAGACACCATATGAGATATGGACTGGGAAACGTCCTAGTATGTCATTCATTAAAATTTGGGGCTGTGAGGCATACGTGCTACGTCAAATGCCTGACAAGCTGGAACCCAAATCAGATAAATGTTATCTGGTGGGATATCCTAAGGAAATGAAAGGATATTACTTTTACCTACCGTCCGAGGGCAAGGTGTTTGTCGCAAGGACCGGTGTCTTCTTGGAGAAAGAGTTCTTATCAAGAAAGACTGAAAAGGTAGAACTTGAAGAAGTTCAAGAACCACAAATAGTGAATGAACCAGAATTGGATTCTGAATTAGGACTACAAGGTGTTGTAGCTAGAGAACCTACTCAAGAAACACATGTCCTGCGTAGATCTGGTAGACCAAGATTTGAGCCTGAGAGATATGGATTTCTCGTGTCTCAAATAGGTAATGTGTTGCTAATGGATCATGATGATGAACCAGCAACCTACCAAGAGGCTATGAATGGACCGGACTCCGACAAATGGCTTGAGGCTATGAAATCCGAAATGGACTCCATGTATGCAAACCAAGTTTGGAACTTGGTGGAACCACCTGAAGGGGTACGACCCATAGGGTGCAAGTGGGTCTTCAAGAAGAAGACCGATATGGATGGGAATGTACAGACATTCAAAGGGCGACTGGTGGCTAAGGGTTTTAGACAAATTCATGGTATTGACTATGATGAAACCTTTTCCCCTGTTGCCATGGTAAAGTCCATAAGGATATTGCTTGCTATTGCTGCGTATTATGGCTACGAGATCTGGCAGATGGATGTCAAAACAGCTTTCCTTAATGGAAACCTCCTTGAGGAAGTGTACATGACACAACCCGAGGGTTTTGTATCCCCAAATGAATCCACTAAGATATGCAAGTTGAATAGGTCCATATATGGACTGAAATAGGCCTCTCGAAGTTGGAATCTTCGTTTTGATGAGAAAATCAAAGAGTTTGGTTTCATCAAGAATGAAGATGAGCCTTGTGTTTACACGCGAATCAGTGGGAGCATTGTTGTCTTCCTGATACTGTATGTAGATGACATACTGTTGATTGGGAATGACATTCCTACCCTGAAAGTTGTTAAGAATAACCTAGGGAACTGCTTTTCTATGAAGGACTTGGGTGAAGCGACTTATATACTTGGTATTAAGATCTATAGAGATAGATCGAAGAAGTTGTTGGGTTTGACCCAGAGTACATACATCGATAAGGTGTTGAAGCGGTTCAACATGCTTGAGTCCAAGAAAGGATTTTTGCCCATGTCTCATGGTGTGAATCTCTCTAAGGACCAGTGTCCAAAATCTTGTGAAGATAAGGACCGCATGAAGTTGATTCCATATGCTTCGACAATTGGATCAATCATGTATGCAATGTTATGTACTCGACCCGATGTCTCCTTTGCTTTAAGCATGACTAGCAGGTATCAGTCAGACCCCGGTGAGTGTCACTGGATTGCAGTCAAGAATATCCTGAAGTACTTGAGAAGGACTAAGGATGTGTTCTTGGTGTATGGTGGGGAGGAAGAGCTCATTGTAAGTGGTTACACGGATGCTAGCTTCCAAACTGATAGGGACGATTCAAAGTCTCAGTCAGGGTTTGTGTTTTGCCTGAATGGAGGAGCTGTGAGCTGGAAGAGTTCCAAGCAAGAGACAGTTGCTGATTCTAGTACGGAAGCCGAGTATATCGCTGCAGCTAATGCAGCGAAGGAGGCTGTATGGATTAGGAAATTCATCGGCGAGCTTGATGTAGTTCCTAGCATTGTTGGTCCCGTAGTTCTCTACTATGATAACAATGGTGCAATTGCATAATCTAAGGAACCTAGATCCCATCAGCACTCCAAGCACATACTTCGGCGGTTCCATCTTATTCGTGAGATTGTCCAACGAGGAGATGTGAACATTTGCAGAGTGCCGACTGAGGAGAATATTGCAGATCCACTGACAAAGCCTCTCGCGCAGAGAAAGCATGATGGTCATACTAGATCAATGGGTATACGATACCTGAATGATCAAGTCTAGTGGGAGCCTTGTGGGTTGCATGTAAAGATATATTTTGTTGGCTGTTTATTGTTTATTCTTTTGATGAATTGTGTACCTAGATTTTCTTTTTACAATTAATGGCATATTCCGTTATTATGGTTTTTCTATATGATAGTTAAATGTTAACATAATGAATACCCTTAGAATGTTCGCTTCCATAGGACATCAAGTACGTGACTTGAATGTGAGAGCCTATGATTCATTTGAAGCTTCATTCTTAAAAGTCCCTGGTCGTGGTATCATCATAGGATCTAAGGGTAATGATGATACATGAAGACTAGCACGTGCGTTGACTGATGACCAGTTCTCACAGGTCATGATATTGTGATATCAAGTCATCACGTGGGTACTTGTTAGTGAACAAGTCGTACTGGACAGACCCAACCAGAGACTACTTTGTGGATTGTTATCTAATCGTGTCACAAGTAGGTCTCTATTGACAATGGTGTTGTGGTCCTTTGACCTGAAGTCACAGTATTCATCAAGTGAGGAAGAGCATGCTTTGATGCCATCTAAAGTCTTCCTTGAGAAAGGTTGATGATAAGGGTGGTTGTTGGGCACGTTACGAATCATTTGGATGTTTGTGTGTGAGCAGATATGGAATTTGTCCTCCTATATGACAGGAGTTGCATCCATGGGCCCCTTGATGGAACTGGACTGAGAAATGCATGGCCATGCTTAGTGGATTCAATATGTGATATTGGCCTCACCATTCTCTGGATGTCCGTTCTAGATCAGGAAACTTGGATTGAGTTATTATGAGGGTGACACGATCCATGCCTCTAGTTCTTTCCGGATGTAAGGGACAAAGGGATAAAGACAACGCTAATACATTGTTCATGAAGGCTTATGAGTTATAAACTCTTATTGCTTGGGGAGCAATGATGCATTGCTAGATGCCGCTCATTGTTTGTGAGGTTTATGATTTGATACTTCCAAGATCAAGTGGGAGACTATTGGAGTTACCATGGTGATCTAGAAGTTGTCAAACATGTAATCTCACTGCCAACGCGATATGATCCTGCAGGGTCGCACATAAGAGCTGTGGAGGAGTTGGAAGATTGACTGTATTGGTAAAGGTTACCAATCACCATTATGTATGGGGTCAGGCAATTGTTGCCAGTAAAGTTCATAGGGCATGGATAGTCAAAAGGTCGTCGAGTTTGACTCGACGACCAAGGCAAATCGTCGAGAATGTCTCGACGACCAAGGCAAATCGTCGAGAATGTCTCGACGACCAAGGCAATGTCGTCGAGAATGTCTCGACGACTATGGGGTTTTAGTCGAGAATCAATCTGATAGATTCGTCGAGAATCAAAGACTTAGTCGTCGGGACTGTCCATCGATTCTCGCCGAATCTGCCTGATGATTCTCGCCGATCGACGAGTATCGTCGAGAGTCGTCGAGTATGACTCGACGACTAAAGTCCATTCGTCGAGAATCGTCCCTGATTCTCGACGACTTGGCGCTTGATTCTCGCCGAACGCCTTTGCCGATTCTCACCGAATTCTTCCAGGGACCCTATGTTGTGTGGTCTGCGGATAGCCATTCCTTTAGGTCTATTTATACCTTTAGTATAAATAGACACTTAGGTTTTTTTTTAAAAAAAAGAAGAAGAAGGAGGACTTGTGTTTTTCTTGCGGCCGATAAGAACCCGACGGAAAGAGTTCCGCCGATCGCTCGTTCTGCCGCATCCCGCACATCGCCGGACGGAAGTATTCCGCCGCCGTGTCTGCTCCGCTGACCCTCCCATTTCCGGCGATAGTCATTGTTCTTGCCTCTCCTGGCGCGGACCTAGCAGCCCGTGGAGTTGCAAAGGTGCGGTTGTCTTCCTCCCGATTGTTCGTGCGACGAGCAGTTCGGGTTTCTCCTGCTCGTGTGGATTTCTGCAGAGACGTGGATATTATTCCACGTACAACTCGCCACCGACAGCACTCAATACTTGGAGCATCTTCGTTGAGTTGTGACTCAACGCCACTAAGGTATTTTGCCCTAGTTATTTTGTTTACTTCTTGATACAACGATCATGGCCAGATCCAGTTCTCTTGGGCTGTTCTCGTCCTTTTCCTTTCCGCTGCGTGCACAAAGTGTTGTGCCAACCCTCACGAGAAACCCCAACAATAGCCTCATTGGTGAAGTTTAAATCATCCAATTTCTCACACAGTTGGGTTACCTATAATAAATCTTTGATAGAAGAATCCTTCTCCTTATAATACATGTTAGCTTCATAAAATATTATATGTACAGATTATTCCATTTTTAAGGTGGATTTATTAAAAACCCTATAGGCCTTGCAGACTTGGGAATATCCAAGAAAAATTTCCACTGCAGCTTTGGCTTCAAAATTTCTAAGATGTTTCATGTTATTATTATGAATGTAACATCTACACCCAAAAATTCTAAAGTAATCTAGTTTAGGTTATTTCCCTTTAAGTAATTCATAGGGAGTCTTACCCTTAAGTTTATGTATTAAACTCCTATTCAGGACATAATTTGTTGTGCTTATAGCCTCTGCCCAAAATAATAGGGGCAAGTAAGCATCTGCAGGTAATGTTCCTGTAGCTTCAATGAGGGTTCTATTTTTCTTTTCTGCTACCCCATTTTGTTGAGGAGTTCTAAGAGCAAAGAAGCAATGTCTGATACCTTCCATCTCACAGAATTCTTGCGTAAGAAGAGACTCACACTCATTACCATGATCACTTCTAATCAATGCAACTGGAGTAGAGTACTCAATCTTAATGCTCTTAAGAAAGTTTGTAAGAACTTTAAAGTTATCTAACCTGTTTCTCAAGAAGAACACCCAAGTGAACCTAGAGAAGTCATCTACAATAACTAAGGTATAAAATTTCCCTCCCAAGCTCTGTACAGTAATGGGTCCAAATAGATCCATATGTAGCAAGTATAGAATCTTGGATGAATCACTCTTATTAATAGATTTAAAACTATTTTTGGTTTGCTTGCCTAATTGACAAGCCCTGCAGAGGCTTTCCTTCTTGTAAGGGTCAGAAGGCAATCCTCTAACAAGGTTGTCCCTAGAGAGTTTAGCAATATTTTTAGAAAAACATGTCCTAATCTTTTAGGACATAATTCATTATTATTACTAATTTGATTGAACAGGCAAATTTCTGAACTAGCTGACTTAAAATTAACTATATAGATGTTCTCTTATCTAAGTCCAGTTAAAACAGTTTTGTTATCTATAGAAGTAATAAAATAAGAAGATTGGTTGAAAGATACCTGATAACCTTCATCACATAACTTGTTTATGGATATCAGGTTATGTTTTTGATCACTCACATATACTACCTTCCTGAAGGTGACAGATTCAATGTTGACATTCCCATAGCCTTCTGTTTGGCCATAGTTAGAGTCTCCAAAAATCACCTTTGGTCCAAGCTTAGACTTGTAGTTGGTTAAGTTATCCTTGTTTCCTGTCATGTGCTTTGAACAATCACTATCATGGTACCATTGTTCCTATATGCTAGGATTTTTCTTCACCTGTAAAAGGAAAAATTAGGTGTTCTTAACCCAGGTAACCTTGGGTCCTTGATTCTTTTCAAATATTAAACTAGAAATATAGGAACATTCAGGTTGACTCTTATATCCTAGAGGGTGAATTTTCCTAGGTGGAATTATCCACTGAGTAAATTGGTTAACAAATTTTCTTAGTTGATTACTAGTTCTGGAATAATTTAAGTTTCTGTTAAAATTAACTGGGATTGACGAATCTTGATAAGTTCGCTGATCTACGTTCGAAGAATAGGGATGAGTTTGTCGAACTCCACTCAGTGAATGAAGGTATTCATTTTTTGTGCCCCAATATCGTCGATCGCAGCTCGAAGAACCATATTGGTTTCGTCGATCGTAGTTAAAAGAATAATTATAAGAAAAATTTGCGTTCAGAGTTCGTCGATCTGAGTTTGACATACTGTACGCATTTCGTAGATCTGAGTTCGATGAAAGCTGTTGAGCATAGTTTTTATTATAGTTTTTATTTTTCTTTCTCTTTCTTTTAGGTTTTTGGATTATTTAAACTTGTTCATTAATCTCACCTACTTTTTCTTTTCTCTTTTTTGATATAAATTTTATGGGGGTTGAGTGAATATTTTTCTGAATAAGGTGAGGTTGGCTTGATGAAGCACCTAAGCCCAGTTTGCCATTTAGCATGGCATTAACAGTGCTTGTGATGTTCATCAATTTGATGTTTCTCCCATTCATGGATTCTTCAAATTGCTTAGCCTCACTTAATTTAGTTTTAAATGATATGATTTGTTCAGAGGCTATAACTAGTTCATCATTTAGCTTTATATTTTCAAAAAACAAGTTATCATGTTCAGTTAATTTATCTCTGAGAAGTTTGATTTCGTTCTCAGATTTAATTAGGTCATTTATAATAACTTAAACTCAGTTTTTAAAAAATCTGAATTAAAATCAAATGAGGATATTACCTGATCCTCTTCTGATTCAGAATCTTCATTTTCTGAATCTTCAGCTTTTAAAGGATTTCTTGATGCATTGATAGTCATCAAGCAAATCTCTTTTGCTTTAGCCTCTCTTCATCTTCATCTGGTAGATGATCGTCGATCTCAGATCGATGAACTCAGAGTTTCAACTCTGAGCTAAGATCGATGATATTCGAGCTCAGGTCGACGATTTATTCTTCTTCTACTCAGATTCTCTGGTCGACGATAGTCTATCTCAGCTCGACAATCTTGGAATTTAGTATTGACAGTTATTTTCCAGAACAATAATCTCTGAGCTCAGCTCGACCAAGAAGATTTCTCATCTTGATGAACTTGGAGTTCAGGTCGATGAAATCTATCCTGAGTTTGACTAATTCCTTTCAAAATCAATTTTTCATATTTTCTATCAGCATAACTTCAATCTATTTTATTCCGACACAGTAATTCTCTGATAACTAATGCTCATATTCTCAAGAATATAGTCATTTCATGGTAGCATTAATTATGGCATTTATAGAGTTAATTACTTAGCTTATTTACTGAGATAGTTGAGGAAACATATTAAAGACAAAATTCCAGTTGTTATACTCCCAGGATTTCAGTAGTAAATCAAGGATATTATTCAAAATTCAAAGCTGAAATCTACTCAGTATATAAAAGATTTTCTTCTTCAGTCAAAGAGATATAAAACAACTGATACACAACACAGTTTTTTTTTTGCTATTGTGCTTACAGGAAATTGAAGAAGAACAGCTCACACCCATCTTCATTCTTCTTCAGTTTTTTCTTCAAGACCTTTCAAGAGATAACAATCAATATTTTTCTAAAAGATCCTGAAGATCAACAATCCAAGTTAAAGGCCTACACCCTGTGCAAAGCTTATAGCTTCCTGAACAAATCTCCATCTCAGGGGGAGCTTTGACATCACAGCAATATACGAGTATTCTCAGTGCTATTGAGAAAGAGAATTCAACATAACTTTTTCTTTACCTCACTATATAAAGGGTTTTATAACTCCCTTCAAAAGTTACCTTTGGTTGTCAAGTCTCCTTATCAAAAGACTTGGTTGGTTTTTGGGCACCTGATCAAAAGCTCAAAGGGTTGTGAGATCTCCCTTGAAATAGATCTTGTGGTGATAGGGAACCTGAGCAAAAACCTGTGGTGACAGGGCACCTAAACAAAAACCTATTAGTGGATTCCTATCAGGGTGGTAGAAGAGTGAATGTACCCAGTGTTGGGGAACCACTATAATTTCTTTGTGTCGTCTGGTTGTTCTATTTCTTGTTTTGCGGTGTTGTGATAATTTTGTTTTTAATTCTCTTTATATACCTTAATATCACTTATTTTAATTCCGTTATAAAAACTAATCAAAGTTTTTAAAACACTCTATTCACCCCCCCCCCTCTAGAGTTAAGATAGATTTATCCCCTCACTTTCAATTGGTATCAGAGGGGGTCACGGGTTCAAGACCCGGGGCGCTATTAAATCCTGATTTTTCCCTTTTACCTGTATGGGTCTGGCGGGTCAGACAATCATGGACATGTGGTAACCCCACCTTTAAGTCGTGTGGGCCATGTGATAAATCCCACCTCTCAGCAGTGTGGTCCATGTGGTAAGCCCACCTCTGAGCCAACGGGTTGTGTTGTACGCCGGGGGGATTGTTGGGTCCGGCGTTCCTCCACTTCACCCGTGGTGCTCTGCTACTTATTTATGAAATTAAGTAGCACCATTTTCAACGGTCCGGGCTTTTGGAATAGTTGGGTATGTGCTTGATCCTACAATATTCATATGATAATGTTACTATTACTCCTCTAGAAGAATAGATGGATGGTGATCTGTATGGTGATCAGTGGGCTGAACACTCTACTGCTGATATTCCTACTTTCAGCCCCACTACTGAACAGATATCAAGTGTCAAAGGCAACTATGTTGCTAAAGAAGATGAAGAGATCAAGCAAATAAAAAAAGAGACATATAGAAGAGATGGAAACCATTCATGACTTTGAAAGATGGAGTCCTCAATCAAGGACTATCATTCTGACTGCCTGAGACCAAATTAAAAAAAAAAAAAAACTAAAAGGGAAAAGCTATATAGCTCCCTAGAATGAGCCAAGCTGGAAAAGAATGAAGTGCTAAGAATAAAGTTCAGAAGGGACCAAAGGACTGGGCACTGCCATCAGATGCTCAAGATCCAAGAAAGTACTTTCTAAAGCCTTACAACTACTTTGAAAGGCAAAGGCAAAAGCAAATTGAAGCTGATGAGAAGGCTGCCAAGAAACCAAGCCGTGGAATGGTCATTAAGGAACCAGAAACTTGAAATATTTTATGTATTAGGTTCTGTAAGGGCTCTAGTAATATGAACTTTATTATGAGAAAACATTCAGTTTACAATTATCATTTTAAGTGTTAATCATATTTTTGATTATGTGTTATTTATTGATCTTATCTTCTATGAAAGTTTATCTCTTCCATGTGGTTGTATATATCATTGAAAAAGATTCTGACTTCTTCAAATAGGGGGAGATTGTTAGGTCAATTGATCACAATGTCCTAGATTTAAAGAAGGCACACAGGTCAATGGTATACACATAATTGTATCTAATATATGTTCAAAGTTCAATATATACAGCTTTTCTATTATTCCTTGATTAGACAGGTTGTCAGGGTCACAATGTTTGTTGGACTCATGACAGGATACTGGAAAAGTAGAAATTAGGCTAAGTCTAGAAGCGTTGAGTGAATACACTTCACTCAATGCCAGAGGTCTAAAAGCGCTGATAAAATTTCATACAGTCAAAGTATCAGTGTTGCTAGACTCAAATCTGGCTAAGTTCAGCAGCGTTGAGTGAAGGCAGTTCACTCAACACCTACTCAAAAGGAAATCTATCTATGTACAGAAGTATTGAGTGAGGAAAGCTCACTAAATACCTTATAAATAACTCAGAAGAAGTACAAAAGCGTTGAGTGTTGATGGTTCCTTAAATGCCTTTAGTTAAGAGAAATCTGCCAAGTCCAAAAGCGTCGAGTGATGATGGCTCACTCAACGCTTTATCAGTCAAGTTGTCTAAGTCAGATGCGTTGAGTAATGAAGGTTCACTCAATGCCTCAGGGTGCAGATTTTATAACAAGTGTTTTTGTGTTGAATCACTTTACTACACTCAATGCCTGTGAAGTTTGACTAAAAACTACTAAGTCCACAAGTGATGTCATGCTGACGTCATCCGTAATTCAAATATTGTGAGACTTGTGCGCTAGAAGATAAATGACGTCGAATGCCTTCTATACAGCAATTAAAGCTAAATGTGCATTACACTTTCCCATTTTGGCTTGAACATATAGAGAAAAGAGTCGTTGGTCGACGGAAGATAAAAAGGACTTTTTACAGAGAAATAAAGAAAAAGAGCTTTTAAAAAAGTCATCTTCTCCATCAAGTTTGTAAATCCATTACACTCAGATTTACACGTTTTTTGGAACTCAAAAAGAAGCTTGCTGATTGAAGAGATCAAGAACTGAAAGCATCTAAGTATTCTATAGTAAGAATATAAAACTACTTTTTATGTTAGAGGAGAAACAGAGCATTCAAAAGTTGATGTTCATCTTTAAAGCCACTACTTACAACACTGTTACATAAAAAGCTTGAAGATACAGAGCTCTGCATCAGTTCTTCTCAGCACAAGCAGAACTACACTGAAGATCTAGTGTCTTGTTGATGTGAAGTGGTTTGACTATGTTTTCTCAGTTTAGAAAGGTGACTCAGAGAACTATTTCTTTGGAGTCAATCATCACCAAACCATAACTCACTCTATAACATCATCTGTTGATCTGAGTTGTAAGCCTGTGTTATAATGGCTGAGTATATGAGTTGAGTATCTAAGTTGTAGGATCCTATTTAGGATCTGAGGTTGGGCTTGTTCCTGAGGTAAGATCTCTGTGTAGATCTGAGATAGGAGATCTGATATCTATGAGTGTATGGTTGTCTAGGCTGTGGTAGGAGTTGCTATACTCTGAGTTGTAGGAGTGAGTTTCACTATAATGTGTAGGATCCTGTGGGATCTGAGGTGTAAGCTCAAGGAACCGAGATAAAGGAGGAGTTAGCTGAATATAGCTTACTGCTAGATAGGTGGAGGGTAGGGTTGATATCGAGTCGAGTTCGAGCGATTTTGGCTCGGCTCGAAATCAAAATTTTCGACTCGAACTCGGCTCAAAATCGATTTCGAGTCGAGTCGGCTCGACTCGAAATGACTAAATTCCGAGTCGGCTCGAAATTGAATCGAGTTGGCTCGAAATCGATTAAAATCGGCTCGAAATTGAGCAATTTTTTGTCTTATTCATAGTTTGCTCAAAATTAAATTGGACAACCTATAAATTTAGCAAATGAAACATTTAAAGTCTTCATTCCATTTATTTAGGTTTAAATTTTGTTATTTTTAATCTTAAAATAAGAATATATTAATAAATACATTATTTTTTTTAATTAATTCGAGTTGATTCGAATCATATTTCGAGCGATTTAGGGCTGGCTCGAAATCGACTCGAAATCAGATTCAAGTCAAATTGAATTAACTCAAATTGAGTCGAATCAATTTTAACCGATTCCGATTCGGCTCAATTTTCGAACGATTTTCGAGCGACTTTCGAGTTTTGAATAATATGCTCAGCCCTAGAGGAGGGGGAAAGTGGATGTACCCTAGATAGGGGAACAACTATAAATTCTGGTGTTTTGTTGTGTCTCTTGAAAGCTAACAATAAAATCTAACACACAACTCAACCAAAGATAAAAGTATTCAAAAAGACTTGAAAAAGTATTCACCCCCCCCCCCTCTAGGTGTATTGCTACTTTTGAACAAATACATTCACTTTTTATACCGTATACCATATGCATTGATCGTATAACTGGTTCGTATTAGGCTTTGTCTTAATCTTAGACAATCTGGCGAGAGCATTATTTGATATAGGAACTTCGCACTCCTTTCTGTCTGAGTAATTTGTGTCACGTATCGGAGTGCCTTCTTTTTTGTCGAAAGATGGATTGGATGTGCTACTACCTAACGGGTGCTTGATGTGTACGGATAGATTTTATTGCATGAGGGTGCGAAAAGGAAGTTAAGGGTTTGACTTGGAAGTGTCACTACTGCTGATAGTAAAGTTTTTACGTAATCTTTGGCATGGGATGACACTCAGAGCAGCATGTGTGCATCAATTTCAATCTCAAGGAGGTAAAATTGGGGCAAAATACGGTTCACAAAACTACCTTCTCATGTATGAAGGGATTGAGCAAGATATTGATGTCTGCTCTCCAAGTAATCAAGGCAGTTCGCAAAGGCGCAAAGTTATTCTTTATGCTAGTGGAGGCTTCACAGACCAAGCCCGGTTTGAGTAGAATTCTTGTAGTATCGAAGTTTGCTGATGTATTCCCTAAAGATCTCCCAAGAGCTCCTCCTCAGCGAGAGATCAATTTCACTAATGAGCTAATGTCAGGTGTCAAGCCTATTTCACGCTCTCTGTACCGTTTAGCGCCAAAGGAGATGGTAAAACTGAAAGTACAGTCATAATAATTACTAGATTAAGGATATGTGCGTCCGAGTTCGTCATATTGGAGTGCACCAGTCCTTTTTGTGGAGAAAAAGGATAGATCAAGATTATGTGCGTCCAAGTTTGTCACCTTGGAGTGCATCAGTCCTTTTTGTGAAGAAAAAGGATAGATGTTTGTGATTATGGATCGATTATCGTGAACTAAATAAGCTGACAGAGAAGAATAAGTATCTGATTCTGAGAAACGATGATCTGTTCAATTAGCTGGTTGGATCTACTGTGTACTCAAAACTGGATCTGAAGTTCGGTTATTATCAGTTGAAAAAAAGGGAAAGTGGTATTCCCAAGACAATATTTATTACGCATTATGGGCATTGTGAGTTTACTGTCATGTCATTTGGACTAATAAATGGGTCATCTGTATTTTTGGACTTGATGAACAGAATGTTCATATAGTATTTGGACCAGTTCATAATAGTCTTCATCGATGATATCCTAGTGTACTCTCTATCAGAAGAAGAGCTTTTGGATCACTTACGCACTGTTTTGGAAACCTTAGGAGGAGTTAGTTGTATGCCAAGTTCTCTAAGTGTGAGTTTTGGCTGTTCTCGGTAGCATTCCTCGGTCATGTGGTTCGTGGAGAGGGAGTTACGGTGGATCCCGCAAAGATAGTTGTTATATGGGAGTGTCATGTGTTGTCCACGGTGGCAGAAATCTGGAGTTTTCTGGGACTTACCGGCTACTACAGGCGCTTCTTAGAGAAATTCTTGCAGATAACTCTACCTCTCACTACCTTGACAAGGAAGGGTCAGAAGATTGTTTGATCGCTGGCGTGCGTACAAGCTTTTGAGGAATTGAAGAATCATTTGACCATGATGCCTATTTTGTGCTTGCCATATGGTACGAAAGGCTATGACATCTACAGTGATGCATCAGGAAGCTTCTTAGGTTGCGTTCTTCTTCAGTACGGAAAAGTTATTGTGTATGACTCTCGCTAATTGAAAGTTTATGAGAGGAACTATCCAGTCAACAATTTTTAGTTAGCGGCCGTGATATTCGCTCTCATGCTTTGGTGACACTACTTGTATGGCATGAAGATCGATATCTTTACGGAACATAAGATCCTAAAGTATCTGATAGATCAGAAAGACTTGAGCATGCTTCATCGGAGATGAATGGAGTTCCTAGGAGACTACACCTTCAAGATTCATTATATCCCTGATACGGGAAATGTTGTTGCGGATACGTTGAGTCGTAGGACTTCTGCACAGGAAAACTAAATTCTAAGGCATGATGAGTGTCTCATCAATGACTTAGAAGCCTTGGAAGTCTCTTGCGTCGATAGGAGTACAATGGCGAATGCATGCTTGAACTGGACAAAGGTGTAGTGTGACCTTGTAGACAGGATTCGACAAAAGTTCGAGCTTGATGAAAGCATGAAGCGCTATGTAGCGGAGACCGTGGATGGGTCTAATGCTGAGTTATCCTTAGAAGACGGTCTTTTGCGAAAAGGTTATCGTTTATGCATCCCAAAGTTTGGAACGTTATAAGAGGAGTTGTTATACGAGGCTCATTTTACCAAGTACATAATCCACCCAAGGAGCATAAAGATGTAGAAAGACTTGAAGAAGCTGTTATGGTGGCTGGGTTTGAAAAAGTAGATAGCTCACTACATGGTAAAGTATCACACTTGCGCACTAGTGAAGGCTGAATGTCAAAAGACTGGTGGATTTCTAAAGTCTTTGCTGATTCCAGAATGGAAGTTCGATGACATATCAATGGATTTCATGCATGGAATGCCGAGATTGCAACAGGGGAGCGGGCATCTTGGTAGTCATAACCCGTTTGACAAAGTTGTTACACTTCATCCCAAACATGAAGGACAATTCTGTGGAAAAGCTATCAAAGCTCTGTATGATAACATAGTACGACTACACGGTGCTCCCCATAGCATTGTAACTGACCATGATGGGCATTTCACTTTGAATGATTGGAGATTAATCCACCATCTGTTGGGTACAAAACTGAAGTTTAGCATGGCCTTTCATCCTCAAACGGATGGTCAGATCGAAAGGACCAATAGGATGATGGAAGATATGATCCATATTTGTGCCCTGTATTTCGAATAAAGATGGGAAGAAGACATCTAAATGATTGAGTTCGCCTAAAATAACAGCTACCAAGCGAGTATTCAAATGGCGCCCTTCAAGGCCCTTTTGTGGTAGGAAGTGTCTTGCTCCGTTAGCGTGGGTGGAAACGGGTGAAACTAAGCTGTATAAACGTAAAGAAGTCGAAGATGCAAATTTGACGATATGTTTAATTCGGGAGCGACTGTTGATTACTCGGGATAGGCAGGCTAAGTACTACAATGCCAAGCACCGAAACGTTGAGTTTACAGTTGGCGATTGGGTGTATCTTCAAATCAAGCCATTTAAAGGTTTATCTAGGATTCGACATTTGAAAAAGATCAGTCTGAGATACCTTGGAACGTTTGAGATTATTGAACGGGTCGGTGAAGCTTCCTATCGACTAGCTTTTTCCGCCGAGCTAAGTAGTTTTCACAATGTGTTCCACACATCAGTGCTATGGAACGATATTTGAGAGCCAACACAACTCATTGATGTGGATCAGGTGTCGGTTGATCGTAGGCTAAAGACGAAGTTCTAGCCAGTTCATATCGAATACACTGAGATCAAGCAGTTGCAGAATAAGGTGATCAGGATGGTCAAGGTTTGTTTGGACAATTGTGGTATAGAATAACTTACATGGGACGGCAAGCAAATCATGCTTGAGGAGTTACCCGAATTGTTCCGTTGAGGTACAATTTTTGTATATTTTGTACTTATTTGTTTGTTTCCTAAATGTTTAATTTTGGGACAAAATTTCTTAAAGGAGGGGAGATTTGTAACAACCCAAGTCTTCTAGCTGAAAACAACCAAGTCAAATTTGTCGAGTGATCTAAGGAATTCGTCGAATGGTCTCGAGTGATCTAAGTGAATTCATCGAATGGTCTCGAGTGATGTAAGGAATTCATCGAATGGTCTTGAGTGATCTAAGAGAATTTGTCGAATGGTCTCGATTGATCTAAGTTAATTTTTCGAATGGTCCCGAGTGATCTATGGAATTCGTCGAGTATTCTGGTCGAACGCGTGTCTTTTGGCCCTTAGGCGGCTAAGTATAGTGGGACTATACCTTTAAATTAAGAGTAAGGGTTGATATTGACCATCCATTCTAATTTTGTTAGATCATACGTCTAAGGTTCCATCCCATCTAGGTTTTAAAGCAAGGATCGGTGAGAGACAAGTTATACTTTCGCCGCTCGTTCTCTCTGCCTGAGCCGAAGGAAGAACAAGGAGCGAAGGTCTGTTTGAGCTTTTCTGGTGGGATCGAAGCCACGAATAATTGCGAAGGTCAGCCACAAACCGCCTTCTTCTCTCTCGATCTCAAGCTTGTGTCGTAGACACCCTGTAGTCGTCCCTTGGTGTTGTGGTTTTAACATCGCAGGAGAGGATTTGTGTTGCTCCACGCCACCAGTAGTGATAAGGTTGGCTGGTGAAGTTGGCTAAGGCAGCCGCCGAAGTCATGGCCAACAAATAGGAAATCGATTTGGAGTTTGGATCGGCGTGTGGAAACCGAATCCGTACGTGGATAGCCGCTACAAAAGTCGTTGTGATCGAGCTATGCCTCTGAAATGCGCGCCAAGGGTAATGATTCTCCTTTTGGATATGTGAAGTCCTCTTTTAGCATGTTTACATGAAATCCCTCATCGATCGGTGGAGAAAAGGTGCTTTCCATCGGGTCGATATGTTTATCCTGGAGTATATTTTGCATATAGTATACAGAAGCATGAGTACGGATTAGGCATGTTGTGTGAAGACTATCTGAATAAGTTGGTCTAGATTAGTGAAGTTTTGTTTTGCTTGCCGGAGAAGACTCCGTAGAAATTGTATGGTTTTGGAGTTCTATTTACAATGAATTAGAGGGAGATTTTGTTGTGATTGTAAAACCTGTGTCCTGGGGACACAATGACTAACTTGTTGAGATGTGTGCCCGAGTGCCCAACCTCGTTGGCCCCAGCCGTAGAATGAATCCTTGGTATTGTGGGTTACGTGAAAGGGGAGGCTGACTCGCATCGTTGTCGTTAATTAGCACGACGATCTGAGAATCGGGAAAGAGCTGAATTGTACCCGCACTATGTTGTTCAGCTAAACAGACCTAAAGTACATGGCAGTGTCGTTGGCATAGGTGAGAATTGTGGATGTATGCCATGCTAGTAATACTTAGGTGAGACCATCCAGTCTGGGAATAAGGATGGTAGTGGGACTCATGGAGTTTCCTGTTTGGGTGCTAGTGCACCAGTGATTGCTCGTGATGGAAACAAATGGGACCCTAGGTTGTCCGGTATACTGATAATGTGCCCTGAGTACACAAGACGTTTGGCTAATCGTGTCATCGTATATGGTGATTGGTGCTTAAGTTGCACATTCTTGATATTTGTCAACATGTTATTTGCTTGCAGGGAAGGAGTACCGCCACCCCGAGAAAGGGGTGGGTTCGTTATAATTTGGTCAGCTAAACCTGATTGTTGTCTTGTTTGCCATCGTTTGGTGAAATGCTTCTGTGTAGGTGCTGCAAGACCAAGTGGGAAATAACGAACTGAAGCCTTTTGCTAGGCTGGCACTCGAAGGCCCAAGTGTAATGTTTTGTATATTCATATGTTGTCGGTCTGCGTACTGATGTATGGAAATCACACACTTGTAAACCTGAACACAGTTTTGTAAGGTCTTAAGACCATAACTATTTGTGTAACTTTCAATCATGTTATATTTTAATAATAGACATTCTTGGATGAGTGATTCTTTACTCCTTAAACATCCGCTAGAATGCAACTCTTTGTTAGGATGTGTTATAGGTTTAGAGTGATTTATGATTTCATTTCGTAACTCTTTCATCTGTCTGTTTAATATGGCATGGGGCCTCGATAGGACCTTCTGTTATATTACTCGTGACGTATGAGGTGTTACAATAATAGTGGAGGTGGGCCATGACACAAGAATGAAATTTGCATGAAAATATGTGTATTATGAGTTGGAAACAAAAGTCGCAGATTGGTGACGACGTTCATGGGTGCTCCCATGCAGGGGGAAGGTGGGGGTGATGACGTTGTGAGAGGCTCGACCATGTTACATGGATTGTCTATGAAAAAATAAGGAGATTTATTTGGGTTTTGGAGGTGGTGGCAGCGCATGCAAAGGTGGCTATCTTGAGTGTGGCATGGTAGCGGGAGTGGCATGAAATTTTGGAGGTGAAATTAAGTGATATATATGGGAATGGATGGGGTGCAAGTAGCAGCTTAGAGAACAGTGGAGGGTAGCAACTCGGGGGCGAGGAGGCGACTTGGACTAGCGCGGCAAGAGCTCGCGGAGTTGGCGAATTGAAGATGGTGGGCAACATCGAAGACGGCACGGTAACGACAAAATGAATTTATTTTATTTTCCACCGTCACAAGCGCAACCGCGACATTATTCCAGCAAAATAAACATAAAAATAAATAAGTGAACAAAGTATAAAACAAACGATTTATAAATAAAAATACTAAATATATTACTATTTTATTTTGAATATTATGCTAGATTATATATTAAAATACATATAAATTCTACTCATCAGTCCCTGCTAAGTGTGAAAGTCTTATCCAGCACATCCTTCCTTTCGACCCACTTTGCCTCTAAGTCTGCTCCCGCAAGCACTTCCCGCATGCTTGATCTGTCTTCACGTTTTGTCCAGTATGCGCCTTCGAGCTCTACTTTAGAAGGCGCTCCGCTTTGCCCATGACTAGACAATACTTAAAAATATTTTGTAAACTAGCGTTGATCTGTCACCCTCTGAAAAATTTGTATTTGTACTTCAGCTTATACTCGTGGATTTCGCAAGAAGTGGGTTTGATCCTGTATTTTTTTCTTTTTGGGGTTTTCGAAAGAAAAATCAGTTTGCTTGCAGCTAGTTCTCTATTCTGACTATTCACGTGTTCTACTCACTGTGGAGCTAAGACGATCCGCTTCAGTAGATCTGTAAAAGTGTTGAAGACCGGACAACAAAAGTAAATTTCATTGGTCAAAGCTACATATATGTTAGTAAAAATCATAATACAAAGTGCTTCAGTTTGAGTATCTTTTACAAAAGTATACTGAGCTTTACTTGTTTTTTGTACTTTTTAATCAATCATCTTCCCAAAAATTAAATCCCATACATAGTTTAATTCATAACATAAAATTGAAATTATTATCTAAAGCTATATGATGTTTTACGTCTATGCTCATAGCCTTTTTCTGTTACTTCAATATCTTACTCACTAATTTGATTTCTCTCTAAATAAGACCACCATGAACATCTCATTAATTTATTCTTACTATTTATCAACCAAATACTCAAGAAACAAAAAATTGACACCAGTTAACTCAATATCAAAATTTTGCATGTCAATATTACATTCTCCATTAACTTACATGCAGTTCTTAATTAGGTACTCATGAGTTAAGTCTTCCAATAGATAAAATCTTGCTAGATATAATATCATCTAATTGTAATGGCTCGCTAGACTCTCATAATTTTTAAATAAGATTATTCAAATGACACCTTTAACTTGACTCTTTATCACACTCATAATGCATATAAAAATAATTTAGAAACCAGCCACAAGAGTAAAATTCCAAAAGAGAAACCAATTAACAAATTGAAAACATGTAAATATACAATATAATTTATAATTAATGTGTGTACTCATTATAATAACACGGGTCAACATAAAAATCATAAAAAATACATATACAAATAAGATTACTCATGCGATACCTACAACTAGGCTCTTCATCACACTCATAATGCATAATAAACAAAACTCAGACAACCACAAGAATACGCACAACTCCAAAAGAGCATATCCATGTTAGCCCATTATAGTTCATGATGTAGAGCACAAAAATGGAGTGTGCACAGCTAGCCAGCATCATTATTTTAGCACCCCAATAAGGGATGTAACTTTCTCAAAACATATTAATATATATATAACAATATTATTAATATTAATTCCATTTCCACACTTTTCTTTCTCACATTTAGGCTTCGTTTGAGGGACATATTTTCATCGTTCAAGCGGTTACGATCGCATGAATCAGACCTTAATTTGTTCATGCGGTCGTAATCGCTTGACCGGTGAAAATAAGCCCCCCTGCCCCAAACGGAGCCTTAATCCCATGCCGATTACTGGGAAAATTTTGGGTGATTTGTCTCATATTGTATGATCACCATGCACTAGATGCTATGAGACTGTCACTTCTTGCAAAAATCGTGTTTGATTGAAAAATGATTGTATATCAATAAATATAAACATATTTTTATATAGTCGTATTTTAATCAAAAAATACTCTACCGTAGGATCACAAATCGAACGACTATACAAATTTTGGACGTATAAAAGGTGAAGTAAGACCAAAATATTTTTTCCCATTAATCACTACTAGGACTCTTATCCCTTCCTCCTCCCTCTCTCCAATTCGAAATTTTTTTGGCTACGAGTAGCATTTCCTGAGAAAGAAGCGCGAGTTGCTCGCCGTTGCATTAATCCTGCTCGCCGTCCTATCAAATGTGTACTCACAATTTTATTTTTTATTTTCTTGCATTTATTGCTCATAATTAGATATCATCTTTTTACTCACTCTCAAAACAAAAACATTATCAGTGCTCAAAAATTTTTCCTCCCATTCTTATTTTTTTTTCTTTTCATATTCTCTGTCTCCATGTTTAAGTGCCCTGCCCTGTAACCCTCACACATTCCTTTTTTTAATCTTATGATCTCCTCCTTTCCCTGTTCCATGCCCCCACTACTTCCTGCGCGCGTGGCCTCTCTCTCTCTCTCTCTCTCTCTCTCTCTCTCTCTCTCTCCACAAAACCCAAGAGATCTCCCACAAAAAGCAATCAAAATCCTCTCTTGTTATGCCCGCAATCATGAACATTGGTTGCCTCACGCGCATGCCATATTGCCCATTGCCCTGCCTCTTCTTCTCCTTCACCTTCAAATGCATGCGGGCTAGCTAGCTATAAATCCCCACATCCATCCCCACTCTCTTCTTCCCACTTCCCCGCCTAACCCCCACTCACTCTCAGTCTCTCAGCAACTTAATTAACTTTCAAACATTTCGCATATGGCGGGTTCTGGGTTCGAAGGCTTCGAGAAGCGACTAGAGCTCCATTTCTCCGGCGACGATCCTCTGGGTCTGCGGAGGCTCAGCTTCAAAGCGCTGGACTGCGTCCTAGCCGCGGTTCAGTGCACCGTCGTCTCTGCCGTGGGCAATGCTTTCTTCGACGCCTACGTCTTGTCTGAATCAAGCCTCTTCCTTTACCCGGCGAAGCTTGTCATCAAGACATGCGGCACTACCGGGCTGCTCCACTCCGTCCCGCTCCTTCTTAGTCACGCCGCCGGGCTGGGTCTCCAGCTCCTCCGCTGCAAATACACTCACGGCAGCTTCATCTTCCCGCGCACGCAACCACCCCCGCACTGTAGCTTCAACGAGGAGGTCGTCTTTCTTGACAGTAATCTTCCGGCATCTCTCCGCCACCGGAAGGCACGGGTTCTGCCGTCCCATTCGTTGCGCCATAAGTGGCACGTTTATTCAGCCAGCTCAACCGTCGACTATCCCGTCGAAGATGACAACCCTGTGACAGTGGAAGTCTGTATGACAGAGCTGGACCGGACAGTGGCCGGACGGTTCTTCCTATGCCCGGAAAACGCCGGGATGTCCGGCCACGAGGCCGGACAAGAGATGACTCGGCGGGCCAGTATCGCAGCCACCGCCGCCCCACAAGCCTTCATATGCGACTTCGCATTTGACCCGTGCGGGTACTCAATGAACGGGCTGCAAGCCGACCGTTACTCCACCATTCACGTCACGCCTGAGGAGGGATACAGCTACGCCAGCTACGAGTGTGTCGTCGCCAATAAATCCGAGATACAGAGCGTGCTCGAGAAGGTCAACGCAGTGTTCCGGCCAGGGGTAATGTCGGTCTCCGTAACCGGCGGCCATGCAGTGTGGATCGAAATAGCGGGCGGGCTGAGGTGTCGGAGCCGCGCTGCGGACGCGTTTCCCGGCGCTGGAACGGTGACCTACCAAACCTTCGCCGCCGGAATGGACGAGTGGAGTGCTTGATCCGCGGTTTCTTTTGGAGGTGAGAAGAGAGAGAGAGAGACGAGGTGGGGGGAGAGTGGGAGCGCCATGATCTAGAGCTCCACTGACAGAGGCACGCTTAGTACTGGAGGAGAAAGAATGTGGCAGAAAGAAAAGAGAGAGAGAGAGGTTTTCATGGTGTAAAGGGTTGGATGTGGTCTCGGTTCTCATTTTAAATTTTATGGTTTCTTTTTTTTGTATTTCTTTCTTTAAAAGAGTAAAAAAAAGTGCAGATTTCCCCCCGAATCTCCAAATAATTAACTTTTTATATGTGTTTCTTGCGTGAGTGCTCCTTCCATTATTTTATTTTATTTTATTTTGCATTTATGATTTTTTTTCCTATTATATTCTTCCATGAGTAGTTGGGTGTAATTATTTCTTCGTTTTCTTGGGGAATGTTCTTTTCTGTGGATACAATTAAACTCATTAGTGTAGTGTACACAAAATTGGTGGTCTAGATATTTAAAAAAAAAAAAATTTACATCCTTTGCCTACTCGATATTTTAACATTTTAAATATTGATCCATATTACAGTAAAGATTTAATGGTGATGATAGAATGAAAAAAAATGTTATCTTAAATAATTCAATTCTTACTAATATGTTTGAATTTACTTTTATTATATTCTTATCTCTGGTACTTGATCACTTTTTGTAGTCTTTTCAAACAAGCAACATAATCGACCATTAATCAAGCATCACCAAAGTGTTGTGGAGAGGTGCTCCTTAGAGTAGGAGAAGTGCCCCCTCTCAATTGATACGTTAACACAACAATTGGTAGCATACCCTATGGCATAATCGGTAAGATTAACTACTTACTATATGGCCACCTCCACCTTACCCACACAAGCAACACGAAAGAATGCAGCGCTATCTAAATCGTTGTCGAGGAGATAGTATCCTTGAATCGCCAGTTGTTGCTCATCCAGCTTGGGAATAAGATCCTAAGCACCCCCCCTCCCCTCACACACACAGACACAACTCAGAGCTTCATGAACTGACTTACATTTGAAGCGTATGTTGGGCAAAAGGACGAATCCAAGATGGTTCCTAGAATCCAATTGGCCCCTACCTAACTGGAGCCACGCTTGATTGCCTTGCCGAAGTTGATCTTGCAACATCATATATACATGTTGGGGATCCCAAGGCATGGGTATACGAGTGGTGCATCATAAATCTCTCTAATAGGAACCCAGTAAAGTTGATGAGCAAAAAACATCCTAAGACAGCAACCCTCAGCTTCAAAGATATCCTTCATAAAACTAACTTTCTTTAGAATCTTCTCACGGGAATGGGGTGGGGCAATCCTTTCAATGAATAGACATTTCTAGCCTTCTAAATATCCCAAGTAATATAACAAACCAAAACTTAGGACAAGAGGAAGAAATGGTTAACTAGCATTCAATAAGAAATATACAAGTAGGTAGGCAATCCAAGTCTACCTTTCATAAGAAGCACTGAAAACATGGTAATAAAGAAGCCTTCTAGACTCAAGTCCCTTTCATAATGGTATGAGAAATATTCAATTGTTTATGACCCAACTTGATAGTAGTGGCCTTTTCTACAACATCCTCACACCCCCAATATGTCGTTAAACTTTTTTTGAGATAAGGGAATCACCACATCTTTAAGACATAGATCTTCACTAAACAAGCTCCAAAGTAAGGCAATATACCACTTACGATCTTGCATAAGTACTTCTAACAACTTACGATCATACCCAAAAAAGTCATAGAGAACCTCAGATGAAGTCATCACCAATGGGATTGAAGAACTTAAGCACCATGCAACTGTCTAATAGACTTCAAGTAATACCCACTTTTTAAAACATTCCCCGGGTCCCCAAAAGCCGACCCGGGGTGGGTCTTATTCCAAGAACAGCTGCCTCACGGTTATTGAAGCGGGGAAAATCCCTACTCAAAAATTCGGATCAAGGCAGTCTAAGGTTATCGGTTCAGTTGTCGGGCTCGACGGCTAACGGGTTAGGACGAAGAAACAGACATGCAACTAAAAGGACCACAGGTTCTGCGGCAGGGAGGTCACACCACGCACCCGGATGTTTAGAAAAGCTTTCATTCCACAACCAAAGATGACCGAGTAGGCACGAGGTAAATTCTATCTGGTGACTTAGTCAAGGCGGTGACTTGGATGGATAGTCTCTAGCACGTGACATGTCTCTCTGATGAAAGGATCCAAAGGCTCTGCTCAAAGTCTAGGAAATATGGTGCTCGAGATCTTTTGTGAGATTCTGAAGTCCATCTCCTAGTACCCATGTGGTCTTATTTATAGGCAAATCCAAGATGAGGGGGGGTCTTATTTATAGCCCCACCCATGGAGACTAGGTAACTTTTTGGGGGAGCTCGCTCAGGTTGGGCGAGTAACTGACCTAGTCTCCCAACTGATGAGTATGCAAGGGGAGCTCGCCATACTTACCCAGGCCTTCTACTGTTTTTTGCATTGACTCTGACTTCTGTCTTGACTTGCTAACTTTGACTATTGCTGATCTAGATTTGGAGAGGTCTACCCTTGACGAATATGAGTTGTACACAATCCCCGATCTTTTCTAGCGACATAGGAGCTCGGAAAGAAACATCCAACATTTATTCGGCGAACTGATTTTGCAAGTATTTGAGTTACTCGCGTCTGATATTGGATGCCTGCTAAACTCTATTAATAGGGGGTTGCTGGTCTTGAAGCAAGCATTTTGAACTCGCACGCGATGTCGAAGTCTGTCGAGGAAGTCTACCAAGCGAGCATTGTTGCTTTGTTTGGATTCCTCGAGCCAACAAGGCCAAAAAGGTTGTAAGGGGGTGAGGTCCTTGCTGACCTCCCTCCGCTAAGGAGGAATAAGTTGAAGAAGAAGAAGAAATCACTTTCCTCAAAAACTGAAAAACCGCCTCCGGGTACCAAGGATGTCGCCTCCCCGGCCGATCCTTTTGACATTCCAGCCCACACCAAGAAGCTCCTCGACGTTCTTGGTTTGAGCAACATTCTCGAGCACTTTGCTCCCGAAGCTTCTCTCCTCCCTATGCCGCCTTCTCCCCCGGCCCCGGACCTCGTAGGGTCCCATGCATAGCTGCGAACGGATCTCGCTGCCTCACTAGGTTGCTATATTATCGATGACTCGAGTTGAAGGATCAAGCGCATACCCAACTGCACCAAAAGCCCAGACTGTTGGAGTGGGTGCTACTTAATTTCTTAAATAAGTAGGAAAGCGCCACGGGTCAAGTGAAGGAACGCCGGACCCAACAATCCCCCCCGGCGTCCAGCACAACCCGTCGGCTCAGAGGTGGGGTTACCACATGGCCCACATGGCTCAGAGGTGGGGTTACCACATGTCCACGGTTTGCCTGACCCGCCGGACCCACACAAGTAGAAGGGAAAAATCAGAATTTAATAGCGCCCCCCGGTCTTGAACCCGTGACCTCCTCTGATACCAATTGAAGGATCAAGCGCATACCCAACTGCACCAAAAGCCCAAACTGTTGGAGAGGGTGTTACTTAATTTCTTAAATAAGTAGCAAAGCGCTACGGGTCAAGTGAAGGAACGCCGGACCCAACACGAGTTGTTGGACAATTCCATTCTACCTTGCTGACTTTTATTCTGTACTCGCAGCTCCTCCGTCGGCTATCTTTGGCGAGCATCTGGATGTCGCTTCCCTGCGATCAGCTCCACTGGTCTCCCTCAAAACTTGACAACAGCCTCGATCCGAGCACACTATTCAGATCAATGTCAGTTCCAATAAGGGGTCGGGAAAAAAACTCCTGAGGTGAGGAAAAAAGATCTCCCGATGACAAAGACCTCGCAGCCTGGGGCGAGTAAAGCCCCTCACTCTGTGACCACCACGTCGCTATTGACGGAGAGCATTCCTTTACCTCCACCTCCTCCTTCGACCAATCCATCTCGATCAAGGGAGAGCATCCCTTTACCTCTGCCTCTTTCATTGCCGCTTAATAACGAAGCTCTCCTTAAAATCTGCCCGAAAACTACGGCTCCTCTGAACCCTCCTGAGTGCTCTTCGCGAGATCGGGATAGAAGGCTCTCGAGCTACTTCCTGCCGAGGACCGAAGATCATGAACCTGGAGGTCATGGACAGGGGCAGGCCGCCGAGCGCCCGGGAGGCTCGTCATCAGGCCAGCAAGAATCAACTCACCGTAGCCCATCCCCTCGCCGATTTTGATCCCTATAACAATATAGCTCTCTTATTGCTGAATTGGTCTGACTACTGATACATGTTCTTAACTAATTTGATGACTTCTAATTATCTTGAAAAATCTCCCTACAACCCCGGGAGCAGCTTTCATCGATGCTCACGGGCTTCTTGCTCACGAGTACCGCCAAGCTGCAGCCCGAACATACATCGAGCTGGAGGCAAAGTTCGACCAACTTGCCATCTGCGAGCCTTATCACTAGATCTCAGCATTGGAGGTGAGAATGGAAAAGATGGAAGAGCTACAGGACCGGCTTATGGCTTACGAGTCCCTCTTTCACATGATTAATGAGTTGTAGCTACGACAATCGATGACCGATCATCCCCTACAACTTCATCATGTGGAGTTGGCTGGCATGTAGACGAGCATGGGAATGATGGGATTACTGGCAAGGATGGAGGACCAGTTGCGTTGGGGCGATGATGCGATGGCTGTGGCGAGGGAGAACTACCACCGAGCGCACGAGATGGGCTGGGCCGAGCAACATCCACCTCTTCTCGAGCAGCAGCCTCCTAGGACTTAGGATTTTTTTCTTTCTTATATTTTTCCTCGCCTCTGGCGACATTGTATTGAACGATCTGTGATATTATTTTATATAATGACGAGTTTATATCTCACAATTGATATGGTGATTTGCATGTGTTGATGTTTTTTTTGTATTGATACTCGTCGTTATCCTGCGATTACTTGAGTTGTCTGTACTGGTTTAGGCAAGCTGCTGATCTTCTAAATGGCTTTGCGTGAGATAGGGTTCCTAGGGTTGATCTGTCGGTTAGCACGTGATATAGGCTAATACCACCAAAAGTAGCCTTCCTACCGCCCATCCTAGAGGGTCCGCGCGTGAAGCTATTTGAAACTTTCCATGGCCGAAGATTCGACGTTATCCACTAGTGTCAGAACAATAACTCGTTGGACGAGGTCTTCCCTGTGGAAGGTATAGTACTTGCCGGGATCTTAATGTACTCGCTGATTTGATTCAGATAGTTATTATGACTTTACTAATTGTTATACCAAATATACAGCAACTCACGTTCTTCCACGGAAACCACTTCCTCTGGCGAAGAAAGTCCAGGGTTCAGTGAACCCGCCTACTGATGTTGAGGAGATCCTGCCTTCCACAGGCTTTAACGGCTTGTTGTGAGCAAGCGACAAGGAGAGATGCACGCAAAAGAAGCTGAATAAGGGGAAGGGGAAAGTCAAGTCCTCTGATCACGCGATGAAGCATGCAAAGATTGCACACGCACTCTTTGATGGGAAGGAATTGCCAGTTGATGTCGTGGTACAATACTTCCACTCGAACTACAACCTCGGGCATGACAGCAAGGATGCTTTCGGATGCCCGTTGGTGTCCTTGGCGGCGGGCGAGCACATGGTGACTCTGAGAACTAACTTGCCCACCTAGTCGAAAGACTGGGAGGATAAGGGGAATTCTTATGATGTCGCCTTTGATCTTTATGGGCGAGCCGATTCCGAGTTAATGCCAGATCTCAGCGTAGAGGTGCTTGCCCATCAGATAGCTCATGCTCTCCTGTGAGCTTCCGAGCTGGGCCATCATATGGTGAGGAGGCTCCTTTTGTCGTAAGAGCCGCTAAAGATCGCCTCGTAGAAGGCGATTGACCTGGGGATGCAATCCATCTGGTGGAAGGATTATGAGATAGCTTGTACTTCTCTACGCGACTTAGTCGCCACTTTACTTGATGGACATAGCTATTTGTTGTTGTTGATACTCACTGGATGCCAAGATCAAGACGATAAAGAAGATATCTGAGCTCGATCAAGAGCTCGCTGATACGATTACAGAGCTGGTGATCACCCAAATCTAGGTTGTCGAGTTGGAGACTCGCCCGGTGGTCGTTGAAGATTGCCTGGACCCACAGATGCTCACCTAACTGAGCAACAACTAAAGGCGAGTCCTCACAGGATGGGCAAGAAGATCCGCTTCCACGGGTACAAGATGCTTGCTATTTGTCGCGGGATCGCGTAAGCAACGAGAGACGTCGTTCTCGCCAAGTTGAGGATGGATGACTTCCTTGGCCAAGAGACCGACCATCTTACTTTGGTTGGCCTCATCCCTTGCATGCTCATCAAAGATTCTAACTCGCCTGATCGCGTCCTGTCCTCAACCACTGGCTCCAGTAACATCGAGGACTATAGTAGCAGAGAGAGCATCAACAATAGTAATGACGAGGACGATACATACGATGAAGCTGACGACAGGGACGTCATCATCGAAGATAAGGAGTACTGGCCTGACACTGGTAATGACGTGTTCTAGTCGGTCGGCAACCTCCTGTGTGTAAATATATACAGATAGAAATATAACATAGGAAATTTATGTAGACGAGCCTTTAGTCAAGGCATCATTATTTTTTTTGCTCTGTAATGCTCGCCATTTAATACATGATTTTTTGTATTGTATTATCATTCTTGCTTTTTAATTCACATACTCGCTTATTGACAATACTTGATAGGCTCATAGGTGCGGATAGGTTGAGTGCTCGTTATGCATGATCTTTTGCTCACATATTAGCAAATAAGAAATCGTGTGATGTTACTCGCACCTGCATAGTTGCACCCGGATGCTCACATGTCACTACTCGCACCTACATGGTCGCAATCGCATGCTTGCACGTCGCTGCTCATACCTGATTGGTCGCATTCATGTCCTTGCATGTCGCTGTTCGCACCTACAAGGTCGTGTACCTGTATGCTCACACAAAACACATCACTATATCTGTTCGATTTCCGCAAACTTTGATAAAATAAACCAAAGAAAGGCGCTTGTTGAAAGGATTAAAGTCTTTATTAAAGGTAGCTAAACACCTAGAAGAGGGTTAATAGCTTTGATTTGACTATTTTTGAACAACCTTAAATTTATGAGTTTAGTGTATGTTGATGTTAGTTGTTAGGTTTCAAGAATACACAACACAAAGGATTTATAGTGGTTCCCTTATCTAAAGTACATCCACTTTCCCCCTCCACTTATCTAGAAATGTGCTAGATTCAGCCAACTTATTCTTTTTACTCAGCACCTTGAGCTTACACCTCAGATCCCTCAGGATCATACACATCCGAGTGAGACTCACTCCTACACCTCAGGCTAAAGATAGTCCTACCTCAGGCTAAATAACCCTACCTCAAGCTAAGCAGCCCTACCTCAGAGATAAACCCAATATCCTACCTCAGATACCTCATGATCCTACCTCAAATCCACTCTTGGATCCTACCCACTCAGATCCACACCTGGATCCTATAACTCAACTCATACTAGGATCTTACAGCTCAAATCATACTAGGATCTTACAGTTTTAAAAGCATTTTGATAAGTTTGACTCCAGAGAAGTTAATCCCCGAGTCAGCTTCCTATACTGTGTATAACCAACCCTAACTCTTCACAACAATAAGAATATGGCTCTTCATGTTAGTTTTGCTTGTGCTGAGAAGATCTATTATAGTGCTCTATTCTTTCAAGCTTTAATAAGATCTGAGTTGAAAGCAGCAACCTTGAAGAAGAAGAATAACTATCCTGAGTGCTCTACTAATTAACCCTTTTAGAAAATTAGGGTTTCAGTTCTTTCTCAAGGCTCCACCGAGTTTTTCGATTTCCCAGAGAAAACTTTTTAGGCAAGAATGATCAATCTGTATTCAGCACCATTTGTTTAATTTCTTTGCAAAGACTTTTTATATCCCGCAGATCAACAACTATTTTGTTCCATTTGGGCACGCTGTATAGGCAAATGTAAAACTGCTTTACTTTTAACTGCTCTGCAAAAATTATACAGCGCCATTTTGATTCTAGTGCGCAAGTCCCGCTTTATTTGAATTTGGATGGCGTCAATATGACTCAGCGCTTGTGGACTTAGCAACTTCCACAAATAATCTGCAAAGGCATTGAGTGAAGTATTGTGACTCAACACATAGAGGAATTGAGTGATGTCTTAAGACTCAATGCATCTGGACTTAACAGAATTCTTTTGGTAGAAAGAATTGAGTGAACCTCTATCACTCAACGTACGAGACTTTGTAGTTATCCCAACTAAAGGCATTGAGTGAACCTTCTACACTCAATGCTTCTGGACATATACAGAATTTCTGAAATAAAGGCGTTCCTACTCAATGCTTTTGGACTTTGCTGAATCTTTGATGAGGCGTTGAGTTAACCTTCTTCACTCAATGCTTCTGTACTTGGATAGATTTCTTTTGAGTAGGCATTAAGTGAAAGGCCTTCACTCAATGCTTCTTGACATAGCCAAATTTGAGTCCAGCAACACTGAGGTTCCGAATGTCTGAGCTTTTGTCAACGCTTCTAGGACTCTAGCATTGAGTGAATTGTACTCGCTCAATACATATGGACTTAGGCAAATTTTGGCCCCTTTATTGTGTCTTGTATTGAGTCCAACCAAGATTCTGACCTAATCAACCTATCTGAGCATAGAACAGTAGACATCCTGCATATATTTAGCTTGAACATATATCAAATACAAATATGTGTATACAATTGACTTGCGGGCCTTCTTCAAATCTATGACATTGTGATCAATGAACCCAATAATCTCCCCTATTTAAAGAAGTCAGAACCCTAGTCAATGATATACATTAACTCATAAATAAGATATATTTCACAGAATTTAAGAGTAATAAATAATGAAAGTTCTTAAGTTTAAGGCATCTTGCAACATAGAGGGGGGGGGGGAGGGTCAATAGGTTTTCTTTCTCTTTTGATATCTTTTAGTTTCTTCCTTTAATGCTTAGTGAGTTGACAGTAATTTGCTTTCAAGTACCTACACAAAAAAACACCACAAAAAAATCACACAATGATTTATAGTGGTTCCCCAACTTCTTGAGTACATCCACTCTCCTCCCACCTTGCTTACTTCCTATTAATCAAGGCACTTCTCCAAAACAATGCTCTACAAAGCTTACACCGCAGATCCCTCAGGATCTCTCAGTCTCCTCCAAGACCTACAGATCAGCCACAAGGCCTACAACTCAGTGATTAGCTGATCACCTACCTCAGGATGTTAAGCCCTACACTCAGGCTTGGAGGACAGCCCTACCTCAGATTCATAAGGGATCCTACACTCAGATAGCAACACTCTTCTACAAGTCAGGAAAGTATCTCTACCTCAGGCTAGTGGCCCTATAGCTCAGATCTAGTTGGATCCTACTGAAGTGAAATGGACTTATTTCTATCACAGAGAAATTTCTCTATGACAGCACCTTGAGTTGGGTTATCTCAGCTCAAAATTTCTTCACAGCTAAAAGGATCTTGAGATGGAAGTAACTAGAAGTAAACTGTTTTGCTTTCTCTTCCTTCTTAGGACAGAGTCAGCTACTTTATTCTTTCTTCTTCTCATCTTCAGAAGTAGATCTTCAGGTTTGGGGTTGCTGAAGTGAGAAGCAACTTGATCTGCAGAGACTTATTCTTATTTTTGTTTCTCCCTCAGAAGGAAAGCCTTCTGATCTTGCTGGTGTCGATGAAGAAGACACACAACTAACTGAACTCTTTGTAGGGAGACTTAAAGCTTTTACTTGCAGCAAAGACGAGGAAGATGAAGTCCAGCCGCAACATTTATAAAAATGATAAAGCCCTAAAAGTTGACTTGTGTCTTGGCCCATCTTTTCCTTTTATAGTTTGTCGATCAACGACTCTTAAAGATCATTGGGCCCCACCTACAGCTTCCAGTTGTCCTTGCTTTAACGGATGAAGACGTATAGTAGCTTCTCGGCATAGTTTGTCGTGTTCTGTAGATTCTCCGTACTTGATTTGAAATCAGTTGACTTTGTCGATTTTGCTGACGTCAGCACTTGTGGACTTAGCCAAAATCGAGCATCAATAGAATAGCATTGAGTGAATGAGCTTCACTCAAAGCCAAAACAAATAGAAAGATTTCTGTCTATCTAGGAATTGAGAGCGTTGAGTGCACAAGCCTCACTCAATGCTTTTTTGCCTTAACAAAATCTTCAGCCACTTCTGCATGCTTGGCATTGAGTGCGTTGAGTGAGCACACCTCACTCAACACTTTGTGCCTTAGCCTATGTGTTGGTTCCATTGATCCAAATGTCCTGGATTTGAAGAAGGCCTATTAAATAATGTATACACATGTGGTGATTTAACTTGTGCTCAAGTTTAATGATTGCAGGTTATCCTGGTAATAATGATGGGACAGGTAGCCTAAATGGCTAAGTCAGGTAAAACACTTACCTAAGTGGTGGACTGACAGAAATCTGTCCAAGTTCATAGGAGTTGAGTGGAGGCTACTCACTCAATGTCAAATGAATTATAGCGCTGAGTGAAGCCTATACAGTCAAAGCAAAAGTTATGGCAAGCTGAGAAAGTGGCTAAGTCCACAGGCGTTGAGTGAAGTTAACTCACTCAACGTCATTCAGCAAAAGGCTGTGAGACCGGCTAATGTTGTAATAGCCTAAGTAGAAGAGAGCAGAAATGTGGCTAAATCCATAAGCGTTGAGTGAAGATCACTCACTCAACTCCATAGCCACATAATCGTTGAGTATAACTCAGTCAACGCTATAGGAAAACTGTGAATATTTACTAAGTCCATAGGCATTGAGTGAGGCAAGCTCACTAAACGCCATGTGATATTGCATTGACTAATTCTCAAAGGAATTGTTCTTCTTGACACAAAAATTTGGCTAAGTCCAAATGCGTTGATTGTTTTTGCTTTCGTCGAGCCGAGCTCTGAGTTTGTCGAACTGTGTTCTGAGTTCGTCGAACTGAGGCAAGCTCACTCAATGCTCTCAACGCCTAATTTATAGAATGCATAGGCTCAGGCACAAGGCGTTGAGTGAGGTGTGTTCACTCAATGCTCTCAACGCCAAGCATGCAGAAACGGCTGTAGAAATGGTTAAGTAAAATAGTGTTGAGTGAGGCTTGCTCACTCAACGTTGTCAACGCTTAGTTAGACAGAATTCTGTCTAAGTACTTTGGCATTGAGTGAATCTCATTCACTCAATGCCTATTCTACTGATGCTTGATTTTTGACTAAGTCCACAAGTGTTGACATCAGTAAGTCAATAAGTCAACCTTATTCAAATTGTTAGTGGCAAAGTTACAGTACATGACAAAAGGCGCCGCAGACCTATTATATGATAATTAGACGTTAAAGTAAGGATGCAGCTGGCATTAAATGTGTGGGGCCTACTGCTCAAAGAGCCATTGGGACACAATCAATAAAATGAGAAGCCTTTTTACAGAGAGAGTAGTTGTTGAAGTTTGTTCTTCTTCACCGCCATTATTGATGTGTTGAAGAACAAGAAGCTCAAGTCAGTAAGACGAAGAGAAAGTTAGTTATTGTCATCTTCATCAACTTCATCAGTTCATAGTATTTCTCTGAGGAAAGAGTAAGCAGCCAAGGGCCGACCCTTACAGTAGGTTCTTCACAGTTCCAACTATACAAGCGATATCCTGAAGATCTTTATCTGGAAGCTGTGAAGAGAAGAAAGCTTGAAGAAGCAGATATCTGAAAGAAGGCTCAAGGGACTATACCTCATGAGTCAAACTTAGGGCTGAATCACCTCAGCCCAGGAAAGAAAGAAGGGGCAGAATAGGGTTTTGCAAGTTGCTTCCAGCACAAGCATACTTTTTGCTGTGAAGAAGTTGAGCTGAGAAACCTTCAGCTCAGCTTGCAGCTAGTTTTGTTGTAGTCACTTCACAGCTCCAGTAGGAAATATTCATGGTGCTGTAAAGATGTAGTTAGGGCTGAGCTTCAGGTTCAGTTCAAAAAGGGGCAGAATAGTGTTCTGCAAGTCCTTCCAGCTCAAGTAAATATATACTTGTTCATGTGGAAGTAGTTAGGACTATGTAATTCTTAGTTCAGTAAAGGTAGACTCTGGTAATAAATTCCCGAAGTCATAGTTGGGCTAAGTTTATCTTAGTCAAGAAGCTTGACAATGAGAAACATCTCTTATGTCAAGAGTAACCACATAACCCACTTCCATCCTGTAGGATCCTTTGGATCTTAGGTAGGGCTTTAAATCCTGAGATTGTAGGAGAGTCATTCTCTCTGAGGTAGGATCCCTAGTGGGTCTGAGGTAGGGCTGACCTCCCAGCCTGAGTGTAGGGCTTAACATCCTAAGGTAGGTGATATTAGGATCACTGAGTTGTAGGGCCTTGGGACTGAGAAGTAAGTCTTGGAGGAGACTTCGAGATCCTAAGGGATATGAGGTGTAAGATCTTTCGAGCAGGTTTTGGAGAAGTGCCTAGTCCAACAAGATAGTTGGATAGGTGGGTGGGAAAGTGGATGTACCCTTGTTAGGAGAACCATTATAAATCTTGTGTGCTTTATGTGTTTTCTTTGTGTTGGTTTTATTGCAGGTTGCATGTCTTGAAAGCAGAATATAATCAACTAATAAAGCATCCAACCAAAGGAAAATATAAGATAATCACTAAAGAATAAGAAACCTATTCACCCCCCTCTAGGTGATTTAGCTATCCTTGAAATCAAAGACTTTCAAGTGGTATCAGAGGGAAGTTACTTAAAAAGGACATAACCTTCTGAGTAGACATCAAAGGATAGCTAAAAATGTCTAAACTTATGTTTTCAAAAGTGAACCATAAGGTGTGGAGATCAATGGAGCTAAAAGTCTGCAGAAGAGACATGAACAACACTAGACTGCTGGCAGCTCTTGCAGAAGACAAAGTGCATCCAGAAACTAGAGCAAAGTTCAGGGCCCCTCTGACACATTTAGATAGTGAATCAGAGGTGGATAAGCTGAGGATGGAGAATGAAGAGGCTATTAGCTGACAGCTGTACCAGAAAAAGAATCCTGCCAGGATTAGCCTGGACAAAATGAGGTATATTTCCCATCTAGCTCATCCTTAGAGTCTGGATATGAATCCTGCTCAGACTTTGATGCATCCTCATCAAGTGTTGATGAGAGTCCTCTATCAAAAGATGATATCAATCAATTGATTTAAAATCATGTTGCACTTCTAGAAGTTTTCAAGAAAAGCAAGATGCTTGTTAAGAAACAAGCTGAGGAAATTGCCTCCAAACAATTGGCTGCTTCCCAGCAAGATGAGACTTCATATTTGCTATATCTGACAGATAGGGAAGTAGCTCATCTAAAGATCATGGTAGATATTGTTGGGTATTGCATCTACAATAACCTAGATTTGTGTGAAGTCACCCTTAAACTAAGATGAATTAAGTTTGTATTTGATGTCTTTCTCTAGTTGAATGCTTGTAAGTTATTATTGTTAAGTGTAGAACAATGTCAGTTTACAGTGAGTCACCAAACACAGGACCATGCAATGTAATCCCTCATTGTGTAAGCCATGGTGTTGGCTCATGTGTAACCTCTCTATTGAGATTCACTTCATTTTCAAGTACTAAAGATTTTGGAGAAAGGAAGGGTTGTTGGTGTTTGAAAGAAGAAAAGAAATTTTCCTTGAAATGTCCTAAGTAAATTTTTCGAAAAGTTTTGTGTTTTTCAAAAAGTCTAAACTTCATTTTTGAGAAAGCCAAGTTGTTCTCGAGAAACACTATGATGTTTCAAAAACTCTCAAATATTTCTAAGCTCTCCTTTTTAAAAAATACTCTAAAGAGTTCTCGAAAAACCAAGTCGCATTTTCGAAAGAGCAACTATTTTTCGAAAAGTCATAAACTAGTTTTTTGAAAAATCGATTTCATTTTTTGAAAAAGAAGTGTTGTTTTCGAAAAGATCTATTCCTTTCGAACAATAAGTTTTCGGCTCAAATGAAATTCTACGTGAAATCTTTTTCGAAAAAGGCTGAGTTAGTTTTCGAAAAACCAAGATGCTTTCGAAGAATTTTAATCCTTTTGAAGAACGCATTGCAGATGGAGAAAATTTCAAAGTCAATTCGTCGAATGGAGTTCGCAGTTCGTCGAATAGAATTTCTTTCGTCGAACGGAAATTCAAAGTCAATTCGTCGAACAAGATTTCTTTCGTCGAACAGAAATTCAAAATTATTTCGTCAAACGCAGTTTATAATCGTCAAATGCAACTTCTGTTCGTCGAATGGGATTTCAAATGTCAATCCATATTTAATATGATTGATTATCTTTCCTTAATGAATTTTGACCGTTAGAAAAGGCTCTATATAAATTCTTGTCGATGGATTCGCAAACCCTAATCTTAATTGCTAATCTTAACAGAAGTCAGAATCACCGCAAGTTTTAGATCGGGATAATGCCACACACGACAACTTCGTTCTTCTTTGAAGCTTCGTCCTCGATCCAGCAATTTAACAGAAGAATAGATTCGATAGATCTCTGATTCAAGTTTCTCCAATTATCTATTTGATCGTGTCGGATCTTAATAGATTTAGATCAAGTTTTCTTGGATTCCTTCCTCAACTTCTTCACCGAGCTTTCAGTTTCCAAGAAGGAAGAACTCTGTTGATTTCAGATCTGGATTTGTGAAGTATTATTGTTGTAAAACTTTATTTCAATTTTTGTTAGAGCTTTGTCTCCGAGCTTGTATGAAGATTTATCTTTCGAGTGTAGATCCCATTTTGGGGGATCGAGTTTGTAAGAGTGTGTTTACTCCAAGTTGTAGGAGCATTGCTCCGAGGTGTAGGATTGTTTAATCTGAGATATAGTGAAGTAGTCAAGTCTAGTCATGGTACTAAATTGGTGAGGTGGAGTGTGGACGTAGCCAAGTTTGGGGAACGATTATAATTCCTTATGTCGTCTGGATTGTGCTTGATTATTTTCTGTGTTATTCTCTCTCAACTTTTTATTCTGCAAAAGACGCAAAACTCACCTATTTACCCCCCTTCTAGGTGATTTAGATAGACAACTAGATACTTTCAATTGGTATCAGAGGGAGATTGTTCATTACAAGGTTAACACCTTGAACATATCTACTTCTAGTTGTCGAAGAGATTGTCAAGCATGGATAGATCAAAGGACTCCACAAAGCTTCCAGTGTGCACAAAGGAAAACTTTCCCATGTGGAAAGAAAGAGTAAAATTATTCATGGAAGTCATCGACCCCCACATCTTCATGATAGTGGATAAAGGACCTCATGTTCCAATGATAGCTTCCACTATGTATCCTACAAGGAAGGTGCCAAGTAAATTGATGGATCTCGATAAAGACGAGATTGCACTTGTCTCTCTGGACAAGAAGGATACGAATATCATCGCAAGTGCAGTCGATGAATCTATGCTACAGAACCACATTCACTGCCAATCTGCCAAGGAGATGTGGCAGTCTCTAATCATCTTGATGGAAGGTACCGAGGAAGTAAGGGATGACAGAAGATCCCTTCTAAATCAGAAGTATGAGGCCTTCAAGCAAGGATCGAAGGACAACATTACTGACACCTATAAAAACTTCTTCAAGATCGTCAATGGCCTAAAGAACTATGGCCAGAAGTTCACAAATGGGGAACTCAACGACAAGTTCCTGAGATCCCTAACCAAGGAATGGGATAACAAAATTCTGTGCCATCAGGGAGTTTGGGAGACTGGCAGAAACTGACCCTCAGAACCTCTTCGGGAATCTTATGTCCTATGAGCTTCAAATCAACACAAGAAAAGCTGAAGAAGAGGGCAACAGATCTTCATTAAAAGAGAAGTCTATTTTACTGAAGGCATACAACTCAAGGAAGGGCAAGGCTACATCTCATGCTCCCACTCAGGAATAATATGAAGAAGAAGATTTCGTGACAAGCACCTCTGGCTCAAAATTATTTGATGGAGAGTTCTCTCTACTCTCTCGGCAATTTAAGATGTTTTTTTAGTAAGAAGAAACAAATGAGAGGAAATGATTCCTCATTCAGAAGATCACATCACAGAGGTGATTATCAAAAGATAAATCACACATCCGAGAGGTATAAAACTAAACCGAACAAACATTATTATACTGATGTCGTTTGTTATTGTTGTAATAAGCCAGGTCATGTGATCGCGGACTTCCCTCATAAGAAGAAGGAGGGTTTAAAAAGAGAAGAGAACAAATCCTCCCACAATAAAAGGAAGGAAAAGAGCTTCATTGCAAAGAAGTAGAAGACTCTTAGTGACTCTGACTCATCTGAGTCAAGTGATGATGAAGAAGCCTACTTCGGGCTCATGGCTCACTCTGACGAAGAAGAAGAAGTGGCCCAATTTCATCTGGAGGTAAATTCTCACACCATTCTCTCTGAATCAGATTCTCCTGATAATGACCATGAGGACTGCTCATCTAATGATGAATAAGAACTCATGGGTCAGTACAAAAAGTTGATCAAAGTCTATGACCGATGCAGAAAGGTTGTTAGAACTCAGAACAAGGAAATAAAATCCCTTAAGGCTGAAGAGATCATTCTGAGGGAGGAAGTCGCAAGTATTGAATCACTCAGAAAGGATCACCAAGCCCTGGTCGAAGAATATAACAACACTCTCTAACACCTTAACCTGAAATAGAAAATCATCGAGAAGTTGGAAGAACAACTTGACTCTGAAAAGAAACTTGTTGAAAGTTTCTCCAAGCCCAAGACAATTCTTCCACTTATTACTGAATTCTCTGCACAGGCCAAAGGAGCCGGTTTGGGCCATGAGATTGTTCCTAGTAAATCTTCTAGGAGGAATAAAGCTTAAAGGAAAAATAAGGATGCCAAGAAATCCTCAGCTGAAGAGAAAAGGAAGGCCCCACTGAATCAAACTACATTTAAGAAGGTAATCTTCCCAACGAACAAGTTTGATTTTGAGTCATCCTATGGTCACTTTACCAGGCCTACTCACGTAGAGCCTAAGTCGCGCTACCAAGGATGGACCCGTCCCTGGAACTTCGGTGAGAGTGTCTTTAAGGCACCTTGTGAGGAAATACAAATGCAATACTATGGTCCATACGTTCATGGCCATAATATTATGAAAGAACCTAAGGCCAAGCTAGTTGTACCTAAGTAAAAGGAGGTGCAAAATCCTTGTGAGTGCAATCATCATGAGGCCTCTACCTCCAGATCCGCCACCCGAGCAAGACTATACATTCAAAAGGTCAAACAGGATACTTGGAAAAGATATAACAGGTTTGACTGTTAGTGTTGCGGCAAAGTTGGTCACTTTGCTATGGATTGCTTGTTTAATCCCAGAAACAATAAAACTCCTCTAGTTAATAATACGAGGCAGGTCACTCGTAGTGTTAACACTCCTAGGGGGAGTATGCTGATAAATAACCAAGGACCCAAATACGTTTGGGTTCCTAAGGTAAACAGATCCTATTTGCAGGTATGTCCAAAGGCCAACAAAATGACTATCTGGTATTTAGACAGGGGATGCTCTTGACATATAACCGAGAAAGAAGCCTACTTCAAAATTTCACTCCAGTCAAAGACGGTTCAAAGGTTAACTTTGGTGGCTCTGATCGGGGTATCACAAAGGGCTACGGTACAATTTCTAGCGGTATAGTCTCATTCACTGATGTGGCTTATGTGAAAGGATAAGAACATAATCTTATTAGCATAAGTCAATTATGTGATAAATGCTTTATTGTTACCTTTTCTAAAGATCAGTGCCAGATAAAATCAGCCTCCACTATGAAGACGATATTAATAGGCACAAGGAGTAGAAATATCTTCTGTCTTAATTTTCTATGTTTAGACAAATCTACCCCAGTGTGTCTTGTTGCAAAAGATAGTGCATCTCTTTGTGATAAATGACACAAGAGACTTGCATATATAAATTTCAAAACCATCAATATGCTATTTTCTCAAGACCAAGTATATGACGCACCTACTATTAAGTGCATTAAAGAGAGTCCATATCACACATGCCAGATGGGCAAGCAGACAAGGGCTACCTTTAAGGGCATTTCCTAGAAAGATTCCTCTAGGTGTTTGTATTTACTACACATGGACTTATTCGGTCCAATGCAAGTTCATAGCTTACGAGGTAAGTCATATACGCTGGTAATTGTTGATGATCACACACGTTTTACTTGGGTGTTCTTTCTGAAATGAAAGTCAGATACCTTTGATGTGTTCACAAATTTTGTCAGACAAATCTAGAATGAATTAAACTGCTCAGTGGTCAGAATCAAAAGTGACCACAGAATAGAATTTGAATCCGGTGCCGTGACAAAATTCTGTGGAAATTTAGGTATCTTTCATGAGTTTTCCTCTCCGCGTATTCCACAAAAAAATGGAGTTGCAGAGAGAAGGAACATAACACTCATTGAAGCATGTACTATAATGCTGACTGACTCCTCTCTACTAGAGTACTTCTGGGCTGAGGCCGTCAATACATCTTGTCACGTGCAAAATAGTGCGTTGATCACAAGAATCATCGTAAGACTCCCTATGAGCTACTAAAAAGCAGGAGACCGACTGTTTCATATTTCAAGATATTTTGCTGCAAATGATATGTACTTAATAATAGGAAATATCATCGTACAAAGTTTGGAGAAAAATACTTTGAAGGTATTTACATAGGTTATAGTAACCATAGTAAGGCTTATAGAATTTTTAATAAGAAAACTCTGGTTGTAGAAGAGTTGATTAATATTGTATTTGATGAGACGAGCTAGCTACATAGCAGCTCTTCCAGTGTTTTTGTAGAAGATGCGGGTTTAAGTCTGAATGAGTTAATCTTGGATGAGACAGGTAAAGAAAGTGCTCCAAAGTTCAACAATATTACTCCTCCGACCTTAATTGGATAATAAGATCACCAAGATGAAGAAGTAATCCGAGTGGAAGGGGAAACTCTAGAAATAGTGGAAGCTCCCGATGCAAGGACACTAAAACTCAGACACTTAAAGGATCACCCGGTTGATCAAATCATAGGAGATCCTCGTGATGGTGTAAGAACTCGAAGAGGTACTACTAATGAAAGTTTGCATTTGAGTTTTCTCTCGTAGGTTGAACCAAAGAAATATGAAGAAGCCAACAAAGACGCATCTTGGATAGTTGCAATGTAAGAAGAACTAAATCAGTTAAAACGATGCCAAGTCTGGAAGCTTGTACCTAAACCCAAAGGCAAGAATGTTATTGGAACAAAATGGGTCTACAGGAACAAGATGGATGAAGATGGAATCATCGTCAAAAACAAAGCAAGAATCATAGCCCAGGGATACAGACATGAAGAAGGGATTGATTTTGATCAGACTTATGATCTGGTGGCAAGACTCGAAGCCATCAGGTTATTCCTCCCATATACTACCTTTATGGGCTTCACTGTCTATCAAATGAACGTAAAGTCGGCCTTCCTCAATGGTGATATAAAGGAGGAAGTATATGTGGAATAACCCCTATGTTTTGTTGATCCTAACGATCCTAATCATGTTTACTTTTTATTTAATGCTTTGTACGGTTTAAAACAAGCTCCATGAGCTTGGTATGAAATACTGTCTAACTTTCTTCTTGAGAACAAGTTCACAAGGGGAAAGATAGATAAGAAATTATTTCTTAGGGAAGTAAAAGAAAAAATTTTGCTAGTGCAAATCTATGTCGACGACATTATTTTTGGCTCTATTGATGACAACCTTTGCAAGAAGTTTTCCAAACTTATGCAAGGGATGTTTAAAATGAGTAGTATGGGTGAGCTGAAGCACTTCTTAGGACTTCAGGTGAAACAATCTGAAGGTGGAATTTTCATCTCTCAGACAAAGTTCACTAAAGAGTTGGTTAAGAAATTTGGAATGGAGAATTCCACCTCTATGAGGACTATAATGGGTTCAGCTATGTCTCTAGACAAGGATGAGAAAGGGAAACCTTTTGATGAAACCAAGTACAGGAGCATAATTGGATCCTTGCTCTACCTTACTACTAGCAGGCCTGGCATAATATTTTCAACATGTGTGTAAGCTAGATATCAGGTGAACTCCAAGGAATCTCACTACTCTACTGTAAAGAGGATTTTGAGATACCTTAAGAGTACACCAAATCTTGGCTTATGGTACCCAAAAAATAATGATAAAGAACTAAATGGATTTTTCAAATGCAGACTTTCCAGGTAGCAAAGATGATAGAAATAGTACTTTCGGGACTTGCCAATTCCTCGGAAGAAGACTTATTTCTTGGAGTAGCAAGAAGAAGAATTGTGTTGCAATGTCAACCACCGAGCTAGAATATATTTTTGTAGGCAGTTTCTGCGCATAACTTCTCTTGATTAAGAATCAGTTTGAAGACAATGGCTTGAAGATCAGGGAAATTCCCATGTTCTATGACTCCTCAAGCGCTATAGCAATCGCCAACAATCCAGTCTCTCACAGCCGAACAAAGAACCATCTAATTGAGATACCACTTTATTTGAGAGCATGTGGAGAATGGGGACATAAACCTTCAGTATGTTCCCACAGATAGGAAAATTGCAGATATTTTCATGAAGCCGCTTGATGAGGGTATGTTCTCATTCTTCAAAACAGAATATGGCATGCTTAACATGGACTCCTGTAAAGTTCAATCAAAGTCAAGTTAAGATTCAACATCAGTCGCTTAGAGAATGCCAAAGGAATTCTCACTCACCAAATATCCAGAAAAGTTCAAGATCAGAAATGCACTTCTCGAAAAATGACTTGCATTTTTTGAAAAGAACCTCTGTTTCTCGAAAAGTCACTCAGATTTCTCGAAAAGAACTTAGATTTTTCGAAAAGCTCTATGGCTCTTTTGAAAAGTCTTAAGGATTTTTCGAAAAACCACTGGCCTTTTCGAAAAACTATAGAAGTTCTCAAAAAATTATTTCTTCTTTTCGAAAAATCTCATATCCCTTTCGTGAAATGATGTCTACCTTTCGAAAAATGTCGAACCGTCCTTCCCAAAATTTTCAAGAAGTCAAACCGCCTTTCAGGTACACCTATCTGTATATTTTCATAATTCATAATTTAATATATATATAGGAAAGTCCATAGCAAATCCACCACCCTATTTCGAAAAAGACATCTCGAAGAATGCCATTTTCTTTTCGCCGCTTCAGTTCCGCCGGAAAACTCCTTTGCCTCTCACCCGCAAGTCAGAAACCCTTCAATTTCTACCATCCATAGCTCCTACAGTGTAGATAAGGTTCGGAAGCGAGTTTGTCCGCACTGGCATTTCCGAAATTTCAGACGATTTCCGCAACGTAATTATACTTCTTTAAACCGTCGGTCTTTCATTCGTTCTAGAGCAACCATGCAAGGTCCAAATTCAAGATGTTAAAGAGTTTTTTCGTAATGTAAAGATCAAGAGAAATGGGAAGATTTTGAAAATTTCAGTAAGAAATATAAAGTTAAAGATCAAGTCATCCTCAATAACAGAGTTTCTAAGAATGTCCGCAATCGACGAGGAAGATGACTTAGAAGAAATAGATTACTCTAGGGCCATGTCTTTCTGTGGTGTCCCTGAATCCATCACTTCTATTCGTAGAACACATATGAATGCTTAAAGCAAGCTCCTAGCTTACATACTAGGCAAGGTCCTTCTCTACACAACTCACTCCATTGGATATATCTCTACAGATTTCTTCGATATGATGGCAATAGTAATCTGTCGCAAAAATTCCAATGGGGGCAAATGATTTTTGACAAGATTAAGGGAAGTATCAAGATACCAAATTATTCCAGAATCATCACCTTATATCTAAATCAAGTTCACCCAGAAACTTTTGACATGTCCAAAGGTGTCTCTATTCACCACCTCAAGAAGGTCTCTATATCCTCCATCCAGAGATGGGAGATAAGAATTCAGATGCTAAGAGATGTTCCAGAAGTTTCAAGAATTATCTTTGATGATGAGGACAGGATCCCATCTCCTCCTCACACTAATACAGCTGACACATCCGGTGTAGCTACTAAGGGGGAGCCAACTCCTTTAATTCAAGAAGATGCATAACATGCAGAACTTAAAGAAACAGAAGTTCTCACAGATGTTTTTGCAACCCAAATTCAAGAGAAAGTTACTGATGCTAATATGGAAATGGAAGCAGAAGGTAAAGCTCAGTCTGATGATGAGCAGAGCACCCTTACACATGACGATGGCTCAGGTATGAGTGTTCACTCCTCCCCTGACCAAGACAGTCTCCTATATACTACAGAGGACATTAATAAGATGATAGAAGAACTCAACTTAGATGACCCTCTGTTCATATCTCCTAACAAGACTATAAATGCTCAATCTTCCAAAACTCCTAAACAAATTCCTGATGACTTTGACCCCCAGGTACGTATTGAGGGGGAGAATGAGATCACCCTTTCTGATGTTGAAGAAATAATTCAAGACCCAGTTGAACCTCCTCTCAGGAGCTTAGACTTCTCCCTCCCTATAATTTTTGGTGAGGAAGGGGATGCCTTGCCTTCTTTACAAAGAGGCAATAGTTCTGTTATTATTGAAGCCATTCCTGCATAGATAACTCAGGTAATTCCTCCTCCTCCTCCAGTTCCTGCCATTCTTAATGATACCCTACTGGGCTAAATTGAATCAATGCTGACACAAGTACGAGAGTTCTTTGATAAGTCTCTGCTCCAGAGAAAAAGTCACTTCTCTAGAGAAAGAGATGAGCAGAGGCTTTGCTGAAATTCAGCATAATACTGATACATTCAAACAACTGCTCCAAATAGGTGGAAAGGATTTAGACCATACCATCACCAGTATTGGTCAAGTCATGGAACAATCAGTCACTCTAGCTAATAATCAGATTCTATTGGAGAAGAAAGCTCAAGAGCACAACTTCAAGACGTGTGAAGAAGTTGGCAAGTTCAAAGAAGAGGCTATAAGCACCCTATCTGTAGAAGTCAGAAAGGGTGAGGATAAAGTCAAAAAATATATATAAAAAGCCTCTACATACATGAAGACCCTATTGGAAGCCAAGCTGAAAGAGATAAGTACTGATGTACAGACTCAGATCTTTAATGTTAAATTTCATACCTATGATACTGCAGTTTGGATGCACAATCAGATCTTTCCTGACTTCCAAGTCGATCCAATGCAGCTCCACCTCCTCAACTTGTCCAACAGTCTACTGCCCAGATGTCAACATTCTCTCCCAGACTTGAAGATTATGAATCCCCTCCTGCAGAGTACTCCTATGTTTAGACTGAACAAGAGATGCCTCAAAATCCACCTCCAGAAATTCTAGTTCTTAAGAAAAGGAAATATGGTGATGGTGCCTCTATAAGCCGATCCATTCTAAATCCAAAAGCTGAAAGAAGAAGAGAACAAGAATTTGCTGAAGTATGGAGCCCAACCTCCAAGTCTCTTATTTTGGATACTCTAAAGTTAGTTACAGAACTAAATGGGAATAGAGATTATGGTGGAGATGACGACCCACAACTTGCTGAAGAAGATAATGGCACCCTAGTGGAAGACCCTCCATCTCCAACAAAAGACTTGTGTCATCATGGTGATCGTGTGGAGCATCGCTACAACCTCCGCCCGCGGCGCAAGACCACTTAATATTATTTAGTTTATTAATTTTAATGTTATTTGAATTTATGGTGTTATTTGCTTGATGCAATTTTTATTATTTCATTTTTGTTTGAAACTTTAGAATTATTTTGATGTTGGGATGCATGTAGCCAAAGCATGATATGTAAGCCTATATATAGGCATGTGTTGTTTTGATTTGGACAAGTTGAATGATAATTGAAACCTAATTTTTCCCTCTTGAAATTTCTCCTCCTCCCTCTCTCTAAGGTTCGGCCAACACCCTCCTCCTTCAAGCCTACCACTTACGCTTCTCTTTCTTTCTCTCCCACTCGGCCTCCAGCCTCCTCTCCAATTCGCCGCCAACATCATCCCCCTCCTCTCCAAGCCATCGCCAACCTCCAACCACCACCCTCCTAAGCCGCCGCCAAGCATCCCCTCCCTTGTCCCTTGCCGCCTCCTCCACTCCACCACCTTTTCTCTCTCCAAAACAATAGCCCACAGTTTTCCTCTCCACCCCCATTCAAAAACCCCACCACCTCCCTAGCCTAAAACCGACCACCCCAAGGCAAGTTCGGCCATCCCCCTATAACACAAAATCCCAACCTATTTTCTCGTGATCTATTGTACGGCCCTCGGCTAAAGCGTGAAGCGACGACGACGTTTGAACTTTCTCTCCATCCGGCATAACTCCGGTGGAGTCGTGGATGAGCATTCCAAGTTAGCTAATCTGAATCATCCATTCTGATTTGGGTAACAAAATTCTTACTCTCGTGTGATTCCCTCTTTGATATTCTAGTGGTTGACATTTGTTGCGTTGATTTTTGAAGCGTTGAATAATCGTGGTTTATTTCGATTGATTTGTATTCACCTTAATTGATTTATTTTTTGAAAGGTTTGGCGAACCTCGTAACTTTTGTTGGGAGAGATCTACCATTTCCGGATCGTGATTTTTGGGAGATCTCTTTTTGTACAACACCGCTCGGTCAGACCCAATATTGGTCTTTTTAGCTCGACCGGATATCGGCCTATCACCTTTGTTCGATCCCAAACGGTTTGGCTACCCGTGCGTTAGTACAAAAGTGAAATAATTGCTTGGAGTGTGCGCTGCATAAGATTTTGTGCGAGTGTTGGATTCGAACCATAGAAAGGCGATCGTGTTTATTCCGTAGATTTCCGGTGTCAACGCATATGCCTGCATCAATTTGGTATCAGAGGGAGATTCACGTCAGTTTCTTAATTGGCACCCTTTCCCTTGTATTTGCACGTTGGCACACACTTTTCCTGCTCATTTACTAGTCAAAAATATAATTTTTTTGTTGGTCTGCCATTAGCGGTATAATTTTTTTTATTTTTCAGCAAAATTAAATTTTTTTTTAAATAATCTCCTTTTAATTTCCTTTAATAAAAACCCAAAAAAAATTTATTTTTACCCTAGTTACTAAGTGGGAACAATTCCATCTGTAGTGTTTCCTTGAGTCAGTTTATCTCATTTCTGCATGCGCACTAGATTGGGCACTGAGTAATCCCCATCTTCCTCCCAAATGGCGGTTAAGACTGAATCGAGCGGCTCCCAAAAAACTAGCCGCTGACCCACTTGATGAAGGGAATAATAATCCTAACAACAACCAAAACAATGAACGAGCCCCACGTGCCCCGTATGAGTTTGACATTACTAGAGCCGTCCGGGTCAAACCCCCATCATATAATGGAATGGGTGAACCCCAAGTATTCCAGGACTGGGTTATGGAGATTGAATGCTACTTTGAGTGGCAAAATTTGACAGATGCGGATAAGGTACGAGTGGCGCGAATGAAGTTTTTGGGTAGAGCCAAGATCTTTTGGTTAAATGAGAAACGTCGTCTGCGGGATGATAATGGTAACTTACTTATTGGTTGGCCAGTCATGAAGGCCATGCTGATAGACCAGTACGTCCCTTTGTACCATAAAACACAGATGTTTGATGATTTGGCCATCCTTAAGCAAGGTAGTCAGTCGGTCTCGGAATACATGAGTCTTCTTAAGGACATGATGTTTAGGTGTGATGTTAGAGAGATGCCTGAGATCACCCTTTCTAGGTTTCGCAAGGGGTTAAACCCCAAAATCCAGGGAAAGTTGTTGCATTATGGTCACACCGACCTGAGCACCACCTTCAATGCGGCTCTAGATATCGAAAAGCAGAATGTTTTTAAGAATAAGTCACGTTCGTATCAGAAAGGAAAGTCCATCTTAGGACCGCCTCCCCCATCTACCTATACGGATAAGGGAAAATTTCGGTCCACAGACTCGAGCTACATAGTAGTGACTGCCTGGAATATAAAAAACCCAACGGGTGAGAGAGTGCCTGTAGGAAGAGTGAACAAGATGAGTGCTACTTGTTTTGCTTGCGGGGTTCAAGGTCACTACGCTAGTGAGTGTACTACAATGACCAAGCCCTTAGCCCTGCTAGATTCCACATGTGAGTCAGACGACCTTCTATATGAGGCTGGAGAGGATAGCGAGTCAGAAGGTGTGCCCTTTGATATGGAGGACGACTCTCATATGATGGTCATGCGGTATATTCTAGCAACTCCTCGAGCGTTAAATGACTGAAATAGGACGAACATTTTTTCATTGAATTTTAAGAGCGGAGAGAAATGGTGTAGGTTTATCATCGATAGCGGCAGCTGTATGATCATCATTTCTGAAACAGCAGGGAAACAAATGTCCTTAGCTTCTGAGCCGCACCCTCACCCTTATAAGGTGGCATGGGTAGATAAGTCATCCCTCCCAGTGTCAAAGCATTATTTGGTACCCCTTACCATCAAAGCTTATTCTGAGAACATTTGGTGCGATGTCATCCCTATGGATGCTTGACACGTTTTATTAGGTCGCCCATGGCTTTTTGATCATGATGTTACCCACTTTGGTCGAGCTAACACTTATGAATTTAAATTTAATGGCAAGACCATAATCTTAAAACCTACATCGCCAAAGGACCTTTCGGTCCCCTCTAAGGATATGATCGTCCCGATCAAAAAGAAAGCGTTAAGCCTGATGGGTAAGAAGGAATTTGTTTGTAACACCTTTATGGATGGTGTCATATATGCGTTTGTTTCTTTGCAAGTTAAGGGAGATGAGCCATCATTTGAGAGCTTACCACCGACATTGAGGAAACTCTTAGAAGAGTTTAAGGATGTGTATCAGGACAAGCTACCGTCCGAGTTACCCCCCCCCCCCATGCGGGACATCCAACATGCGATAGACTTCGTCCCAGGTTATTCATTGCCCAACCTTCCTCACTATCGGTTAAATCCTTCCGCACATTTAGAATTACAAACCCAAATTTTTGATTTATTACAAAAGGGGTTCATCCATCATAGCAAGAGTTCGTGTGCCGTACCTGCCTTACTTGCTCCAAAGAAAGACGGCTCTTGGAGGATGTGTGTGGATAGTAGAGCCATAAATAAAATTACTGTTAAATATCGATTTCCCATCCCTCGCTTGGACGATTTATTGGATATGTTAGCTGGTGCTACAATTTTCTCTAAATTGGATCTTAGGAGTGGCTACCATCAGATCCAAATTAGGGAAGATGATGAGGGGAAGACTGCTTTTAAATCTAAGGAAGGGCTCGACGAGTGGTTATTTATGCCATTTGGGCTTTCCAATGCCCCGAGCACATTTGTTAGGATGATGACCCGCGTCTTCCAACCTTATATGGGAAAATTCATAGTAGTGTACTTTGATGATATTCTTATTTTTAGTACTTCTACGTGTGATCATGAGTCACATTTGAAGATTATCCTTACTACTTTGAAGTCGGAGAAATGATTCATTAATCTTAAAAGGTGTACTTTTCATGTTTCGTTCGTAGAGTTCCTTGGTTATATTGTGAGTTCGGAGGGCATACATGTAGACCCTAAGAAGGTCCAAGCCATTAAGGACTGGCCAGAGCCCGCCAATATTCGGAATGTTCGGAGTTTTCACGGCCTAGCGACGTTTTATCGCCGATTTATTAGAGACTTTAGTAGTATCATGGCCCCCATTACTGAATGTATGAAAAAGGGTGATTTTACATGGACGAAATCGGCCACAAAAGCATTTCAAATAATTAAATCACACATGTCGGAAGCTCCCCTTTTGCGATTACCGGATTTTAATAAGGTTTTTGAGTTATCATGTGTTGCGTTCGGAGTTAGTATTGGTGGTGTACTGAGTCAGGAGGGTCGTCCTGTTGGTTACTTTAGTGAGAAACTCGCGGGGCCTAAATTGAATTATTCTAATTATGATCGAGAGTTCTATGCGGTTATTAGGTGCCTCCAACATTGGCGACATTACTTACTTCGTAAGGAATTTGTACTTTTATCCGATCATGAGGCTTTGCGATTTATCAATTCCCAAACTAAAATTAGTCCAAGGCATGCCAAATGGGTCTCCTATCTTCAGGAGTACACATTTATCATAAAACACCTTAAGGGTACTCTCAACCGCATAACCGATGCCCTGAGTCGTGTATCTTTATTATTATCTATGCTAGAAGTTAAGTTGATTGGGTTCGATAGAATTAAGGATGAATATGTCCATTGTCCGGATTTCAAAGATATCTATTTATCCACTCAAGACAACTCACCCACGACCATTTCGTCCTTTTATATCCGTGAAGGTTATTTATTCAATCATTCGAAGCTATATATTCCACGTTCTCCCCTACGTCATTTCATCGTTTGGGAATTGTATAGCGGTGGGTTAGGTGGGCATTTTGTCCGTGACAAGACCATCATATTAGTAGATTACAATTTTTATTGGCCCGGTCTTAAGTCAATGGTAAATAAAATCATGGGAAGTTGTCGAGCGTGCCAATTAGCTAAGGGTAACAAAACAAATGCAGGACTTTATACCCCTCTTCCGATTCCTTCCATTCCATTGGAAGACGTTAGTATGGATTTTATTCTAGGCTTGCCTGTCACGTTTAGACGTCATGATTCTATTTTGGTCGTAGTAGATCAATTTTCCAAAATGGCCTATTTTATTGCGTGTAATTAAACTAATGATGCGTCACATGTTGCACAATTATATTTTAAGGAAGTAGTTGGACATTGGGGCATTCCAAAATCGATATTTACCGATAGAGATGTGAAATTTACGAGTTATTTTTGGAAGACATTGTGGAGGATTATGGGCACCAAACTTTTGTTTTCTTCAGCCTACCATCCACAGACGAATGGGCAAACGGAAGTGGTAAACAAAAGTTTAGGTAGTTTATTACGTTGCCTTGTGGGAGACCACAACGGTACATGGGACCTTATCCTTCCTCATTCTCAATTAACATATAATAATTTCAAAAATAGGTCCACTGGTTTGTCTCCGAATGAGATCGTGCACGAATATAAAGCACCAGTGCCACTTGACTTAATTCCTTTACCGCCATCTTATAAGTCAAGTCAATTATCACAAGATTTTGCCTCTCATATTCATAATTTGCATAAGCACATAAATGAAATTCTAACCACACAATACGCGTCGTATCAAGTTCTTGCTAACGTATATAAGAGGGCGACTCACTTAAAAGTTGGCGATTTAGTCATGGTATGTCTCATCCCTGAATGGTTGCCTTTGGGCACCCAAAAAAAGTAAGCGGATCGGCGAGCGGGACCTTTTCAGATCTTAAAGAAATTAGGAGACAATGTATTTCTTTTGGAATTACCAACTGATTGGGGTATTTCCCCTATTTTTAATGTTTTTGATTTAACGTCATATATTGCTCCGCCACTAGAATTATCTGCCTGTCCGTTTAGCTCCACTATAGGTTCTAATGGGTTTGGGGTTGAGTGTGTTACTGGATCGCTCCCTCCATCGGTCTCCAATGGAGGTATGTTGCATGTTGATGACAAAGTTTCACCCCCTTTATTGCCTAATACTTTTCCCAGGTTTCCTAGGACAAACTTTTTGCCAGACAGGATTCTCCAGGATGAAGTGCTTCCCTCTCCAGATGGTGATGTGCGCCGCGACTTGATTCGATGGCACGATCGTCCGGCCTCCAACGACTTGTGGCTTCCAGAAACGGACGTGGCTTTATTGGATGATGCTCTCCTACTCCGGTACCATTGGGACAACTCTTTGGTGATTAGTACTTTCGAGCGGGGGAGGATTGGTGGAGACGATGGCCCCCATCTTACTGAAAAAGATGACGGCACGCTAGCGGAAGACCCTCCTTCGTCTCCAACAAAAGACTTGCGTCGTCATGGTGATCGTGTGGAGCGTCGCTACAACCTCCGCCTGTGGCACAAGACCACTTAATATTATTTAGTTTATTAATTTTAATGTTATTTGAATATATGGTGTTATTTGCTTGATGCAATTTTTATTATTTCATTCTGGTTTGAAACTTTAGAATTATTTTGATGTTGGGCTGCATGTAGCCAAAGCATGATATGTAAGCCTATATATAGGCATGTGTTGTTTTGATTTGTACAAGTTGAATTAGAATTGAAACCTAATTTTTCCCTCTTGAAATTTCTCCTCCTCCCTCTCTCTAAGGTTCGGCCAACACCCTCCTCCTTCAAGCCACCCACTTGCTCTCCTCTCTCTTTCTCTCCCTCTCGGCCTCCAGCCCCCTCCTCTCCAAGTCGCTGCCAAGATCATCCCCCCTCCTCTCCAAGCTATCGCCAACCTCCAACCACCACCCTCCTCTCTCGGCCAACACCTCCTCCAAACCCTAAGCCGCCGCCAAGCATCCCCTCCCTTGTCCCTTGCCGTCTCCTCCACTCCACCACATTTTCTCTCTCCAAAACAATTGCCCATGGTTTTTCTCTCCACCCCTATTCAAAAAATCGACCACCTCCCTATCCTAATACCGACCACCCAAAGGAAAGTTCGGCCATCCCCCTACATCACAAAATCCCAACCTATTTTCTCGTGATCTGTTGCACATCCCTCGACTAAAGCGTGAAGCGACAATGGCGGTGGAACTTTCTCTCCATCCGGCATAACTCTGGCGGAGCCGTGGACTAGCGTTCCAAGTTAGCTAATTAGAATCATCCATTCCGATTTGGGTAACGAAATATCTACTCTCGTGTGATTCCCTCTTTGATATTCTAGTGGTGGACATTTGTTGTGTTGATTTTCGAAGCGTTGAATAATCGTGGTTTATTTTGATTGATTTGTATTCACCTTAATTTATTTATTTTTCGAAAGGTTTGGCCATCCTCGTAACTTTTGTTGGGAGAGATCTACCATTTCCGGATCGTGATTTTTGGGTTGATCTCTTTTGGTACAACACGGCTTGGTAGGACCCAATATTGGTCCTTTTAGCTCGATCGGATATCGACCTATCGCCTTGTTCAATCCCAAATAGTTTGGCTACCCGTGCGTTAGCATAAAAGTGATATAATTGCTTGGAGTGTGCGCTGCGTAAGATTTTGTGCGAGTGTTGGATTCGAACCGTAGAAAGGCGACCGTGTTTATTCCATAGATTTCCGGTGTCAACGCATAGGCCTGCATCAGATGAGCACTACAACCACTAAGGAATGGAAAAATATGAAACTTCTATGACCAAGAGAATACTTCATGATAGAGTACATGGACGTAATAATACAGATGCTCCTAAGCCTCTGAAGTACTACCCTAAACCTTACAGCTATCAAAAGAGGTAGCAAGAAAAGAAAGAAAGGCATCAACAACATCAATTCAAATGTGAGGAGTTTAGGCATAACATAGAATGTTGTGGACTTGGATTCCTCTATGGAAAATTATATATATATATATATATATATATATATATATATATATATATATAATTTTGAATTTTGATGTTATATTATTTCTCATTTTTCATTGCATTTACTGTTGTGGTTGTTAGTTAATTATTTAATTATCTTGATATAATTCACCTTAGCATAGAGGGTTTTGACTTCTAAAAATAGGGGGAGATTGTTGGGTATTGCATCCACAATAACCTAGATTTGTGTGAAGTCACCCTTAAACTAAGATGAATTATGTTTGTATTTGATGCCTTTCTCTAGTTAAATGCTTGCAGGTCATTATTGCTAAGTGCAGGCCAATGCCAGTTTACAGTCAGTCACCAAACACAGGACCATGCAATGTAATCCATCATTGTGTGATCCATGGTGTTAGCTCATGTGTTACCTCTTGATGCGGATTACAGCAAGTGTACCGATCGTAGTCAAGTAATAAAGTTGAGGACTTGAATCCCCGGATATCGATCTCTCGAGGAGTGCAAGTAGGGAGTGTTATTTCGCTATTAAAAAAGTGATTGCAAGTGTTAACATAAACAAAGGGGGTTTTAGTTTGGAGTTTCCTAAGTTTAACACTAATACACCTATTGCGGGTCGCCGTCACCACGTATCTTTGGTGGATTACTCAAGAGAGTAATATGAAAGATGGATGAGCCAATGAGGGTTGCAATCACCTCTTCGCCACGCACGCTTCTAGCAATCGCTAGAATGACACTATCTCAACAAGAATAAGAAAAACTGAAGCTCATCAACACAATCAAGAACTAAGATATAACAACACATAAACATGCTGAAATACTTAAGCAAAACAGTGTTCTTACACATCAATCCAACATCCAAATAAGTAGAAGAAATATACTATAAGTGAAGGGGAAGAGAAATAACCAAACGCACGAAGTCTTTCCGAGATTTGCGACTGGAGTCAAGGGTTGTCGGGCCATGTCCGAGCTCGGTCTACGGATGACGTACGGGGTCCAAAAGGGATGTCACCTCCTTCCAATAACCCATCTTCTTCATGAATAATTGCTGGCTAAATCTATCCTGAGAACTCCACGGATGCAACACTTTAAGAGCTTGAAACGGAGCTTGGAGTTTGGAGAAGACAATGGTGGCTGGAGATGATGTTATTGCGAGCTCTTGGAGGGTGAATGGTTGCCGGAATGGCTCTCCAACGAGGATAGATAAAATAGCGGCTGGAGGGAAGTTTTTCCGCTCAGAGGAGAAGAAATGGAGGGCTGGATCAGACTGGTTCCCGGGAAGATGAAATTTATGTCTTAAATAGAAAAATTAGAAATAATGGTCACACACAGTTTTTCGCACGACCGTGCGCAAACCGTATGATATTAACTTTCCGAATAAGCCTACGAAAGGAGAAGCGTTGGCCCGTGAGTTTTACTCACTTACGGACGTTTCCGCCCATGCATGAAGGAAATCGCACGGGTAACAACATAAAGCTAGAATTCAAGGCAAGCAGGTGGAACCGTGCGTTTTACTTGCGCACGGGTGCTGCCGCCCATGTGTGAACAAATCACACGTTTAACCACAGATTGGTACAAAAAAGAAAGCTACAGGAAAACCGTGCATTTCCTTCGTGCACAGTTTAGAAGAAACCATGCGTTAACCGTGCGTGAAGATCGTCGAACTCCGCTCGAAAATTTCCAGTACAACAAAACGCACGATCAAGAAGAAACGTGTGCTAATAAAACGCATGACCGTACGTTTTCCACAAGCCTGAATTCCAGACTTTAGGGGAAACGCACCACCTGCTCTCAAACAAATAAAACCAAAGAGAACCCTCCAGTGTCACAGAAATGCAATGAAAATAGCCGGAAAGGGCCATGGGGAGCACCATGTGCTTACCCCCGAAAATAGAATGCGAAATTGCACACCCATGGGCCAAAAAAGTGCACAAAGTGGTCAATGACCGGGTGATGCAAATATAACCGAATACCGGTTGAAAAGTAGGGCACGAGTGAGAACACAAGCCCAGGTGAGTCCGAAAAACCCTATAAATATCGGACTCATCACACCACCAGACTTAAACATTTGCTCGTCCCGAGCAAATCATCTGTCCGTGCATAAAAAATAGCTAGCTGGCTCAGAAATTTCCAAATAAAGTAAAGCGAGAAATCAAATACTTCATGGGTGTAGAAAATATAATAGGCAAAATTTTTAATTACACTACGGAGTTTATATCTTTCGACAGGCGTAAATAAATATTGTAACTACTCAAAAATGAAATTCTGGAGAATCGTTTGGTCATACGTAGGAAGAAAGTAGGCAAGCCACTCAGTTGAGCATTGCCAAAGACCGTGGCTCGGGATCACCTCCAAAGAAATCTATCAATGTCGGGGACCATACACTTGCCCTTTTACACTCTCTCCATAACGCTAGTTTGACTCAAGCGTGAATCCGTAGGACTTTAGGAAAATAATGGGGCTTGGGTATAAACGTAGGTAAGGACGCAAAAAGATAAAAATGATGGCTACGCACAACCCAAATGAGCTCATACAAATGAAATCCTCTCGCCAACAAAACATGCAGGTGCACCACACCATAAGACTTGAACTTGACAATACGGGTGTGTGCACCGCCTATCACCACAACAATAACACAAATAGGCTCTTCATTTTCACTTTCTTATTTTATATCAATCAACACATATTTTTTTCTTTTCTTTTTCCAGATTTTTATAATACACTTTCAGTCAAATTTTCAAGAAAACTTCACCACACAGCCACATAACAACACCACAACAACAAAACTAATGGAATAATTAACATACTAATACATCGAGATTGGGGTGTGCAACCGGGAAAAGCTTTTAGGCTCTGGTGATCGCAAAGTTGGGCTAAATCAACAGGAGGGGTAAGCTCAAAATAGGCTAACAAGGATTATCATTAGGATGGGTAAAAGGCTCAACCGGGCCAAAAAGATGGCCTACATCACGCTCACGCTAGACTAACCATGAAGCAATGCTTCGAGAGTAGCTTGGGGCAAGTTCTTAGCCACCGAGAAAGATGATCCTTCCTCCCGAATCAAGCAATATGAGGCTAGTGACAGCTACACACATTCCTACACTACCGTTCGGTTACTCTAAATTCAACATTTTTGAGTAGTACAAACAATATTTACAAATACAGAAAAGTATAAACCTACGAGCATAAAGAAAAATTAAATCTATACTATTTCTACAAACCATGAGTACTCGATTAGGAGCACTGCACGAGTTTCAAACTACTATATCCTAAAATCCTAAGCCAGCACCACTATTTTATAGTTAACACAAAAGAAATATATTTGACTTGAGCCGAGCACGTGCTTAAGATCACGCTCATGTGGGTGTAGGTGCATAATGCATACATGATAATATAAAAATTGAAAATTAAAATATACTTTTGGTATGAAACTGATAATAGTGCATGTGCATAGGTAACCCGCATAACTCTCCCCCACCAGACTTAAACAAAACAACCTATCCAAGATTTGCCGTAAAAATAGAGAATTAAAAGTTAGGGGAGAGGTTACCCCATGCTCAACAAATGAGCATACAAGAAGATTGACATTAATTTCAGCAGAAAGTCCACGGCCCAAACGAACTCTACCAGCACAAGAGAATACCTCCAACCACACATACTAAAAACATAAAATTACAGAAAGCTAAATTGAACAAATTAAAAGCAGCAGCAGCAAAATTTAACAAATTAAAAGCAGGGAAATTGGGTTGTCACTCATAAGCCACTTTTCTTTACCGTCCTTAAGGTAGACCAAATACCTGTATTAGCAGTTATATAAATATTGTTCAGAGCATAAGTTCAAAACGCAATGAAAAAGTCTAAAGTTACACACAACACTAAGCAATAAATAAAACTAGAAAAAGCAGGAAAGGGGCCCTGGAGATCCTTCACTCCTCAGCTGAATGTTGACTTGTGATAGATCCCCCTAGTCACGCGTGATGAGGGCGAGGCGAAAGCTTTAGGGCCCAGGGAAGACGAATCTCCCTGCCCCTAACCTCTTCCTTCTCACGCCGATGGGTAAAATTTTGCGCCTTGCGCATGAGCAGTTCTTTTCTTTTCAGATCCAAAGATGGGGATCGCTAGGGTGGTATAACCACACCAACCTATTCAGCAACATGTCTATCTTTCTCATCTGAGGGCATCCTTTCCTTACTCGCAGCAGGTGAAAGATCGGCCCAAGTCACCTGTTTAACAGTCTTACAACTTTTGTTCGGATCAATAGAAGTTTTTAAGTCTATCTTCTGCACGTTCTCAATAGTCATGCTCAGCTCACGTTCCTTACTATTTGAGTCTTGTTTCACTCCCAGCAACTCCGTACTTGTTTCTGCTTCAGCAGACATCAACATTTCTTCCACTTTCACAGCCTTATCTTGCCCATTCAGCAAAACACCTGTCTCAGCAGCTCTAGATAAATCATCAGATAACAAAACATTCAACTTCAGAAGTTCTCCAGGTTCATTTGAAATTATTGGGGGAAGTGATGGTGGTAAAGGCAAATCAACCTTGGAAGCCAAGGTGACACCGCTCACATTAAATTGTAATGTAGCTTCACTAGCTTTTAGGAATGGGACCCCTAAGATGGGTTTCGATGTATTTCCCATGGGTCCTAACACCTGGAAGTCAGTGAATACAATAGCCCCATTAAGTTTCACTTCCACCTCTTTAATTTCCCTGTCAATCTTTACTACCAACCCATCGTCTAGTACTAGTGACTTTCAAACATTTGATTCGATATTTAAATTCAGTTTCTCAACATCTTGCAAAGCAAGAATGTTGTACGATTATCCGGAATGACATAAAGCTATCGTCTCAACCACATTAATCTCACACTTAACAACCATTTCATTTTTATTGCACTCCTCCGCCTCCCTAGCACTCTTCCCTTGCTCACGGGGATTTTTCTTCGTATCATTTGGGAGGGTTCCGCGAGTATGCTCGGAGAACACATGGGCCAGTTGCCCCAGATGTGTCTCCAAGTTCCTCATGGAAACGGTTTGAGTAGCCATTTTAGATTGGGCCATCTAAACAAACTTCTCCATCATTTCCCCCAACGCACTCTTATGAGTCCCTTACATGTTCGGATTATAACCCGTATGCGGCGGTTGCGGTGGGCTACTAATGGCTTGAGCCTCAAATTAATGCTGGCCTCCCTACCACCTTTGACCGGGAGCATTTTGATTCCATGAGAAATTAGGATGATTTCTCGCATTGGGGTTATACACATTATTATAAGGATTAGTGCAGTTTTGATTATTTATAAAATTTATGCTCTCGTAAGAAGTTATACCTGACGGCTCAACAAAGGTCTCTCCAGCAGTGCACTCATAAGCATGATGGATGGGGTTACCATAACCCTGTCCCAAAATGTCCATAAACTAAGCTAGAGGAGGGGCTGATCTGGTCAACATCGTCCTTCCATCCAAAGTATGATGGCTCTCCCCAGCAAATTGCACCACGACATTCACTTCAAACAGATTCCTCTCCCCTCTAGGGGAATTTCTTCTGGCGGTCCAGTATGTTCTATGGGAGGCAGTGTCGCGAAGTAGCCACAATGCCTCGTTAGGAGATAGGTTCATTATTGTGCCTCCAGCTGCTGCGTCGATCATATCCCTGAAATTAGGCTCAATAGCAAAATAGAATATTTCAACTAAATTCCATGGCTCACAGCTGTGCTGGGGGCATCGACGCTGCAGGTCAACGAACCTCTCCCACGCCTCAGACAACATTTCTTGGTCCAGCTGCCGAAAGGTTGCAATATCCCTACAGGCATTCACAATCTTATCCATCGGGTGGAACTTAGCCAAGAAATTAGAGGATAGGGCCTCCCATATAGTAACGGTCCCTGGAACAATCGTATGGAGCCAGGTTTTGGCCTTGTCCCTCAGTGAAAACGGGAAAAGCCTCAGCTTCACTATATAATCAGAAATACTGACATATCAGAATGTGCCGCAAATTTCTGAGAACTCTGCTAGATGGAGCTGCGGATCCTCACTTGGCAGGGCTGAGAACTGAGTATTATTCCGGATCATGTTCAGGATGGCAGGCTTTTTCTCGAAGTGGTTGTTTACGATGGCTGGTCCAAATCCAGGGTAAACACTTCCCACAGTAGTGGTAGTGAAATCACGCATTGTCCTAATATGAGGTTGGGCCACCTACTAGTTCTCAACGACACTTTCACAGTGGCCATTTCCTCCTAGGCCAAAATCCTCCATTCTATCTTCAGCAGAAGCAACACATAGGTGAGCTCGCCTCGCTCGTGCGGTCTCAAGATTAACTCTCAAAACTTCACCCCTATAAGCAGGGTTCAGATCCGGCATACAACAGACTAAAAAAATGATCAAAATACTAAAAACACTTGCAAAACTTTTCCAGTGGAAAAGTACACACAACAGTTGCACTCCACGACAACGGCGCGAAAAACTTGATGCGGATTACGACAAGTGTACCGATCGTAGTCAAGTAATAAAGTTGAGGTGTTGAATCCCTGGATATTGATCTCTCGAGGAGTGCAAGTAGGGAGTGTGATTTCGCTATTGAAAAAGTGATTGCAAGTGTTAACGAAAACAAAGGGGGTTTTAGTTTGGTGTTTTCTATGTTTAACACTAATAAACCTATTGCGGGTCGCCGTCACCGCATATCTTTGGTGGATTACTCAAGAGAGTAATATGAAAGATGGATGAGCCAATGAGGGTCGCAATCACCTCTTCGCCATGCATGCTTCTAGCAATTGCTAGAACGACACTATCTCAACAAGAACAAGAAAAACTGAAGCTCATCAACACAATCAAGAACTAAGATATAAAAACACATAGACATGCTGAAATATTTAAACTAAATAGTGTTCTTACACATCAAACCAACATCCAAATAAGCAGAAGAAAATACTACAAGTGAAGGGGAAGAGAAACAACCAAACACACATAGGCTTTCTGAGATTCGCGGCCGGAGTCAACGGTTGTCGGGCCTTGTCCGAGCTCGGTCTATGGATCATGTCCGGGGTCCAGAAGGGCTGTCACCTCCTTACAATAACCCGTCTTCTTCGTGAATAATCGATGTGCTAAATCTATCCTGAGAACTCCACGGATGCAATACCTTAAGAGCTTGAAACGGAGCTTGGATTTTGGAGAAGACAATGGTGGCCGGAGATGATGCTATTGCGAGCTTTTGGAGGGAGAATGAGTGCCGGAATGGCTCTCTAGGGAGGAGAGAGAAAATAGCGGCTGGAGGGATGTTTTCTCGCGTAGAGGAGCGGAAATGGTGCGGTGGATCGGACAGGTTCCCGGGACGATGAAATCTGCATCTTAAATAGAAAAAAAAAGAAATAATGGTCACGCATGGTTTGGCACACGACTGTGCACAAACCGTAAGATATTAACTTTCAGAATAAGCCTGTGGAAGGAGAAGCGTTGACCCGTGCGTTTTACTCGCGCACGAACGTTTTCGCCCGTGCGTGAAGGAAATTGCACGGGTAACAACAGAAAGCTGGAATTCAAGGCAACCAGGTGGAACCGTGCATTTTACTCGCGCACGGGCACTACCGCCCGTGCGTGAACAAATCACACGATTAACCACAAATTGGTACAAACAAGAAAGCTACAAAAAAACCGTGCGTTTCCTTCGTGCACGGTTCAGAAGAAACCATGCATTAACTGTGCGTGAAGATCATCGAACTCCGCTCGATAATTTCCAATACAAAAAAATGCACGATCAAGAAGAAATGTGTGCTAAGAAAATACACGACCGTGTGTTTTCCACAAGCCTGAATTCCATACTTGGGGGAAAACGCACCACCTGCACTCAAACAAATAAAACCAAAGGGAACCCTCCAACATCACAGAAATGTAATGAAAATAGCCGGAAAGGGCCGTGAGGAGCACCATGTGCTTATGCCCGAAAATAGAATGCACAATTGCACACCCACGGGCCAAAATAGTGCACAAAGTGGTCAATGACCGGGCGATGCAAATATAACTGAATACCAGTTGAAAAGCAGTGTACGAGTGAGAAAATAAGCCCAGATGACTCCGAAAAACCCTATAAATATCAGACTCATCACCTCTCTATTGGGATGCACTTCATTTTCAAATACTTAAGATTTTGGAGAAAGGAATGGTTGCTGGTGTTTGAAAGAAGAAAAGAAATTTTCCTTGAAATTTCTTAAGTAAATTTTTCGAAAAGATTAGTGTTTTTAGAAAAGTCTAAACTTCATTTTTCGAGAAAGCTAAGTTGTTCTCGAGAAACAATTTGATGTTTCGAAAAACCATCAAATATTTCTAAGCTCTTCTTTTCGAAAAATACCCTGAAGAGTTCTCGAAAAACCAAGTCGTGTTTTCGAAATAGCAACTATTTTTCGAAAAGTCATAAACTAGTTTTTCGAAAAATCGATTTCATTCTTCGAAAAAGAAGAGTTGTTTTCAAAAAGATTTATTGCTTTCGAACATTAAGCTTCCGGCTCAATGGAAATTCTTTGTGAAGTCTTTTTCGAAAAAAGCTGAGTTAGTTTTTGAAAAATCAAGAAGCTTTCGAAGAATTTTAATCCTTTCGAAGAACGCATTGCAGATGGAGAAAATTTCAAAGTCAATTCACCGAACGAAGTTCGCAGTTTGTCGAATATAATTTCTTTCGGCGAACAGAAATTCAATGTCAATTCATCGAACAAGATTTCGTTCATCGAACAAAAATTCAAAATTAATTCGTCGAACGCAGCTTCTATTCGTCGAACCCAACTCCTATTCGTCGAACGGGATTTCAAATGTCAATTCGTATTTAATATGATTGATTATCTTCCCTTAATGAATTAAGACCGTTAGAAAAGGTTCAATATAAAGTCTTGTCGATGGATTCGCAAACCTTAATCTTAATTGTTAATCTTAACCGGAGTCAGAATTGCCGCAAGTTCTAGATCGGGATAAAGCCGCACATGACATCTTCGTTCTTCTCTGAAGCTTCATCCTTGATCCAGCAATTTAACAGAAGAATAGATTCGATAGATCTCTGATTTAAGTTTCTCCAATCATCTATTTGATCGTGTTGGATCTTAAGAGATTTAGATCAAGTTTTCTTGGATTTCTTCCTCAACTTCTTCACCAAGCTTTCAATTTTCAAGAAGGAAGAACTCTGTAGATTTCAGATCTTGATTTGTGAAGTATTATTGTTATAAAACTTTATTTCAATTTTTGTAGGAGCTTTGTCTCCGAGCTTGTAGGAAGATTTATCTTCCGAGTGTAGATCCTGTTTTGGGGGATCAAGTTTGTAGGAGTGTGTTTACTCCGAGTTGTAGGAGCGTTGCTCTGAGGTGTAGGATTATTTAATCCGAGATATAGTGAAGTAGCCAAGTATAGTCATGGTGCTAGATTGGTGAGGTGGAGAGTGGACGTACCCAAGTTTGGGGAACCACTATAATTCCTTGTGTCGCTTGGATTGTGCTTGATTTTTTTCTGTGTTATTCTCTCTCAACTTTTTATTCCGCAAAAGACATAGAACTCACCTATTCACCCCCTCTAGGTGATTTAGGTAGACAACAAGGTACTTTTAGATATCCATGTCGAGTCCATCAAATATAAGGACTCTATCATCAAGGAGCTTGGAGAGAAACTAAAAGGGAGAAAAGGGTTGTGGCCAATTTCTCTAAGATAGATGCTATCAAGAGAAAACCTGAATCTGAGTGGATTTCTAAAGCTATCCAATCTCAGAGGAGAGGCCAAGCTCCTGTGAGGCCTCAGTCAACCTCTCACAAGGCAATTCTCCCATCCAATAGACATGACCAAGACTGTAAGTATGGTCACTGAAGGTGTGGGAATCTTCCTTGTAATGTTACAAAAGTACCTTATAATGGAAGAAGAGAGTTCATGGGATTGAGTGCACAGAAGGCTCCCCATGTAGAAGTCCAAAAGGCCAAACCTGGACCTTTGTATTTGGTACCCCAGCCCCCTCATTCAAGGATATGGCTAAGGCCTACTCTAAAGTTCTTCCAGCAAGAACTCAAACCAAAGGTAAGCCAGTCAGTGTGGATACCTTGGCTATCCCTGAATCCATGAAGAACATGCCATTTGCAAAGAAGGCTGTTACTAATGATGTTCAGAGTAAGCCAAGTTCCTCTACTGGCAGACTCACTTTTGGTCAAGCTCTTGCTAAAAGAAACAAGAAGAAGGCCATTGTTCTCCCCACTTAAAAGACAACCAGAAGTGGCTTGCACACTTCATGGTGTGTTCAAAAAATGAGATACAACATCAATGAATGTTGGTGCTATGGTAAAGTGGGCCACTTTTCAATAGATTGTTGGCACAACCCCTGTGTGCCAAAGGCAAGACAGTTTCTTCCTGACAGGACTCCTGTAGGTAGACATATGCATTCTTATGCTAACAGGAACCAAAGACCCAAGTTATATTGGGTTCCTAAGGTAAGTTACGTTCTGTTTTGTAGGATAGTCCAAGTGGCCATGCGCCCATATATGGTCCTTGGATAGTGTTGTACCTGACCTAAGTCTTGGTACAAGGATTTGATAAATCAGCTAGCATGCACAAGATGTCTAACACATGTGCAATTGTTGAGGGGGAGCTTGCAAAGGAAAGCCAGATACTCATCAAAGGCTAAAGTCCAGAGGCAAGGATGCTGGTTTGCTCAGAGACTATAAATCCAACTTCTGCTTCAAGTCTACATGGCAAAGATAAGAAGAATTCATCTTGTATATGAGTCTACTAAATGTTCTCTCAATTGTTAAATCTATGCATATTAGAGATAAGATAGTTAAACTTAAAACTTGAGAAGATGTAAGAAAATTATCTAAATATTTGTCAAATTAAATAGTTCAGTTGCTCTCAAGGTCACTATGCCACAAGATGCAACTATGCTCAATATCCTCAAACTTGACATAGGGATGTTGAGTTTATGTCTCAATGCACCCCACTAGGATATAGTATAATGTGCATTGTAGGTCACCTTAATCCCTACTGATTATACAAATTTAGTATTACTAAATAAGTCAAAGGCAATTCTATTGCTAAAGAAATGGTCAATCAATTTTGACTAATAAGTCAAAGGTTGAGGAGAATAAGCTTACTCAACATCATCTATCATTTAGTCAGTCTGCGACTAAGTAGTGGAAGTTAACCCTAGCCGTTGATCATATCCTTAATCTCAAACAGGTAAGTGACTTTCCGTCTTCCCTTAAGATATAACTATAAATAGTAGAGCTTGTGCATAAAGCAAAAGCATTGTTCCTTACCCTCTCCTGCCCATATTTGACATATCGACAGAAAACCGTTCTCGCTAGGTATCAGAAATTTGCAAGTGAAATGGCGCCCAAGGGACAAGATTTCCTCTTCGAAGGTGAAGAAGTAGTTTGAAATGGATTCACAAATGCGCCACAGGAAGTACAACTTGCTCTTCATCTTCTCCATGTGTCTGACCTAGGATTCATCTTGACGGAGCCCTGTTTACTATGGAAGCGAAAAGTCATTGAGTTATTCTCCAATGCCAAATTAGATGTATTTGAAGGCAAACTCAAGACTATGGTGAGTGGAAAGAAGATCAAAATCACTCCGTGGAGAATAAGCAAGGCACTCTAGTTGCCTAGGTTCACTGGAATTGAGGACGAAGAAGAGCTGATGCTGGATATTGTAAAATCGGCGATGAAATGGTATGGACTATCCAAGCACGCCACTGGCTCCATCTTAAGGAAAGAACTTAACCAACAACGGTAAGTCTTTGGCCGATGTTATCTGAAAAGCCCTACTCTGCAAGACAGGCTCACATGACAAACTTTCAAAGAAGATGCTTGAGTTGATGGCACTGGTCATTCTGACCAAGAGGACTGACTGGGGTAGGATAGTGTTTGATCGAATTTTGGACTGCATGGCTGAACCGAATTTGGGGAGAATTCTATCACTATTTTTGCGAGAAATAGTTCCAGAAATTCTGAATCTGAAGCCTGGGGCAAAGATTCACCACATGAGAAGAATGAATATCAGGATGCTTGAGAGATGGGGTAGGGTCCTTCAGCCCCGTAGTCCGGTAGCTGCTGAGAAGAAAGGGAAGAAGGTAGCTATTGCAGAGCCCAGCTCCACTAGCAGTTCTTCAGATGAGGAAGAACCATATGATTAAGAATTGTCATCCTCTATAGAAAAGTCCAGGAAGGATATGGACATTCAGGTATCTGCTTCTTCAGAACCTACCCCACAAAGCCTTGTAAGCAGATCTGAGACAGATACTGTCCCTGGGGATGTTGTGCTGACTGCTGAGATGGCTGAAGCAGTGGCAGAGGAAGCTGTTGACAAGATCTCTGCAAGAATGGAGGAAGAAGCTTCCAGACTTGAAGATATAGATGGGCATCCTCCTATGTCTGGTGTTGCTGGTAATACCAGGCCTAAGAGTGAGGGGGGAGCAACTGGTAGAAGAAATAATGCAGGAAGTATTAGTGGTGGGGGAGAAACTTCTGGTACCTTATTGAGTACATTGGAAATTGTGTACCTTATTTGGAGAATCCCCTTGTCAACTCAAAGGTATACACAAAGTTGTAGTTGGTGCCTGCTAAGTTTATATGTGCAGGATTTAAAGTGAAGAAATTTATCTAAGCACAAATGTGTTGACACAGTTCAATTATGTCAACACCTCTACAGAAGCTGTGTCGAGACAAGTTAGTTTTCTCGACACTTTGAAGACTAAGTCAGCATACTTGACAAAATAAAGAGGAGAATTTTTTTGAGTAAAATTGTGTCGAGATAAACCAACTATCTTGACACAATATATGTTAAGTATAGTTGTCGACACAGCATATAAATTATGTCGAGACAATCTAACTATCTCGACACAAGGCAGAATCAGAAGATATCGACACAGCAGACAAGTTGTGTCGAGACAATCTCACTGTCTCGACACAAGGCAAAATCAGAAGATGTTGACACAACAGACAGTTGTGTCGAGACAATCTAATGGTCTCGACACAAGGCAGTATTAAGAGATGATGACACAAATAATGGGTATGTTAAGACAAGTCAACTATCTCGACACTTTCAGCTTCTGATAAAAATTACTCCAAGTTTGAATGTGTCGAGACTACTAAGATATCTCCACTCATGTGTTGAGACATCTGGAATATCTCGATGCTTATGTTTCAGAATATGCTGAGTCAACACCAAACATGTCAAGACATGTCAGAACTATCAAGTCAGTTGCAGAAAACTCATACTTCAACAGAAACAGGTCAAGGAAGGATTTAATGTATGTTGCTGACATCATCTAACGGAATCCAGCCATTTGCGAAGTTTATAAATAGAAGGTGCTGCCTTCACAAAATGACATATGAGAGAATTAAATCGTAAAGAACAACTGACAGATAAAATCAAGCAATCAGAAATTCTCGTTCTAATTTTTTCTAAGTCCTAACCAGGCGACATTTCCGAGAAAGAGAAAGAAGACGAAGGTCTTCAAGAAGATCTTCATATCCCATTTACTAGGTTGATCTGAAGATCTAGTTGTATCTGATCAACAGTATCTTCAAGGTATTCACGCCGATCAACATCAAGAAAATTGTTGATTCAGAGAAGGAACTTTTCAGTCTGTAGATCTATCAAGAAGAAATCCAATTACAGCTTATTTGAAGAATCTGTGTAAATAGATATGTCAGATTACATGTTTTCTGTTTTCTGTGTTTTATTTTATCACTTTATATTGTAAGATCTCCTAGAGATTTGAGTGGGTAGGAGAATTTTTTCTCTGAGATTGTAAGCCTAAATTATAAAGGCTGAGGTAGGGTTCTAGAGGGAGCTGAGGTAGGTGATTTGGGTAAATCACTGAGTTGTAGGCCTATTCTATAAAAGCTAAGGTAGGGCTCTTGAGAGGGCATGAGGTACGATATTGAGGGAATCTCTGAGGTAGGACCAGTTGGTCTGAGTGTAGGTTCTTGATAGAAACTGAGCCTGTAGGATCTTTGGATTCGAGTTGGAAAGGAGGAGCTATAACCTTATTTAGCACATTACTAGTAAGGAAGAGGGGGGAAGTGGATGTTCCCTAGATAGGGGAACCACTATAAATTCTGTGTGTGCTGCGTGTTGTGAACTGTTCTTTACTTGTGTTGTGTGTGCTATAAACTATGATAATATTATTGCTATTGAATAAGAGATAAAGAATTGCAAAGGAATTTTAAAAGGTCACCTATTCACCCCCCTTATGTGACTATGTACCTATAGGCTTGACTTTCAAGTGATATCAGAGGGAGGTTATTCGAATAAAGACCTAACAATCTGAAAAAGATCCTAAGGGTATTTGAAGATTATCAGATCTATGGCTTCTGAATCACATAGAGAACTCAATTATATGAAATTGCCAATTTGAAATAAGGATAACTTTGTAATATGGAAATAGAGAGTGAGACTGTTCATGAAAGCCTCAGATCCAAGATTCTTTGTCACAGTATAAGAAGGAACATATGTGCCCATGAAAATATGAGTCTTAGATGGAAATGATCAAACCCCCAAAAAACTATCAGAAATGACAAAGGATGAGGTGATACTTACTACTATGGACAAGAGAGCATAGAATATAATAGTTAGTGCAATCGACAACTCACCCTTTCAGAATCTGGTGCACTATAATACATCCAAGGAGATGTAGGATACACTCATAGTATACATGAAAGGCATAGAAGAGGTAAGAGATGATAGGAAATCTCTCCTTAACCAGCAGTATGAGGCCTTTAGACAAGGAAAACCCGATTCTATTGAACAATGTTATGAAAAATTCTTTAGAATAGTTAATGACTTGAGAAACTATGGCAGAAACTTCTCAAACTATGAACTAAATGACAAATTTTTGAGATCCCTGAATAAAGAATGGGATATCAAGATTTGTTCTGTAAGAGAGATGGAGAATCTAAGAAATATGTTACCTTAAGACTTATATAGGAAGTTAATGTCACTTGAACTTCAGCTAAATTCTAGGAAAGTTGAAGTTGAATCTGCCAGACACTCAACTTAGTCTAAATCTGTGGCCTTCAAAGCAGATACTTCTAAGAAAGCTAGAAGAGAAATCTCATCATCACCCAGAAGGGATGAAGATACAGACATCACTGGAGCATGTTCTTATTTAGAAGAAATATCAAATGATGAACTGGCACTGTTTACCAGGCAATTCAAGAAAATGTTAAGATGGAGGAAGCAGTGGAGAAATAGGAAACCTTCTGGATCAAGCTCTAATAAAAGCAAAGTCAAGCACAGAGACAAATCTGTGGCCAGGTATGATTCATAACAGAACAAACAATTTAAGACTGACATTATTTGTTTTTGCTATGTTGGATACACTGGAAACTTTGTGCCAGATTTGGAGAAGCCTCACTTAACTCAATGATATACATCAATATGTATTTGATAGGATGATGAGTTTCAATGTGTAGGTTAAAGAAATGGAGGAAAATTTTCTAAGTACAAGTGTCGACACTTGTGGGGGAAATGTGTCGACACTAGAAGCAAGATTGTGTCGACACACAGGACTTGTATCGACACACAAAAATTCTTTCAGCAGAAGTTGTGTCGACACCTAGGACTTGTGTCGACACATACTCAACTCCAGCTATGTTGAAGACCAGAAGTAGTTGTGTCGACACACAGGACTTGTGTCGACACACACTCAAGAAATTTGTCAATAACAGCTATGTCGAGATCATAAGCAGTTGTGTCGACACACAAGACTTGTGTCGACACACACTTAAGAAATCTGTCAAAAGAAGCTATGTCGAGATCAAAAGCAGTTGTATAGACACACAGGACTTGTGTCGACACATCTAATAAAAGTTGTGTCGAGAAGATAAAGAATGACTGTGTCGACACATTGGGAGCTGTGTCGACATAATCAAGACTTGTGTCAACATATGGTCTATTTGTGTCAACACATTTGAAGTGTTATGCTGACAGTTCTCTGCTATGATAGAAGTTCAAGGAGGAGTCAGTTGTCAAGACTGAAGACCTGACAGCTGTCATAAGTAACAAAGCTTAAACATCTATCAGAGCTGTCAGAAGGCCATTATAAATCGGATCAGCCGGTAACCTTGGATGGATTCTATATATAGACCTATTCTATCACAATCAGAAGTAAAAAAAATAAGAGAGGGGGAACAAGAGACATACCTAGAAGAAGGCAGATCCTGAAGAGTCTGCAAGAAAAATTCAGATCTGATTCTGAATTCAAGAAGGAAGCTGGATTGAAGATGAACTCCAACTCCAATTGAAGATCAACCTTACTTGGTATAAATTAAAGAAGCTTTGAAGAAGCTAAGAAAGGTTGGATCTAAAGTAATCAGTTCAATCAAGAACTGATCAAGAAGCTTTCACTCTATTCTTTTTTCCATAAGGGTGAAGATTTTATTATTTTAAACAATTAATTTCCTTGTAAGATCTTATATAGATCTGAGTTGTAAGCCTAAATTTATAAAGGTTTAGGTAGGGCTGAGAGCCTGAGGTAGGACTTAAAGAAGCCTGAGTTGTAGGCCTGGTGATAAAGGCTGAGGTAGGGCTGTTGCTTGAGGTAGGATTCTTGGGAAGAATCTGAGGTGTAGGACTTGTAGAAGTCTTAGTTATAGGCCTGGTGATAAAGGTTTAGGTAGGGTTATTGCCTAAGGTAGGAGTCTTGGGAAGATTCTGAGTTGTAGGACTTGAAGAATTTTGAGCTGTAGGAACCAGTTGGGTTCTGAGTTGTTAGATCTGTAGATCTGAGATAGTAGAAGGAAGTTTGGCCGAATACAGCAATCTACTGGATAGGTGAAGGGGGAGAGTTGATGTACCCACAAATTGGGGAACCACTATAAACCATTGTGTCTGTGCTGTGAATTTTTTGAGATTTTTATTCTTTGTTCTATAATAATTGTGCTGTGTATAACTTTGTTAATTGCCTAAGTTGTTAAAAAGGATTAAAACCTATTATCCCCCCCTCTAGGTGCTTAGGCTATTTAAACCAAATCTTTCAAGTGGTATCAGAGGGAGGTTACTCAAATATAGACCTAACAATCTGAGTAGATCTGAAAGTGTTAAGTTGTGTACCTAAATTACCTAGAGGGGGGTGAATAGGTGAATTGTGCGTCTATTTGCAGAATAAAAAATCTAACGAACTTGCACAAAAACAATCAAGCAATCACAGACGACAAGAAGATTTATAGTGGTTCTCCAACCTTGGGTATGCCCACTTTCCCTCATCGATCTAGTAAATCACTAGACTCGGCTACTCCACTATCTCGGATTGAAAACTAATCCTACGTCTCGGAACCAAGTTCCTATAATCTTGATCCAAAGGGATCTACACTCAGAAGATGAATACTTCCTACAACTCGGAGAACGAATCTCCTACACTCAGAGAATAATCTCCTACAAAATTACAAAGAGATTTGAAATATAAACAAAGATTTGTCTCAGATCTGGAAAAATTTATCTCTAGGTCTTCTTCTTGAACTTTGCGGCTTTTTCAAAAAATTTTGAAGAAGACTTGGTAGATCTGATCTGAGAAACCTTTGACCTACTCGATCAAGGAGAAGATGAAAATTCCTTGAATAGCAAGTCGTTCTTGATCGAAAATAGTCGAGTCGATCTTCAAACTGAGCGGCGGTGGCAGCTTCTGTAAATTCATTCATGGAGAGAGAAGACCGATCAGAATTTTAGAAAGTGTACGGTTCACCGCTTAGGGTTAGTCTTGATGACAGGACTTTATATAAGATCTCCCCTAATGGTTAGAATTAACATTAATGATGACACGTGGACCAGTCATGTCATGTCATTTGAAAATCCCGTCGATCTGGACTTAAGTAAATTTTCTGAAAAATTGGACTGCAATTCTCGAGAAGTATGAATAAGTTCTCGAGAACAAGGCTGATTTCTCGAGAGCTGTACTTTCTGGACTTAAGTTAGTACTCGAGAAATAAGTGTTGAGTCAACTCAAGAACTAAATTACGCTTCTCGAGAATTAAAATAACATTACTCGAGAACTAAGCTGACTTCTCGAGAACTAGAAGTTAAGTTCTCGAGAACTATAACCAGCCTCTCGGGAGATGGACTTAGAAAATTTTCCACGGTTTTCTCTGGCTACTCGAGAAATTTAATAAGTGACTTCTCGAGAACTAGGCTATGCTTCTCGAGAACTTTTATAATGTCACTCGAGAACTAGTCTAGGCGTCTCGAGAACTAAGTGAACTTCTCGAGTTCTACTAGCTTTACTTCTCGAGAATTAAACTTAGGCTTCTCGAGAAGTGGACTTAGAAAAATCTTGAACTTAGAAACTTTTTCTCTTAAAGAATCCAATATTTATTCCATGGTCCAAGTGCTTGAATATTAAGAGTGTCCCAATAGAGAGGCTACACATGAGTCAACACCTTGGATCACATAGTGAGGGATTACACTGTATGGTCCTGTGTTCATGACCCACTATAGACTGACATTGGTCTATGCTGGTTACATTGGAAAATGTGTACCTGATTTTGAGAAGCCTCACTTAGCTCAATGATATACATCATGGTGTATTTGATGTTATTTTGAGTTTATATGTGCAGGTTAAGTATTGGCTAAAATGCAGGAAAAAGTTTCTAAGTCCATGTGTCGACACTTAAGGAACTCTGCGTCGACACTTGGAAAAGCTGTGTCGACACCTGAAGCAACTGTGTCGACACACAAAATTTATTAGTTGACATCGACTGTGTCGACACCGAGAGGCAGTGTCGACACACATAAATATTAGTCGACATCAACTGTGTCGACACCGGGAGGCAGTGTCGACACATAGAAGTATTAGTCGACATCAACTGTGCCGACACCTGGAGGCAGTGTCGACACACAAATTCTGAGACTATATCAACTGTGTCGACAAACAGGACTTGTGTCGACACTCAGCAGAGTTTCAACAATGTTGAGTGCTCTGTAGTGAAGAAGTGTCTATGTCGACACAAAGAGGCCGTGTCGACACATTCTACAGATGCAGTGTCAAAAAGCTGTGTCGACACCAAAGTAGTTATATCGACATCACCAAAGCTTGTGTCGACACTTAATCTACTTATGTCGACACATAATGACAATCAGTCTCGACGCTTTACTGACAAAGACAAAGGTTCAAGAACTGACTGGAGACTTAACATCTGTGCATTCCAACAACTTTGATGAAGCTGTCAGACATGTCAGAAGTTGGTTAGAAACCGGATAAGCCGGTTACCATGGATAAAGTCTATATATATAGATGGATTCTGTCAAATCAATGATGATGAACAATAACAACAGGCACAATTATTGAAGTATTGATCATTGATCAAGAAAGTGCACGTCACACTGAAGAAGATTTTCGTGAGAAGATCTAAGGAGAATTCAAGAAAGAATTCTGAAGAAACTTCATAAGTTCTTAAGAGTGAGAGAGATCTTCAGCTGTTGAAGTAAAGGAGGAGACATTTACAAGTCTTCTAAGAAGCAGATCTTGAACCAATCTGCTAAGAAGGATTCAAATTTATTTCTGTATTCTAAGAAGGAAGCTGCAGTCAGTCGACTTCAAAGGAGATCAACCCTACTGAGTTCAGATTCAAGAAGCTTTGAAGAAAGCTAAGAACAGGTTGATTTCAGCCATCAGTTTTATCAAGAAGCTGATCAAGAAACTTCTTATCCCTTCTCTCTCAACAAGGGTAAGAGTCAAACTTAAACACTTATCAAAAATTTTAAGATCTTTTCATAGATCTGAGTTGTAAGCCTATATTATAAAGGCTGAGTGTAGGAGATATAGATCTCTGAGTGGTAGGGCTTTTGAGCCTGAGTGTAGGAGAAATCATTCTCTGAGTTGTAGGCCATGTGGGAAGGCTGAGGTAGGGCTGTTAGCCTGAGCTGTAAGAGTGTGGTTTTACTCTGAGTTGTAGGAACCTTATAGGGTTCTGAGTTGTAGGAACCTTTCAGGGTTCTGAGCTGTAAGATCTATGGATCTGAGTAGAAGGAAGAAGTTAGGCCGAATCTAGCACATTGCTAGATAAGTGAAGGGGGAAAGTGGATGTACCCAGACCTTGGGGAACCACTATAAATCTGTGTGCAATCTGTGATGTGATTGTGACTGTATTTTATGTGCTGTGATTGCTGTAGAATATTTAGATTCTATTTCAAGATCTGAATAATTATTCTGCCTTAAATAAAAAAAGAAAAGAACCTATTCATCCACCCCCTCTAGGTGTTTGGGTTATCTTGAAATCAAATCTATCAGTCTACACTTAGCAATGATGGTCTGCAAACACACAACTAAACAAAGATATCAAATACAACTTAATTCATCTTAGTTCAAGGGTGACTTCATGCAAATCTGGGTTATTATGGATGCATTACCCAACAATCTCCCCCTATTTGTAGAAGTTAGAACCCTCTACACTAAGGTGAATTATACCAATAAAGAAAGAACTGTATATAAAGAATAGATTCAAATGCAAGAAATGAAAAATTAAACACAGAATTAGCAAAACTAGATATATATATATATATATATATATATATATATATATATATATATATATATATATAATGTTTTAGATTTCCAATTAACATCCATTTCATCCATAACCTCAAAAATAGTTATCAACAGAAAGTCATTCCTTGCTCTGATGTTGCCTGTCATACTTTTCTTGTTGTCTTCTCTGGTAGCTGAAATGCTTTGGGTAGTACCTTAGAGGTTTTGGAGGAGCCTTACAATTGTTTTTTCCATACTCTCTGTCATAGATTATCCTTTTAGTCATGGACTTCTCATAGAGTTCCCACTCAGAAGAGCTGTAGTGGAGATTTCTGTTTTCAATGTAGTCCATTACTAATTTGAGAGTATCAAGAATTAAAGCTTTAGAGGTAGGACTCCAGACTTCAGCAAATTCCCATGCTTTTCTTTTCTCTGTGTCTGGCTTAGGAATACTTTTTCTTGCATAGGGCCTTCCCAATACTTCCTCTTCTTAGAAGTGTTGATTTCAGGTAAATCTTAAGGAATCACATCATCCCATACTTGATCATAGGATGCAGGAGGAGGATTTTGATCTTCTGGCCTTGGAGAGAAGCATGGCACTTGAGGTTGCATCTGAGCAGGCATCTGACTTGACTGACCTTCAGCAAGAGGGTTCAGGTGATGAAGAATGACATTAGGATCAACCTGAAATTCAAAGAATATTTGGTTATACATCCAGACTACAGTGTCATAGTTATGAATTTCACAGACTGGATTTGTTCTAAAACATTCTCATTAATTTTAGTTATCTTGTCAGACCAAACTGTGTTTACAGTAGCAGTAAACTTGTCCACAAGCTTGTCCACATGTTCTTTCACCAAGCTCTCCCCCTTTATAAATTCTACAGATAGTATAGCTATAACATCCTCTTTGAAGGTACCAACCTCTTCACAGATTTTCAAGAGGTTTTCCTGGGCTTTCTTTTCCAAAAAGATTTGATTGTTAGCAAGAGTTACTGTTTGATCCATGACCTTACCAACACTAGTGATAGTGTGGTCTATAGCTTTACCACCAATCTGAAACAGCTCTTTGAGAGAGTCAGTATTGTGCTGAATTTCTGCAAATCCTTTGCTCATCTCTTTCTCTAGAGAAGTGACTTTGTCTTGGACTACTTTGAGGGATTCATCAAAATATTTCCTTTGTTCAGCCAATATAACTTCAATTCTACTTAGAATATCTGAATTGATAGGGGTAGCAATAGCAGGAATAACAGGAGTAGTAATTTGAGGTGGAAGAGGGACTTCCCATGGAGGGATTTCTTCAACAACTATAGAGCCTTTAGCTCTAGTAGTATGAATGACTATATCTCCTTCTTCATCAAGGAAGGTTGGAATAGAGAAATCAAGTCTCTTTAGAAGAGCTTTAACTGCCTCTGGTTCTGGCTCATCCTCTTCTGATAGAAGGATGGTATCTGGTTAAGATGAGTCTTGTCTTGGAGAAGGAGAAGGAGGTTCTTTGGGAGAAGGTACTGGGGATGGAGGAGGTGCTGGAGATGGATCCTTTGGGGCTTCTTCAACATTGAATGAGTGGAGGGAAGAAAGAGGCTCATCAGAGGTGAGTTCTTTTATCATGTTTTCTATATCTTCTCTAGTAGAGTTGAGGGTTTTATGAGCTTGATCATCTGAGAATGTCTCATCTGCTATGTCTGCCACTGGGGACCTAACTGAAGATCTCATAGGACTCCTGACTGGACTTCTGACTTGACTTCTCATTAGTGATATAGCTGGTGATCTGGATGGACTTCTGACTGGTGATCTCACTAAAGGAGGAGGAGAGGGAATTCGGGCATCTGGAATAGAGGAAACAAGCTCCCCCTCAGTTACTGCACCAGATGGTTCAGCAACTTCATGAGAGGAGGGAGATGGGGTCCTGACCTCTAAAGTAGGGGCTGCAAGATCTTTAGCTATCTTCTTTGGATTCTTCTGTTTTAACTCCCACCTTTCAATGGAAGCTAAGGAGATCTTCTTAAAGTGATGAATTGGTGTACCTTTTGAAGTCTTGAAGACCACTGGATCAATCTCATGCAACATCAAGGAGATTATCCTGGCAAACTTTGGTTCTTTAACACAATCCCTGATCCTGTCAAAAATCATCATACCATATGGAAATTTCTTCCTGCAGACTATGGCTGTCATGACATTGAATTGGTCATTGGTTTTGAAACTTATAGACCCTGTCCTGCTCCAAAGAATTTTCCCAACTATATCTAGTAGAAGTTTGCTAACATCATTCAGAGAAGTCCTCCTTAGAGAGGTAATGTCCACTGGAAATCCACCGAAATAACAGGTTCTGTCATTGTCATATTCTGTCAGTTCATCCTCTTCATCCACAATAGGCAATCTTAGAAGTCTGGACACAATGGTCGGGCTTAATTTAATCTTAACTCCCTTTACCTAAAAATTTCAGTACAGTATTATTCCTCCTTATCTTGACATTTCTATAGAACTCTTCTACTTCTGGAAATTGAATCTTACAAGGTTCTGAAAGAATAAAGTTCAAACCTGCAGTTTCTAGTAGAAGAAGCAAATTCTTGAAATCGTCTGAAATTTCTTCAATCCCGGCAACCACAAGTTCACTGCCGACTCCGATTCTGGACTACTGTGCCATTGAGACTAATGACGGCGATGGACAGAGCGCGAGAAAGCGGCGGTGTCTAAGCTCTGGTCGACGGAAGGCGAAGAGTATTCGATAGAATGGATTTTGAAATGTCGGTTGATTTGAGATTTCTAAAGCTATATATATAACCCTATTAATGTTGATTAGGTGTCTAATTAATCTAAAATAACCCTTGGATTAAAGCAGAAATCGATCGGTTTTCGAAATTGAAGAAATGAACAGAAATAAAAAACAGACGGGGTATTTCTCGAGAGGTAGGGTTAGTTCTCAAGAGACATGGTTATAGTTCTCGAGGAGTATATTTCTTGTTTTCGAGAACTTATTGTACTTATCGAGAGACAGATCTTTAGTTCTCGAGAAGTGGACTTAAGTTTTCGAGAACTAGTTATGTACTTTTCGAGAAGTAACTGTATTTCTCGAGAACTGCCTTCCACATGAGAAATTTCTGACCTTTTTGTAGTATCCTTGATTCTTGAGCTTTGAAATGATCCCTTTTGGTCTATCCTTCTCTGTTCAGCATCCCAAGTTCAGTTTTGACGAAATTGAACTTAGTCTTGTCCAACGGCTTTGTGAAAATATCTGCATCTTGCCGATCTATTGGCACGTACTGCAGATCCACATCCCCTTGCTCCACATGCTCTCGGATGAAGTGATATCTGATCTCGATGTGCTTTGTCTGGCTGTGCGAGACTAGGTTGTTGGCAATTGCTATTGCGTTGGAGGAGTCACAAAATAATGGAATGTTTTTAACCTTCATGTTGTAATCTTCTAGCTAGTTCTTTAGCCAAAGCAAATGTGCACAACAACTGCCAGCAGAAATATATTCTTACTCGGCCATTGAGATTGCGACACAATTTTGTTTTTTGCTGTTCCATGAGATAAGCCTTATTCCAAGGAACTGACATGTCCTGGAAGTGCTTTTTCTGTCATCTTTGCTACCTGTAAATTCTGCATCTGAAAAACCAATTAGTTCGCTGTCATTACTTCTTCGGTATCATAAGCCAAGATTCGGTGTACCTTTAAGGTATCTCAAGATCCGCTTTGCAGCAACATAGTGAGATTCCTTACAGTTCACTTGGAATCTAGCACAGATACATGTAGAGAATATTATGTCTGGTCTACTGGCTGTAAGGTAGAGTAAGGATCCAACTATGCTTCTGAACGTGGTTTCATCAAAAGGTTTCCCTTTCTCATCCATGTCCAGAGACATAGCTGAGGCCATTGGAGTCCTCATAGAGGTTGCACTCTCCATTCTGAATTTCTTAATCAACTCCTTGGTGAACTTAGTCTGTGAGATGAAAATTCCATCTTCAGATTGTTTCACCTAAAGTCCTAAGAAATACTTCAGCTCTCCCATACTACTCATTTCAAACATCTCTTGCATAAGTTTAGAAAACTTTTTGCAGAGGTTGTCGTCTGTAGAACCAAAAATAATATCGTCGACATAGATTTGCACTAGCAAAATCTTGCCTTTAATTTCCCTAAGGGTCCGTTCGTTTAAACGACATTTATATTGAAGTATTGGCTTTTAATACAATATCAATACACATGGGAAATGACATTGAGTTTAAATCTAATTCTTTTGTTCGGCCGCATGATGCTTTGTCATTGGAATTAACATTAATCACTTTTTATTATTCGTTTGCAGAAAGATTTTCAATCATAAGAATTGACATTGGTCAATGCTCTCAATTAAAAATAACAAACGCGGATTTTTCGCCCGGTATAATTTTATCATCGGACACGATTTTTCGTTATGACACGATGTTTTGCCCGGGCTTAAATTTTTCAGCCTGAACGCGAAATTTTTCGTTTGAACGTGATTTTTTCGCACGGACGTGATTTTTCCGCCCGAACTCAAATTTTTTGCTCCGGCACAACTACTTTTTCGCTTGGACGCGATTTTTTCACCCGCACGCGAAATTTAATTCCGGACGCGATTTTTTCACCCGGACGCGACTTTTTCACTCGGACGCGTTTTTTTTCGCTCGCGCGGGATTTTTTCGCCCAACCCAATTTTTGCGCCCTGACACGATTTTCAAACAGGGTTTTCTTCTTCCCCTTTTTCAATGAAAGATTCATATCAAATAATTTCAATATACCCAATGTGATTTTTTTCCCGAGCGTGAAAAAAATTGTCTGAACGGGATTTTTTCGGCCGGACGCAATTTTTTCGCCCAGAAGCAATTTTTTCGCCCGGGCGTGATTTTTTCGCCCTGACGCAAAATTTTTCGCAAGGACTCAATTTTTTCACCCCGACGCGAAATTTTCGTTCGTGGCAAAAAAATCGCATCCGGGGAAAAAAATCGCGTCAGGGCGAAAAAAATCGCGTCCGGTCGAAAAAGCCGCGTCCGACCGAAAAACTCACGTCCGGGCGAAAAATCGCGTCCGGGAGAAAAATCGCGCCCGATCGGAAAAATCACGCTCGGTTAGAAAAATCGCGGCCGGGCCGAAAAATCGCGGCCGGGCCGAAAATCGCGGCCGGTCCGAAAAATCGTGGTCGGGCCGAAAAATTTCGTCCTGGCCGAAAAATCGCATCCGGGCCGAAAAATCACGGCCGAGCGGAAAAATCGCGCCGTGCAAAAAAATCGCGCCTGAGCGAAAATATCAATTTTGGGTGAAAAAAACATCCACGGGCGAAAAAATCGCGTCCGGGCGAGAAAATCGCGCCCGGGCGAGAAAATCGCTCCCGGGCGCAAAAATCGCGTTCGGGCGAAAATAAATTCGTCCAGGCATAATTAAACTCGTTCGTGCAAAAAAACGCGTCCGAGCGAAAAATTGCACTCGGGCGAAAAAAATGCCAATGAGCGAAGAAAATGCCAACGAGCGAATTAAATGGCCATAAGCGAAAAAATCGCGTCTGGTAGAAAAAATCGCGCCCGGGCGAAAAAAATGGGTCCGGGCGAAAAAAGCGTGTCCGGGCGAAAAAAACGCGTCCGGATGAAAAAATAGCATTCTGGCCAGAAAATTGCGTCCGTGCAAAAATGTCGCGTTCTGGCAAAAAATCATGTCTTGTCCAAAAAAATCGTATTCATGTAGAAAAAATTACTCTTCTTTTGAAAAGCTGATGTTGGCAATCTTAATATCTACACTTGGAGATAGACATTAAACCAATGAGTTTTTAGTTTTGTGTGAATATCTACCGCTTTCCACTAGAAAGCCAATTCCATTCTACAATTGTTAATACGAACAACGGAAATGACTTTCATTTTATTAAAGCCAATATTTTAATATCAATGTCGTTGAAACGAACGAATCATAAGAAATAATGTCTTATCTATCTTTCCCCTTGTGAACTTGTTCTCGAGGAGAAAGCTAGATAGCATTTCGTACCAAGCTCGAGGAGCTTGTTTCAAACCGTACAACGCTTTCGATAATAAATAAACATAGTCAGTTAAGTTAGGATCAACAAAACCTGGGGGCTTTTCCACGTACACTTCTTCCTTTATGTCACCATTAAGGAAGACAGATTTCACGTCCATTTGATAGACAGTGAAACCCTTTAGTGCAGCATAAGCCAGGAACAGTCTAATGGCCTCCAGCCTTGCCACTGGAGCATATGTTTCGTCGAAGTCGATCCCTTCTTCTTGACGGTATCCTTTGGCGACAAGTCTGGCCTTGTTCTTTATGATTGTCCCATCTTCATCCAACTTGTTCCTGTAGACCCACTTTGTTCTGATGACATTCTTACCTTTGTGTCTTGGAACTAGCTTCCCAACATTGCAGCGCTTGAACTGGTTTAGTTCTTCTTCCATGGCTAAGATCCATGATGCGTCTGAGTTTGCTTCCTCAAACTTATTTGGTTCAACATGTGAGAGAAAACTTAAATATAAATTCTCGTTAGTTGTACCTCGACGAGTTCTGACACCATCCCAGGGATCTCCTATGATTTGGTCCAATGGATGATCCTTCAGATGTCTGAGCTCTAGATTCCTAGCATCCGGAACTTCTTCAGCCACTAGAGTGACTTCATCAACTTGGATGGTTTCTTCATCTTGATCATCTACCTCTTCAATGGGGGTTGGAGTAGTGATCTTAATGAACTTTTCTCTTTCATCTTCAGTAGGTTCATCCAAGCTGATTTCTTTCAGCCTTGTACCTGCATCTCAAGCACACTAGACGATTATCTTTGCAGCAAGCTCGTCTCATCAAATACAATATGTATGGATTCCTCTACAACCAGAGTTTTTCTATTGAAGATTTTGTATGCCTTACTATGGCTACTATAACCTACAAAAATACCTTCAAAACTTTTCTCACTAAACTTGGTAGTTTGATACTTACCATTATTAAGCACGAAGCATTTACAACTAAATATTCTAAAATATTAAATAGTTGGTTCCCTGCCCTTTAGAAGTTTGTAAGGTGTCTTATCATGATTCTTATTGATGAGAGCTCGATTTTGCACGTGGCATGCAGTATTGACGGCTTCAGCCCAGAAGTACTCTGGTAGTGAAGCATCACTCAACATAGTCCTGCAAGCCTCTATGAGTGTTCTGTTACTTCTCTCAGCTACTCCATTTTGCTGTGGAGTACGAGGAGATGAAAACTCATGAAATATACCTAGGCTTTCACAGAATTCTGTCATGGCCCCAGACTTGAATTCTGTTCCATTGTCACTTCTGATTTTGACTACGGAATAGTTGTATTCATTCTGGACCTACCTGACAAAATTAGTAAAGATATCGAAGGTATCTGACTTGTGTTTCAGAAAGAACACCCACATAAAGCGCGAGTAGTAATCAACAATAACAATTGTATATTCCTTACCTCCCAAGCTTCTAATTGGCAGTGGACCGAACAAGTCCATATGAAGTAGATGGAGGCATCTACTTGAATCTTTGTTAATAATGCTTTTAAAGGTAGCCCTTGTTTGCTTGCCTTTTACGCATGCATGACAAGGTCTATCTTTGACGTAATTTACATTTGGGGCATCACGAGCTAAGTTCAGGGAGAATAATTTATTAATAGTTTTAAAAATAATATGTGCAAACCTCTTGTGCCACTGGTCACCAAGAGACGCACTATCTTTTGCTAAAAAGCACACTGGAGTAGAAGAGTCTATACAAATTAAATTTAAATAGAATATATTCCTGCTTCGAGTGCCAGATAGAATCGTTTCCATATTGTCAACAGACTTTATCAAGCACGTGTCAGCATGGAATTCAACTATGTATCCTTTGTCGAATAGTTGGCTTATGCTTATAAGATTGTGTTCCAATCCCTCGACATAAGCTACATCCGAAAAGGATGCACTACCGTTAGTGATCATACCGTAGCATTTGGTTATCCCTCGGTCTGAACCTCCAAAGATGACCTTTTGTCCGTTCAACACTGGAGAATAATTTTGAAGTAGGCTTCTTGTCCCGGTCATGTGCCGAGAGCATCCACTGTCCAAATACCAGATTGGCATTGTGGTGGCCTTTGGACATCCCTGCAATCATAATCAGTTTTGCTTAGGAACCCAAACTTGTTTGGGTCCTTTGTCTCGTGTTAGAACACTCCTCAATGAGGATTAGAATCATGAGTGGTCATCTTATTGTTCCAACTTGAGAAGTTGCAACATTTCTTAGATTAAACCAACAATCGATGGCAAAATGACCAATTCTGCCACAGCACCAACAGTCGAACCTGTTGTATCTTTGCCTTAGGTACTCCTGCTTGACCTTCTGGGATACTGGTCCAGTAGGGGTAGCATTCTTGGAGGAAGAAGCTTCATAATGATGTTAATCACATGATTTCTTCTCCATCACAGGCTTTTCCACAATGAATTTTACTTTTGGTGCTTTCTTGAAGTTATGACCATGATCATTAGGACCATAGTCCTGAAGAATGACTTCTTCATAAGGTGCCTTAAAGACACTCTCACCAAAGTTTCTGGGGCGAGTCCATCCTTGATAACGAGACTTTGGCTCTATATAAGTAGGCCTAGTCAAGTGGCCGTAGGATGAGTCAAGATCAAACTCATTAGTTGGAAATAAGACTTTCTTAAAGACATTCTGATCTTGAGGGGCCTTCCCCTTTGCTTTGGCCAGGGCCTTCTTGGCGGCCTTATTCCTTCTCTGAGCCTTATTCCTCCTATAAGATTTACTAGGAGCTTCTACATGGCCTAGCCCATCACCCTTGGCCTGAGCAGAGAACTCAACAACAAGAGAAAGAACTACCTTTGGCTTAGAGAAACCTTCAACAAGTTTTTTTCGGCTTCTAGTAATTCTTCCAAACCCTTGATGATTTCATCCTTCAGATCAAGGTTCTTGATAGCCTTGTTGAACTCATTAACAACAGTATCTAAGTCTTCTCTGAGGGAGTCCATCTTAATGACTTCCTCTCTCAGAGAGCTTTCTATGGCCTTTAGAGACTTAATCTCCTTTTCCTGAGTTTTCTCAACCTTTTGACATTTGTCGTAAGCCATGATCAACTCCTTATACTGGGCCATGAGTTCAGACACATCGTCAGAGGAGCTGTCCTCATGATCATGCTCAGAAACTTCAGATTCTGAAAGAGGGGTATGAGATTTTACCTCCCTAGTGAACTGGGGCTCTTATCCATCATCTGATTGAGCCATAAGCCCAAAGTAGGCTTCCTCTTCTTCACTTGACTCAGATAGTCAGAGTCACTAAGAGTCTTACCCTTCTTGGCTATCAGGCTCCTTTCTGTACTCTTCTTGTTGTACGAGGACTTCTTTTCTTCTCTCCTGCCACCCTCCTTCTTCTTATGGGGGCAGTCAGCTATGACGTGACCTGGCTTATTACAAACGTAGCAAACAATGTCAGTCAAAATATGTTTATTCGGTTTAGAACCATACCTGTCGTGGCTGCTTGAGCCCTTTTTGTGTCGATCACTGTCAAGTCGTGGTCTTCTGTAAGAGGCATCCTTGCCCTTCCATTTCTTTTTCTTGTTCAAGAATTTCTTGAACTGCCGTGAGAGTAAGGAGAACTCTCCTTCAGATAGCTCTGATCTCGAGGTACTTGGCTCTGAGTTTTCTTCTTCACTAACTTCTTGTGCTGGGGCTGGAGAGGTTGCCTTTTACTTCCTAGAGGTGTTTGTCTTTAAAGCAATAGACTTCTCTTTGGATGCAGACCTGCTCTTCTCTTATTCAGCTTTCCATGTGTCGAGTTGAAGCTCATATGACATCAGCTTCCCGAAGAGATTCTGAGGATCTGTCTCAACTAGCTTTCAAAATTCCCTGATGGCACAGACCTTGTTGTCCCATTCCTTGGTTAAGGATCCTAGGAACTTGTCATTCAGTCCTCCGTTGGTGAAGACTCGGCCATATACTCTGAGGTCATTAACTATCTTAAAAAAGTTCTCAAAAGTATCTGCAATGGTATCTTTGTGCCCTTGTCAGAAGGCTTCATATTTCTGATTCAACATGGATCTTCTGTCATCCCTTACTTATTCTGTACCTACAATCAAGGTGATGAGGGACTGTCATATCTCCTTAGTAGACTAGCAATGGATCAGGTTTTGCAGCATAGAGTCATCGACTGCACTTTCAATTATATTTTTAGCTTTCTTGTCCAAGGAGACAAGTGCAATCTCGCCTTTATCTAGATCCATCAGCTACTTTTGGACTTTCTTTGTTGGATCTATAGTTGAGATAGTCATAGGAATGTGGGGACCTTCTTCAACAATCATGAAGATCCGGGGATCCACAACTACCATGAAAAACTTGATTCTTTCTTTCCACATGGGAAAATTGTTCTTTGTGTACAGGGGAAGCTTGGCAAAATCTTTAGCCTTGTCCATTGCTTGAAAATTCTCAAGAGACAACTTAGAGAGGAAATTTATCAAGGTGTTAACCTTTTAATAATCAACCTCCCTCTGATACCAATTAAAAGTGTTAAGTTGTCTACCTAAATCACCTAGAGGGGAGTGAATAGGTGAATTGTGCGTCTATTTGTGGAATAAAGAATTTAACGAACTTGCACAAAAACAATCAAGCAATCACAGACGACAAGAAGATTTATAGTGGTTCCCCAACCTTAGGTACGTTCACTTTCCCTCACCGATCTAGTAAATCACTAGACTCGGCTACTCCACTATCTCGGATTGAAAACCAATCCCACGTCTCGGAACCAAGTTCCTACAATCTTGATCCAAAGGGATCTACACTCAGAAGATGAATACTTCCTACAACTCGGAGAACGAAGCTCCTACACTAGGAGAATAATCTCCTACAAAATTACAAAGAGATTTGAAATACAAATAGAGATATGTCTCAGATCTGGAAAAATTTATCTCTAGGTCTTATTCTTGAACTTTGCGGCTTTTTCAGAAATTGTTGAAGAAGACTTGGTAGATCTGATCTGAGAAAACTTTGACCTACTCGATCAAGGAGAAGATGAAGATTCCTTGAACAACAAGTTATTCTTGAACGAAAACAGTCAAGTCGATCTTCAAACTGAGTGGCGGCGGCGGCTTCTGTAAATTCGTTCTTGGAGAGAGATGGCCGATCAGAATTTTAGAAAGTGTACGGTTCACCGCTTAGGGTTAGTCTTAATGACAAAAATTTATATAAGATCTCCCCTAGTGGTTAGAATTAACATTAATGATGATACGTGGACCAATCACGTCATGTCATTTGAAAATCCCATCGATCTGGACTTAAGTAATTTTTTAAAAAATTGGACTGCAGTTCTCGAGAAGTATGAATAAGTTCTCGAGAACAAGGCTGATTTCTCGAGAGCTGTACTTTCTGGACTTAAGTTAGTACTCGATAGATAAGCGTTGAGTCAACTCAAGAACAAAATTACGCTTCTCGAGAATTAAAATAACATTACTCAAGAACTAAGCTGACTTCTCGAGAACTAGAAGCTAAGTTCTCTAGAACTATAACCCGCTTCTCGATATATGGACTTAGAAAATTTTCCACGGCTGTCTTTGGCTACTCGAAAAATTTAAGAAGCGACTTCTCGAGAACTAGGTTAAGCTTCTCGAGAACTTTAATGATGTCACTCAAGAACTAGTCTAGGCTTCTCGAGAACTAAGTGAACTTCTCGAGTTCTGCTAGCTCTACTTCTTGAGAATTAAACTTAGGCTTCTCGAGAAGTGGACTTAGAAAACTTTTTCTCTTCAAGAATCCAATCTTCATTCCATGGTCCAAGTGCTTGAATATGAAGAGTGTCCCAATAGAGAGGCTACACATGAGTCAACACCTTGGATCACATAGTGAGAGATTACACTGTATGGTCCTGTGTTCATGACCCACTGTAGACTGACATTGGTATACACTTAGCAATGATGGTCTGCAAACACACAACTAAACAAAGATATCAAATACAACTTAATTCATCTTAGTTCAAGGGTGACTTCATGCAAATCTGGGTTATTTTAGATGCAATACCCAACAAGATCTTCAAGGAAATTAACTGTTAGCCAGAATGAGTTCAAGTGAGAATCAGAAGGAACTTGCATCCATGAAACTTCCTATCTGTAGTAAAGAAAACTTTGGCATATGGAAAGAGAGGGTCAGATTGTTCATAGAGGCATCTGATCCAAGAATCTACATCATAGTTCTAGAAGGACCTTTCATTCCTATGAACATATCAGTTCTTGATGCAAATCTCAAAACTCCAAAGAGCTATTTTGAAATGACTAAGGAAGAGATCATCCTAGAAACCTTAGACAAGAGAGCACAAAATATAATTGTGAGTGCTATGGATGATTCTACATTCCAGAATCTGGTACAATGCAAAACCTCAAAGGAGATGTGAGACACTTTGATTTTCTACATGGAGGGAACTAAAGAAGTAAGAGAGGATAGAAAGTCCAGGTTAAATCAAGAATATGATAGCTTTAAACAAGCCAAGACTGACAGAATAGCTGAATGTTACAAGAAATTCTTTAGAATTGTAAATGAGCTAATGACCTATGGAAGAGTCTTTAGCACATATGAATTGAATGACAAGTTTCTCAGGTCACTAACATAGGACTGGAATACAAAAATATGTGCCATCAGAGAGGTGGCCAGGCTTGTTGATACACCTCCATCAACCTTATTTGGAAAACTGTTATCTTATGAGATGCAGCTCACTGCTAGAAAGGAGGAGAAATGCAATAGGTCTGATTATAAAGAAAAGTCAGTAGCCTTCAAGGCTGAAGCTATAAGAAAGGGTAGGAGAAAGTCTCCTTCTCCACCCAAGAGAATTGCTGAGGCTGAATCAGAAAATCTTGACATCAACAATTCAGACAACCACAACTCTGATGAAGATTTTACTGCCTTTACAAGGCAATTTAAGAGGTTCATGAAGAAGAAGAAATGGAGAACAAAGCCATTTACGTCCTTCTCCTAAGATGACAATTATAAGAAGAAGAAACCTTCCAAGGATGATAGGTATGGCTCTAATCCTAGTAAACAAACTGCTTCTAAAATTCTTTGCTATTGCTGCAACTGGCCTTGACATATCATAGCTGATTGTCCTAACAAGAGAAAGGAGTATAAGGACAAGAAGAAGCATCAAAATAAGGGAAAGAAGGAGAGGTCCCTTATTGCCCAGAAGAAGGAGAGTTGGACTGACTCTTCATCATCAGAATCAGGAGAAGATGATGAAGCAGAAGCCTATATAGGATTGTTCACTAAGAAGAGGATTCTGTGGAAACAAAATTCTTGCAAATGCTGGATTCCATAAATAGAAGTGAAGATTATTATTGCAGAGGGCTGATGGCTCTATCTGAGGAAGATCAGTGCCAGGATCAGCCTGGTCACAGTAAGGTATACAATCCATCCTTAGTTTCTTATTATTATACTGGATCTGAATCAGAAGCATCTTCATCAAGAGATGTGGATGGTTTTGAGTCTGAAGGGGATGTTCATCAATTAATTGATGATTATGGTGGTCTGTTGCAAGCTCTTAAGAAAAGCAAATTCCTGGTCAAGAAGTAGGCTGAGGAAATTGAATCTTTCAAACTGGCTGCATCAGATTCAACAAATATGTTGGATTTGAAATTGAATGAGGTTGCTAAACTGAAAAACATAACTGTTATATAGATGGGTACAATCACTTTCAAAAATAATCACATCAAGAATATGGAAGTAAGACTTCAGAAAGAAAAGGATCTTGTGGCTAAATTCTCTAAGCCAAAGTCAGTCTTACCCATAATTGATAATTTCATCTCCCAAAAGGGTAAGACAGGATTAGGCTTTAAAGGAAGAACAAGGGCAGCCAATTCTCAAAGAAAAGGCAAAGCCCCAGTTCAGCCACTAGCTATGAAGCACCCTATTTCTTTTAGAAAAGTGATGCAGCCTACTAACAGGTATGATCATGACATCACTCATGGTCACTGTAAGTATGGTGATCTGAATGGTAAGGGTGCAAATGCTAATAGGGCACCCCATGAGCAAACCCATCAGGTTCTTAAGGAATCCCTAGTTTGCTGCTCTAGCACCTGCACTGAAAAGGACTGTTGACATCAATATTGTTATGCCTGTACTTAAGAAAAGGTACAACAGATTTGAGTGCTGGTGTTGTGGAAAGGTGGGCCACTTTGCCATTAATTGTTCGTTCAATGCTAGTATTCAACATAAGACCATCTTACCTGTCAGAAAGGCTGCAAGTACGCATGTCAAATATCAAGCTGACCTGGACCTAGGACCCTATAACAATTGGGGTTCTAAGGATGTTGAAGGATTACTCTCCCATAGAAAATGGACCCAAAGTGATCATTGGTGGATCTGAAAAGGGAGTCATCAAAGGGTTTTGTAACATTTCCAATAACTCTATTACTATCACCCAAGTGGCCTATGTGAAAGGTCTAAAACATAACCTAATTAGCATAAGCCAACTAAGTGATCTTGGTTATGAAACTTCTTTCCTCAAGAGTGTGTGCCAAATAAGAAGGTCAAGTGATCAAGAGATCATTCTGATAGGCACTAGGAAAGGAAATGTCTACTGTCTTAACTTTGATTGTGAGAATAAGATTTCTCCTATTTGTCTAGTTGTAGATGAGAAAGTATCTCATTGTGTCCAATGGCACAAGAGGCTAGCTCACCTTAACTACAAGTCAATAGGCAAACTCTTTAGTATGGAGTTAGTGAGGAATGGTCCTTAGGTCAAGTGCATTAAAGATGGTGTATGTTCAGCTTGCCAAAAGGGAAAACTGATCAGGACCTCTTTCCATGGACATGATACCAAAGACTCTGTGAGATGTCTTTACCTCCTACATATGGATTTATTTAGTCCTATGCCAGTTCATAGTCAAGGTAGGAAAGCTTACACATTTGTAATTATGGATGACTATTCTAGATTTACATGAGTTTTCTTCTTGAGGTAGAAATATGAAACCCCAACTATCTTCTAGAATTTTGTTAGGCAAATTCAGAATGAACTTAACAATTCAGTGGTCAAAATCAGAAGTGACCATGAGACTAAATTTTAGTCTGAATGCATGACAAAGTTTTGTGAAGAACTTAGGATTCATCAGGAGTTCTCCTCACCTAGAACTCCCCAGCAAAATGGGGTTGCTGAAAGAAAGAATAGGACTCTTATTGAGGCAAGTAGAACACTACTAAGTGACACTTCTCTCCTAGAATATTTCTAGGCTGAGGCAGCAAATACTGCATGTCATGTCCTCAATAGAGCATCCATCAATAAAAGACACAAGAAGACACCCTATGAGATTATGAAAGGCAGAAAACCAAATATATCCTACTTTAGAATCTTTGATAGCAAGTGTTATGTTCTAAATAATGGCAAGCACTATCAAACTAAGTTTGCTGCCAAATACCTAGAAGGGATATTTGTTGGGTACAACAATAATAGTAGAGCTTACATGATCTACAACTTGACTACACAAGTTGTAGAAGAATCTGTCCATGTAGTCTTTGATGAGTCTAAGTAAATTAACTGTGGGTTGTCTAGCACTTCTGTTAGTCCTACAGGTTTGAAGGAAAAGATGGACAAGCTAACAATTAGTGAAGACCAACCTGCAAGACAAGATGAAGAAAATGATGGATGCTTTCTGGGGGAGTACAAGTCTCACTTGATGGAGATGAAGACAATGAAGTACATCTAGATGAAGACAATGACGAAAACCAAGAGGTGGACAGATTTCCTCCAGTAAGAAGACATTTGAAGGATCATCTAGCACACCAAATCATTGGTGATGCAAGACATGGAGTTTTGACCAGAAGCAAGGGCATGAACACAGTTCTATATTCAAGTTTCCTGTCCAAGATGGAACCTAAGAAGTTTGAAGAGGCTATGCAAGACACAAATTGGATTGATGCCTTACAAGAAGAGTTGAATCAATTCAGAAGATGTAAAGTCTAGGAGTTGGTTACTAAACCAAAGAACCACGATGTCATAGAAACTTAGTGTATCTACATGAACAAGTTAGATGAAAATGGCACTATAATCAAGAACAAAGCTAGACTGGTAGCAAAGGGCTACAGACAAGAAGAAGGGATAGACTTTCATTAGACATTTGCCCCAGTGGCAAGGTTGGAAGCAATAAGACTGTTCTTGGCTTATGCAGCTTATCAAAGGTTCAAAGTATTTCAAATTGATGTAAAGTAAGCTTATTTGAATGGTGACTTAAAAGAGGAAGTTTATGTTGAACAACCTTCAGGTTTTGTAGATCCTCTTTATCCCAACTATGTATATAGGCTTAAGAAAGCCCTATATGGGTTGAAATAAGCCCCTAAGGCTTGGTATGAAATACTGTCTGCTTTCCTTATTGAGAATAAATTCTCAATAAGGAAAATTAAAAAGATTTTATTCTTTAGGGAATCAAAAGGTAAGATCATCCTAGTTCAGATATATGTTGATGACATTATCTTTGGTTCTACTGAAAACAACCTTTGTAGTAAGTTTGCCAAACTTATGCAAGGGAAGTTTGAGATGAGCAGCATGGGTGAGCTGAAATTCTTCTTAGGACTCCAAGTTAGACAGACTGATGATGGATTGTCCATTTCTCAGTCTAAGTTCACCAAGGAGTTAATTAAGAAATATGGTATGGAGTCAACCTCCACCATGAGAACTCCAATGGGGACAAGTATGCCTATAGGCAAAGATGAGGCAGGAAAACCTGTTGATGAGTCTTTGTATAAAGGGATAATTGGCTCCCTACTTTACTTGACTGCTAGTAGACTGGACATCATATATGCGACATGTGTCTGTGCTAGGTACCAAGCCTGACCAAAGGAATCTCATTATACTACAGTCAAGAGAATTTTGAGATATCTTAAGGGCACACCTAATCTAGGTCTTTGGTACCCTAAGAATAGAGATTTCTTGCTAACAGGTTTTTCTGATTCAGACTTTACAGGGTGGAAAGAAGGCAGGAAAAGCACCACAGGAACATGTCAGTTCCTAGGTTGAAGGTTGGTGTCATGGAGCAGCAAAAAGCAAACAAGTGTAGTTATTTCCACTACTAAATCAGAGTATATAGCTACATGCAGTTGCTGTGCTCAGTTGTTGTGGATACAATATCAACTTGAAGACTATGACATCAAGGTAAGTATAATTCCATTATATTGTGATTCTACTAGTGTTATATCTATTGCTAGAAATCCTGTTTCACATAGTAGAACTAAGCATATAGAAATCAAGTTTCACTTCATCAGAGAACATGTTGAAAAAGAAGACATATGTCTAGAATTTGTCAACACTAACAATCAAATTACTGATATATTTACAAAGCCTATGGATAAAAGTAAATTCAATTATTTTAAAATTGTATTAGGTATGTTGAACCTAGAATGAGATGGTAGGTCAGCACAAAATTTCTCATGAAATTTGGCTAAGTTAGAAATTTTGTGTCAACACACGCCAATTGTGTCGACACTATCAGCAAATTGTGTCGACACCACTCTGTCGAGACCATGTACTAGTAGATTTTTGTGTCGACACACAACAATCATTGTCGACACATAGACATATCAACACCCTAAATACTCTGTCTAGACTTGAGTAGTCTATGTCGACACAAGCAATAATATGTCGACACATAAACATGTTGACACTTACATAGTAATGCCGAGACCTAGGTCGTCTATGTCAACATATGTAAAATTTTGTCGACCAACTAAAATCCCTAGTTAAGCACTTCTTTTGACCTTACTTTTACAAGTATACTATAAATAGGAGAAGAAAAAATCTTGCCGACTGTGCTTTCAGAACTCTCAACTCTAGACTTTGTGTCGACAAGAAATTCTCCCATCGACTCTCTTCTCTCTCTTTCACCAATGGTGCCACAACAGGAAGACAAGATCAATGAAGGATATGAACTGGTACGCAAGGCGTTCGAGACTACCTCGCCAGAAATCAAGGGCGTGATTACCCTAATCACAAAAAATGGATTGGGATACTTAGTCTCTGTACCTTCAAGGATATGGAAGAAAGAAGTTCTTGAATTTTACTCTTCCGCAATAATGGATTCTCAAGGAAAGAAGATAAAGTCCTCTGTTAATGGTAATCGAGTAAAACTCTCACCAAAGAGTA